>OY728143.1:1956497051-1957122051 GCA_963277665.1 Viscum album | reverse complement strand
TTTTTATGGATAGTTTGTATATTATTTATATACAGAATGATATCAAGTCCGTAAAAATTATTTTTAATCATAAAATAATAATTACACTTGTATGGATACGATGGGGAATGAATCTCATCGCATTCGTGGAGACGGTAGTCCGTACGTACGCACGTGCGATAATATCGTTCTTTTGATATTAAAATAATATATAATTGGATGGTATATCATATATACAAAATTATTATCATGTTATAATTATTATTTACGTGAATTACACATCATTATTATACCCATCCAAATAATAATGTATTGAATTTCAATTACACCACGACGTGGAGACGGTAGGTCGCACGTACGCATGTATGGTGACATGTCATTCAAAGGATGCATAGAATTATGAATATGGTTGTACCATGTTTATAATTACATAACAGTATATAAAATATACTGGAGTTATTATTTTAGAATGGAAATAAAAAATAAAGAAGAAGTTAAAGAAGAAAATAACATGAAAGAGGGTTGTGAAAACATTACCTCTTCTTCGGGTTCTTCCTTTTGATTTGATCAAAAGGGATCCTTAATTTGGCTTTCTGATCAAACTAAGGAATCTAGGATTAATTGAGGGATTTTGATACAATATTTGGTCAGGGGTTGGCCGAGCCAAAAGGATTTGAAGGTATAAATTAGAGAGAAGGGGGAGTTCCCTTTTATAAGAGGGGTGAGGTGTACCTTTGGAAAAGCTAGAAATATTATTTTATAATAAATTGATATTCAGTTTATAATGGCTCCAAAGTGGATTATTTATAGGTTAAGGTGGGTATGGGTCTGTATCCATTCATCCAATATATTTTAGACTGGTTTGGGTCACTATATTAACCTTATGATTTATATTTAACTCTTTGTTAAATAGTTTGACATTTACCATGCCTCTTTGTATTTTTATATTATATAGTTAATAAACATACTATATACCTCCAAGAGACCCCCAAGTGGTCCATTAATGATACAAATATCATTATATAAGTCCCTTGTCCGAACCTTAAATTTTTAGGAATAGAATATCAATTAATAATATAATTTTTTTAAAAAACTCTTTTATTTCAATTTTGACACTATTGGGTATCTTGTTTTTGATAATTTTATAAAAACATCATTACTTAGAAAATAATTTATATAACCAATCCTAATATGTCATATTAACATATAAAATTAGTCTAATTCATAAAAAGTCTCAAATTACATTTATGTTGAAATTAATAATATCAATTATTTTAATATTTCATTAATTAAGTAATTACTGCATCACCATTGTGTTACAAATAAATTAAATTATTTAATGACTAAAAATTATAAATAAAATACCATTATGTAGGAAATATTTTTATCATTCTAATTAATATTTATAATTGAATTTATCTTATGTATGACCCTATATTAATAATGTATTAGTTATTAAACTTTGATTTTTTGTCTTTTAACTCTTCGTTGAATTAAATAATAATAAATTTCATAATCTAATCCATGTGGAACTAAATGATAATATTTTATTCCTAAGGTTGTTTTTGGTCGAGATACACTTGTCCAATAGAATTAGGACATGTGTTAGGGTAATATTAATATCATTTTTACCCTTAATTACCCTATTTACTTCTAACCGTGGTAAATAAAAGTAAAAATTTAATATCCACCAAAAAATATTTTCATCTTATTGAACCAAATTTTACTCCTTAATATTAACTATGTCTCTCAGATTTTATAAATTCCACTCAAAAAAGTGGTAAAATTAAGTTTTATGTGAATTTCCAAATATTCCTAGGAGGTGGGTAAAAGACGGTGAAAAGTTCAATAAAATATTTATATATCTATAATTATTCTAAACTAAGTCCAATGAATTAAATAGAACATATATATGTATCATGTATCTATTTTGACCTTAATTTTATTTAAAATAAATAAATAATTATTTAAATAAAAATTCGGTTTTAAACTATAACTCAATGTTTTTTTTCAGTATTTATCAAAAAATAAATGTTTTCAGCAAAATACCAAAAATTCACCCTAAGCTAATTTCGATATTCCAAATCCAGAAATAAAGTCCATTTTGATAGGAAAAAATTTATAAAATTTTAAAAAGTGGGTATTACTATTCATAACGGCTTGTTTCGTTGGCTATGGTGTGTGTAAGAACTGGAAGTTGCGTACAACACACACTATTGTATTATTCAAAGAGAAACGTATCGTGGAAGCTTGTGGTGTTACATTCTCCCCTCCTTCAAATAATTTCATCCTTGAAATTTTTAAAATTGGGATTGGGAATATAATGGAAAGTCCCACATCTAAAAAGAGTCAATAAAACTATCACCTTAAATGAAAGAAAGGGAAGTAAAAAAGGTCACCTAAGATAACTCATACCAGGATTACATGTAGGAAAACATGGATATGGAAGATAAACTAATTCTCAAGTTCTGATGGAGAGGGATATGAAACATGATCAGGAAAAAGTTAACAACAAGAAAGCCACAAACTTCTGATGGGACAAACGATCATTAGTTTCCTAGTAGGAAATGTACATGGACAACATTTTTTATGTTACATTAAATAATGATGAAGAATTCATTTACGATATTGACTAAGAAAATAAGGAGATATACTTACTTTTTAAGTATAGTTTTATAATTTAATAAATTTCCACCACTAACTCATTTTTTTAAATGATGAGTGTTAAATATGACTTGGTCACACTAGAAGAGATACTAGAAACTTCTATAGAATCACATGATTCATGAAAGATAAAATATATATTTACCTTGTCTTTAGAGATTAATCAAAAGCAAAATGGTTAGTATATGATCTGATGATCCCTCAAAAGGATATTCATTTAGAGAAAGAAACAATAATCTTAATTTCTAAAATTAAACCAACAATACCCCAATGGTAAATAAATACCATTCATTAAACAATTGTCCTTAAAATCCTTCAATATAATCCAAACTAATATTGAAACCCAAAACAAAGAATAAATTGGTTATGTAGTCTTCCACGTTAAATTGTTTCTCCAAATGACATCAAATACTCTTAAAGTCACATACTTAAAAGTAATTAACCTAATCAAAAATTCTCTATTATAGG
Source organism: Viscum album (assembly GCA_963277665.1). Lineage (NCBI taxonomy): Eukaryota > Viridiplantae > Streptophyta > Magnoliopsida > Santalales > Viscaceae > Viscum > Viscum album. The sequence goes on along the minus strand of OY728143.1, from coordinate 1,957,118,940 downwards.
TTAATCATTTCCATAAATAACCCAAATCGCTATAAATCCACAATAAAAACGTAGATAAAAATCCACCATTACTCCACAAATGAAATCCTATAGAATTCTAGTTTCCTTGGGCATATAGTGTTCCCAACAAAGAGAACATATTCCAAAAAAACATTTATCATTTAATCACTAAATAATTTTCCTATACTAAGGGTATTCATTTGATAAAAAATAAGAATCCAAATCAACTTATTATTGATCAACAAAGTCATTTAACTAAAAATAGTTAGTCACACTAACCAGGGACTTCAAGTAGTCCAGTGGTAGGAGATAAATCCCAATTTCAATTTGGTTGTGGGTTCTATTCCCACAACTTTGTCAGACGTGACGGGTTGTCACACGATCTGCGTGTTGTCCTTTTTAAAAAACTATATTTTAAAACATTACCAAAATAGGATAAATTCCTCAAAATAACCATAACATAATAATAATCATAAATATTATCTCATACGTTACATTTTCATCCCAAAATAGAATAACTTGTAATTGCCTCAAATCCAATGATCATATAAAACCAAAATGTTATTTATAACTATATCCACAAGGAAAAAGATATTTCATCCTCAAATATCATTCTCACATGGAAAACTGCGGGGTTACAAATACAAGAGTAAATTATTCCAATGTAATCCCATAAACAAGGAGAACTAATACTTTTAAAATTTTCTCCAACCATTTATTTCCACATAGCTTCTTATTTGTCCATGAAAATTTCCAATAGAATAGGGAATTTACTCGGGTAATGGCCAAGTGCCCTACATTTATTGAAAATGACTGTAAATGGATTTCTGGGACCATTTTTATTTTCTTCCATAGTACTCTTCATTTTTCCTCGGCAATTCTTCACTTTATGTCTTTCTTTCCCGCATGTAAAGAATTTATTTGTTCCATTGAGACACATTCTTGGGTGTCTCCTTCCATATTTCATTCATGATTGAAATTTGGGATTCTTTTCTCCATGGTATCCACTACTAGTGCTCTTATCATTCACCACCTTTCTCTTCTTCGTTGAGTCCAGGAGTTGGTTATTATATATGTTGTTGATCGTATTTTTGGAAGACTGATTTGGCATGAACACGATGCCTTTTATTCCTTTCAACATTCCATTTTTTTCTCATTTCCAACACCATTCCCACCTTGTACATCATTCTCAAAGTTACTATGGCTTCCATGGACTCCATCCATTGACTAAATCTAGAATGCTTCGTGTGAGTAACAGTTGTCATAAAATCATTTAGAGAATATCATGACACCACATTCTCAATTTGAACAACCTAGGATTAACCAAGTTCATTTATTCTCATCATATATTAATATAGTTCAAATTGGTTGGTAATGAAAATGTAAATTATCCTAAACATATCCTTCGGGAGTGTCATAACCAAGAGTGCATCAAGGCCCGTTGTCGTGCACTAGTTCCCGTTCGAGTCTAGATCAAAGAGGTGTTTTCTGGTTTTACCCCTAGGTACATCTGTTCCAGAGCCACCTCTACCTGCTCGTATCCATAAAGGGATGTATTTCTTGGAAAAATCTCAAAATCTATACAATACCAAAATTCTAGGAAGTTCTTCTATACTAATCCTCAAAGTCTATCTTAGGGCTATGTGATCTAATCGGAGTTTAACTAAATCTAGTTTCCAAGGCTTGTACTAAACTTCCTCTGATACCAACTATAACGCCTCGACCCCAGTTACCTAGAGTCAGTACATTATTACATAACACTTCTATGATCACAAAAGTTATAGTCTCGAAAGACTGATTAGTTTAATAGTCTGGAAAACACTAGATATATTCATAAGTCTAACGTTACATCATAAAGTAAAAAAACTAAAACAACATCTTGTCATCATATCCCCTCATACAATCCCTACAGTCATTCATAAATTACTTATTCACATCGTAGGAAAAATAAAATATTGATAGGGGTGAGCTCAGATGCTTAGTGAGGAAAACAAATATAGCAGAAACTTTCCTAAATAAGAATAAATATTAAAGGCAATGTATAACTAAAACAAAAGCCTTTTAAACTTGAACATTATCATAATATGGAAAAGATAAAATGAAATAATTCCATTTACTTATTCACATGGATATTCTACTAGTTTAATAACCACATGCAAATATCAATAACCACTTTCATAATGATGGAATTCATAATGCCAGACTATCATAACCACATAGCCAAGGCCTCCTGACAAGACTACAATTAATTTTTTTTCAAGGCCTCGTTCCAAGAAACTAGTTTGTATCATGAGACCTACTGATGCATCGAGGAGCTATAGAGGGCTCTACCAGTCACTTACTAATTATAATGCATTCCTCATCTGAAAATTTTGAAACATAACATAAACATTCGTATTAAAACTAGCATAAGAAATGTCAATACTTTAACCACAAACCATGAATGGAATAAAAATAGCACATCCAAAGTCAAACATAACTCATTCGATACAATATGGAATATTTTATTATATCATATTAACCCCTATTGAGAATAATGAAGGATATTTACATAGATTAAAATAATCATCAAACTATTGAGTGAAATATCCCACTTTTTCTTGAAAACATTTTAAAGGCACACTATTTGTCAAGAAGCCATTTAAACTAGATTTATTGAATCAATGTGTCACATACCACATTGAATCTTTTAAAAGGAATTTTAATTTTAAAAATTTAATGTATATATAATTAAATCCTTAAAACCATTTTTAAAACATGGACATTAAGGAGAATGATTTAGAATAATACATTTAAATTGATATTTTTGTTAGAGTTCTTAACCAAAAGAGAGACACTTGAATTCAAATAAATGAGGTAATAAAAACTTTGTAATATCATAAGAGTAAAGTGATTCATGATATACTATGTCAAAGTACATTATACCATATAAAAGTGATTTGGTGCATAACAACAAAGGAGTCTCAATGGAATGTAAATTGAGATTAAATCTCTCATAAAAGCCATATCCTTAGGTTAAGGATAAATCAACGACATAATTATGTGTGAAAAATATAAATACACTCAATATTATTGGATATTCAGTGTAAAAAACAATAGGACTTTCACACATATTCTTGTAAAAACAACACCAATGAATTGGATGTTTAACTCAACAAATCAATATTGAGTAAAAATTACTCTTATCAAGTTCATACCGATGACTTGAGAATATATCAATGGAGTGATTATGTGTATCAAAATTATATCCATAGAAAGGGGAGTGGAAATTATGAAATAATCAAATAAATATTGATTCCACACATAATCTTGGAGTACAATAATCAAGGAAGTATGCGTAAAGCCCAATGATTGGAAATTGAAATTTTACATTCCCTTATTGATTTGGAAGCTTAAGAAACGTACAACCATGAATGAAGTATCATAAAATAATGATGTAAATATCCATGAATTAAATTATATTACACAATGAATACAAACAAGGGCAGTACACACACCACATGCAATAAATAAGTTGTGAACAATGGAAATCTCATGGAATTAAATGTGAGATACGAAACCCATTACTTTGAACTTTTTCCCTGGTCGATGGTAGGTAATCCTCCTGTATAATGCTGAAATAATTGTTATTGGATTATACAATAATCATATATATTTATATGATATCATATGTGATCTTTTATCATTGTTTTGTTAATAATATCTTAGTGTTATCGTCGTTTCAGGTGTTAACTTACTCGTTTTCATTTATATGTTTTGTTATACAAGTCATGTTTTTATGGATTGGATATATATTATTCATATACACAATGATATCAAGTCCTTAAACATTATTTTTAATCATAAAATGAGAATTAGACTTGTATGGATACGATGGGGCATGAATCTCATCACATTCGTGGAGATGGTAGTTCGTCCGTATGTACGCACGAGCGATAATATCATTCTTCTGATATTAAAATTATATATAATTGGATGGTATATCATTTATATAGAATAATTATCATGTTATGAATATTATTTACATGAATTAGACATCATTATTATACCCATACAAATAATAATGTATTGAATAAAAATTACACCACGACGTGGAGAGGGTTGGCTGTACGTACGCACGTATGGTGACATGTCATTAAAAGGATGGGTAGAATACTGAATATGTCTGTACCATATTTATAATAACATCAAAGTATATAAATGATACTGGTGTTATTATTTTATAATGGAAATAACAAAGAAAGAAGAAGTTGAAGAAGAAAGTAACTTGAAAGAGGGTTTTGAAAACATTACATCAATTTCAGGTTCTTCCTTTTGATTTGATCCAAAGGGCTCTTTAAGTTGGCTTTCTGGTAAAACTAAGGCCTCTAGGTTTAATTGAGGGAATTTGAGAGAATATTTGGGCAGGGGTTGGCAGATACAAAAGGCTTTGAAGGTGTAAATTAGAGATAAGGTGGAGTGACCTTTTATAAGAGGGGTGAGGGGAACCTTTGGAAAAGATAGAAATATTATTTTATATAAAATATATATTCGGTTTATAATGGCTCCAAAGTGGATTATTTAAAGGTTAAGGTGGGGATGAGTCTAAATATTTTCAACCAATATATTTTAGATAGGTTTGAGACACTGTATTAACCTTATCATTTATATTTAACACTTAGTTAAATAGTTAGACATTTACCATGTCTCTTTGTATTTTTATATTATATAGTTAATAAATATACTATATACCTCCAAGAAACCCCCAAGTGGTCCATTAATGATACACCTATAATTATATAAGTCCTTTTTCCTAACCTTATATTTTTAGGAAGTGAATATCAATTAATAATATAATATTTATTTTAAAAACTCTTTTATGTCAATTTTGACACTATTGGGTATTTTGTTATTGATAATTTCATAACCGCATTATTAATTCAAAAAAAATTAATATAACCAATAAATATTTATCATAGTTACCTATAAAATTAGTTTAATTAACAAAAAGTATCAAATTACATTTATTTTGATATTTATAATATCAATTATTTTAATATTTCATTAATTAGGCAATTACTGCATCACCATTGTGTCATAAATACGTTAAATTATTCAATCTCTAAAAAATATAAATAAAATACCATTATGTAGGAAATTATTTTATCTTTCTAATTAATATTTATAATTGAATTTTTTATTTTGTATAACCTTATATTAAAAATGTTTTAGTTATTAAACTTTGATTTTTAACTCTTTTAACTTTTCTTTGAATTAAATAATAATAATTGTCCAAATCTAATCCCAGTGGACCTTACTGATAATATATTAGTCTGAAGGTTGATTTCGATCGAGATACACTTGTCCAATATAATTAGAACATGTGTTAGGGTAATATTAATATCATTTTTACCCTTAATTACCCTATTTACTTTTAATCGTGGTAAATAATAGTAAAAAGTTACTATTCGCCAAAAATTATTTTCATCTCATTGAACCATATTTTACTCCTTGATGTTAACTTTGTCTATTGGGTTTTCGAAATTACACTCATAGAAGCGGTAAAATTATGTTTTGTATGAATTTCCAAATTCTCCTAGGAGGTGGGTAAAAGACGGTGAAAAGTTCAATAAAATGTTTATATATCTAAAATTATTCTAAACTAACTCCAATGAATTACATTGAACTTATATTGGTATTGTAACACCCCAAGATTCTATAGTACGCTTCTCTTTGAATAATAGAGCAGCGTGTGTTGTACGCAACCTCGAGTTCTAACACACCACGACCAATCAGAGTAGCCGTTATGAATACTAATACCCACCTTTTGAAATTATATAAATTTTATATTTCAGAATTATGTTCATTTTTGGATTCGGAATATCGAAATTATCCTATGTTGAATTTTTTGTATTTTTCTGAGAACATCCAATTTTTGATGAATAGTGAAAAATACTTAAAAACCACATTTTTAATCAAAATAATTTATAGTGATAAATTATACTATTGAGTGGTTTTAAAGTATAATTATAATATAATTTTTCCATTTTATCCAATGGTGGTAATTAGAATTAATTTCACTTTGAAATTGGATATAAACAATTGTCAATATTTTGATTGATATTGTTTCCTAAAAACACGCTATTTGTTTTCACAACAGGAATTAATTATAAAATTAATTAATGAAGCTTTATGTTTGTAATTTTGTAAAATAGACATCATTTTTTAATTTGTAAAATCAATTATATCTTAGGGTGGATTTTTTGTATTGTTCTGAGAAACTTCAATTTTTGATGAATAGTGAAACCACTATGTGGTAGTTAAAAAATTAATTTTTCATTTAAATGAAACTTTACCACTTCTGTGAATTGAATTTCAAAAATCCTACAAACATGGCTGTCATTAATAAGTAAAATTTGGTTCAATGAGATGAAAATAATTTTCAGTGAATAGTAACTTTTATGTTTTATTAATCGCGATTAAATGTAATTAGTGTAATTTAAGGTAAATATAATGTTATAATAATATGAAATTCACTTTACACTTGTCCTAACCTTATTGGATGAGTAATGGAAGACCAATAAAATCCATGGGTCAACATGGGGACACCATGGAGCCACTTGGGCAAGAGAATGACATTAATAACTTTTAATTTATAGTAAAAATAAAATTGTCACAAACATGTGTTGCTTTACTAAAACAATTATTACATGGGGTTATATACGTTAACTTTTAGACTATAAATATTAATTGGAAAGATAAAACGATTTCCTACATCATGGAAATTGTTTTATAATTTTTATTCATTAAATATATAAATTTATTTATGACACCATGATGATGTAGTGATTACCTCATTAATGAACAATTTAAATAAAATGAAAATATAAGGTAAAATCTAAGTCTTACACTTGTATAAAACCTATTTTATGGGAATATTTAGAACCCTTATCACCTTATACTCGAAATATATCATTTTGGGACCTTTAAAATCCGAAAATAATTTCATAATAATGTAACATTCCATGACTTTCCAAGAGTACCCCTCCTCTCCTCTTATAAAAGGCCCCCACCTCTACCAACTTATTCACACCATCAAAGCCATTTGGCTCGTCCAACCTCTTCCAAAATACTCTCTAAAAATTTCTCTCTTACTTCTAGAAGCCTCAATTTGGGCAGAAGTCTATCCAAGGAAGCCTTTGGCTCAAATCAAAAAGAGTTACCCAATTTTAAGGTAATGTCTTCTCTTATGTTCTTTTGTATTATTTTGCTTCTCCAACCCCTTAATATATATTTATTCCTTTATTTTGTAACAAAAATAGTGTCTTAAATATATTAGGATTATTTTATGAGAATTATTTGATTTACACTTACACACACCTTCGTCTATTGGTTAAAGAAGATACTATTTCTGTGGGTGGCGAATTACTGCGTCACGAAACGATGATTGTTCAATATTCTTTTAACACATATCATGGTGGCCATTAAGATGTAACTATATTTATATATGATATATATTATGTTTATTCTTTCCTTATGCTTTGGTATTTTTCATTTATGTCCTACCTTTATGATTTCCATTATGGTTAAACTCGATAATTTCATTTTTGGAAGTGCGGACTACCGTCCCCTCAACGTGATTTGAATCGTTAAGGCCATATGTGGGATGTATAAAGGATGAATTAAATGATATTATATATTATTTTATACTAAAATTATAATATACCTTTATATCATTATTATTTCATTCCATTTAATACGAAATAGAAATTAAAGTACCGTTCATGCGTACGTACGGCTTACCATCTCCATGAACGGTGCATTTCATTTCTTACCTCTAAATGATATGTAATATTATAAATGAATGTATATACTGGATGTATATGATATATATGATATCTACATCATGAATATAATTCTGGATATAATGGATATTTTACCACATGAACAACTTGTAATTATAAGAAGTTTATGTCTGACTGAAGTACCAAAGATCGAAAAAACGACCGTTATTAATATAAATATTTAAATAATGTTCATAACATAGTAATAAGTGACATAAAAGGAATAATTAACTTGAAAAAGGTTCTTAAGAAAGTATAAAATAACTCTAGTTTTTTATTCAGGATATTGAAGAACGATCGAGTCAAGTCAGACATGAGGTAAGGGACTTCGTCTCAATCTCATTTCAGTGAGGCGTATTTTGTTTTATACAAAACTTTCATTTATACGGTGTATAAAACCCTTTGACTTTTACGTTTATTCAAAATAAATATTTTTTAAACGAAGTGTTTTACTAAATGACAAAAGGGAATGTTTTTTTTTGTCGTACGCATGCGGCGACAATGACTTCTCTACCGTTGTGACCATTATTTGAGTTTTGGATTCCTCTACAAGCCATAACGTTTTTTAAATGAAAAATAAATACCATATTTTACTTTTATTTTATTTTGGTATTGAAATGGTTTTATAATAGAAATGTGTTTTATTGATATCTTGTGATTGAAATGTGGAAATGTTATGTTTCCTTTATGCATGTTTTATGTGATACAATTATGTTATGGTTTATGATATGATTAAAACTTTTCATATAAGGAATGCATTGGACATAGTATGTGACGAGTGGAGCCCACTATAGCTCCTCGATGCATCAGTAGGTCTCATTAGAAAAACTAGTTTCTTGAAACAAGGCCTTGAAAAAATCTTATTTGTAGTCTTTGCAAAAGGCATTGACTATGTGGTTATTATAGTCTGGAACAATACATTCCATCATTATGAAAGTGGATATTGATATTGCATGTGATTATTCATCTAGTAGAATATCTATGTGAATAAGTAAATGGAATTATTTCATTTCACTTTTGCCATATTATGCTGAAGTTCTAATTTAGAAGGCATTTGTTTTATTTATACATTGCCTTAAATGTTTATGTTTATTTATGATAGTTTCTGCTATATTGTTATCCTTACTGAGCATCTGAGACACAATATTCAATGTTTTAATTTTTCCAGGATGTGAAGAAATATTTTATGACTGACCTACATGGATATTCTGAAGGGGATATGAGTGTGGACTATGAAGACTATGTTATTGTAGTTTTTGACTTTATAATGTAATGTAACAATTATGAATGTATCTAGTGTTTCCATGGTTACTAAACTAATCGGTCATTCGAGACAATATCTTTTGTGATCATGACAATGTTACATAATAATGCACCAACTCTAGGTAACAGGATTCGGGGCATTACAGCTAGTATCAATGGCAGTTTAGTACTAACCTTGGAAGCTATATTTATAAAAACACTAATTAGAGCACATAACCCTACGATAGACTTTAAGGATTAGTATAGAAGAACATCCTAGAATTTTGGTATTATAGAGATTTTGGGAGTTTTACGAGAAATACATTCCTGTCAAGATACGAGCAGGTAGAGGTTTCTCTAGCACAAATGTACCTAGGGGGAAAACATGAAAACAGCTCTTTGAGCTAGACTCGGACGAGAACTGGTGCATGACAACGGGCCTTGCTACACTCTTGGTTACGACACTCCTGGGGGATATACTTAGGATAATTCCCATTTTCTTTACAAACCATTATGAAGGGTTTATGAGTATATACTTCCTCAATGAAAACATTTTTATGATTATGGATTATATCCATAAATTTTTCAATTTATGTTAAGTGTTTTATAAGTATTGAATTATGTATTTTGATTCATAAATTGATCTAGTTTATTCCATTGTTTAGAAATGGTTCCTAGTGGAAGGAAAGGAAACCGTATCAATGCATGCACTCCATGTAGGGATTTCCCTTCTGCCCAAGATAATTATAGTGGAGGTGGTGATACAACTGGTGCTGATCATCTTATCACCATATCGGGACAACTCACTCAGGTTATGAATAATAACCTTACTCGTATGGAGAACCCTGATCCTCATCATGGAGGATCAATATTAGACCGCTTATGAGGAAAAAACTGCCAACATTTAATGGGAGTACAAATCCCTTAGTAGCTGAGAAATGGATAAATTCCTTAGAGAAAATATTTCATGCCATGGGGAGTAGTGAAAGGGAAAAGGTTATCATGACAGTTTACTGCCTCACTGGAGATGCTGATCAATGGTGGTCATTGATTCAAAACACAAAGAACAATAACTAAGTATCAAATATTGAATGGAGGGAGTCCAAAGATCTTTTCTTAGAAAAATATTTTCCTCGTGATCATCAAGAAGATATGGAAAGGTAATTTCTGATTCTGAGAAAAATGAGGAAGATAATGTCTTAAAGTATGAGGCCAACTTTACAAGGTTAACGAGGAATGCTGCAGATTATATACGTAATCCAAGAAGTAAGATTGATCGTTTCATTGATTGGTTAAAACCATTTCTCCGTCGAGCATTAGTCTCACAATCCTTCTCATTATACGAAGACATTATATGATGTGCTATGAAGATGAATAAGTAATTCTCTAAGTCTTATAACTTTAAAGCAAAACAAAATAAGAAGATATCTTCTGATCACTATGGAAATGGAAATAAGGGGAAGAAGATAAAATTTGATTATCCATTCTATAGTAAGTGTGGGAAGAAACACCCCGGTACTTGCATTAAAGGAATCAGAGTCTCTTACAAGTGTGGTGAAAAAGGCCACCATGCTCGTGATTGTAAGGGGAAGAAAGAAGCTACCGATGTTCAATGCTACAAATTGATGGAAATGGGAAATTATGCAAATGAATGTCCTATGAGTCAGGGGAACTTTCCTCAGAAAAGGCCAAGGGATCATCACATTGTTTCCTCATGTTTAGAAAATGCATTATTTGATTCTGGATCATTGCATTGTTTCATATCTTCCCAGCTTCTTAAGAAAATTAGATATTTCCAATTTGATTTAACCAGGGAGTTGTCAGTCAAAACTCCTAAGAGAAATATCATTGCAACAATGTTTTGTGAATCAGTTCCCATTTGAGAACATATATGTTCTTTATCTGCTGATCTCATCGTCATACCCATGATTGAATTTGATATAATCCTCGGCATGGATTGGCTTTCAGACCATGATGCCAATATTTATTATAATAAGAAGGAGTTACAATTTTTGATGATGATGATAAGGAACACCTTATCTTTAGAGGAGAATCGTCACCACCTAATTCTTATCTAGATCTACCCCCAGTAGCTCAACTAAATTCACATATTGGGGAGGACGAGAATGAAATAACTGTGGGTGAGGTAGGGAATGTTCAAATAGAGGACATGCCTATTGTGAGAGAATATGTTGATGTGTTTCCAGAAGATTTATCTGGGCATCCTTCAGAATGAGAAGTTGAGTTTTCTATTGACCTAATGCCTGGTTCATGGCCCATATCGAAGACCCCATATTGAATGGCCACTGTGGAATCAGTTTAACTAAAGAAACAACTATAGGAATTGAGTAATAAGGGATTTATTCTCCTTAGTGTTTCTCCATGGGGAGCCCCTATTCTTTTTGTGAAAAATAAAGATGGATATATGAGGTTATGTATCGACTACAGGGAGATCAATGCTATAACAAAAAATAACAAGTACCCCTACCACGCATTGATAATTTATTTGACCAAATTCATGGAGATCAATGCTTTTGAAAAATTGACCTTCGATCTGGATATCATCAATTGTGTGTGAAGAAGGAAGAAATTCTGAAGACAACATTTCGAACTAGGTAAGGGAATTACAAGTTTATAGAAATGCCTTTTTGGCTCACTAATGCACCGTCTTCTTTCATGGATATAATGAATAGAGTTTTCAAGGAATATCTTGATGAATTCTTAGTGGTATTTATTGATGATATCTCGGTATACTCCAAAATCTATTAAGATCATGAAAATCACTTACGCATTATTCTAAAGACTCTTAGACGACACAAATTATATGGGAATTTTAGCAAGTGTGAATTCTGGCTTCATGCAATTTCTTTTCGTGGCTATATTGTCTCTATGGATGGAATCTCTATTGATCCTTCTAATAAAAGAGTGATCCAAAAATGTCCAGAACTGACAAGTACCACTGAGGTACGCAGTTTATTGGTTTAGCAAGTTATTAATGACATTTTGTCTAGAATTTTGTTCGATTGGTAACCCATTAACAAAGTTGAAATGTAAAGGGGTTAGATTTTTTTGGACAAAAGAGTGTGAAGAATATTTCGAAGAACTAAAGATAAGATTAGTCAATGCTCCTATATTGACTCTACCATCGAGGAATGATGGGTTCCTTATTTATAGTGATGCATCTAAAAAGGACTTGGTTGTGTCCTCATTCAAAATGATAGGGTTATTACCTATGCATCACGGCAGTTGAAAATTCATGAGCACAACTATACTACTCATGATCTCAAGTTATCATCTGTGATCTTTGCTTTGAAGATATGGAGACACTACCTCTATGGTGAAAATGTGAGATTTATACTGATCCCAAGAGTTTGAATTATATTTTCTCAAAAAAAGAACTCAACATGAGGCAATGGAGATGGCTTGAATTACTCAAGGATTATGATTGCACGATACACTACCACCCGGGGAAGGCAAATAAGGTGGAAGATGCTTTGAGCAGAAAAGATCATAGTGTTTTGAACAATATGAGAATTGAAAGGGATCCTATTTTCATGGATCTAGTGAATATGAACATGGGAATATCTATGGAAGGTGAAAAATCAATGCTTTCTCAAATGGTTGCCAAATCATATTTACTAGAAAGGATTAAGTGTTCTCAGACTGATGATGAAGAGTTTAAAAAGAATATTAAAGCTATGAAAGATGTAATATTGAGTGACTTTGTGTATGAAGATGGAATTTTGAAATTTGGGAAGAGACTTTGGGTTCTTGATATAGCTGGTCTAAAAAGGGAATTATTAAATGATGCTCATAGCTCCAATTTCTCTATACACCCTGGTAGCACAAGGATGTATAAATATTTGAAGGAATATTTTTTGTGGGACAACATGAATAGGGATATTGCTGATTTTGTTTCATGATGAATTGTTTGTCAACAAGTGAAAGCTGGGAGCCAACTTCCTAGAAGATTTATGCAACCTCTACCCATACCTGAGTGGAAATGGGATAATATTACGATGGAATTTGTCATGGGACTACCAAAGACTCTTAAAAGGAATGATACAATATGGGTCATTGTTGATTGTCTTACCAAGTCAACACATTTTCATGCTATAAGAGAAGATTTACCACATGAACATTTAGTAAGACTGTATATAAACGATGTTGTAAGACTTTATGGAGTAACCCTATCGATTGTTTCGGATCGTGATCCCCATTTTACATCAAGATTTTATAGAAGTCTTCAGAAAGCCCTGGACACTGAACTTTGTTTGAGCACTGCTTACCACCCTCAAACAGATAGACAATCAGAATGGACTATTCAAACCTTAGAAGACATGTTGAGATCATGCTCACTTGACTTTCAGGGTATGTAGGATCAATATTTACCTCTGGTATAATTTTCCTATAACAATATCCTCCATTCAAGTATTCAGATGGCCCAATATGAAGCGTTATACAGAAATAGGTGTCGCACACCAACCTGTTTGGTTGATGTTGGTAAAAGAAAACTCATAGGCACAGAACTTGTTGAGGAAACGATGGAAAATGTGAAGGTAATCCGAAACCACATCAAAGCAGCTCAAAGCAGGCAGAAGAGTTATGACGATAACCGAAGGAAGGATTTGGAATTTCAGGTAGGAGATCATGTTTTCTTGAAGGTATCTCCATGGAAAAGAATTATATGATTCGGTAAGAAGGTAAAATTATGTCCCATGTACATCGGACCATTCGAAATTCTAGAACGAATTAGGGTTGTAGCTTACCGTTGGGTAATGCCTCCAAGTCTCTCTAAAGTTCACGATGTGTTCCATGTATCACTGTTGAGAAAATATATTCCTGAACCAATGCATGTGCTCACCTATGAGTAATTAGAACTGGAACCCTATTTTTCTTATTGCGATGAGCCTTTCAGGATTCTGGATACGAGAGAATAAGTGATGAGAAAACGGATGACTCCTCTGGTAAAAGTTCTATGGAGGAACCATAAGATAGAAGAGGCAACATGGGAACCAGAGAAACTTATGATGAAGAAATACCCAAGTCTTTTTATGTAGTAATAATTTAGAAAATTTGAGGACAAAATTATTTGAAGGAGGGGAGAATGTAACACCCCAAGCTTCTGTGGTACACTTCTCTTTGAATAATTGATAAGGGTGTGTTGTACACAACATCGAGTTCTAACACACCGCGACCAATAAAAGAATTCATTATGAATATTAATACCCACTTTTTGAAATTATATTAATTTTATATTTCAGAATGGTCTTCATTTTTGGATCCAGAATATCAAAATTAGCCTATATTGAATTTTTGGTATTTTTCTGAGAACTTCCAATTTTCGATGAATACTGAAAAATACTTAAAAACAACATTTTTAATCAAAATAATTTATAACGATAAATTATAATATTGAGTGGTTTTAAAGTATAATTATAATATAATTTTACCATTTTATCCAATGGTGGTCATTAGAATCAATTTCACTTTGAAATTGGAATAAACAATTGTCAATCTTTTGATTGATATTGTTTCTTAAAAACACGGTATTTTTTTGACAGAGGGAATTAATTATAAAATTAATTAATGAAACTTATATTTTCGGAATTTTCTAAAATAAACATTATTTTTTAATTCAGAATATTAATTATATCTGAAGGTGTATTTTTGTTATTGTTCTGAGAAACTATAATTTTTGATGAATACTGAAACCACTAAGTGGTAGTTAAAAAACTAATTTTTCATTTAAATGAAAATTTACCACTTCTGTGAGTTGAATTTAAAAATTCATACATATATGGTTGTCATTAGTAAGTCTAATTTGGTTCAATGAGATGAAAATAATTTTGGTGAATTGTAACTTTTATGTTTTTTAATCGCGATTAAATGTAATTAGTGTAATTTAAGGAAAATATAATGTTATAATAATATGAAATTACATTTACACTTGTCCTAGCCTTATTTTATGAGTCATTACTGACCAATACAATCCATGGGTAAACATGGGGACCCCATTGATCCACATGGGTAAGAAAATGACATTAAAAACGTTTTATTTACAGTAAAAATAAAATTGTCACAAACATGTGTTGTTTTACTAAAAAAAATTATTACAAGGGGTCATATAAGTTAACTTTTATACTATAAATATTAATTCGATAGATAAATGGATTTAATACATCATGGTAACTGTTTTATAATTTTTAGGCATTAAATAAATAAATTTATTTATTACAAGATGATGATGCATCGATTACCTCATTAGTGAACAATTTAAATAAAATGAAAATATAAGGTACAATATAAGACTTACACTTGCTTAAAACCGATTGTATGGGTATATTTCGAACCCTTATCACCTTATCCTCGAAATATATCATTTTGGGACCTTTAAAATCTGAAAATCATTTCATAATAAAGTAACATTTCATGACTTTCCAAGAGTACCCCTCCTCTCCTCTTATAAAAGCCCCCCACCTCTACCACCTTATTCACACTTTCAAAGACATTTGTCTCAGCCAAAGTCTGCCCAAATACACTCCAAACTTCCCTCTCTTACTCGTAGAAGCCTAAATTTGGGCAGAAGTCTTCCCAATGAAGTCGATGGTTCAAATCAAAAAGAGTTACCTAATTTTAGGGTAATGTATTCTCTTATGTTATTTTGTTTTATTTTTCTTCTCCAACCACTTAAACTCGTTTTATTCCTTTATATTGAAACAACACCAGTGTCTTAAATATAACATGATATCTTTATGAGAAGGATTTGATTTAAACTTACACAAACATTTGTCTAATGGTTAAAGAACATACTGTTTCTGTGGGTGGAGAATTACTGCCTCACAAAATGATGATTGTTCAATATTCTTTTAAATCCTCTCATGATGGCCATTACGATGTCACTATATTTATATATGATATATATTTTGTTTATTTTTTCCTTATGCTTCTTTATTTTTTATTAATGTCATTCCTTTATGATTTCTATTCTGGGTAAATGCGATAATTTCATTTTAGGAAGTGCGGACTACCGCCCCCTCAAAGTGATTTGAATCGTTAATGCCATATGTGGGATGTATAAAGTATGGAGTAAATGATATTATATATGATATTTTACTAGAATTATAATATACCTTTATATCATTATGACTTCATTCCATTTAATATGAAGTAGAAATGAAAGTAGCGTTCATGCGTACGTACGGCATGCCGTCTCCATGAACGGTGCATTTCATTTCATACCTCTAAATGTTATGTAATATTATAAATGAATGTATATACAGGATATATATGATATATATGATATGTACACCATGAATATAATTCTGGATATAATGGATTTTTGACCACATGAACAACTTGTAATTATAAGAAGTTTATTTTTGACTAAAGTATCAAAGATCGAAAAAATGACCGTTATTAACATAAATAATTAAATAATGATCATAACATGGTAATAAGTCATATAAAAAGAATAATGAACTTGAAAAAGTTTCCTAAGCTAGTAGAAATTTACTCTAGTTTATTATTCAGGATATTAAATAACGATCGAGTTAAGTCGGACACGAGGTAAGGGACTTCGTCTCAATCTCCTTTCGTTGAGGCATATTTTGTTTTATAAAAAACTTTTTTTTATATGGTGTATAAACCCCTTTGACTTTTAAGTTTATTCAAAAATAATCTTTTTATACAAACATTTTATTAAACAAAAAAAGGGAATGTTTTTTTCGTACGCATGCTGTGACAACGACTTCTCCGCCGCCGTGACCATTATTTGAGTTTCAGCTTCCTCTACAAGCCATAACATGTTTTAAATAAAAAATAAATACCATGTTTTACTTTTCTTTTATTTTGGTTTTGAAAATGGTTTTATAATATCAATGTGTTGTATTGATATCTTGTGATTGAAATGTGGAAATGTTTTGTTTCCTTTATGCATGTTTAATGTGATACGATTATGTTATGATTTATTATATGTTTAAACCTTTTCATATAAGGAATGTATTGGACATAGCATGTGATGGGTGGAGCCCGCTATAGCTTCTCGATGCATCAATTAGTATCATGAGACAAACTAGTGTCTTGGAACAAGGCCTTTAAAAAATCTTATTTGTAGTCTTGGAACAAGGCCTTGACTATGTGGTTATGATAGTCTGGCATTATGCATTCTATCATTATGAAAGTGGTTAATGATATTGCATGTGATTATTCGTCTATTAAAATATCCAAGTGAATAAGTAAATAGAATTATTTCATTTTACTTTTGCCATATTATGCTAAAGTTCAAGTTTAAATGGATTTTGTTTTAGTTATACATTTCCTTAAATGATTATGTTTATTTATGAATGATTCCGCTATATTTTTATCCTTACTGAGCATCTGAGCTCACCCCTTTCAATGTTTTAATTTTTCCCGGATGTGAAGAAATATATTATGACTGACCTGAAGTGATAGTCTGAAGTGGATTTGAGTGTGTACAATGAAGACTATGTTATTGTAGTTTTTCACTTTATAATGTAATGTAACATTTATGAATTTTTCCAGTGTTTCCAAGGATACTAAACTAATTAGTCTTTCAAGATATGATATTTTGTGATCAAGCCAATGTTATGTAATAATGCACCGACTCTGGGTAACTGGGGACAGGTCATTACAGGTAATATGAATCTATTTTGACCTTAATTAAATTCAAATAAAATAAATCATTATTTAAATAAAAATCCGGTTTTAAACTATAACTCAGTGTTTTTCACTATTCATAAAAAATTGAATGTTTTGAGAAAAATACCCAAAATTCACCCTATGATAATTTCGATATTACAAATCCAAAAATAAATTCCATTTGGATAGATAAATTTTATAAAATTTAAAAAAGTGGGCATTACTATTCATAACGGCTAGTTTGATTGGTTGTGGTGTGTGTCAGTACTCAAAGTTGCGTACAACACGTACTACTGTATTATTCCAAGAGAAGCGTACCATGGAAGATTGGGGTGATGCAGGAATAACGTCGATTATTTTATTTTAAAGATACAAAATAGATTTGGTTCTATATTTGTGGATTTGGATTTGGTTGGGTATATAGTTTTCATAGATTCTGCATGAGATGTTAGACCGTACACGTATTAGGATAGGTTGTGTTGCGAACCAACCCACATCAAGTAGAAAGGGATGAGTAAAAAATCATTGATATTGGGGTTTGAGTGCAGACAACTAATGGGGGAGTTTGTTTAGGGAACCTATGATTATATAATGATGATTTTACCTTATTTTACAATTATATGATACTTAGTGAGGTTCTAAATGGGTGGTTAACCTAATAGGTACATGAATGTTCTTCTCTATACTCAATAGAGTAAAAAAATTCTTTTATCACATCATCATGAGAGGTATTCGGTTGGATTTGAATGATTATGCATGTTTTTTTCAGCCAATATAAATAGAAATAATATTTAATGTTTTTACGAGGGATTTAGTGATTGATTTAGACCAACATGGTCGGATTAGAGAGTTTCCATTGGCATTTTTTCATAGTAGTTGCCTATGTTTTTCATTTATTGTTTTATTCTATTAATCATGACATGTGTATTTTTTTATAATATATTTAATCACAGTTTATTTATTTCATACGATGATGTTTAATTTTTAATCATCCTATAATTTATCCATAACATATATTATAAGGATTATTCCTTCGAATATGTGTTTTATACGCCTTATTATAATCTCAAATCTAAGAATTATTGTGTGTGAGATTTAGCAGGTTCCCCTTTTCATCATTTCTAACATGGGAGGGTTACTAGTTAGTGGAGAGGTGTGTGAATATGAAAGAGTGTTATCATATATTAATGGATAATATAAATTATATTTATGAAAGTTAAGAATTTTTTGGATTAGATGAGTTAGTAGAGAAAAAATATTAACTGATCTTTGAGTGTGACATAGGCCATGGTGACAAGTTAGTAAATATTATTTTATCATCATGGCAAGGTGATTTAAGGAATCCGAGCCCACTGAATAATCAAGTGAATTGGTTGTGCTAGTTTGTTAGATACATAGGAATGGTATCTTATACTTATTTATTTTCTATTATTCTAGAATAGGATGACCTTGGAATTAAATTATCTAAATTAAATAAATTTAAATGAAATTAACACCCTTAGGTGTATATATATTTTTTGGTGATAATATATATTTTTGTGAATCATATTAAGAGGGGGTACTTCTCTTATTATGAGGCAATATTTCAAAGAGTGTTTTAAATTTGTGTTATTGAGTCAGGAGCACGTAAAGTGAATAATATTATAATGTAGTGGATGAATTTCCTTGATTGTATGATTGTGAAAACTCTATTGAAAATCCTTTTTATTATGTATCCCTATTGTCTATCAATATGTGAAGTGATTCATACATGTATTTTCCTTACATGATTTGGATCTGGATGCACCTTAATTATTTTTAAATAATAGGTTATATTTTAACTATGTTTGGAATGACTCTTAATGTGGTTTTGTTTTTAGAATATGTATTTTTAAGGAAGGTCTTATCAACGTTCCAATTTAAAAGATAATTTAAGAGCCTCTATCAGTTTTTTGGGATATTGATTTATAGGAAACCAATTAAAAATTTTAGCTAGTTAACTAAAAAATTTTAAAACTCAAAATAATAATAATAAATAAAATAAAAATGTGAAATATAAATAAAAAACATATTTCTAAACATATTTTATCTTTTAAGGTCTTTAAAAGAGTATTTAATGTAATTAAAAATCAAATAGTTCATTCATAATTTTAAAATGATGTTTTTAGAATAAAATTTTATTTTTGAAAATATTTAATGAGTTTAGTGTAGTTTATATAATAATGTTTTTGTTATTTTTTGATTAATAAAATTATGATTGTTAAAAATATTTTTTCTTGCAACTCTTAACATGATATGATGATTATTCTACAATTTATTTTATATCTTTCTGATTTTAAATTATGGATATATTCAGGTTAATTAATGAACTCGTGGTCCATTTGAATGAAAATGAAAATTAATTAAAGTACCATGTTGATATTATTTAATGAGACATGAAATAAAATATTATATTTTCTATGAATTTTATTATCCATGAATGTTTTTTAATAAAAAAATTCTTGATTATTAACTAATAATTAAATTTCTTTTATTCATGTATGCAGTTTTTTATCATCCTGTTTTTGGTTTCCAAATTTCATAACATTAAATCTAACAAATATTTTGAAGAATAATTAATAAAATTATGACTAGTTAAAAATATTTTTTCCCATATAATTATTGAGATTAATTTTAATAAGGTTCTGGGAATTGATTATTTGAACTAAACCATCTTTTTTATGATTGGGGGTGAAGACAAATCAAAGGAAAATTGTTAGAATGTTATGTTCAAATAAAATATGAGGGTTTTTGGGGATGATTGGTTATTCTATTATTAGTTAAAAAATGTACCTAAATTCTTAGGGGTATCATAGAATCCCAATATATAAGAATGATTTTCATATGTAATGGTTGATTTCACATTGAAATGGGGGCCAATTTAGTTTTGGGCTGCTTTAGCAGTGGGATCACATCATTTGGTAACCTATATGCAGTGGATGATTGAAAATAGTCATAAATTTAGAGATTCCTAGGTTGATTCTATACCTTAGTCAAGGTGGAGTTCATTCCTTATGTGAGGAATCAATCAAATTAGGATGGGCGTGGTGCGTCGAGTTATGGATATTATAATAATTGTATATAGGTATATCACTAGCCTTTTTGGTCTACGATGAAATCTATGGATTTTGGTCCATCATGATCTAGTTGTTTTCATAATGATTTATGATGTTATTTGGCTATGGTATGACATGGCATTAACAAATTCACTATATTTTTATTCATGAGGTCCTTGGGCTTTAATATAGTAGTTCGATGGTCAAATAGATGACTGAATTTTCATATTGACTATTGAAAAAGAATTAATTTTTTCAATTGATAAATTTTTTCTATTTTAGTATTTTTCAATGCTCTTAGGGTTGATGAAGATATGCCAATTATTTGTATTTTCTTATTATATAGGTTGTCATTAATTGGGGTTTTTTTGTTTTGGAAATGGAGCTACCTCTATTTGAGATCTATCACTTGGGGTGCATTGGTAAGATATTGATGTTACAGATTATCCAAACCCCAACCCTCTTTGGTGGAGATAATGTACATGATATATTAATATCCATGACTTGTATTCCATGTGGCGGATATTTGGACCTTCTATCATCTTTTTGTGTTGAGTTTTTTCTATTCATGAGAAATAGAATAGTTTTTGAGTAATTTGGTGTATGATTACAAACCCTTTTAGCCTATATTATTTGGTTTTCCAGAATTAAGTGGTGATATAGAGGATATAAAATAGTTTTCCACACCATAGACCACCACACCATAACAATTGTCGTGGTTCTAGATATTTTGAGTGTTGTTGAGCTGTAAAAATGAGAAAATTTTATTTTGATAAGTGTTTTGAATTTGGGTGATAATTTTTTAGTATTTTTGGTGTTGTTGGGTGATCCTCATGGAGTTAAATAACCAAAATGTCCATTTCTAATGTCATTTTACATGGTGAACCCACACATGTAAAATTGGAAAGTGGAAATTTCAAAGGTGTTTGGTGTGTCTTCATGTGAGGGAGAAATGCGACTCTATGTATGAGCACAAGATAAAAAAATTTTAAGGGGTTTCCAAATCTATGGGATTTATAATAGAGGGTCTTAATGATGATATATTTATCTATATACTGTAGTGGTGGAAGTGGTGGTGTTCAGGAGTTGTTTCTAAATCATCATGAGGGTAAAGATGAGTTTTAAAATGGTCAATGGATATTTATACTTTCCTTTAATATGTTAATTACATGGGACACTATCATTTATGGTTAGTCATTGAGTAATTAATGAATTTAAAAAGTGTTTTGTTCGACTCACGCGGGGGTGATCTAAAGTCTTGTGTAAGGGTTGCTACTTAGTTTTAAAACTGACATTAGGTTTGGTTTTTCTCATATATTGGTAATTATTATTCTAAATATGGATATATTTATTCATACATAGGTATTTTGGAATGATGTTAGTTCCCTGTATGAGGGTAGGTCATGAATCTTAGGTGCGTTCATCACCATAATCAATTGTAATTAAGATGTTATTCTGATAGATTTCATCACTGTACTCAGTTTTTCTTGCTCACAAAAAGGATATTGATTTCACCACTATGAATTGTGCCCCTCTTATATATAATATAATTTGTTTTGTAGAAAAGTGGGTTTTACTACATAAATCAATATACCAAACCATCCAATGAAATTAAAGTGAAATAATGATGAAAAATTATGGTTTTAAATATTTTATAAAATGGTAATAATTAACTTACTAATTCACATGAGATTAAATATTGTTCTATTAGGAAAATTTAAATCAAAAATAAATTAAGGATAATTAAATTTTAATTATTTTCATAGTAATACCAAAATATACATAGGAGATATTGAAATCCATTTTTTCTCTATAAATAAGATTATTTTCCCTCATTAAAATACTCTTGATCTTACCTTCATGTTTAGATGATCAAAACAACTACATTAAATATTTTATGGCCAAGTGAGAGTAGTTTGATCTCGTTACTCATGTTACTATATGACTATTCCTTTTTACCTTCTCTATTTTTATTACAACTAATTTTGAATCTTATTCTATAGGTAGAGGATTTATGATATGGCCAATTATTTTGTAGTAAATTGTGATTTTGTCTTCATTGTTTTCATAGGTTAATTATCACGTACTATCTTATGGAATATAAAGTAATTCAAAATAAGTAATAATTAAAAGGTAAGTGTTTCATGTATGATTTATTCATATTCATTTTTCATTTTCCTCTACTGTCACTAATATTTTTTCTTCTTGAATAAATTTCATGATTAAACCTATAAAATATAATACAGAAACAAATAGAATATTTATGTAAATAAATTTATCTATGGAACTTGATATATCTAGGCTCTGTAAGATTTATTATTTTTTAGAGAACTACTATATGATTGTCCATTATAATGATCCCCTATTTGTGGTTGGTGACTGATTCCCATTGAATATCATCTTATTTCCATGTTTAAATTTGGTGAACTGTTTTAATGAAATATTATTTTTTTGGAATAGTAGAAACAATTTTTATAATGAAGAAATAACTAGAGATTAGAGTTATATGAGTTATTTTAATAATTAATAATAGTACAATGTTAATGTTGGACCATGTAATATTGATGTTTTTGAATATGTTTTCTTCTTATTTCATTGTGGGATTGGTTATTATAAATGATGAGATGCTGTTTTAGATACCTGGTAGTGTTAAACGTTATTGGATAAATGAAACAATAACTTTTCAATTAAAATTTTGGTAATTATATATAGGATAAAATTGAAAAATGCGGGCTATAAATTATTTTTTAGTAATCAAATTAATGTATATAATGATAATAAATAACCTGGACCATAATGTAATCACATGTGGGGAATGGTAAGAGTGGTATTCAATTAAATATAATATTAAAATGGATTAATTAATCAGTAATGTTAGGTAATGGTATTGTATAGAAATTGGTGGAATCAGTGAATTTATGAAAGTTAACTATTGATTGTGTATGATTATTTTAATATTGAGTTTCATTTTGTGGTGGCAAGTATTGGCAGAATAATGTGCTAACATCTGCATAACATTGATGGTAAATGGATATTATGAATTATTTGTCTTAAATATTTATATTGGGCCTATATTCAAGTATTTATATATATATATATCATTTTCCTATAAATTCCTAAAATTACCCCATTTTAGTCAGGTATTATACAAAAAATGAAAAATGTTTTGGTTCAACATGTTTTCCCTCACACACAGGTTAGAGATGGTGGATGTATGAATTCCCCCAATTCCCTTCTCTCCCTTTAGTAGTAGTCTTTATCTGGTGGATAGAGTATTTTTTTCATTAATGTTATGAGAGTGGAAATGTGGAGTAACTAATGAGATGGTGATTTGATGATGATTGTTATGTGTTGGGGTTTCTAATGGTAAGAGGATAAAATTAATATGATATCCATCATGTTCATGATACCTTAATAATATTTGTTTTGGTGATAGATATTGATGTTATGTGGTGTGTAGTACTTTATGATTCCAAAAAATATATTATAGAACTTATAAGAATTAAGATAGGTATGGTTATGACTTGGCTTCGCATCATTCAACAAGGGAAGGTCACAAAGTACATTTAATGCTGGGGTGTGTGAGTGGATTACTAACATGGAAGTGGTTGTGGGGCACCCAATAGTATATTCTTATAATGTAATTTTATTATAACTTGATGTGATACTTTTTCAGTGATATTTGGTGATGCTGGAAATAGGTAATTTGTCTAATAGGTGCACGTTAGTCCTTCTATGTACTCACTGGAGATGAAGTATTCTTTTATTACATTTTAATAAGAGGTACTAAGAATGATCCTATTTTATATAAATGTTATTATCATCCTACGTAAAGAAATTATGTTTTTCATATGTTATGGAGGGATTTTGTGACTAAGTTGACAATAATTTCTTGGAGTGTATTGGTTCCATTGAAGATGGTACATAGGAGTGTTTTGGATTTTCTTTTGTAGTTTTATCATATTCAATAAGGAATAAATCATTTTATTCTATTATATGATATATTGGTCTATTTTTATTTTATGTGTTAATTAGTGTTTTTCATATTATTCATTTCGATGAACATTAATTATGAGTGTACAATCTCCCATTGTATATTCCATACCATCATTTCTAGTTGTTAACATGGAACATATTAGAGGTAGGATTTGGTGGTTATTCCTTCTCTTCACTGTTAACCCAAGAGGCATACTCTTGTAGTGGGGTTGTGATTGTGATGGGTGAGCCGAGAATTATAATTCCCCCAAATTCATTGATTTCCCTCTTCTCATGAGATATCAAATGTGGGGCATGAGTAATAAACCTAACACACTATGCTATGCTGTCTTGTAAGTAAATATTAACTTATTCTGATAATGTCATGTTTTATGTTGATTACGTTTTATTTTTATACCATTATATTTTGATATTATATTTTTTAATCCATGATTCCATGTTAATATATATATATGATCAACCTCTTCTGTCATAAAAACCTATGCCTCTTGAGTTACATTTTATACACCAGAATTATGTTCATTCATTTACCAGGATTTTTAAATCATTCTTTTCCTTATGTATGTCCTTATATAATTCTATACAATTATATAATTTCATTTATATTTATGATAACATTATGGAGGATGAAATATATATATTAATTTATTTTTAAATTTGTGTTTTAGGTTTCTAAACTCTCATATATACAAGTGCTCCTGATCTCTTGGTTTCTTTTTTCCAGATTGTGATTTAAGAAATGTTATAATAACATGTTTATGAGACTCAATTTTATATTTTCTTTATCATATCAATGCCATGTTTTCTTTGGATACTGTTTTATATAACCATATATAGAATAAAACATTGATAAACTATATTGAATTCAATTAATTGTTATGTCAGGATATAAATGTAATTTATAATATTTTCTATTTAAAGTCTATAGTTTCAATTTATATACTGCCACCAATTCATTTACTCTTATAACTAGATATATTTTTGGGTTAATAAAAAATTATAATTATAATTAAATTGGGTAAGGTACTCTTATTATCATTTCATAAACATAAAATGTATAATATAATTACAGTTCTACACATTCGTTCATATTGTGAATTTTTATATAAATATTCAAACTCCACCATATGAAATGATCATAGAGTTATATGTTATTAGATTATTTTTTGGAATTTATTTTTCTCAAGTATATAACACTTCACCAATTAAACATTTTTGAATCAATCTCCTGAAAAACATTGTTTTAATACCACTAGTGGAATTCAATGACATTAAATCCTTGAATATTATATATTCATAAAAAAAAATCATTAAATATTTGAGGGGGGATAATATTTTATATCCTTGCATCTTCTGATTCTATACAAGTTTAGTAATAATGATGAATATACTTCATATATTCATTCTCAATTATGGATATTATTTACTTATGAGAAATCATATATTGCATATAATTTTGATAAAATTGAGAGGACTATCTTTTAATGCATTAACATTGTATGGGGATATACTGATGTATTCCCAAAGATTTATTTGATCTTCCTCCAGATTGATTGGTTTCTCTATCAATTTATCCTATATTTTATTTTTTAACGTATCTATAATTTCTTATAGAATGACCCCATTTGAATTAGAAGAAATAAATAATAAAATTCAGTTGAATACATAAATGGGTTTCTTAGTCCCAAGTACATTACCATGTTATGCACAAATACTATTATTACAAATAAGATATGATTTAATTTTTCTCTATATTTTGATAATTATAAACTCTTTAGGGTCACGATAATGAAAAAACATCACTTGGTTTAGTCTTAGGAGTTATTCACTTAGTTACGAGGGGGTCAGTACTTTTATAAAGTGGAAATTCATTTGTTCATATCATCTATTGAAGGTGTACGTAGAGGATATTCCAAATAAGACCTCATATAAATGGTACAATCACAATGACATGATAGTTATTCCATTAATACCAATTAATTCAACAAAAAATTCATCATACATGATGTACTGAGTCTTTAGAAACCCCTTATACACAATTGTGGTGGTATTTATTGATGATATTCTCTAATAATCTAAACAAAATAAGAACATGATGATAATTTGAGTATTGTGCTAATTAGTTTTATAAAATATACTTATATAAAAATTATAATAAATTTTATTTTTGGATAGATAATGTTACAATATTTGGGAATGTTATCACAATTTATGGGGTATATATTGTCCCTTTAAAGTCTAATATTATGGGTAATTTCCTCGACCTGTATATTTAATGGAGATCAAAAGATTCTGTGTAATAACTGGGTACTGTCAAAAAATTATGATGATTTTTTTGGATTCATAAATTCACTATGTAAGATAACTTATAAAGAAATACATTTTCTTGTGGGAAATTAATATAGGGATAATATCAATGAGTTTAGGAAGAGTTTAATTACATTACATTTACTCACATAACCAATTAGTGGGTAAGTATTTATGATCTATAGTGATGCATCACTAAAGCACATGGGTTGTGTCTCAAAAAACATATCACGTTATAGCCTATGAATCAATAATTTTGAAGTTTCACATGAAAAATTATCCAATACAAGATATTTAGATGATTATATAAATATAATTACTGACGATTGGAGGTATTGTCTTTGTGGATATAATTGTGATATATATAAATTCAACAAGAGACTAATATGTGTATTCAAGTAGGAGGAGGTCATCATGTACTAAAAAATATGGTTATATATGGTAAATGATTATTACTAATCAATACATTAATAACCAAGAAAGGTGAATATTATTTTTGATGCTATATGTTGAAGAGATCATATAACATTATTCATTATGTGGATTGAGAAGGATACAATCTACATGGAAATGAAAATTATGTACATGGGAACCATAAAGAGAGGAACAAAATACAACCATGTTCAAATGATCTCTCAACCATATATTTTAAGGAAGGTAAAGAAATCTGAAGGGGTGATGTGGATATACAAAACTAAGAAGATGTAATGAGTAAGTGGAAAACCTCAAATTACAATATGGAAAAAAAGGATTTTTAATATTTGGACATGAAAATACGTATCATTAGAGCCCAATATCTAGAAGGAGCTATTGATTGAGACTTATAAGTCAACAATCCCAATCCACCCAAGGAGAAATTTTTTAGAGACACTTGAAAATCCATTTGGAAAATAAAAAAAATGTGGTTTATGAAAATTCATCAAAGTTATTAGTATATTAACCCGTGAAAAAATAAAAACATATGTTAAAGGAGATGATACAACCATTATCCATAAAAACATATAAATGGGAGAATATCACAGTGGATTTGGACATCATTATTCTAGATGCATCAAATGGAAATAATAACTTAATGCTCACATCATCACCATTGGAATGGAAATATCACTTTACAAACATGAAATGATATACAAAAAATAAGGGGCATGATTTCATGGAACTCCCATATTAACTATATCTAATCATTATCCATAGGTT
Organism: Viscum album; assembly: GCA_963277665.1. Classification (NCBI taxonomy): domain Eukaryota; kingdom Viridiplantae; phylum Streptophyta; class Magnoliopsida; order Santalales; family Viscaceae; genus Viscum; species Viscum album. The sequence continues at coordinate 1,957,090,640 of OY728143.1, read as the reverse complement.
ACATAAAAATTATAAAAATTCATCAAGATGACTTAAAAACCGATATGATCATTAGTTGTACCTATCACCCCCATACCGTGTTTATTCAAAAAGGACTAAAAATAGTAAATGATTTTATAAAATATTTCATTATAGAATTCAAAGGATGGAGGATTAAAATCCATATTTTTGTAAGTTCTCATTCAATAAAAACTTGTAATTTATAATTTAAATATATCATTATAAATCCATGTATGAGGAAAATATATTACTCTATAATTTAGGGATGATTTTATAGAACATAAGCTATTAGATCATGAAATAGTATATGAAATGATAGAGATGGCCAAATCCATTCACCAATAAATCAAATCCATATTAACTTTATAGAAGAGATATATTGATTATCATCAACGAGACCCTGAATTTGATGCTAGAGATAAATTATTCCTTTACATATATTCATGTAATAGAATCGTTAGGTTTGGGAAGAAGGGATATATATTTCCCAAACACATCAAACACTTTTAGATTCTTGATCGCATCGAATCTATGGCCTATCAACAGACACTACCACCAAACTTGTCTCAAGAACATGACATATTCCATGTATCCATATTGTAGAAGATCATACCCAATACCTAACATGTAATAAATATAGAGGTGGTGAAATAGGGGCATGATCTCTCTCATTAGGGTTATCCAATAATGATATTAAACCATTGAGACAAATTTTTATGCAACAAGGAAACTCAATTTACAAAATTGATTTCGAAGAACCATAATTATGTTGTGGTAATATATGAACATGAAGAATAAATAAACTAGAGTCATCCCCCTCATTTTAAATATTAGATATTTAAATAATATTTCTAAATGGAAGAATTATGTAATAACCTAGACTTATATATATAATTTATCTTTTAAATAAACATGCATCATATCTAATGATATGGCATCATATAACCCCCATGGGCCACAACATATAAAATCAATACATGTTTGTTAAATAAAATTATACTTTTTTATAATAAGACTAAAAAATTTAAATGTAGTATAATTGGAATATAAGATAAAAACATGAAAATGAATTTTGGATGTACTTTCTCTCTTATAATAATGACGCTGAAATATAATATTATTACAAATTTAAGAAATATTTTTTATGTTATTGAAATTTATGACAATCATGAATATAACATTGAGATAAATTTATTTTCATGATAAATAAAGGAAATGTGAGGCATTTATAGAATGTTGAAAACTAATATTACTATTTGAAATATTAATATTGGAATATAAAAATGGTTATTAGGAGTAGTAACCATATTATTTTAATAGTAAAAAAATATTTTCTTAACTTATGGATTAAAAAAATTGAAAATAATATAATAATACAATCATATATATTTTTTATGCATGATGAAAAAAATATTTATCTCAAAGAAACCCTAATTATACTTTTGAAATAAATATATAATTTATTTTAATATAATACACTCGAATGAGAAACATATAAATAAAAATAAAAATATAAGTATTTCAAAAAAAATTGCACGAAAATTAATTATTTATATATAATTAATAAAATAATTTTATAATTTTATAAATATTTTTTTTATGGGTCAAATATTTGTTTATGTTATAAAAAATTGTATTTTCAACAAATAAATATTTATCAAAAAAATATAAATTAAATAAATTACTTTGGTAAAATGAATTTTAATTTTGTAATAATAATCTTATAATGGTAATTTAGTATTTTTCTTAAAGTGATAATTTTTTATCTTAATAATGCAATATAGAAAATATTATTTTACATTTGAATACATATACACGATTAAATACATATTGGATGATATAAGAAACCATTAAAGTATCCTCACATGAACCAATTACTTTTATAGTTATAAGAATTGTTACTATTGGTATTTTTTTATCAAAAGTAAAAAACTACTAAATATTTTATTCAAAACCCCCTCAATTACAATTATAAATTCAATATTTACCATCCCACTTAACATCAAGTATTAAAAATCATATATTATCCTAATTCTACCCAAATATCCCTGAAACTCTTATATAATACAAGAGGTTTTGGTCTTATCAAAATATCTCCACTCAAATAAATAATCAAATTTTTAGAGGTTTAATACTGAGGAGTATGGAAAAAACTTCTCATCAGTTGTTTTTGTTTATATTCGATTAAATATTAGTGTTTTACATTATACAAATATGTTTCATCCATCATAATATAATTATATATATATAATAAAAATAATGAAAATTAATTTTATTAATGTAATAAACAATATCTACATTCGTTAAATTTATTCAAACATAAAACAACCTCCCATATTAAGGTTGTTTCATCGCCAAAATCAATGAAGTACTAAATTTTTCATCACCACCTTTATGAATTGTCATAATTATTATCGTATGATCACAATATTTATATTATAGTCCATTCAATATTATATAATTGGTAAATAATGATAAATATTAAATGAAACTGATGAAATTCATCATTGTAAAAAAATTGACTTTCCATTAGACACTAACATTTATACTCTATGAATCATTCATATATATAATTAAAATGTGATATAAAAAATATTATTATTTTCAGAATGAAATAATCTCTAAAAAATTAAAATTTTGGGGTTAAGAACCAATTTTATTTGAATATTTATTATTACTGATAAATTTATGCGACATAAGAAACATGAATGAAACATCATTTGGATGATAGGGACAAATAGAATATAAAAAATAGAATAATCATAAATACATGTAATTGAAAAATAAAAAATTACATAAACATGGAAAAGGTGTTAAAAAATTTAATTAATAAAATAAATGTTACTATTTGGGAGGTGAGACCCATATATAAAGAAAGACTGACCCTAAGGTTTTGGAAATCTAAAACCATCCTCATATTTTTAGTTTTGATTTATCTATATTCCTATGTTTCTCTTTAAATTAGGCACATATAATTCATTTTTATACTATATTTTTTTATTTACATTTTTACTTATTTTATTTTAACTTTTTGTAATTAGGATGTAACAAATTTTCATGTTCTTTTTTGAATTCATCATTTTATGAAAACCCAATTAGAGATAACATCTCAAAATATTAAATTATTTAGTGTACCACATCATTAAATTATTTAATAGTATATGATTTAAAATGAAACAAATTATTTTATTCAATAATATTTTGGTCCATTTTTGGTTTTATTAAAAATAGTCTATTCTTAACATCCCTAAAGGTTACTTACAGTATTTTGAAAACATTATTTAAAAGGTATTTATAAGGCCCCAGCCTTAAACATTACATAATCATGAATGAAGTTAATAATTTATATTTTGTATCTTTTTAAATTATGTTTTTTATTGAATAAGGTCATAACTATTACATTACATCTCGAAATATTATAAAGTAGACCATTCTAATCTATCCAACTTTTTTCACAATAATAGAACACCTTAAATAAAACAAGAATTATTTTCATGATATAAATATTCTTGAATTGTTCCATTCCCTTAACATTCTTTATACCCTATAAAAACATTTCAGAAATGTGGGATGGGAATAAAAATCTCAGTAATGGTTATAAAACAAGGAAAGAAAACATTATTCAATCAATACATACAAATAAATGAACTCATACTTTTCAATTAGAAAACATAATATCTTTGACATACCTCCCAAAATCTTAAGATTTATGAATAACACATAGTAATCATAAATGAAAAAGGGGACTTATGGTATCCATTTCATAATTACATTATATCTTTTATAATTACATATGGAGTTATGTCTGAAATACCCATCATATTATATTCCCTAAATATCTTTGGAGAAATAATAACGTTTACCTCTATCATATTACCTAATGCGTTGGAGGGCTATCTCGGGCTTACCAAACGTACATTTATCACGAAACCAACCATATATGTAAACACATCCCTAGAAACATAACATATTCATAACACATAAAATAATAATAATGGAATGATAACATTTCCATATTTCATTAAATAGATATTAGTTAAAAAATATTGCCATAATGAATTCATTTAAAACATTCATAAATAAGAGTTTTGAATCATAGTGTCCCATTAAATTATGAAAAAGTTTAGTGGATTTTACACTTAAAAACAATCATTTCCATATAAATAAATCATTAAAATCATTTCTATAACATGCAAATAAAAGGTAATTATTTAGAATATTGATTCATTAAAACATTTATAACAATTTTTTAGTTAAAGAATCATTTACCACTTGAGAAACTATGGAATAAAAATAATAAAACAATAACATCAATAAAAACTATATATATAATTAGAGTATAGAATGTATTGATATAAAATGTCAAAATGCTTGTAAATTCACATTACCATATTATAAAGGTGCACAATAACACTATATGTCTCAATGAATGGAGATTGAGATGTATTCCCCTACAAAGATTGTACCATTATATTAAGGGTAAATCAATGAAATTACTATGTGTGAAAAATATAAATACAGCCAATATTGGTGGATATTATGTGTAATAAAATCATATGTCATTCACACATATTCCTACCATGACATAATCCAAAAGTATAAGTTTAACCCAAAGAATAGAAATTGGGTTAAAAAGTTCCCTTACCTTGTGTCTAACTTTTCTTGTTCATTCATTATCTACCTAAATAATAAAATTATGTTAATTATAATTACATAAGAACCTTTATAAAGTTTATTATTCCTTTTATATCACTTATTACCATGATATTACAATTAGTTAATGATTTGAGTTTATATCAGAATCACAATATAAATGAAGAATGATATTCCTGATTTAGCTATAATATATATCATATATATAAATATATATGTATTTATAAAAGTCTATCTCATTTGGATATATGAAAATAAAATACACCGTTCATGGAGACGGTAAGCCGTACGTATTCATGAATGCTACTTTCATTTCATTTTCTCATATTAAAAATAATGAAATACAAATTATAGATAATTATATTATAATTATAGTATAAAATAATATTTTATATACATTACATAATTTTATTAATACCATCCTTTATACGTTTCATGTATTGAATGAATGAGTCATATCACTATGATGGGGAGGTAGTCCGTAGTTTCTCATATGAAATTATCTTATTTATACAACATGAAAAGGATAAAGGTATGTTCTAAAAGATAAATAAATAAGTATTGATATAAAATAAATATCATATATATAATATATAATTACATTTCCATCAGAATTCTCACCATGAGATGTGTTAGGAGAAAATCGAACAATCATCGTTTCATGAGGTAGTAGGTCACCGTCCACTGAAACAATATGTTCTATACCCATTATATGGTGGTGTGTGTAAGTGTAGTTTGAATGCATATCATAACAACAACATAGTATATTAAGTATACTGATATTTTTATGTAATCAAATAATAAAAATAGCATAGGGAGTGGAGAGGGAAAATAAAATAAAAGAACTTGAGAGAACATGTTACGTTTAAATCAGGTGTCTATCTTTGGTTTGAATGAAAAATGCATTCTATAATATTCCTCTTCCTAGGGTAAGGCTTCAATGAGGAATTGAGGGATGTTGGGTGATTCTTGGATTAGAGTTTGGATGAGACAAGTGTCTTGATAGGTGTGTGTAATGGGTTAGATATGATGATCTTTTATTAGAGGAAGGAGGGGAACTTTAGGAAAGTTTGAAATTATTCTTTTATTATAAAAATAATTTCGATTTAAAAAGGACCCAACATCATTTAATTATATGAAAAGTTTATTATTTTTATAAATACTCACATAAAATGGGGTTTAGACAAGTTTAGGGCATAAAAGGGACCTTATCTTTTATCTTTAACCTTTAGTTGACTAATTTAACTTTTACCATGTCGTCTGGAATAATCATACTATATGGTTAATATAATTACTAGAAAAATAAAATAGACTCATAATGGATCTTTAATGAACTTTTTAACATCATATATGTTAGTTTACCTAATCTTATATTTTTATGATTATTTTTTCATTTAATAAAATATTTATTATTTGAAAAACTCATTTATGTCAATTTATAAACTATTAATACAAGGGCATCTAAAAAATCAATAAAAACTTTATTATTAAGAAAATGCCTCATTACATAAAATATAAAAAGTCATTATTATCCGTAAAATTCAGGTATGGCATAAAAAGTTTCAAAATAAATTTATTCTAATATTTATAATCTCATTTAGTAAAAACATTCATTAAAAAGGTAATCGCTACATCATCATTGTTTCAAAAATATATTTATTTATTGGATTTATAAAAATTATAAATAAATTACCATGATGTAGGATAACTTTTTAACTTTCTATTTACTATTGATAGTCAAAACTATCACTTATGTAACCAAATTTAATTGTTTTTATTAAAATCTATATGTTTATGTTACATTTTCCTTTACATTAAAGTAATTTTTATAAAATGTCATTTTCAATTACAAGTGGATCTATGGGGTCCCCAAATCGACCCAAGGATTCTCATGGTAGAACCTGTATCATAATATAGATTTAGAACACATGTTGGAGTAATTTAATAATATTATAATATTATTTTTTACACTTATTTACCAGATTTAATCTTTAACTGTGGTAAATAAAATATTTACTAAAGTTACAATTCATAATGTCTAAAAATAAATGTTAACTATTTACATAATTTAGACATCATGATTCCACATATGAAACCTTTTTTTTCCAAATTCAAAACACAGAAGTTGAAGAAATTAATTTAAAACTAAGCCCATTCTCAAAGCCAAAATGCATGTTAAAAAAACTACATAAATATTAAAATGTGTTTATGTCCAATTTCAGTGTGAAATTAATTATAATGACCAAAATTGGATTTAAAGGTAAAAATATAATCCAATTACACTTTAAAATCAAATAAAAGTCCAATACAATTATACAAATATAATATATTAAAATGTAATTTTGAATTAAAATGTTATATTTAGAACTATTCATTAAAAATAGTCTTTATCAGAATCATTTGGTGTCCTTGGAATAATGTAATTCATGACAGAAGATCTTTTTCTGTCAGTGGGTCCATTCACTCTATTCTCACTGCTATGAGTGAGTCAAAAACACAAATTAAGCATTTTATTCTTCAACTCGGTGCATGAAATTTTCATTCTGAACATGAATGGTGTTAAGGGGAACATTCAACCTCCGTATAGAACAATTGAATTATTATGTAAGGAACTATTTATGGGATGGATAAAAGGCTGTTATGATAGAGATTATAGATGTAATCTAGGGCCTTCTAGATATGGTGTTGTTTTCTATAATCATTAATTGTATTTTGTAGGATGTTTTTATAGTTCATGTTGGTTTTATTCTTCTCTTGTGGCGGAAATGCATGGCATCACTGTTTCGGTGGATCATGACAAGAATTGTGGTTGGAATAATTTATTTTTTGAGAGTGGTTATATTGTGGTTGTCTCTTCTATCTGGATGGGACTCACTCACTTGGTTTGGAAGCTCATTAATCATAGGTTAAAATTCTTGGGTACTCTATTCTCCCGGAATCAAATCATCACTCACATTTATAGGGAACCCAATTTGGTTGATGACGGTCATGAAAATAACGGAATCAATGGTGTTGAATTTTATTTTTCTGATCAGGATCCATATAATCTTAATCATTTTCATAAAAGGGATTGTGAGAAATATCACATTTTTAGACTTGAGTAAGCTATTTTTTATAGGGATGGAGGAAAGGTGTCTCTTTCATGGAAGTTGTTTATGGATCTTAATTCATGTTAAATGTTATTGTCTCCAGATCTTCTATCTCCAGGAAGATTGATGATGGTGGTTTCTCAGTTGTGGAGGTTCAGGATTTGGTTTATTTTTCTCTGAAGTGTTGCACTAGTCCTATTCTGCTGCTTGTACTTTTGTGACAGGGCTGCAAGTGTACTGAAGTCATGGAGATCCATTTGTGTAGGAATACATGTTCTTTATTCTTCTCTACATAGTTCTACTTGGACACACATGGGTATGGTCCTGCATCTTGAAATCGTGTCCTGCTATGCTGGGTCTGTAACGAGGGAATGACTTGATGTTTGGCATGAGGGGTGAACATGTAGTTTTTTTGCTATTCCTGGACACCAATGGTACATCATATATTGATTTCTAGTTGAAGTAAATGATGCTCTTGGACATTCATGGGGATGTACTGGCTGTTTTTTTTATTTTTTTCCAGTAATTTTTTCTTTTCATTTATATATTTTCAGTCTGGGTTCACCCAGGTCCTATCCCTCTAAAAAAATTATCCTAAAATTACAAAATTACAACAAAATTAAATTTTTATGTTCCGCTTCTAAATAATAAATTTAGTTTGTAATATAGCAAATATAAAAGTTACAAAATACTAGATCTAAGAATGTTTCACCATTAGAAGTTGGTAAAATTACATTTTAAAGAATATTATAGTCTTTTATGCGTAAAATATGTTTCATTATTATTTTAAGCCTATATTTGTTTGAATAAATGTAAAGAAATTTTACAAATTTTTTTTATATTAATGTAGTTTATTATGTTAATTCCTAGAAATACCATGACTATGTGTTAAATAACATTAATAATAATAATATTATTATTTCAATTATCAGTATAACTCAAAGAGTGTGCAACATAAGATTTCATGGAAACCCATTATTGATTGTTGAGTATGATATTAGAAAAAGATTCCCCTTTTACTTAAAATTTATTTCTTACTAATAAGTATTAATTGAATTCAAAAAAGTATTATTCTATAAATACCTAGGTCGTTACATTCATTTCAATATTCACTTCTCCAATTCATTATTATGAACTGTTATTCATATTATCTCTATAATCAATGACTATGACTAATTATTTAATTATTAATATAAAAAATATATTCAATCCCCTGTTTTCTTGGGATTCATTATAAAATTCCATTTTCATATGAATTGAGACAAGATTATGTAAAGGGTTCTCACCCCAAGTGGGTGGTGTGGTTATTAAAGTCTTAGAAACTTCCTAAATGATTTGGAGGGTTTCCAATATGTTTTGTTTTGGTAAATTAAAACACCCAATGGTTCCTATATCGATGATGAGATTAAAACCATTTTTCAAAAGGTATGTGGTCCGTAGTAATTTGTGTAACGATGCTTATAACCTCACATTAGTTGATAGGATGGGTTTTCTGGACCTCACACCCTATTGGGTTTAAATATTTCATACTCTGGGTCTCAATTATATATTTAAGATATTTTTGTGAATTCTTCCCAAATAACATTATGGGATTGGTATGCCTTTATATTTTCAATCAGTTATTAACATATATAGATAAGACCACCTGTACATATTATAGGTTCTCTATCAATTTATCTATCTTTTGGAATTAAAGAAAATCCAAATTTTTATTTTATTATTTTTTGATTTATGTATTTATGAAACTATTTTTTAAATAGAAATATATGGGTGATATATAACATAACAAATATAAGGATACATTCCATGTTTTGATATTAGGGTTGAACCAGGTATTCCTTCAGATTATAATAGGAGGAATCATAACACATATAGTTTAATAAAACTTAATGGGACACATCAAATATTTTATATCTATGTGACAAGGACCATACAGTGTAGTTTAACATTATATGATTTTGGAATCTTCATGGTAGGTGCCTCAAAAATTCCGATGTGGAGCTTATGCATGAGATCCCCTTGATATATAAAAAAACTAGTTGAAATGTAAATTTTTTAGTGCGGGTATAATCTTACTAGGAATATAATCCATAAGAAAGGTGAGGGGTAGAAGATTTTGGGTTTGATCCTCCGGGAGTCATCCTATGTGTCACATAATGATGACAAACAATGTCCAAAAAGTATGGTTGGGTTAGGGCTTACACCTATGTAGATGGTCTAAGTAATTTTTATTATGCAAGTGATATGATCGACATGAGTCCCTATGCCAATATAGTTCACCATCTATGTTAGAAATAGGGATCCCTAGAACATTGAACACATAACACAATTGATTTGAAATGGTATTTACAGCTCAACTGGATATCCATGATTGAAATTCATTCCTTATATTTTAGTGGAAATGGTAATGGATATGGGAGGATTGAGGGGTACAACATCCTTCATGAAATTATAGGGGATTACGCTATGAGGGATTCCAATATGAATCTACTCCTCAAATGTTTATGGATTAAGGTGGGGTTATGGTAGAGTATCTAGAAAGAAATACATGGGTATTACTTCATGAATTATTCCATTACATATATTTTTACTTTTTTATAAGCCCTGAAGTAGTGTTTCAACATCCACCAATTAGAATATGGAATTAAATAATGTTTGATAATTTTCAACATTATTCATTCAACATTTATGAGGTGAGTAACACTCGTTAATTAGAAGTTTGACATCAATGTGTCTAGGATTTTGGACCACATTACCAAGGTGATGAAACATTTCAAACACCTGGAATTTCCTACATATAAGGGATATTAAGTTCATGAAATATTTAACTAAGGGAAGGGATAATCAAAATTGGTGAATGTAAGAGACAACTATCCCATGAACTTATTAGTTTTGTGGTCATGGACCCTTGATGGTAGCATTCCAAAATAAATGTTTTGGGTAAATGGGAAAAATTATTTTATTGAAGAAGAAACCATGTGTTCTTGGTCACTAAGGTGGGTAGCCTTGGGAAATGGGTCGTTGAGATTAGTAACTATTTGATATATTTCATTAATGTGGGAAGCACTGGGTTATGTGCTTCTATGGTCAGTAAACAAGGATAGTTTTCTATTTTGTTGGGTTACACTGTGAGGAAGTCTATTGAGTTGGGAATCCTTAGATGATTGTCTACTAAAGTGGGATGCCCTCATTATCTATGCATAAAGTAAGGATATCTAAAGTACATGATTTCTAAGGTTGGATCACTCAAGTAGATATCTACTGTGGTAGGATCCTCAGGTGGATGGACAATATGGTATCCTACCCTAGTCAGATGGATATTAAAGAGGGATACACTGAACATATAGCCTCTAAGGCAGGCTTATTTGGGTATAAATCCACTAATATGGGAAATCATTATAATGGATCTTGGGTGGTTGGTTCCATACATAGTGACTTTTCATAACTGGTTATCTACTTATGTATTATTTTCATAAATTATATATTGAAATAGGCTACCTATGAGAAGTTTTGTTGGCCTAATCAAAGAAAATCATACAGGCATTATCAATCCTCCAGGAGATGTGGAGTCATATTTTAGTGGTGATCCATAGGTTCTATTAGGGGGAAAAATATGTGGGTTGTGTGGAATAGACCGAGCGTCTAAGGCAGTGAACACATGTGATCTAGGTAGTCACATGAGACCTAGGAATGACATGAATATAATTTAGTAGAGACCATCAAAAAGGAAACCTAGAGAATAGAGGGTACCCAATGATAAGAAATATTGTTTCTCCTGGGGGTTTCATGATTTTCTCAGCATTTCCCATTTTTCACCAAAATGGTCCACCAAAAAATTCTCCCCCTGAATGGGATTCTAGTGGAATGTTGAGGATAATATTTTTTAGGACATTACCACTCATATGGACAGAAGAATGGTTAAAGGGAACTGATCATATTTTATAAAGTGTTTTGGCATGTTTTTCCAACAATACAAAGTAGACTATTCTATATAGGCCAAGAATGATGACTGGAAACCCTTTAAATAAGAGTGCACCACCACCTTAGCTGCGCACAAAAATTTCTTCCTCATTTTCCCCTTCTTATTTTGTGGCACCAATGTGTGTATTGATATTATTTATCCCAAGAAAGGAAAATTTAGTATGGGGATATAGAGAGGAAACTGGATAAAGGGTCCATAGATAGGACACCCATGAATGGGGGGTTACCGTGTCCAACTGTGTGAGGGTTCCTTAACGAGGCCACCCAAGTGAGGGGGCCCTAGTTCCCTCGGCTTTGCGAGGGCCATAGTAAGCACCCAAAATAAAGTAGAATAAGCAGGTACACTAAATTTTGGGGTCCTTAGATAGGAGACTAGAATAAGGGGGCCTTAGAGGAGACACCGAAGATAGAGGGCCTTATTTAGTAAACATAGGTGGGGGGAATTATGAAGGCTTCAAGAGGGAGTAGTACATAGTGCATCCACAGAGCAAGGGAGCCTTATCTTGGACACTCAAGTGATGGGGACTTATTATGGAAACCTAAGGGAAGGAGGATTAGTAAGGACACTTGAGTGAGGTGACATTAATAAGACCAACCAAATGATGGGACATGAGTAGTTCAAGATGGGAAAAAAATAATATTTTATAAAATTCTAACCTAGTTTTTTGAATAAAATAGATTTAAATTAAATTATTTAGTAATTTATGATTTATTGAATTATTATTCTAATGTTCTTATCAAATTTGTTTTCCGTATTTTATATTGGACAACTAATTTAATGCTTTAACAAATACCAGGGAAGCGACATGTATTATTGAACTGATGGAAGATGTTGAACCTAACACTTTAAACATGATCAGCCCATGCCATTGGTATTTAGCACGACTTATGAATCCAACCATTCTAAACTACCCTTTATCAAAATATAATCCACTTATTTGTGTTTATCCTACAAATTGATAATACCCTTCCTAAAGGACACTTCTCTGATTTTTGATTTTTGATGACTTGGGGTACATCCTAAGCAAGTATTTCTTTTGATGGATTGATCAATGATGAGTCCCTTAGTGAAAATTATTGTCACATGATCTATACATCATCATGGAATAATGGTTAAATCTAGTCATATTCAAAAATAAATTATTCTACTATTAGAACTAGAGTAAGGGATGTAGTCTTTTGTTAGAATTTTATTTTGGGGGGAATTTTATTGGGTGTGGGAATGGAATTAAAGAGTGAACCAATTATGTATTACATAAGATGAATATTTGTCGGATTTTTAATTTTAAAAATCCTTTATTACTTTATAAATCTGTATATTTTATTATTTTGACCACATCATTGATCTGGAAAACTAGTGGTGTCTGGATACAAACACATTCTATCTTCTATTTAAGAGTGTTATCATTAACCATGGGGATGTTCATGAAATTAGAGGAATCAATATCGTTGAGAATATGTATAAATAGTTCCTCCCTAAATGTAATATATTGAAGGAATTTAATCAAAATCCTATACTAGAGAAATAATTTTTGACATCGGTAGAAATACATTTAAAGGAATAATTTGTTCATTATCTTAATATTCTTTTTATTTTAATTGATCAAAAATTTATTTTTACCTCATGGGATGAGATATAATTTAAAAATGCCCAAAAATATTCAGACTTATCATATTTTTGGTTCTCATAGAACATACTAGTTCATCCATGGTGATGATCAATATATGACTTGGGGTTATCAAATTATGCTTTATTTAATATTAGAACTCCAACTAATTGGGATATGGACCATGTTTTTATGTGAATGGAAGTTACTATCCCGTGACTGCTGAATTTGGGTAAGGGTAATCACATTAATAATGGAGTATCAATTGGAACCCAATAAACAGGGGAGTCCTCATTTTCTAGATTTATGGAGGCTTTAACAAGTGATAGTTAAAATATAGTGGGTTGTGTCATCTTCTAAGAGATATAGCCCAATCCAACTCATACCTGGTTGGATAGAAGTGAATTTCAGATGCTATAGTCTGAGACACATGACACTTGATTCCCAACTTATACATAATACCAAATTATTGGATAATTCGAGTTCACAACCCATAATAATTGATGAAAAAGGATTGGATTGACTCTTGGAATATATTTCTTTATATTCCTTTATTCATTATAAGACTCATATTATCACAATGGTGGCTGCCATCAGGGATTCATTATCAAAAAATCATATAAAATCATGAAATTGAATGGGGTTCTCATGGAGGGGGTTGATTGTGCCCAAATTATTATAATAGATATTGAATCATGGATTAGGAACCAATTTGGATTCCTTTAGAATATCTGTAAACATTGTTTCTATGTAGAACATGGTAAGAAACACATAATCATCATGTTTCAATGCTACATATTTATTTAATCTTACTGATATATGCATATTATTATTATTATTACACTAGATGTACCCAAAATTGGATTATAAATTGAGTATTCTCAAATGAGGGTTGAACAATATTAGAACATGTCCCAAATGGGATCCACTCGATGAATACACTAACCACTCATAATGATCTAGGGGCCTTAATAAGAAGCATAATCAAATATCAACATCATTGAGATTAATTATATAAATTTTGAGGAAGACATTCAGAATCATGTAAATAACCTAATAATTTGAAATACAATGATTAAGGAATGTATATAATGTATATAAGGACACATATAACTACTAGGATTTCTGACATTTGTTTTAATCAAGCTTCTCAATGTCAAGGAACACTTTACGAAGAAACCTGAAATCCATCTCTAACAACTTTACATCCAGTGACATGGGGTCTCTATGTGAGTGACTAAAGTCTATTATTAATTCGTATTACTATGTATGAAGTCATTCCTGATGATAAGTTCACTAATATGAACCGATCTTCTAGCAAATCATCATAGAAAATATTTCATTATTGGATCACTCCAACCCCCATTTTAAAAATGAAGATCAAGGCTACTCAAAATCTTTATCTATTATTCGATCATGTAATAGTTGGATTTGACTATTTAGAGTTATATTTATTCATAAATTTGATGATGATTATTCATGGGAATATAGTTATATACGATAAGGATCTATAGAAACTTGAAAAATATAAATCAATAATCAATATTTAGATATTGAATTACTCTGGAGTTTACCTAATAGACTACAGAGGAATTTGGACTCAATGAGAAAGTGTCTCCCCTGATCATGAAATTAATTCAATATTAAGACCATATACTAAATATAAGGTACCTAATTTCAGAATAAATTAATGAGTCTGAGGTCTATAATATAATGATATGTGAGCATTCTTATCAACTATAAAATATACATTCATTTTCCCAAGATGAATCCAAGTAACACACAATTCTTCACCATTAGATTTTTATTTCTAAAGAATCACCTATAAACCTTTGACATATGGAAGATCAATTCCAAACATAGTTACTATTATTCACTTTCTTTTTTTTAATAAAAATAGAGACTCTTATTTTTGGATCATACTCTCATTTTTCCTTTAGTGATATAAAAAACATAAATTATGATTAGTTATTCATATTTTATCCCAAATTACAATGATT
Source organism: Viscum album (assembly GCA_963277665.1). NCBI lineage: Eukaryota > Viridiplantae > Streptophyta > Magnoliopsida > Santalales > Viscaceae > Viscum > Viscum album. The sequence goes on along the minus strand of OY728143.1, from coordinate 1,957,075,310 downwards.
TTATATGAAATATTAAGACATCCTAAATTATTATATTAATAAAATTAAAATAATCGAATTAATTTTATTTCTTGAATACTCTAGTAAAAATGTCCTCTCCCTGGATGTGGCTCTTATTTGGGTATAATATTTTTATTATATCATTGTAAAGGAAGATTTGGACCATATTAAAGAGTGATATCAAACATTATCTATATTATATAGAAGTAGATGAACCAATATTTTAGGAATGAGAGTATTCTCTAACCTTTTTATAAGAAAACAGCTTCTAGAGCACAAGTTGACTATTTCTAGGGCCGTATAGTGGGATCTACCATCTCTAGGCCATTTTTATAAATTTAATAAAATTTTCATAAGTCTATTGTTAATAATATTTAGTGGAAATGACAAGAATGTTTCTCAATAAACTGATTGCATGTTTTTTATATGATAATTTTTATTCATTAAATTTGTCTATTTTAAATGCCTAGTATTTCCCAGATTATACAATGTTTGTGTGTCTAGAAAGAGGTGGCCCAATTTTTTTCTCCAAAATTACATCTTTAGATTTTCAATTCTTTTAGTATGATATCACTTTCTTGAGGTTGTTTAATGTCTTCAAATTTAGACCATCACAGTTGATTTTTAATTAGGAACATCTGGTACCCAATATTTTTATAGTTTTAGGTTTCCTAGATTTGAAAAAATGATTATTTTGAAACAATGATTTCAATAGAATAGTGTGAAATATCCATGATGTTGTATTTACTAGAATAATTGGAATATAGAATGTGTAAATAAAAACACATGAGTATCTGACTCTTTTGAAAATGGATACTTGAGGGAGTATAATGACAAAAAATAATGGTGTAAAATGGATACCATTTATAGCTAATGGGGATAATTGCGAGTATATTATCCATTATCACAATCATTCCAATGATAACATATGAGGTTATTTTGGAGACTAAAATGAGAAAAATAATTGTTAATAATAAATATTTTCTGATTCCATACCCAGTTAATGGAAGACAGTTGAAGTTAGTTGTCTATTACAACACCCAGTCTCACCCAATTACCAATTTTCATTAAAATGGGAGAAACCAAGAGGATTGATTAAATCAAGGTTTAGATAGTGTTGAGTTTAAAATTGGATATGTGAAGCAGGTTTTGATAGAACATGAATATTGAAGAATATATTGAATATTTATTATAAAAATATCATTGAATATGGATCAAATATTGAAGGTGGGATGATATTTTATAGAAAAAAAATCATATGGACATGTTCCCAATGTTTATGATCATAATTATTGTGCCACTGATGTGGGGATAATGACCCAAATAGGGTTTATAGACCAATTATTCTCAGATATATTTTGAATGTGAGGACTGAGATTATGATTTGTAGTCATATGGATCTTGGATCTAAAGTTGTGGCATGGGACATGTAAATTGGTAATAACCAAAAAACATCTTCTAAAGGTGAATTACAATGCAATAACCACATGGATAATGAAGATAAAATAATTGTTTCCTCAAAACATATATACTTCTAATTGATGGTCCGTGATAGGTGCCAATTTGCAGATCAATATCGGAGGATTAGTCCTGATAGGAAATGATTCGGTTTCCTTAGGACTTGGATTCTATTATCACCGAATGAAAAGGAAGGTTTGAAAAAAATGAGACTTTATCAATATATGATGTCTGGATTAAGAAAATAGGACACACAAAATTTATTATGAGAGCATTCAAATATATTTTTTCTGTGATTGTGTAAGAGTAATTTTACTAAGATGCTAAGACAAACCTCATGATGCTCTCATAAGGGATTTCCCACATATATCTAATTTATATAAAGGAAAAGGAGGAAACTTTTATTTATGGATGGTTATTATATTATGGATCATTGATCTACAATGTATCCTATTTGGATGGGAATCAAGCCCCACATAGTTCTTAGAATTAAGTTTATGGATGCATGTCTAGTTGGTACACATGGAGTACGCATTTTTTAGGCACCATGATAGAATCTAGGATACCGAATTTGAGAAATAAAATATATTTAATCAAAATTATAATCAATAATTACTTATTTTTATTTAATAAATACCTCAATTATATCTGATTAATGTAAAACTATAGGAGTATTTTGTTTCTAGCACATATACGTAGATGAGAGAATGCATCAAGGAATACTCTACTTAGATCTCGTTCATAGAAGGAGAATGATAATTTAAATTATTATATAGTGTCCAATATTATAATAAATAATATTGTAATAACTATATTTCTTATCACGAAAAAAATAAATCCACTTGTAGATATTTTTAGGATACACTTCATATAGATCCAATTCGCAAGCATAGAAAAGATATTTTTTTTGGAATGAACAATGGTTTGAAGTATAAGAAATCCAGGTGAAACATGTAATATCACATGAATGACAATGAATCCTAATTTAGTTCATAGAAATAAATTTCATCCACATAAATATGCGATAAATGGGACATTTTATTCAATGTATAATTTGTAAATGAGATAATGTGTTTTGGAATCTACTACACAGATCTAGCTCGTACATTTTGAGAGGGATATTAGTTCTATGAGTAATATATGAGTTGTATGAAAAATAATTCTACATGGATTGAGTACACATAAAGTGGTAAAAAATGGGAAATAAGGAATGATATGATATGATATGTTTAGGGTCATACAAGATTGAACATCACCATGTAGTGTAACATAACACAATAAAGATGTGGATATTATACAATTTATAGTCTTACTACCGTGGTGATTGATTGTATTCACATGGGTCAATTACGCATGTGAATAATGATAACAATATCACTATACTAATTAAATAAGTCACCAAACATAAATGAGTGAAGAGTAAAACATCAAGAAAAGGTAAGGTAATTTTTAATTTTCTATTAAAAAATAAGAAATTTATCATATAATATTTGTAAAATTTGTGACTAGTCAATGAGTGGTCGATCTTGAAATAAATATATATCTGGAAGGAATGGTAATCAAGGAACACATATTTTAATTAATTTTATATTCCCAAACAAAGATGGCTCAAATATAATGAGAGTACACATTATTTATAATACTGATTCTTGAACGTGGGATCAAGTCACCACTATATATCTCATCGAAACAAGAATCAATTTGTACATAGTAATTAAAAATAAATATTCTACTATATATATATGAACAATATGTAGGGAATGTGATAGTTTTTTATAAAATTTCTCTGTAAAAAAGATAACCCATGTTAGAATATCCTGTAAAGTTATATCTTGTACATAAGAGAAGTTGTATTTTTTATTTTATGGTTGGGCATAGAATATGGAATCTAAAAATATCAATGTATCTCGTCGGAATGTGAAAATAGAAAAAGGTTGTTTTATAAAAGTATCTCCACATATATATCTAGATTATATACAAGGATAGAGAAAACCATACATAAGAGGCAACTTTAAGATGTTTGAGGACCTGCATGATGGACCAAATGGTCCCTTTATTTTATCACGGTGCAATTTAATCGTGAAAATTTGAATAGTCATCTCACGACTGTAAGAAAATGTGAGTCATGTTCAATTTAAAAAATAAGAGGAAATTTTAATATTATTAAGAATACATTAAAATTTTATCTATATATTATTTCATATATACACCAAGAGTTTTGGATCTTGTGGTGGTGATGTTGACCAATAGTTTTACATCATGTGATTAGAACATGTGTTGGGATATTTTACATTAATGATGCTCAAATTTATATGTATACAGTTTTACATAATATGAAATAGATTTTTCATAAAATTTTACATTATGAGTTTGAGAAGAATGGTGTCTATAATTTACTGTCACGTATCTTTTACCATGGAAGACTGAGACACTTAGCCAAGTAAATACAAACCCTGCAAGAATAGAGAAACCTAGGATGACCAAATTACAGCACATGAATCCTCACTGATGGGGGAGAGTTTCATGAATGAGATCAAGTAATATATTTTATGAACAACTATATATCACATGAATGGGAATTAAGTGATACATATTAAAAAAAGTGTCATAAAAAAGAATGACACTATTAGTGGAGCTTCTCTTAGGATAGTTCCACACCAAGATGCAGTTTTAGATCATACAGTAAGTCTATATACCATGTAGTTTGAAATGATTTGTTCAATTTTATTGGAAATGAATTTAACATAGTTCAATGGGAATGAATGTTTTTTTATAGTTTAGGGTCACATTATTGTGTCATGTTTATTACTTTTAAAGTCTTAAACCCCAGATTGTGGGTTGTACCTTTTAGTGTTCTGTGACATAAACATTTGTGGATTTGATTATGAAAAGTATATCATGATAAAGATTACATTCATAGAGGTCATGATATGTCCCATATAAAATTTAGTCAATGAACAGGTTTCATTGGACACGACCTTATGAATGAAAAAACATCCCTCACATTTTAGTTCCCATTGTTCAGGTTTGTTTCTGGTATCATCAATTTCTGAATAACTATTTAAAATTCCCATTATCGGAATGAATTTATGTGAAAATTTCCAATACCCTGATATTTTATAAAATATAAACATTTAATGAAATTTAGTTTTATTTATAACTTTCACCACTCACAACACAGAGATCTAACAAAAAATAATATACAATTTCTATTACTATTTAACATCGTCGTTACTACCTAGAAATTAAAATTTCTAGTTTGAGTTGAACTAAACACATTTTAAATATTATTTATTGTGGTTTTATATATATAAGACATATTTATATATAATTACATATTTTTTTTGGTAATATTTATAATCATGGAAAAAATTATTTTATCAAATAATACTTATATTTCATTATAGGATAAAATAATAAAAGTAATTTCTTATTTTTTTAAAAAAAGTATCTATAAAAATGAATAAATTTTTTAATTAAAATATAAAATTTATCTTATAGTGAGTTTATGGGAATTTAATCAACAGATTAAATTTTCAATGAATATTGAAAAATATAGGTTTTTATTCCAAACCGATTATTCATTTATAGAGTTTATATGGCAATTTTTTTAAATGATTTTGAAAGAATAAATAGTTTAATTTTATTATAATTAAACCAATATAGGTGTTTGGAATCAATTACATTATAAATTTTGATATAAAATATTTTGTATCATTTGAAACATTTCTCCTTATAAAACCTCGTTTTCATCACATACATGGGATTAATTTTAAATAAAATATGCAACTTATGTTCATAGAATTTGTTAAAGTAAATTCCATAATTTGAATAAGAATAATTTATATTACCTAAAATTTACAACATATTTTTTTCCTATAAATAATAGTAAAAATAGTAAAAATTAATTATAGGACTTGATGTGAAAATGTATTTACCTTGGGGGGGGTAAACTTAAATGTTATGTGGTAAAATGTCTGAGATATTTATAAAAACCCCTTATATGGTAATATGTAGACATTATATTTTATATGGTTCAACCCATTTTCTAGTTTGGATATTTTTTCAAGAGAAAAAACATGTTTGGAATTCATTATTTTCCAAAATTCTATGTGTGTGTTGTTCCCCGCTTATAAAAGGCCACCCACTCTCATTTACTTTAAACACTTCCCAAACCAGTTTTCCATAAAAGGTACTACCCAAATAACTTCATTAATTTCATTAAATAATCCTATAAACTTTTTTTTAAATCCATCATAGGATAGGGCTTTTTTACAAACCAAATGATATTTTATAAAAGGCCACCGCTCTCTTTTACTTTACTCACTCTATGTAATAATGAGTTCAAAATAGTTTTTATGAAAAATTGTCAATATTTCTCTCTATGTACAAAAATAATTTCTCATTAAAATTTATGTTTTAATAAATAATGTTTTTATATTTTTTTTAAAAATCCCATAATATTTTTTAAATTCATTTATCCACTTATTATAATTTTCAAAAAACATTAAATGTAATATTCTTGTCATTTTCTAAATGGGGTTTCTTTAAATTTTTTCTACAAATGTGAAAGGAATATTTGTTTTAAAGTGTATTTTTTAAAAGGGAATTTAATTCGTTTAAAACCATTAAATGTTTTAGATATCCCATTACCTATTTTCATGATTATATTCAAATAGAATATTTTATTTAATATTTTTTATTTTTAATATCATAGGGATGTTTTTTCAAAATTGAAAGGATATTTTCCTCCAGAATATTTTAATTATTTTTATAGAATTTATTTTCATAAATGAAAAGAATCTTTGGAATTGATTATGTTTTTTAGAGTATATGATATTATAGTACCATCCATATTATTCTTTATTATGGATTATGATTATGAATAAAAGATGTTTACGAAACCTATTTATTTTATATGGTTTATGTTATGATATCATCATAATAAACCTTGTTCTTTTCCTTGGGTAATGTTAAGATGGAATTTATTTGAAACTTATTTCTTTTCTATGGGTTATACTATGATATAATTCATAAGAAACCTAAATATTTTAGTGTGTTCTTATATGATAATTGTTTTATGATCTTATGGAACACATTTTTTTATATTCAATTTGTGATGGTTGGGACCTATATGTCCCTCCAATTCCTTAGGTAATGATTGAAATCCCATGAGATAAAATTGTCTGGAATGGGAAGTGAACCCAGTTTTGTATGGTAAAATTTCTCTTTTTATTATCTTTGGAGTAAACCATGACTACTATGATGGTATATGGAGTGATCTAATTCCACTATGATAGACGTAGAAATGAGCTTTGGTTAATATGGAAATGATTTTCCTTAGTTATGTGTATGCCATAATTCCATGTCTTATTTCACAGTTATACTCTCATGGAATAGGTTCTTTGATTAAATAATGATTCATGTCCTATTACAATCCAATCATTATGATAGGGCTATTATTATGATCATTGATATCAAGGGGTGGTTTTAAAATGTCATGATCATATTCTCATACACATCTACAGATGTGATGCTCATGTATCTCCCATGTATAATGTTAATGTTAACTTGAGATCTCCCTTTATTATGTTTATTTTACCTTGGTTATAAATATACTTATTATTTATTAATTTTCTTATATGTTTTTTAGTTATGAATAACATAGTGGGAGATCATACGGTTCACCTATAAACTATTTTTTAATTTTTTTATGTGTCCAAAGGCACTATAACATTATTATATTTAGGTTGGTCTTTGTTTAATAAAATTAATGTTCCCAAAATTTGATATATATAATAAAATATTCGGTCGTTATAATTGGTATAAAAGGATTGGTTTTATTAACCATCAGAAACTAGCATGATAATAATCTAGTGAGAACCCTTAGGATAATCCTATTTGAAAGGTAGCATCCTTATGTTTGGGTAAAGAATAAATTATTTTTATTTAGTAGAAGTACATACCTGTACTAATACTATAATTGGATGGGGCTTTGGAATATATGTACATAGGGACAAAAACCCTAAGAAAAGAACATCAGTCTTGACTCGAGTGTTTTCAACTAAAAGACCATATGAATTACTGCGCACACATTTTGAAACTCCCCAGGGATATTATTATTTAATTTAGATTATATTTATGATCCATCATGATGTATTTTAATAGATTATGACCATGACTAACCTAGGGTAAATCTTAATATTTATGGGCTTATGATTTGGTCACATTATTTTGACATCATATTAATGATTTTTCATTATTATGTTATATACCACTATGATTATTATTTCTCCCACATTGTTTATTTTATTTAGTTGATGGATGAAACCCGAAAAAAATTTTTTAATGATGAATTAATTGAATGATAAAATGGTATTCCTATTGCTAAAATGAATTTTATTGAAGCTGTGTAATTGAAAATCTCATTATTATGCTCACACCACTTTCTATATATATGAATCACATTTAATGTCCAAATGAGAGAGAGAGGGAATGAATTTTTTTAATTCCTTCATGAGGAATCACCAACCATTTTTAGTAGTTCCACTAATCCACCAGTTTCTAAGTAATGGATCAATACCATTACAAATATATATTCAATTCTCCAGTGTTCATAACATAAAGAATTAATTTTTGATGTTTATCATTTTAGAAGGTGAAGCTGATCAATGGTGGACTCTCATCAATAATACAAGGAGTAAAGATGAAATTTATTCAATGGATTGGGATTATTTTAAGATATTATTTATACATAACTACATAGAACCCATTTTTTAAAAAGAAAATGGATTATTAATTACATAAGCTATAACAAAAGTATAATGAATCTATTGGTACAATTGATAAAACGTTAACAAGACTGTTGACGTAAGATTTTGAAAATATCATCTAACATGAATATAAGGTCAAATGATTGTTCAATTGATTAAAAAAATACTTTTAAAGTCATTATCTATAAGAGACTTTTGTAGCTACTAATAAATCATTCGATTTTATCAGATGGTTGAGAGGGAAGTTGTAATTATCAATCATTCACTTGGTTTTAATAATAAAATAATGTTGTATTTCAATGGAAAAATTAAGAACCATTGAGATAAGAAGATGATATTTCCATAATGCTCAAGATATGGTAGGATTTATGGAGAAAATAGTCTTAAGCGTACTACAAAATGTTTTATGTGTGGAATGGATGGTCATCAGGAAATCAAATTCTGAAGTGATGGGAAGAATTTTAAAAGATGTTTTGAATATATTGAAATCTCCATATAATGAATCACCAAAACTATATTGAATAAAAAGAAAGTGATATGGGGACTATGCTAACTAGTGACCAAATTTAAAGGTTAATGATGAAGATCAATGTTAGCAACATCGTAAGTTGAGGGAAATGGGGGAGTATCAGGAGATAAATATTTTCGATAAGGGTGAAATAACAATGTGGTGAAAGGTACACATAACATCCACTCTAGAACTACAAATTTATTATTTAAATATAGATAAGACCATTATATTACATCCAAATAATTTGACAAGGGTATAAACATACCAAACACTTGGTTAGATTTATAAATAATAGTGGAAACCAATAATGGTACAATGATCACATATCATGAATATGATACATATCTGATTGAAGTTTATGGCAATGTAAATCCTACACATCATGTTATTATTTTTCTATTTTAACTTTATGTCCTCTTAGAAATGTATTTTATTTATCTACATAAATCAAATATCAATTATTGAAGAAGGTATGTTACATTTGATATTCAAAAACAATATATGATCGTTTATCAGTCTGATGATAAACATGAACATCCAAAAGAAATCACATCCTTTGTTTTGGATTTGATTCCAATTCAAATAGGCAATTTATATCTGATATTTATGAAGATAATAAACATTAATGATATGACTATTATGAGAGAGTATACTGATGTATTTCTTGAATAGTTTAATATTCTTACTCATGATTGTGTTTTTAATTTTTCTATAGAACTCATTTATGATGTCGGACCTATTTCAAAAAATCCCTATAGAGTTTCCCTGATTGAGTTGTAGAAATTGAAGAAGAAACTCTAGTAGAATCATGATAACGAAATAATTCAAAAAACTGAATCATTTTGGGGTTCAACTATTCTTTTTCTCCAAAAACAACAAGTAATGATGAAAATTTTCTTTGAACATAGTGAGTTGAATAAGATCAAACATAAGAAAAGTATCTTTTACCCCATATTGATGACTTTTTTGATCAATTGTGCAATGAAAAATATTTCTAAAAAATTAAATTCATTCTCGTTATATTAAATTGACATTCCAGATAAGGGATATACCCATGATAGAATAACATAAAAGTTTTAGATAGTATGATTATATAATGATTCCATTTGGTCTAACTAATCCCCCAGATATCTTTATGGACTTAATGAATAATGTTTTTATAGATTTCCCTGACCAGTTAATGGTATCCTTTATAGAAGATATTATTATCTATTCAATGATCTAGTATGGGCATGAAGATGTTTTGAGAGTTATACAAAATTCATTGGGGAATGTGATGTTGAATAATTAATTAAATATATGTCAATTTTTACTAAAAATGGATTCATTTTTTGGTTATATATTCCCAAGTGAGGTTATATCTGTGGATCCATAATAGATTGGGGGATAAATATTGTTGGCTAAGATAAACAACAATGTTATAGATATGATGTATCCTTGGTATGGACAGATATTATCAGTGATTTGTGGATAATTTCTCTTAAATATCGAAGCCACTCACCATGTTAACTTGGAAGGGTTAAAATTTCCTTTGGATATATGAATACAAGTAAAATATCAAGGAATTAATGAAAACAATTTTCATCACACCTATAATCTCATTACAATATAATATAAAAGGGTTTTAAATATTTTTTAATGAATCAATGAACAAATTGGGATGTGTTTTTATAAATAAGGTCAGGGTTATATCTTATTACTCTTAAATATCAAATCTTGATGAAAAAAATTACCAACGTCAAGAGTCATATTTTCCTACTTTATTTTTTACATTAAAGTTAAGGAAATGCTAAAGATTAGGGGGGAACGTGTGTTAAATATAAAAACCATAGAAGTTTAAAGTATATATTCATGAAGAAGGAGTTTAATATGTGCTAGAGGAGATGGTTATTGCTGATTAATGACTATGACTTCTGAATACATTACCACCATGGGAATTAAAGAATGGTGGCCAAGGATTTGAGTTGAAAGGATCATGATAACTTATAAATCACGAGGATCATAAACATACAATATATTTGGATTTTCAAAGGATGGATATAAAAACCCCAAAGGAAGCAGATAAATCTTATCATTCTCAAATGATGGATCAAACATATATCATAGTGATGATTAATGAGTTACATATGGATGATATAAAGAAATAGAATAAGGTGAGTACTATTACTAAATTTAACCATGATTGTGATGGGGTGATAATTTTTAAGAACAATATATTTATTCCACCCATAATTGAGTTTAATAATAAGTTGTTAGAGACAGATAATAGTTCTTGTTTCTATATTCTTCCTGAAATTATGAAGATTTATAGTGAATTAAAAGTGTTTTTTTGGATCATTTATATTAAGACGAATATCATAATGCTTGTTTCTCAATGATTGGTATGTTTGGATGTTATGAATGAGAGGAAAGTTTTTAAGGGTATGTTAAATCTCTTCCTCATACAAGGATGTAAATAGGAAAATATGATTGTGGATTTTGTCACTCGATCCCCAGAACATCTAAAGGGAATAATGTGAAATGGGTTATAGTCAATAACGATGAAAACTAACCACACTTTACAATTAATAGAGAAATTTATTATTTACATCATCATTATAAAATATAAATTAATGATGTTGTAAAGTTGCAAGGAGCATTAAATTTCATTGTATCAAATCTAGATCAATGGTTTGCCACTATGTTCTGGAAAAGTATTCATGAAGATATTAGTACATAGTTTAGTTTAAGCATTTCATATTATTCTCAGGAAGATTATTGGTCTTAGAGAACAATTAAAACCCTAAAGCGTATGTTCAAAACAAGTGGATTTCAATGGTGCTTTGGTTCAACAACAACCTCCAGTTGAGTTTTCATATAACAATAACTATCCAATGACTTTTCAGATAGATCCTTAAGAATACATATATCGAAATAAGTGTATATATCGAATGAGAAAGAATAAAATTGGATAAATAAATCGGCCAGGACAAGAGATAACTAATTAAATGGTAGATACGGTTATATCCATTCTTCAATAAATAAGGGAATCAAAAATTTAATAGAAATGTTATATTGTTAATCACCTGTGTGATTTGAAATATAGAGTTTGTGAAAAAAATTGTCTATGAATTTCTTTATAGAATAAGGTTACGAGATTTAGGAATAAAGGGAAACTAATTCATTGGTATATTAATCCATTAAAAATACTTAATCATAAGGGGATGGTAGCCTATCGGTTGGTACTTCCACTAAAGACATCTCAAGTCCATGATGTGTTCTATTTATATCTCCTGAGGATATTTATACTAGACCATTCATATTTACTAAAATAATATGAAATATCATTGGATAATGATATTTCTTATGAGGAGTAGCTAGTGAAGATTTTAGATTGTATATAGAATGTTCTATGAAACAACACTACGTTACTTGGTAAATGATTTGTAGAGAAACCAGCAGTTCAAGGAAGCTAAATGGGAATAGGAGGACGAAATGAAGCAGAAGTATCCTCAGTTTCTTATATCAAGGTGATGGAATTTTGATTATGAAATCCATTTTTACAAGGTTATAATTCAACACCATGAGATTTTATGAATTTGTTTTAATAAAAATTATTTTTCCGGTAGCTTGCGCTACACTCACCAATGAGTTCTAAAAACCCACCAAATACTACTAATATTACTATTTAACATGTATGTTATGAACTATAAATTAAATATTGATGTATTAATAGTAATTAACACATTTTAAATATTAAGAATAATGTCTTTATACAACGAACACATTTTGATTAGAAGTTATATAATTTTTGGTCTTGTCATTGTATATTTTGAAAATAATATTTTGTCAAAAAATTATTTTATTTAATTTTGTGGAAAATAATAAAATTAATATAGGAAAATATTAGAAATATATTTGAAAAAATGAAATGGATTTTTGAAATCAACTATTCACGATTTTCTACGATTGAGTAATTAGGATTTTTCTAAAAATATTATTTTTTTCAATGAATAATAAAAATTATAATTTTTTTGAAAACATACTTTAACTTATAAGAACATTTTGGTTTAATATTGTATTAAAATGGTATTAGAAGTCAAATTATTTTAATTATATTATAATTAAAAATATAAATATCAATTAATTAAATTTCCAATTGAATTTTTATATGAATTCTTTTTAATATTTTGAAACTTTTCTATTTAGAAAATTAATTTTTTATCACCTATATATGTTTAATTTACCATTATTATTTTCAATTTATATAAATGGATTTCTTATAAATTAAATCCATATTTCGAATCAGAATAATTAATATTATCTAATATGTTCAACATAATTTTTTACCTTAATGAATAATAAATATTGTAATAATTAGTTAATGGAGTTAAGGTGAAAATGGGTAAACCAGGGCATTAAAATAAAATGATAAAGTGTTAAATAACCTATAAAATTTGGAAATATCCATTTTCCGTCATATTTCTCCTTTATATATAATAATGATCCAAAATGGTCCATTTGGTTCATTTTTTCATGAGAAATACTTAGGTTGAATTCATTTTATTGAAAAAAAATCCATGTGTGTCATCTCCACCAATTATAATGGAAACCACCTATCATATCTATTACACACTTCAATAACCCATTGGTTCAACCAATACTATACCAAATTACATACCTGGTTCTGTTAACTCATCCTATAACCATTTTTTTGTCATGAAGAAATTCTTGGATTGATTTTGGAGAAAACTAAATGATGATGTCTGAAGAAGAGCTTAAATATTTAACTGAGCATTCTAATTAATTTCTTCCTCCTCCATGATCGAATCATATTAAAAAATAATTTTATAATATCCTAGGTTTCTCATATATAATAATTTTAATTTATGTTAATTTCATGACCTAAAACCATGTCCTTATCCCTCATAAGGGAATCAAATCCATTGACTGTTTGTACGGTAGACTATTGCAACTCTAATTGATGAATTTATTTTTACATAACTACTTCTCAATGATCAGTATAATGATGTATACATAGTTTATATATTATATTTATGATATAATAATACTTATTTAAATATAACATTATATATACCTTATTTCTTTCAAATTTTTATAGAACACGATAACATTATTCCTCTGTCTGACATATAATCTCCTCACGAAGCGATGTGATTCATTTTTCACTATCACTTATCATGGAAGGTATCAAATAAAATGTTAATAAATATATGTTATATCTATGAAATAAATATTATTTTATTATAATAAAACATTATTTAACTTTCTTTGGTTTCATCCACTAAAAAACAGAAACAACGTTCATGCATTGGTAAGACCTACTATCTTTGTGAATGATGCATTTCACTATATATATCCATATTTTATGGATTATAATAAATATATGTATAGTTAAAATATATGATATTTTTTATCATGATTAAAATTATGGGGATTATGTAACTAATATCAAAGTATAATTAATAGGAATATAAAACCAAGACATATATGAAAAATGAAGTAGTTAATAACCAAAATGTAATTTTAACAAGGAAATATTGACCAATATATAACAAATATTCATAAGTATTTCATATATGTAGGATAAATATGTGTCTAATTATTTAATATAACTATAATAAAATTACATTTACAATAAATGATGTTCTAATGTGTACAGAGGAATAATAGGCTTGAGATAGGGTATTTTTTCCCCAAATTTTATTTTTTAGGACATATGATATATTATGAGACTATCCTTTTACAAGAGGTGTATATAATGAGAATTGACATTTCATTTCATGAAAAAAATTTCTTTCCTGATATTTAATGTTTAATTTGATGTTAATATTTAGTGGATCCTATGATTCAGAATATACAAAGGTGGTAATGGTTTTTTTTATAATCTCATTGATTATTGAAATTTTTTTTGTTATTTTTAAGATGATGAAATATTATGACTTAAATATCATGAAATACATGAAACTAGTTATAATTATTTATTTCATGATAATAAATTATTTATTTTAATTATCCTCTCTTTTTTTAGTCAGGATTTCAAAAGAATGTTTTTATGAAAATATATCCATTATTTTACTGTTCTGTAGAAATTGTTTCTTCTTCTATATCAATGGTTAACAATAACACCATTATTTTGAGGCATGTGACAATTATTTATTTCTTTTGTGTGTGAATAAAGTGGTTGTATATGGTTACGACATTTTTGGAAGGTTTTTTGGGTGGTTTTGGGGTTTTTAAGTGTGCGTGGTTAGAGAAAACCATTCAGAATCCCTAGGTAAGTGTGCACCCTGATGCCACGATTAAGGGGTTTGAAAAAAATTATGGCGCATGGATTTCCAAACTATGATGCAACCTAGGTAACCCATGCATCATGGGAAAGTGGTATTTTTCACGGTTTTCAATATTTTTGTCAAACCATGTGGGCCAACTATCTGAGGTCCCCCTTGAGGCCGTAGTAGGTGCATAAAAAGTGCACGAGTTTCCTAATTTTGTGGCCAAATCATGTAAAACATAAAAAGTGAGTTTTTAAAAGTGGGACTTGATCAAGATTTCCCCTAAACACCCCAATATTTTTTTCTATGTGGACTTAACTAAGGATTCTGTCATCTCCATGTTAGGAAGGATCTCTAACTCATTTTAGAAGTTATTCGAATGATTTTCAAGGTTCTATAATGGTGATTCTCCCTTGGTAAGTCTCATATGTTGTTGGTTTTGTGGTTTTATATAGATCTACATCCACATCTCTATAAATCTCACCGATATACTTCCATTTCATGTATATCTAGGCTTTTTTCATATAATAGTATAATTTCTTCTTATTAATGTTAGAGAAAGGGATATAATGTGATTTTCTAGAAGATTCATCAGGATTTGGTGTGAAGATGTGTGGTGGGTCGATTTTACCAAACTCTAAAGGTAGTTAGCTTCACTCGCAAATTTTATTTATATAACTAGATGAATTAATTTTAAATTAATTGGTTTTCCTTGAAATTTATTGTGAATGTGATGTGTGAATATTGGTGTAAACCAATTTTTTGATGATTTTTAGATAAGGGGGAAATGGGTTATTGTTCTGAAATGTGTTTAATTGATGTATTTTTAAAAGAATATTTTAAAATTAATGACTTGGGTGATTTATGGAAAATGGTTTCGGAAAATTAGTTTTCAGTTAGGTGTTTTTAATTGAAGTATGGTTTTACATGAATAATATCATAAGGATGGTCTCAAAAAAATGATGATTTATTATAGTGGATTTTTCAAATTGTCGGAATTGTTGATTTTAAAGTTTTGGGGATTTTGGTAAATGTTTTTTGAATTGTTTTTCTGCTAATTTATTTAGCCTGTGATGAAAAATATGGATAGTGTCTTGATGTAACACTAAAAAATGGTTTGGAAAGTTGAATTAAGTACCACTATAAAAAGGGCACAAGTTCATAGATGAATTTTCACCATCAATAGTACATCGATATCGGGTGTGTGGAATTGTTGAACATGGTTGAAATGATTGCATTTCCTAAAATAGTGAATTTATTTTTAACAATATGAAATGAGAAAAGGCTTATTGACTTATTTTATTTCCTTACGTATAAATGTGTTGATTTGGGTAAATTGATAGGGTAAGTATGTGTTTGGATTGTTGGAATTTTTTCTATTTCAAGAAAGGATTTAGATAAATTGTTTTATACGATTTTAATTTGATGAAATCCTGCTGAGTATTATTACCAACCCCATGCTATTTCACTTTGTTGTTTTTTCCGATGTTGTATTCCCAGACATAGGTAATGGTAAAACATATTATTTTATTAGTTTCTATTTGTGATTATTTGGGCTGTTTTGTGGTGTTGGAGCATGGATCTGTGTGTTGAAGCATATATATTAGTGTGGAGATATGTATATTATTCTTGGAGTCCTTTTGTTTTTAGTTGTAGTCTTCTACTTAATTATCTTATTTTGTATTGTTATGGTATCATTTATTTTGTAATGTCTTCACTTAGAAATGTATTGAATTTCTTACATTATCTATAGGAATCATGTAGTTTAGGTTTTTTGTGGACTATTTGGTTGGTTTCTTTCATTTCAATGGTAAAACCACCCCCACTTCTTCTTAAAGCCCTTAGAATTTAAGTTCATCCATTATCACCTTGGGGATTTCACTTAAGGCCACATATCACCTCCAACACGACTCATGAATTAGAATAGGGGTAGGATGTTACAAGTGATATTAGTTTGGTCAGTCCTTTTTCCATCGATCATGGGTCTTGGATTGGACATTAATTCTCATTTTATTCCTCTAGTTATGATAGTTTCAAGGAGCAGTAATTTAAAAACATGAAATGTATAACAAAAAAGTTTGATTTTATCTTTTTTTTATACCGATCATTAAGATACCCGGGAGTTGTGTAGATAAGTGTTTTAGAGAAACCCATAACAGTTTCATCTCATTTTCATGGGTGTATCCAATGAGATGAGCATGGAATGAACGATGGAAATGAATTCCCACCAGAATTTTATATTTCATTTGGAGTAATGATTTATGTTTTGGTATGAATCTGTTATCTTTTTAAAAATATAAAAATGGTATTCAATTTTGTGGTTTTTGAAAGAGAATGGTTCTGTTATTTTGTAAATGGGTCCATTTACAAAACATAGTGGAATTTTTAAATACAAATGAACATTTAAAAATGGGTACTTTTGGAAACATTGATATTGATATTTGAAATTTAATATAATTTGAAATTTAAATCCTTCAGTTTCTAGGGAGTGAGATGTTTGGTGGTTGTTGTGTAGATAGAAAATAACATTAGGTAGGCATCGTAGAGTACAACAATAAGAGGATTCTAAAAATGGTGTTTCACCTGAGGCTCAGGTAAACTAGTACCTAGTTTAAAGCATATAAAAAACTTTCAAAGCTGTGAGAAGTTAGAATATAATGGATGAACAGAAGCATGTGAAACAATCTTTCTAGTTTCTGAAATAAAATCTGTCCATTTTTTGGGTGATTCAGAACCAAAAAGTTTGGAAGGGTGGTTGAACATGATGAATAATATCATCAATTTCCTAGGAACACTACTAGAGTTAGGATTTAGGTTAGTGGTGTACATTTTGAATGATCATTCAAATTAGTTGTGGTAGTTGGCTGTCCCCGCTGGATGAAGACAAGGTATGACATGTTATGGTTTTGAGGATTTTTTGATGTAACAATTCTACCATAACACATTTAGAATTTTTTGAACCACTAATTTCATTATATTTCAAAAAGAGTACCTTTCTGTTACAAAATATGTTGTTATGTTTATGAACTTATTTTGGTTTTCACTTGAGGTTAGGGCTAGGGTGTCCTTAAAGGAACACCTTTTTTAAATGGGATTGAAGCATGGAATTCATTCAAAGATTGTGGTAATCAATATAATGGATTATAAATATATGGAAAATAGAGAATTATGGATGAAAGAGATAGCATGGGAGATATGGGTGGATAGGCATGTTGGTAACTATAGCAACATTGAACACTCTAACATGAGAGGAGATATGAAGAGGGATAATTATTTCCATGGTAGGAGAATGGCTCAGAATCTGATGGAAAGATAAGTGAACCTTAATCAAAAGCCTTATATTAATCGAATATGGTTACAATGTTGTTCTATAGGCCACATATATCAAGATTTTATGGAATGACCTCAATCTGGTAAAAACTACAAGCAGATGATTCATCCATAGCGTTGTTGTCTTAATGCACTAAGGTCAGGTTTTTTTTGACCCTCCCTAGGGGAAGAACACATCATATGCCTTAACTGGATTGGGGTAGATTCATACACCTCTTCAGTAGAAAATAATTATCCATGGTGATTAGAGGAATAAAATGAATCCCCATCAGGGAATAAATAGCAGAGTAGGGACTAAAAGTAGCTATTTTGAGCATATTAGGATATGATGGATGATCATTCAGGACGATCCATGGTTAGAGGAATAATTTTTTTGAATTCTTCCTTGATTCTATAATTGTTTGATATGTATGTGTATCATTCTTTTATTACATCTTGGGAAATAGATTTATTAGGTTTAAATGTATAGATTCTACCTTTTTTGTTAATAAATCAAACTCTTTTGGATCAAAGTGAGTGTCAAGAATTTTTATTTAGAGCATGTTGTTTAGGGGTTGATAGTGTTGAGTTGATTTGGGATATGTCATTATTTGATATTTATGAATACGATGTAATCCTGGGTATGGATGGGTTCCCAATGATTAAGGCCCACATCAACTGGTATGAATGAATGTTTAGTTTCATGATAGATGTTGTTATCTAAAATATCTTGAGTGGAGAGAAGACTGAAATGGTGGGTTCAATGGATTTGTTGGAACCAATGGTTGGGATGATCTCATATCATTTTTTGGGTTTTTCTTCAAATCAATTGAAGTAGTTTGTGGAAGAAGTTTTCTAATCATTGTGCATTAGTTTCTGGATGTCATTACCAATGAATTCCAATGATAGAAGAGGATTTTGTGATTGATCTCTTAATGAGGACCATTAAAATATAACTTTCATATGACTGGATGGAACCAAAATAATTTAAGGAAATGAAATTGTAGTCAGATGTGTTAGAAAATAAAAGCATTATATGGCCTACCACATCCCTGTGGGTAGAACCAGTTTGGTTTATGGTGTATTGCGATGCATCAACATTATGGTTGGGTTGTGTTCTCATGTAAGTGGATCATGTGGTTTTCTATGGATTCTGGAAGTTGAGGTTTCATGAGAATAACTACCCAACACATGATATGAAGTTTGCAGCAGTGGTTCATGTGTTGGAAACATTTAATCACTATCTCTTAAATGAGAAATTAATGGTGTTTAAAAATCATACGAGTTCGAATAATGTATTCTCAAAGAGAGATTTTAATTTGAGGTAGATGATTTTAATGGAGTATCTCTATATGCTCGACTTCTACTCGATGTAGACATTGTGTATGGGTAATTCAGTGGAAGATGCATTAAGAAGGATGTCATATTCTCAAGTAGTGAAATTGGATTCATATTAGTGGGAGTGGATGTCAGTATTTACTGAAATAATGTTGGAATATGAACACGGGGGTGATGTAGTAGTTTTATTTCTAGTTTCATTAGTTCTTGAAATATTCGGATTGGATAAAGAGGCGAAAATGACTGATTTGAGTTTTTTCCTACGATTTTGAGACTCAATGGTCGGGATACCACTGAGGTATAGATTCTGGCTACGAATTAAGTGTTTTGGTATCAGGATTAGATGGTTTTAATGGTTTCTTGTTTAGAGGGAGTTCTAATAATTATCAATATTCCAAATAGGATTTCCATCCTAGAATTTAGAAAATGTATAAGGTGTTGAAAGAATATTTTTTGTGGGATCGTATGAAATTTAATGTGACTGAGTTTGTTTTCAGATGATTGACATGTCAGTATGTCAAGGTAGAGAATTAGTGACCCATATTTCTATTCCATTACATACCCATCCCTATGTGTAAATAAGAGAAGATAGTTATGGATTTTTTTATAGGTCCCCCAATAACAGTTTATAATCACAAATACATATGGATGATTGTGGATCGGCTCACAAAGTTGGCTCATTTCACCCCTATTCAAGAATCTTATACGGTAGAGGATCTATCCAAAATCGATATATGTGAGGTGGTAAAGATGTATGGGGTTCTAGTTCAATTGTTTTGGATAGAGATCCCAGGTTCATGTCACTGACTTGGAAATCCTTTCCGTAAGCACTTAGAACTCAGTTTATGATGATCACAATGTATCATCCTCAGATGAATATAAAATTCAAGAGGACAATGAAAATTTTCAAAGATATGTTCCAGGCTCATGGGATGGATTTTGGTGTCTCTAGGGAGGATCAATTTATGTTAATGGAGTTTTTTGATAATATGAATTATCAATAGTCAATACATATGGCTCTTTTTGATGCATTTTATAGACGTTTGTGTCGTTATCCACTATTTTGGGTTGAAATAGGTTAGACTTTGATGGTTGGGATGCTCCTTTTCCCAGAGACCGCATAGAAGAATAAGATGATTTGTATGAGAATGGAGATGAATATGAATCATCCAAACATGTATTTGTACTAGTATTGATGGCCATTGTCATTCAAGATGGGTGAACATGTGTTTTTAGGATATATACATGGATTTTTAATCTCTATTGGGAATGATGGGAATGTTATATATGAGGTATATTGGTCATTTTGTGATACTTCAGCATGTTGTAGAGTTTTCATATTGATTGGATTTTACACCATGGTTCAGAGTGGTGCCCAATGTGCACCATGTTTCTTAGTTGATGAAGTATCAGCTAGATCCTGACCATGTAAATTGAAGGGACCAGTTGACTTAGATATGGACACTCTGTTGGGGCACATGCCAGTATGGATTGTGGATAGGATATATAATGACTTTCTTGGAAACATTATCGTTCAAATGTGGGTTTTGTAGTCACGTGGTCGAGGGAGACTTGGGAATAATATTATGAAATATCCAAGTAATAGCTAGAGTTTTCTTGGTAAAGATATTTTTTTCTACTTTACATGAATGTAAAGGCCATTGGTGGGCTGAATTTATACCCACGATTTGAGGTGTGTAACCCTTATTTTTGAATTTCTGTTTGTATATAGTGGTTGGATATGATTTCTTATATTTTGGAATGTGTTTTGGAAAATTTTGTGGATTTTATAAGGCCACACAGTTTAAACACATATAGTTAAAACCAATAATAATCCCCAGATAATCGCGCACCATGAGGTAGTGGATAAGGATTTGTCACTTATTTGTGATGCGTGGTTTTCCAAACAGTGTTCCCACTTTGGTAAATCGTGTTACATGGGACAATGTTATTTGAAATTGTTGGCAAAAGATTTTTATAACCATGTGGGACAACCCTAAGAGGTCCCCCTTGAGGCATTATTAGGTGCATATATAACACATAGTTTGTCTAACAGTGCAGCTAAACCATTAATAGCTTAGAAACTCCGTTTTTTCAAAATGAGATTATTTAATATTTTCCCTAAATAGTCCATTATTGATTCTATGTGGCCTTAACTCATTATTCCTTATTCTCCATGGTTAGGGATGATCTCCCACTAATTTTATAAGAAATTTGAACGGTTTTCAAGGTGCATTAATGGCGCTTCTCCCTTGGTTAGTCTCCTCTATTATTGGATTAATGGATTTCAGTAGATATAATTCAACATCTATACCATTTTCCTAGATCTACCAATTTCTCTTGTAGATATAGGGTTTAATTATCCTATAATGGTATTATTAGGGATTTTTGATGTTTGGTAAAGGGATCAAAGGTAATTTTTTGAAAGGTTCAAACAGATTTAGTGTGTTGTTGTGTAGTGTGTCGATTTCACCACAACCTAAAGATATATGGATTCATTCTCAACATCTATTTCTCTAAATAGAAGGCTTAATTTAAAATTAATTGTTTGTTATTGAAATTGATTGTGTATTTGATGTGCAAATATTGGTGGAATCCATTTTCTATGATTTGTGGATTTTGGAGAAAATTTGTTATTGTTTTGAAATGTTCTTTATTTTTGCATTTTAAAATGATGATTTGAAAAACAACGGATTGACTAATTTATAAAAAATGGTTGCTGAAAATTGTTTTTATGTAAAGATATAGCTTTATTGATGTATTATTTGGCATGAATAATGGATTAAGGGTTGTTTCAATAAATGGGTGATATTGAGGTTGTTTTGGCATGTAGTTGGAATTTTTAATTTTCTTGTAGGTGTTATTTAGGTAAATGTTTTTGGAATGGTGGTTGTATTATGTGATTAAACATGTGATTAATGATATCGATAGTGGCATGAAGTACAAATAAAAAATGTATTAGAATGTGGTGTGAAGTTCCACTACAAAAACTAGACAATTTTGGGCGTAAAGATCCACTATAAAGGGTACACCAAGATCAGGTGTGTGGAATTTGTGAATGGGGTTGAAATGCTCGTGTGTCCACACAATGTAAATCGAGTTATACCAATATGAAATGGGAAAATGGTTATTGAATTGTTCGGGTTCTTTTCACGTAAATGTGTTGATTTGGGTAAAATGAATTTGTAAGCATGTGTTTGTCTTGCTGTATTGTTTTGGATTTTTAAAGGGCTTTAGATAAATTATTTTAAAAAATCCTGAAAACTAGTTCTATCCTAGTGTTGTGAGTTGGGAAGCCATTTGGGGAAAGCCTATTAAGAATTATTACTCTTCCACTACTTTGTCACATTGGTGATTTTGAAGATGTTCTATACTGAGACACAATTAAAGATAAAGCATCTCATTTACTTAGGGGGTTTTATGATTCTTTGGGTTGTTTTGTGATGTTGGACTCTGGAGCTTAGTGTGGATATATAGACCTTATTATAAGACTCATTGTGTTTTTCAATGTATTTTTCCTCTTAATACTCAAATTTTTTACTATTATATGATTGGCTTGGTTTTCTTTTTGTCACATAGAAATGTGTTGAATTAGATTACATTGTCGGCATTCATAATGTAGTCATGGTTGGCTATGTAATGATTTATTGTTTGCTTTTATTTTAATGGGAATATCATCCCCCACTTGTTCTTGAAGCCCTAGATATTTATTTCCAGCAATTAGCACCCTAAGGATGTATCTTATGGCCAATTAGAACCTTCACCTCTACTCAAGACAATGAGGAGAGGAGGGATGTAACATTTTAAAAATATATATTTTAAGGATTTTTTCAAAAATCCCCAAATATTTTTTAAATTCATTTAAAAAATTGTTTTAATTTTCAAAATTTTGTTTAAAATGAATAATTTTTTTTTCGTTTTTGGAGTGAGGTTCTTTTGTGTTTTACTAAAAATTTAAATGAAATATTTATTTTACATCACACATAATGAACATAATATTCCTCCATTAGGACCAATAATATATATAAATCTCCAATAACATGATTCCAAGATCATTATCAAATAAAAATGTTTCTTTAATATTTTGTATGTTTTATATTTTAATGAATTGTTTTCAAAAAGAAAACAATAATTTCCTCAAGATGTTTTAAAATATTTATTAAGGAGTTTATATACATCCATGACATAATCCTTTGTTTTTTTGTATGATTTACTAGGGATGTGTTACAAAATCATAAACCTTATTATTTCTTAGCATTTATTCTAATTATGATGAAGATATGTTTATGAAATCCATTTTTTTGCATGGGTTATATTATTATCAATTGTATATGAATCCCATTTATTTTAAATTTGTTATTTTATAATAATATGTATAACAAACCAATTCTATTTTGAGGGTTTTTTCAATTAGGTAATTTATATGAAACCAATTTTGTTTAATGGGTTCTAATATGATGAATTTTTATTATATTATGGAACAAATTTGTTTTATTTTCATTATGTGAATTGTGGAACCTATATCACCTCCAATGAATTGAGTAATGATTGAAATTTAATGAAATAAAGTGGAAGGTAATGGAGTTGAAACCATTTTATTCTTGGATTTTGTCCACTAAGATAGACTTGGGAGTGAACCATGACAACCATAATGATATAGGGATTGATATGATCCTACTATGATAGACTTCGAGATGATCCTAGATTACTATGGATATGACAATCTATCCATATGAGTATTCCAAAATTCCAAGTCTTATACCATTTTTTTCTATCAGGATTTATTTTATTTATTCTATTATGATTAATTTATTATGAACTACCAATAATTATTCATGGTCCCAATATTATGAAATTTGATATGAAGTGTATGATTTTAAAAGGTTGTGCTCATTTCTGTATACCCTTATTCTCTTGTTATGTTTACATGTCTCCCTTTATTACCCTTAATGATCATCTTTGATCACTATTTATTTTTTTTTCCCAATGTTATGTTGAAATGTATTATGCATGAATTCTTTAATAAAGTATTCTAGTTCGGAAGAACATAGTAGGACATTATTTGGTTCACCAATGAACCAATTGTTTATTTTTTTATGATTCCAAAGGCAATATAACATTAAAATATTTATTAATGTGTTTGTGTAATGAAATGATGTTTTTAAAAAATTATGTAACACAAATGTATGGAAATCCTTGGTTGTGAAAAATTTCTAGTTAAAATAATGAACATACTAATTTTCGTGATCCTATAAATGGTGCAAAGTATAAAAACATATTTCATCAATTCATTCGATTTGTTCCAATAACTATTGATATTTATCATCAAGATATAAAAAATTAAAATTGAAAATGCGGAGTTAAGTTAACAATACTTCAAAGGGTAGGGGTTTTTATACCGGTATGCAAGAGAATAATGGGTTACCTATGTGGATCATTGAGTTATGGTGGGATAATTCCATAAAACATACAATAGTTTGTCATGAAAAGACAAATTATCATTATAATCCATTATCTGAAGTATTTTTGGAAGAGTTTTATGGAAGGATTCTATCTATCCATTAACCACTTTATGGTATCCAGATGATTTGTTAGAAAAAATTCCATATTGTTGAAAACAAATTTTGTTTGATAATAAAAAGATAGTGCCAATATGTTTTATTATGGAATGAGGGGAAAATAATTTGGTAATGATGTTTTTATTTAAAAAATTTATCATAGCCTTTGTCCCAAATTCATTTTAGGATACAACCTTAAAACACATGGAGATGTAGTCGGTGGTAATAAGGATGTACATGAGCTACCTAGTTTTTGTTAGGGGATATGGACCTATTTCATCAATTCCCGTATCTAAAATTACCTTGAATATATGCATCATGTTATAATTATGGCTTTTGAGGGATGAAGTTGGAGTGTAATTGATATGAATTCCATTTCATGGTGAATTCAATACAATCCTATATTTGGGTAGTCAATAAATACCAATTCCTTTTAATTGGTTGGGAAATCCATACCGATGAATGATGAGAACTACATGCACCTACAAGGAATTATTGAATAATAGAAATATTTTAGCCTCCATAAACGAAATTGAGGAGGACTCCAAAAAATCTTTTTTAATTGAGGACCTTTTCTGATTTTAGGTCTTTATATTGGGTAATGTTCACTGGCTATCATTATTGTAAATCATTTATAACTTTTTTTAAAGAATAATACCACTTTTGATATGATAATATTACATCCATTTATAGAATTATCATGTTTTGGGATTGAATTTTCATCATTGATCTCTTCAAATGATTCTAAAAAAATAATGGTGATACCATTCCACAGTGTGTGATGTTGATGAATCTTGGGTCCCTAACAAGATCTACCAAGGATGTTGCTACATTAGTTAATGCAACTGCCTAGGTGTTCTGTGAATGCGATACTTGAGTGTATGATGGTTATGAGGGAAATTCATCCATAAACCCTCATACATAGTCACATAGGGGAATCAAAACATCCTTTCAGATTTCATAGTCACTAATGATTTTCTTGATCACCAATTGTTAATCACCGTTGACCTCATAGCGGGATACTAGTATTTTGAGTTCTAGTTCCAAACATACAACAAGCTCTTCCAATACAACCTCATTACTGGTGATAACTTTTCAAAATAATAATCAATTATTTAGAACTACCCTATCATTGTAGATAAATATGATTCCCAAGAAAAAAATTTAATGGTCACAGAATTCAATTATTTTCCATCTTCTACTTCTGGAATCACATTCAAAGTACATCTCCCATGTATGAGGTTAGTCTAAAAGATAAAATCCCTCTTTCGTGGACAACTCAATGTGTAATGGAAATAATTTTAAAACAGTATTTTCTACATGAAAATCAATTAATTCCTTCCCCTTTAATTCATTTATGACTATGAACTAAATGTAATAACATTGAAAGATGACCACACACAATGCTAAGGGTCCAGTAAAAATTGAATGGTTGAGGATATACTTGAGTTGGACATTACAAGACACTATTTATTTCTATTGGTGTTCTAGGCAGTGTCTCCATTTCATAACCACAGTGATTAATATAAGGTATTGTTTTCAATATATAAATACTCAGACTTAGTAGTAAGCATTGTTCTCATTCCATGTTTTATTCCTCGATGAATGAAAAAAAATCAATGATTATTCTAATGTAGTCACATACATAATGAGTTGTTTTCACTCAATAGGATAAATCATTATATCTAGAATTTAAAAAAAAATCCATTAGTCTATGAATGGATCCTTACTATCACCAAGTTAATGATATGTGATTCTCTTATTCAATAATCTAGTGATAGTTATAAATTTTCATATATGTTCCACTATAAAGCATATTATGTTGTTAAGACATACCTAAATTTTTCTGAATTACATAATGTTTCAAGGAGGTGACATGTGAAGGATACCCTTAGTTTTATCAGGATCCATATCTCTTACATGAGGACATATTATAATGTTAGGTATCATCCCTAAAGTGACCTTGAAATCACATTTCAAGTGTATAACCTTAAATATATGCCATTATAGCTTTTTATAATGGTTTCAAGATTGGAAAGATAGTCATATAACTACTGGGACTTGACTGTAAAATTTTGGATGTAATTTTTAATGATCCTCTCCAATAAGGGTTTGAAAATACAACGCATGGCATATTGATACATGGGTATTATGCTATTTAAAAAAATGAATGATTTATTGTAGTATAAACCTTGGTGTTCCTAGAATTATATGGAATATTATCCAATAGGAGTCATTTCATAATTTATTTTACCTTATAAATAGATCCATAATAGAGAGGGCTTTATTGAATGTGGTTTCATAAGTTATTATCAAGAATTTTATCTGGGAAACAATCCTTTGGACAATTTTAGTTGATATTTGTGAAGCCAATGAAAAAAATCATTTTATTGTTCTTATTTTTGTTTTTTGACAATGTTTGAGGGATATATCTAGTATTTGAATTATCTAATGATGTTGTATTTCATAATTTCTTTAACTCCAACATCCACCATGGCAGCATGAATTGGTTGGATTAGTATATATTCCTGATTAAAATTATGTTGAATGGTAGGATATCCCAAATGGTTGTTATATACAACGCGACTAGGGACTATAATTTTGTATAATTTTATGAGAACAGATATCGGTGATACATTAGAAATGATTTAAACACTTATTGTTCTTGGGAATACAAGGATGAACTAATCAAAAAGGGCTGTGGGTCATCCCCAATACCATGATTTATCTTTAGGTGATAAAATATTTTTGTGGAGAAACGTTCCAAATATGATAGAGAGATCAAATTCTTCTTATTCCTATCTACCTATCTCTAGAGAAAAGGGAGATGAAGGGGGATCATTAGAGATTGATAAAGTGTCAGTATCCTAAAATTCAGAACATGATGTAGAGGTATTACCACTCTCTATCAGTGATATGTGTTCTCTTCTAATTCAATTGATGTATTAGGGGTCTTGTAACGTTCTGGGGATAAGTTAAGAGAATATTCACTTGGAGTACTACTAATGTGAAAGAGATCAAGTGATTTTTACATATTATATGGATTAGATAATTTAAATTATATAATTAGAGATGATAAACAAAAACCCAAATATGAAATGATTATTTTGATTTGGTTGATGGGAAATACATATTCATTTTCTCAAATAGTACATGGTTTCTTTATGTTTATTTATAAACCAGTTGGATATGTAAACCAAGGACTTCATCAATCATCTGGTATTTTCCTTCACTCTAGTAGAACTCTTCATCATTGTAATGATACTAATAAAATCTCATTAAAGCATTATAATCATGAAATGTCTCAATTGTTTCACAATAATGAGTATTTGATACAATAATGGAATTATGAGGGATCTACCATGTGTTGATCAAACTAATCCCCCCAACAATACGTTGATAAATATATCACACACAAAAACCATGAATTTTGTGTTAGATATAAATTACCCAAATTGATATATGATCTGGATTGAGCTGGGATGTTTCTTATCAATGTTTTCATACACCAAAAGTGATAATGTAGAAGGAGGAAATTAAGAGTTTCATTATCCCAACTGACTAAATGTACAAACTAAAATGAGATTGATTATTATACCATTGTTAATGAGGGATCTAAAAATGTCAACATTATCTTATATACCATTAACTCACAATGATCTATTATTTCAATGCAAAAATACCATTATTGATAATTAAAATAGGTTACTGTGAGACATTCTGAAAATTATTCTCCACATGACACACATCAGCAGTATAGACCTCAAATTCAATCACTTTATGGATTAATGGGTCTTCCAAAAGTACATCATAGATATGTATTTTTAAATTTCATGTATCCATGGTTAAAATTGTGAATGGGACTATGAGAAACTGGTTCAAGATGTCATATTTATTAGCCAACATGTTTTTTGTACTGACACGAGGTTTCTCCTTAGCAAGATCCTTAAGGGCTGATAAATTTTACGTATATGGGTTAAGAATTTGAATAAAATATTTGGACAGTATTATCAATGGTGGTTTAGGATGACTTGGTTTTTCCACTCTCCTCAGATAATAGGACAGTTTCATGCTCATCAATATGTTTTCCAAACTAATTAGTTTTGGATGACCAATGATAGATGTTCAAGTTGCTCCATTATCCATTTTTTGGATCACTACAGTAGTTTCAATTGTGTGTCAATTGTGTATTAATATTTCATGGGGATTCAATTGAGATATTGGGCCTAGCCATAAAAAATATTCATTAGTTTCCTCAGATCTAGAATCCTTTTATTTTAGCTCCCTAGTCATGAAATGGGAACTCAGGTTTATAATCATACTCATCATTGGATATGGGGTTCAGTAAATAAATAACATTAACAGAATTGAATATGAATTCTTCAAACAAATTCGATAAGGGTACCTAGTGGTGGGGTGGTTTCCATGGTTCCATTTTCACATGTTTAGCCAATTGTACTATTTTTTGTGACAACATCCGTTATACCACATTATGCAAGAAAAATTTTTGTACCATTTGAGAGGATGGGCCCTATTGTAACATTATATGGGGTAGTTACCATTATAAAACATTATGGGAAGATACTTGGTGCATATTTTTATAGTGTTCCCACTATACCATTTGATAGGATGGAAACATATACCATTTGATTGGAATATTCATTTTTTACCATTTTATGGTAGGCACGCATTTTGTAGCTTGATAGAAACATTCTCAATGAGGTTTCCATTTTGAGGGGTGGTGACATGGTACCATATGGTGGGATGGTTCACTTTTAACAATTTTCTGTGATGATGTCCATTACACCATCAAAATGTGATAGATGCCATTTTACTATTTTATGGGATGGAATCTAATGTACCATTTGATGGGACAACACCCATTGTTCCATTTAATGGGATGGTTCCAATTTTACCATTTTATTTGAGGTTCCTATTGTAATGTTTGATGGGACAGTGCTTGTTGTTCCATTTGATGAGAGAGAGCCCATAATATCATTTTATGGGATGCATCATATTTAATTTTTTTATATAACATCACCTATTATATTTTTTTCTAGTTTTTCACTGTACTGTCTTGAACATTTACAAATAAAATTCTCTTTTTGATTGAATTAAGTTCCTACTGTGTAATGTGGTTATAGAATACAAAAGAACTAATTTAGTTATAATGGGTAATTATGAGATATAACCTATCAAATTAATAGTACAATTAAGCATCATGAACATTGATAATATAGTTTTGAACTATGATCATATAATTATTATATAGTAAGCTTTTGGATGAAGTCATATTAGAAAAAATGAAATAAGTGACGACCTTG
This sequence comes from Viscum album, assembly GCA_963277665.1. Taxonomy (NCBI): domain Eukaryota; kingdom Viridiplantae; phylum Streptophyta; class Magnoliopsida; order Santalales; family Viscaceae; genus Viscum; species Viscum album. The sequence goes on along the minus strand of OY728143.1, from coordinate 1,957,044,764 downwards.
ACCAGTGGGATTGTACCCTATAAATACAGTTTATTAAAGAATACATGGGGGATAACATAAATAGCCTTTTACCATGAAGAATACCAATACAATATTAAACAATTAAAGAATGATAAGACCCCTTAATGGGAGAAGTTCGTGTTCATCAAGTTCACGACCCAAACTACTTTCACTGAACCACTTCAAGAAAGTCTCAACGTCACAAACAGTACCCTTAGAGTGTTCATATGATTAATAAAGGGATATATATATATATATCAAACCATATAGTATATATATATATATATTTTTTTTATGAAAATAGTTTTGATATTTAATCCTAATTTATTAGTTAATTTAGAAAACATTAAATAAAATATATTGACAAAAATTTGATTTTAATATGATCAAAATTGTATTATATTTTTTGGTAATATGAAATTTCAATTAATAAATTCCTCTTTATTAAATCATAAATTAAATCATATTTTAATAAGAAAATATTATTAAAAAATATATACTATATATAAATTACAATATAATTTTATGAACTGAAAATGTAATACTTTATTAGGGTGTGAAAAATATTATTGTAAAAGAACAATTATGTTTCAATAAATGGGGATGTTAATTTAAAAGCTTAATTAATCAAATTTATATAATTTGTTTTAGAAAATAAGTAATAATTTTTGAATATACTCATCTAAATTATCCAATAGATAATTATTCATAATTTTTTTGAGTGTCAATTTTTCAAGTTAAAATTAATGACTGTATAAATATACCTTGAGTTTTATGAAATCACAAGACCAAAAAGTGAAGCAATATGTTCCATAAAAAGTATTCAGAACAAAATATATGTTCCTCTTTAAAAATAATGTGTTTTATTATATTTTTTAAACTTTTATAAACACATTAAAAATCCTCTAATACCTATATAAGATTTTATGATTTTACTATTAATTATTTTTATAAAGACGACTCACTTCCACATCATCTAGGTTATTATTTTAAAATTATAAGTTTTTGGAATTATAAAATAATTTAAACCAATCCTATATGGTAGAAAACAAGGGAAAAATCATGTGATTGGTTGTGGTTTTGAATACATTATTGTATAGAGTCAAAAAACTGAAATATCAAAAATAATAAAGAACTCCCCTCAATTTTCCAATATAATCCCACAGATACAACTGTTTATCATCACTAAAAATATTTAGATAATAAATTAAATCTTCAAATTTCTATCTATTAGAATCTCTAAGTTTCCACATGCTCTCAAGAAAATCCGCCCAAGTTTTTGGAAAACCCCTTTAAAGGTAAGGGATCATCCTTTCAACTTTCCATTCAAAAACCATTTTTTGTAATTATCCTTTTTAATATTAATTGGTTATGTTTTTATGTATTTATAAATATCCATTTACTATCCCATTTATTTTATTAATATTAGATATCATTTATCCTCTCTTATTATGACCTTCACCAAATCCTTTACCACGCCCAAATTAAGGGATCCTCTCATTTTCTTCTTTATTCAATCACGTTGTTTGTATAATGCCTTTTTTCCACTTCTTATTGGTGAAATATGTTTCCTAATCCATATTACATCATTTATGAAATCATAGTTATTATATATCAACTTAAATCTCATTAATCCCTCCCACGATTCATTATATACCTCTTTTGTGCTGATGAAATTATCCTATAGTTCATTAGAAGAAATTTTTTATTGAGGAATCCTTTTTTGTCATATACCTTTTAATTATAAATTGATCATTTTGGATTATTCTTTACAGATCCATATTACTGACCTTATGATATCCATTTTATGGGAGACCATTTCAATCTCATTAGTCCCCACCACGACTCAAAATGTACCTGCGTTATGCCACCAATTTTATCCTATGATTTTTACATGCCAAACCATTATTTTTCGAATACAATCACCATTAAAACTCAGGTGTGTTCACCTAGACATACCTAAAAACTTTTTATGAGATTATTAAACGTTTTCATTAAACCATATTTTTTCATCGGACAAAATAAGATGAAATATGATCGTATTATTAATCATCTATATGGAAAACTTACGGATGTACTTGATATCAAAGATATGGATGGACCAAGAATTATATAGTCTTCTAATGAACCCATTATTGTTTTAGTTTCATGATAAATATTGTATGGGATTAGGGTGGAGACATAATACATTATGGGATTTTCTAACCATGTTTTAATGTCAAGGAAGTTAGCGCTGATCTATGATTATTATGTCATGTTAAATGTCAGTTTCACATTCTCATGATTCTTTTATGATATCATGTTGTATCCTGCCTTAATATTTAATATTAGGATTCTCACAGATTTTACGTACCATTTAAATTTCTATTGACTAATATGTAATATTCATTTGATGTTATGATTTGTTTATTCCCTAAATAGGATTTATATATCACCCATTTATTATATAATCCACAGGTTATCCCATTAAATTTTAAGTGCTATGTAATATTAGTGTCATGCTAATTATGTTTTCAATAATTTATGCACACCCATGTATCATATTGGTTTTTATGGTAGTTATTTAAAAATAATATAGGCTTCATGATCATATGGTTTTGTTTTATGTGTGCTCTTTTATATTAAATCATACAATAAAGCATATTAAATATTTGGGTTGTAATAGTCCCTATCAAAAGAATGTATATGTTTTTTGGTATATATATTTGAAAACTCTAGAGAAAGGTTTAGGGATAAAACTAAACACTATAAAACAACTATAAATTTTCATAATTTATAGAGTATGTGTTTTTAATGAATATACATTCATATTTAGATGCTAAATGTGGATTTTGATCCTGTATAGAAGTACATAGATGTAATGAACCTAAAAACACCATATTGAGCTATAATCGAATAGGAAATGGTGTAAAACAACGGGACTTATTGAATTGTAGGTTTGTAACTCCCAAGGTATATGATTGGTTAAATTCAAAAATATAATTATCAACCATTATTAGTAGAACATAAAATTTCCATAATATTTTATGTTAGAAAATTGATAATGGATAACTTTTATTTAATACTAGAAATTCATAGGTTAAGGAATATACATTATTTATGATTTAACCCTTTATTTTTACTTTTGTCAATTTTTTTTGTTTAATAATTTAAAAATTATCACCCAAAATATCCCCTTTATTCCATTAAATGGATGTAAATAAGAGGAATTGATTCAAAAAAATGTTATAGTCAATGTGATGACTGCCGAAACGACATGCCCAACCTGATGAGAGCATGAATCGTGAACAACATAACTATATATTCACAATTGATTAAAATTTTTAACCAAAACATAAAACAAGATGAATTCCTAAACCCCCATAATACATATATGTTTCTTATTTAGACTATTATGTAATCGAAACCTCTGAAATTTAGTAGATCTTCTCACCCATTAATTGTACAAAAATAGATCAAATTTAAAACAAAGAACTTCTTCATCCTTTAATGATCATTCCAAGACAATTTCATGTTTTCTGTTAATCATATGAAATAAAACGATTATTAATGGTGGATGATGTTCAAGAATATAAAGCCCGAGGAGGATTTTGATGAAATGTATTAGATAGATTTTTGGAAATATTTTTATAATAATATTTTCCTCAAACTCTCTAACTAAATTTGTAATGGGACGACCCTATCCTCAATAAAGAGGATGAAAAATCTATCTATGTATATAAGTAAAAATTCATAATACCTTCATGATACAACATTGGCATTGTGGTTAACCTCAAATGTAATGTTGGATTCTTATTTGGTTGGCATAAGCTGAGTCTATAGAAATCATTATCCATTTGAGACTTTGAAAATGATGAGGAAATAGATTGATGTTCCTTAAATGTCAAAATGGAGATCAAATTATCTATAGGGTATCATGGGGATTAGAAAATGACAGTAGAGTTTTGTTGTGTTGTGGTTATGGAAAAATCTATTAGTGGAAGTAAATTTCAACATAAAACTTGTGAAATGTGTTGTAAGTATAATTTTAAAAATTTCCTAAGGGGTATGAGGAAATGCTTTAGATAAGAAAGGGAAGGGAAACTAGCTTGATGTTATTGATAGTAGAAACACACGAATGTTATGGAAGAATGTATTGCTATTTTTGGACATCATCCTAGGGCTCAATATTTCAACTTCAAGGTACAATGACACTATGTGACTCAATGCACTAGGAAAAGGGTTGTCAATGATAATCGATGACAACAACACCCAAGGACTATAAAGTATAGAAGAGCATATGGAATCACAAATGCATAGGTATATCCGAACAATGGTGTGTGGATAGTTACTATAACACCCCGAGATTTCATGAAAAATATTCTTTTCATTAATGTCTTGTGTTGTACGCTACACCAAAAGGATATTGCACAAAACACATCATTTACTTGCCTTTCATTACATGCAATCGCGACCTTCCTCGATAGCGTGTGTAGTACGCAATACCGAGTTTCACTAAACAATGATATGCTATTAAAATATTATTAAAACTAGCCGTTATGAATAGTAATAACCACTTTTTGAAATTCTGTAAATTTTATTTTTCAAAATGGACTTCATTTTTGGATTCGGAATATCGAAATTAGCTTAGGGTGAAATTTTGGTACTTTTCGGATAACTTTCATATTCTGATGAATACTGAAAATTACTAAATTTTAATTAAAAAGAACTTTTTTAATAGAAATAATTAATAGTGATAAATTAATAATTTGAGTGGTTTTAAAGTATATTTCGAATATATTTTTTCAATTTAATACAATGTTGGTCATTGGATGTAATTTCACATTTAAACCAGTTATAAACAAGTGTCAATCTTTTGATAGTTATTATCTCTTAAAAACACGCTATTTGATTTAACGACGGGAACTAATTTTTAAATTAATTAATTTAACTGATATGTTCTGAATTCTGTAAAATAGAAATAATTTTTGAATTTTTAATATCAAATATAGCTTAGGCCTAATTTTTTATATTTTTCTTAAAACATTCAATTTTTGATGAATAGTGAAACCACTAAGTGGTAGTTAAAAAAACTGAATTTTTCATAAATCATAATTTTTCCCCTTCTGTGAGTGGAATTTCGAAAATCGGAAGGACACGGTTAATATTGAGGACTAAAATTTGGTTCAATGAGATGAAAATATTTTTTTGGTGAATAGTAAATTTTTACTTTTTTTACCACGGTTAAAAGTAAATAGGGTAATTAGGGGTAAAAATGATATTATTATTACCGTAACACATGTCTTAATTCTATTGTACAAGTGTAATTCGACCAAAAACAAGCTTAGGAATAAAATATGACCATTTAGGCCCACTTGGATTAGATTAGGACATTTATTATTAATTTATTTAAAGAAGGGTTAAAATAGTTAAAATCAATGTTTAATAACTAAATCATTTTTAATATGGGTTTATACATAAGATAAATTCGACTATAAATATTAATTAGAAAGATAAATAGATTTCCTACATAATGGTATTTTATTTGTAATTTTTAGACATTAAATAAGTTAATTTAGTTATGACACAACGATGATGCAGTAATTATCTTATTAATGAAATATTGACATAATTGAAGTAATAAATACCCAAATAAATATAATTTGAGACTTTTTATGAATTATACTAATTTTATAGGTTAATATTACATATTATTATTGATTTAATTAACTTTTTTCGAACTTATCATTATCTTATGATTTTCAAAAAAAAATTCAATTACAAAATAGTGTCAAAATTGACATAAAATAGTTTTTTAAAAAAATATTATATTATTAATTGTTATTTTATTCCTAAAAATCTAAGGTTCGCCCAAATGACTTAGATAAGGTTATATATATTAATAATAAACAACTTGGGGTTCTTTTGGCTTGATATAGTATGTTTATTAACCTTATAGTATATGAACACAAGAAGACACAGTAAAAGTAAAATTATTTAACTTAATGTTAAATCTATATGATAAGGTTAAAATAGGAACCTAAACTTTTCTAAATTCTATTGGATGAGAGGATTTCGACCCCTCCCCACCTTAGACTCGAAATAAATCAATTTGGAGCTATTTAAAACAGAATTTACTTTATAATAAAATAATATTTTTAGTTATTCCAAAGGTGCCCCTCCTCTCCTTTATAAAAGGGAACCTCCTCCCTCTCTTCCTCACACCACTTAGAGCCTTCATGCTCGGCAAACCCCTGCCACGATCTCCTCTCCACTTCCCTAGAGACATCCTAGATGTCCTGGTCTTCGTCAATGACCAATTTTAGTGCCATAAAAGAAGGTCTCAAAGAAGCACTTCAAAGAAGAGGTAATGTCTGTTACCGATTATTTCATCTTTATTTCTTCTTCCACTTCTTCTTCTTTAGTTGTTTCATTATGAAGTAATAACATCAGTATCACTCATATACTGATATGCTATTATAACTCTGAAACAACCCTATTTCACCATCTATCCATCCTACGGTAAAAGAAATCACCGCGCGTATGTACGTACGGAATAACGTCTCCACGCTGTGGTGTAATCTATTTTCAACCACCACCTTACATGGATGGGTGTAATGGTGTAAATAATGACTATATATGACTATTATAAAGTGATATTGATTTTAAAATAGTATACATACACTCCAATACAATTCCACGATCATGGGAACGATATCATCGCTCGTGCGTACGTACGGAATACCGTCTCCACGATGTGATGCGATTCATTCTACATGATCTTCATTGCATAATGATTATATAAATTAATTGAATGAATAAATATGATATATATTACATTAATACCTTTCTTTAAATGATTTCTCTATTACCTAAAGAGAATAATAATAATTTATTCGACAAAACACGCATAAGGACAAAAAATATAAACACCCAAATAACAAGTAGCAATGAAATATTACTACCAAGAAACTAATAATATGACCATATATGGTATCATAACAATAATTATTATCCTGTAATAAGCCAATAACATTATTTAAATCATTATACAAGAGGTTTGGACACTTACAAAGCAAATCAGACCTATGGTAAGGGAAATATCACAATCTCATTTTTATCCGAGATTGTTTATACTTTAGTATTTACTAGGATGTATTTTATCAGCCACATCCATGTTTCCTCAATATGTAATATTATTTCCATACACCTACAACAGTTTTAATAAAATTTTACCCTTCAGTTAGTTTTTAGTAAAGGATATGAAAGGAATCTTTTTTCGTTTTTCGTACGAGGTACTTTTTGACTTTTCCGACAAAAGTATGAAGAATGTTTTTTTAACTTATATAGCATGAATGGATTTTTAAAACATAATTTCCAAGAATATTCATTTACAATTTTTCAATTTAATTTTTAATCAACTTCTTTTAGTTTATAATTGTATGACATGTTAGGAAAGGAAATGTGTTTTTGAAGTAGAAAGGATATTTTCCTCAAGAATGGAATTCAAGTGTTTTATCAAAATTATTTTCCATCTATGATAATAAAGGGTTCTGTTTCTATCCCTATTATTACAATGATTTGATTATGTTGTGATGAAATTATTTTTATGAATTCCATTATCTTATATTAATTTTTTAATGATGTCACGATGTTTAAGAATCCCATTTTTATTACATGGATAATGCTATGATGTATGGTTTATGATTTTGTGGCACACATAAGAATAGTATAATAATCAGATGGGTGGGACCTATATCTCCCTCCAATGCATTGGGTAAAGAATTTATATCTCATTAGATATACATTGCTGGAACAGTAGGTTATACCAGTTCAGTGAAACAGGACTGAAATGAGGAGTGAACTCGGTTCAGAAGGGACTTTGTCCACTAAGATAGTCTTGGCAATGAGTCTTGACTAATAAGAAATGATTCTCTATGATTATGTGTGTATTCCACAAAGTTTCTTGTTTTATGTTATGATTAGTGGGATTACATTTCACTACTATGATTTATCCCATGTTATGAAATTATGATCTCTTTTGCAGGTTAAGATTTCCAAAAATATATGTTCTTATGAATATGAAGTGATTGATATTTCATTTGTTTACCCTTACTGAGCATTTGAGCTCACCCTTATATGTTTTCTTTTCCCCAGGACATAAAGAATGGATTTAAGTTTAAAAAAAAGAAGCTCTTTATGGGAGATGTTGAAGATCTTTCACTACGATTAGAAGATTATATTCCGAGTTTCCAAAGACAGTAAACTATTACGGTCCTTGTGTGTGTGTTTTTGTTATGTACTAAGTATTCCACAAAAGTAATGTAATGTCCATGTACGTTAAGCTTTGGGTCTCTACAGTAGGTATTAGAGGAAAGGTTTAGTCAACCTCTGGAAACTAGGATGCGAAAACATTAGTGAGATCCCTAGAGATATTTCTAAGGTATGTCTAGCGATGTCCCTAAGGATAAGTATACGTATAGGATACAGTCCTAGAACTATGGTAACAATCATATAATTAAACCAGAGATGTTAGATATTGATGTTACTCCCCCTTTATTATGATTTTTTCCTCTCACACTATTCTTTTTGGGTTTTAGAAAATGGCTGGAAACAATATGATTCACGATAATGGAGGATATGATGGACAATGGAATGATATTCTTCATGAGCAACCAAATGAAATGGGATTTGGAAGTCCAAACATCATTATTATGCCGAATCAGAAATCTCATAATATGATCAATAAAGTAAAATTTGTTAAGTTTCCTGACTCGGCTAATAAGGGAAAGATGGAGTTTCATGATGATCATAGAGGAAAGAAAGTTCAATTTCCCCTATGTAAATCATGTGGGAAGAGGCATCAAGGAGGATGTTTCAAAGGAACTGGAAGATGCTTTGGGTGCGGAAAAGAAGGACACAAAGCCATTAAATGCAAATAAAAAGGTTCAGTTAACACCAGGGATGAGGATAATGGAATTGCTACGACATCAACAATGGTTAAATGTTTTAAATGTGGAATGTACGGGCATTATGCAAACCAATACCCTAAGGGAAAGTCTCATGAAAAGAATCAGTATGGTCGTATGGGTAGTATTTATGTTAATGATGATGAAGAGACTACAAATGATATGTGAGATGAAAGAATTGTTGAAGCTCGGTCAATGGTTTAAGAATGTAGTGGAATGATTACATGTTTATCATGTGTAATGTTGTATAAGTAATCTCATGGTACTATGAAATAAAGAGACATCTACAGATTGTTACACTGTTGTCTTTCCTTGAGTTTTGAAAGTGTATGATTTATGGTACCAGTATCCATGAAAGGTTATTCAGATTTTTTTGGAATGTAGATGATATGCGCATAATGAAGGGATAAGGAGAAAATTAAATGTTTGATATTATTCATGATATCAGGACTGATATAAGGAGAAGGTTATATCATGGTTTGAGTATATAGAATTTTTGGATTTTGGAATGTGGAAAAAGTTTACTTTTGAATGCATTCATGTTTTCACTAAGGTTTAATGGGTATTCATTTTTCCAGAGAATACATGATTAAGGTATTCACATGATTGGAATGTGACCAACAAGATATATGGGGGATAAATGATGGTATTCACATGCTTGGTTGATGACATTTCAAGTAATCATTTTCTTTCTACTATGAGCTTGGACCGAAGTATTTTAGATAAGCCTAAAGATTGGAATGGATTATGTTGGACATAAGTTAGTATTGTTTAAGGATAAAACTTTTTTTTTGATATTGTTGATGGGATGTTATAGTAATATAGCTTTAGAAAAAGGACATCATGCCGGACGGGCGACAGCCCATCGCGTCGGACAAGGCTGTGGGAATCGAACCCACAACCGAATTGCGACTGGCCTTTATCGCCTACCACTGGCCTACAGGAATTCCCTGGTTAGTAGAAACTAGTTTTATTTTATTGCGCGGTAAGATATATGAAGTATAATTTCATTTTTGGAATCGTATATGATTAACTTCACCATAGATGGTCTTATGTATTTTTGATAACTTTTGTAACCTTTTGTTTGAGAGAGATGGAATGACCCATCATTATATCACATGATCTGCTAACAATTCACGAATGAGAAATCCAAATTCATATCTTTAAGAGTTGAAGTGGAAATTTTCCAAAGAATGACCAACGGTGACAGAGTACCAAAATCACAAAAGTATTCCTTCTAATTCCTATTTAATCAACTTTAGGGAAATGATCTTGAAAACCAATAATGTTGTCCTAGTGCTCTTATATCTGATGAATTATATGGTACCTTAGATCGTCACAAATTTATGGCTTACTGATTGCTGGCTTTTCCATAGCCATGTTCTCTACCACTCTCCATCAGAACATGATGGATATATTTTTCTTCCATATCCATATTTTCACCTATGTGGAAACCCAATGATTAGTTTATTTGGGTAACCGTTACGTTCCATACTTTTGTTTTTAAATAATGGTCTTGGTATTCCTTTTTACGTTGTGGGTTTATATTAAAGAAACTTTTAAGTAGTAAACCATTTATAACCCTGACGAATTTCGAGGGCGAAATTCATTTTAAGGGGGGTAGAATGTAACACCCCGAGATTTTATGAAAAATAATCTTTTCATTAATGTCTTGTGTTTTACGCTACACCAAAATGAGCTTTCACAATGCGCATCATTGACTTGCCTTGCATTACATGCAATCGTGACCTTCCACGATAGCGTGTGTAGTACGCAATACCGAGTTTCACTAAACAACGATATGCTATTAAAATATTATTAAAACTAGCCGTTATGAATAGTAATAACCACTTTTTGAAATTTTGAAAATTTTATTTTTCAAAATGGACTTCATTTTTGGATTCGGAATATCGAAATTAGCTTAGGGTGAAATTTTGGTAATTTTCGGATAACTTTCATATTCTGATGAATAGTGAAAATTACTAAATTTTAATTAAAATGAACTTTTTTAATAGAAATAAATAATAGTGATAAATTATTAATTTTAGTGGTTTTAAAGTATATTTATAATATATTTTTACAATTTAATACAATATTGGTCATTGGATGTAATTTCACATTTAAACCAGTTATAAACAAGTGTCAATCTTTTGATAGTTATTATCTCTTAAAAACACGTTATTTGTTTTGACGACGGGAACTAATTTTTAAATTAATTAATGCAACTGATATGTTCTGAATTTGTTGAAATAGAAATCATTTTTTAATTCTTAATATCAAATATATCTTAGTCCTAATTTTTGGTATTTTTCTAAAAACATTCAATTTTTGATGAATAGTGAAACCACTAAGTGGTAGTTAAAAAAAACTGAATTTTTCATAAAACTTAATTTTACCCCTTATGTGAGTGGAATTTCGAAAATCCGAGAGACACGGTTAATATCAAGGACTAAAATGTGGTTCAATGAGATGAAAATAATTTTGGTGAATAGTAACTTTTTATTTTTTTTTACCCCGGTTAAAAGTAAATAGGGTAATTAAGGGTAAAAATGAAATTATTATTACCCTAACACATGTCTTAATTCTATTGGACAAGTGTAATTCGACCAAAAACAAACATAGGAATAAAATATGACCATTCAGGCCCACATGGATTAGATTAAGACATATAATATTAATTTATTTAAATAAGGGTTAAAATAGTTAAAATGAAAGTTTAATAACTAAATAATTTTTAATATGGGGTTATACATAAGATAAATTTTACTATAAATATTCATTATAAGTATAAAAAGATATCCTACATAATGGTATTTTATTTATAAATTTTAGACATTAAATAATTTAATTTATTTATGACACAACGATGATGCAGTAATTATCTTATTAATGAAATATTGACATAATTGATGTTATAAATACCCAAATAAATATACTCTGAGACTTTTTATGAATTCCACTAATTTCCTAGGTTAATATGACATGTTAGTAGTGATTGAATTAACTTTTTTAGAACTTATCATTCTGTTTTGATTTTCACAAAAATCAATTACTAAATAGTGTCAAAATTGACATAAAATAGTTTTTAAAACAAATATTATATTATTAATTTTTATTTTATTCCTAAAAATATAAGGTTCCACCAAATGTCTTAGATAAGGTTATATATATTCATAATAAACAACTTGGGGTTCGTTTGGCTTGATATAGTAAGTTTATTAACCTTATAGTATAAGAACACAAGAAGACACAGTAAAAGTAAAATTATTTAACTTAATGTTAAATCTACATGATAAGGTTAAAATAGGAACCTAAAATTGACTAAATTATATTTTATTAGAGTATTTAGACCCATACCCACCTTAAAATATAAATAAATCAATTTGGAGCTATTTAAAACTGAACTTGACTTTATAATAAAATAATATTTTTAGTTATTCCAAAGGTGCCCCTCTCCTCCCTTATAAAAGGGAACCTCCTCCCTCACTTCCTCCACTACATTGAGCCTTCAAACTCCGCCAAACTCTGTATCATTCTCCTCTCCACTTCCCTAGAGACATCCTAGAGGTCCTGGTCTTCTTCAAAGACCAATTTTAGTGCTGTAAAAGAAGGTCTCAAAGAAGAACTTCAAAGAAGAGGTAATGTCAGTTACCGATTCTTTCATCTTTATTTCTTCTTCCACTTCTTCTTATTTATTTGTTTCATTATGAAGTAATGACATCAGTATCACTCATATAATTATATGTTATTTTAAGTATGAAACAACCCTATTTCACCATCTATCCATCCTACGGAAAAATAAATCACCGCGCGTGTGTACGTCTGGAATACCGTCTCCACACCGTGGTGTAATCTATTTTCCACCACCACCATACTTGGATGGGTATAATTGTGTAAATAATGAATATATATGACTATTATAAAGTGATATTGATTCTGAAATAGTATACATACACTCCAATACAATTCCACGATCATGGGAACGATATCATCGCCCGTGCGTATATATGGAATACCGTCTCCACGATGTGATGTGATCCGTTCTACATGATCTTCATTTCATAATGATTATATAAATTAATTTAATGAATAAATATGATATATAGTAGATTAATACCATTCTTAAAATGATGTATCTATAACCTAAAGAGAAGAATAAGAATTTATTCGACAAAACACGCATAAGAACAAAAAGTTATAAACACCCGAATAACAAGTAGAAATGAAATATTACAACCAAGAAACTAAGAATATGACCATATATGATATTATAACAATAATTATGATTCTGTATTAAGTCAATAACATTATTTAAATCATTATATAGGAGGTTCGAACACTTACAAGGCAAATCGGACCTAAGGTAAGGGAAATATCACAATCTCATTTTTATCCGAGATTGTTTATACTTTAGTATTTACTGGGGTGTATTTTATCAGCCACATCCATGTTTCCTCAATATGTAATATTATTTCCATCCACCTGAAATTGTTTAAATCGAATTTTACCTGTCGGTGAGTTTTTGGTAAAGGATATGAAAGGAATCTTTTGTCATTTTTCGTATGAGGAACTTTTTGACTTTTCCGACAAAAGTATGAAGACTGTTTTTTTAACTTATACAACATGAATGTATTTTTAAAACATTATTTCCAAGAAGCTTACTTTACATGTTTTCAAGTTAATTTTTAATCAACTTCTTTTAGTTTAAAATTTTATGACATGTTAAGAAAGGAAAATTGTTTTTGAAGTAGAAAAGATATTTTCCTCAAGAATGGAGTTCAAGTGTTTTATCAAAATTATTTTCCATCTAAGATAATAAAGGGTTCTGTTTCTATCCCTATTATTACAATGATTTGATTATGTTGTGATGGATTTTTTTTTATGAATTCCTTTATCTTATATTAATTGTTTTATGATGTCACGATGTTTAAGAATCCCATTTTTATTACATGGGTTATGCTATGATGTATGGTTTATGATTTTGTGGAACACATAATAATGGTATCATAATGAGATGGGTGGGACCTATATCTCCCTCCAATGCATTGGGTAAAGAATTTATATCTCATGAGATAGACATGGCTGGAACAGTAGGTTATACCGGTTCAGTGAAACAGGACCGAAACGAGGAGTGAACTTGGTTCAGAAAGGGACTTTGTCCATTAAGATAGTCTTGGAAATGAGTATTGACTAATAAGAAATGATTCTCTATGATTATGTGTGTATGCCACAAAGTTTCATGTTTTAAGTTATGATTATTGGGATTACATTTCACTACTATGATTTATCCCATGTTATGAAATTATGATCTCTTTTGCAGGTTATGATTTCCAAAAGATATTTTCTTATGAATATGACGTGATTGATATTTCTTTTGTTTAAACTTACTGAGCATTTGAGCTCACCCTTTTATGTTTTCTTTTCCCCAGGAAATAAAGAATGGATTTAGGTTTAAAAAAAGATTTTTATGGGAGATGTTGAAGATCTTTCACCACGATTAGAAGATTATATTCCGAGTGTCCAAAGACACTAAACTATTACGGTCCTTGTGTGTGTGTTTTTGTTATGTACTAAGTATTCCGAAAAAGTAATGTAATGTCCATATACGTTAAGCATCGGGTATCTATAGTTACAAAAGATATTAATTCAATAATAGTGAAATTACATTTTGATTTTTGTTCAATACACTCTTTCATATATAAAAAATTTAGTAGAACTATTCAAAGAACATCACAAAGAATTGAAGTAGAAATATTAGTGAAAATGAAAAATGGTGAAACTAATAAATCCTATGTTTATATCTCCCATATAAAATTTTTGGGTTAAAATTCCTCAAAAACTGTGTCATACTTACTTTAGTGCAATTGGACTCAATTTTAGGTATGGATTATATTTCCTTATAGAGTGCCAATATAAATTGTTGGGAGAAGGAAATCACACTCCATATCGTGGATCACCCTCTGATTCTATAAAATTTCAAGGGGGAGATATAATATTATTTTTTGACCAACATGTCCTGAATGTATATATTAACTTCTATGAAATCATATGAAGCTCAAAATTAAGAGACTAATGGAAAGATCATCCTTAAAGACATTCCCATTGTGATAGAATGTGTTGAATTATTTCCTAAATAAATTTCAAGCCTTCCTTCATATTGATAGGATGAATTTTCAATCGATCTTGTACACATGGTTTTTAGAATATCCAAAACATAATATTGAATGGTTGTTGTTTAACATATTGAGTTGAAAAAACAACAATACGAGAATGTGGATAAAGGGTTTATATAAGAAAGTACTTCATCTTAGGGTGAACATGTCCTCTTCATACAGAGAATGGATGGGTCAATGCACATCTTCAATGATTATCATGATCTCAAAAAGATCATGATAAATAATAATAATCCTCTACCACATACTAATGAACTGTTTTACCAGATAGGTGTAGCTCATTCTTTCACTATATTTGATATTCAGTTGAGATGTAATCTAGTAAAGGTGAAGAATACCCAAGATATCTTTTTGTACAAGTTATAGGTAATAAGAGTTCATTGTGATTCAATTTTGTAATACCAATTCTTTATTAATCATCATGGATTTTAAGGATAGTGTCATTATAGATTACCCCATCAAATTAGTTGTAGTAATTTTTGATGAAATTCTTATCTACACTAAAATTAAAGAGGTTGATGAGGATCATTTGAATACTATATTTTGGACCTTTTAGAATGAAAATATGTATAAAAAATAAATTAAATATCCTTTTTATTTTGAGAAAGTACCATTCCTTGAGAATCTTATCACTAGAAACGGGATATCTGTGTATCATTCAAAATGGAAGGGATTGAAGAGTTGATTAACCCCACTAAAATGATGGTAATATATTTTTTAATTGGATTGTCTAGGTATTATATTTGATTTTTGAGAAACCTATCGTGATTTTTAATCCCCCTAGGAAGTATTACATATAATGAAGTCACATTTTTCTAGAAAGATAAATGCAAGGAATGTTTTAAAGGGATAACGAATAATCTAGTCACTTTAATGGTACTCACATTACCCCATGTTGGTTATGTTTTTTGATCTATAGTGATGAAATTTAGAAAATTTTGGGTTGTGTACTCAAGTAAAATGAAAAAGTGTTAGAATATGCCTCCCGTCAACTAAATATATATAAGAATTACTACCCAATGCATGATCTAGATTTTTTTTGCAGTGATTAGCACATTAATGATTTTTTTGACATTATCAATATGGGGTAAATTGTAATATATATATATATATATTACCATAAAATGCTAAAGTTTATATTGGTACAAAAAATATTAATATGCACTAATGTTGGTGGTTACGAATGTTCAATGATTATTATTATTCAATCCATTACTATCCCAGGAAGGCAAGCAATGTGGAAGATGATCTAATTTGAAATATTACCACTACAATATAGATGATGACGATTGAAAGCGATTCCATCTAGTTAAGCATGAAAATGATAGAAATTTAAATTATAAAAGGATATATATCTTACATTTCTCAGCTATCATCTCAAACATCTATTCTAGGAAGAATCAAGGAGTATTAGAAATATATTAATTTTCCATAGAAGAAGGTTTCAAATATTCCAATGTTAAACTTTTCTAATGATGGAGTTATATGGTTTGGAAAACATATATGTGTCCATTATAAACTAGAACTGATGTGGGATCTTTTATGTGATGTAAAAATCTAATATTTTTGGATTCATTTATGATGAACTAAAATTTATATAGATTTGATTAACAAATTGATCTGGGATATAATGAAGGGAGATAGATTATGGAGTCTGTATCTCGATGCTCGGTATGCTAGTAAGTCAAAGAGGAATAGAATAATTATAAGTGTGTGATGAATCTATTTATCACACTAGTATAGAAATGGGAAAGCATTATCATATATTTCATCACAGGACTCACTTGTAAAACTAAAGGAAATAATAAAATCAGAGTGGTAGATAATCACCAAAAAAATTCAACACATTAAATTTCTATCAAGAATGATTTATCTATTTAATAAATTCCATTATATATATAAGATAAATGGTAAGTCTACATGAGGTGCTAGTCTCTATTGTATCTTATTGAGATCTGATGTTTTCTTAAAGGTTTTGGGGATGCTTTTATCATGTATTGAATAGAGAACTAAGCTTCAGCACTGCATATAACCCTTAGATGGATGGTCAGTCTAAAAGGACAATTAAAAATCTAAAAGATATGTTGATATCATTTTCAATTTATTTCCATTTATATTCAGATCATCAACTTCCCATAGTGGATTTCTTCTAAACAATAGTTTCCATTCTAGCATTCAAATGAATCATTTTGAGGTTCTATTTAGGAAGATGTATTGAATTGTAACATGTTAAGATGATTTTGGAGAGTGAAAGTTGATGGGACCTATACTTATCCAAGAGATTATAGAGAAGGTCAAAACAATTCATCCTCACATGATATCAATACAAAACTGACATAAAAAATATACAAATAATTTTCAACGAGGCTGGGATTTTGATGTCAGTGATAAAGTTTTCCTGCATATATCTCCATGGAAGATATCCATGAGGTTTGGAAAGAGCATAACACTTAGTCCTAGAAACATAAGACCCCATGATATCTTTGATATCATTGGAGTGGTGGCCTATCACGTTGTGCTCCCACCTAACCTATCTCAAGTAAATGATATGTTCTATGTATCCCTATTTAGAAATTAAAAACTGAACCCCACACATGTAATGAATATATATGAGTTTCCATTGAATAATTATCTTCCACATGAGGAGTTTCTGATGAAGAGCATTGATCATCGAGACAAAGCTATAAGATTCATGGAAACTCACTTGGTAAAATGGTTATAGAAGGACCCCATGTTTTGGGAAGAAATTCGCAAACCTGAATTAGTGATGAAATAGATGTACCCTACTTTGATATATTGTATGAGGTAAATATTTCAATGGATAAATTTCTTCAGGGGGAATAATTTATTTACCCAATCACATAAAAATACAATTCCCTTTGTTATTTAATGAAGATAACCATTATGTAATGTGGTAATAAAACACACATAAACCAATTTTGTTATATTGGGAAATTATGAGTTATATCATATTAGATTTAAATGAACATTAAGAAATTTCAATCTTGATAGCTATTGAATAGTGATTATATGATTAGAATAAATTAAGGGTTTTGATAAAGTCATATAATTAGAGATAAAAGAAGTGATTCTCTTGACAAGTAGGTTCATACCTGATAAAGCCCTTTTCATGGAATTTCTAATATAGATAGATTCTGGTCTTTGAAGATAAGCAATCCCTTGATTGTATTCAATAAATAAAGCATGATAGAATTTTTTATGGGATATTTTCAATCCCATTGAGATCATGGCCCAAACAATATTTTCCAAACTACCCCAAGAAACTCTCACTGTTACACACTTTTCTTTATTAGAATTTGTTGGTGTAATAAAGGGCTTCGTATATTGACTATAAAAATATGAATTTGAATATTAAATTTTAATTAAAATTGTGATTATATGTTTTCCTTATTTATTTTTACTTTATAAATTATTAAATAAATTATATTTATAAACATTATGTATTAATATGAGAAAACTCAAATTTTATTTTTGGGTAATATTAAATTTAAATTAACACATTCATTTTAAATAATAAATGAAATAACTGATATTTATATAAAATTTAACTATTTAATATTACTTATTAAAAATTAATGAGAATATTATTTTACAATGTGAATATGTAATTTTTTGTAAGGGTTGGAAAATTATTATTGTAAAAAACCTGATATATTTAAAAAAAATATGGATTTGAATTTTAAAGTGAAATGCCTCATATTTATAGAATTATTTTGAGGAAATATACATTATATATGCAATAATTAGGTTAAAATTATCCAATGATGCATTAATTAGTATTTTCTAAGACAATAGATTTTTAGGAAAAAATTAAATACTATATAAATATATATTGTTTATTATGACATCAAAATGACTTAAAAGTGATGTAATATGTTCTAAAAAATTAATAAAAAAGAAAATATTGTTTTTAAATTTAAAATATTTTTTAGGTGACTCTTTTAATTTTAAAAACCCTTAGGAATCCTCCAGAGCTAATTTTATATTTTAAATATTTTATAATCAATTCTTTATTAACAATACTCAATTCCATGTCACTAAGGGTACTATTTTTTGTCATAATTTCATGTAATTTTTAATTAATTATTCCCAAATCTATTGGGAAGAAACCATGGTATTAAAAAAATGGTATGGTTAGTGTGTTTTATTACTTCATTTTATAGATTCTATAACAAAAATTTAGAAAATAATGAAGAAATTTCCACTCTTTTCTTATATAAACCCATCCATGATCCCATATATCCTAAGTAAAATCCATGGATCAAAACTATACTAAAAATATTACCTCTATGTATAAATCTCAATTTAATCTAATCCCCTCAAGAAGTTTCTCCAAAGATTTTGGTATCTCCCTCTCAAGGTAAATGATCTTTTTTCTCTTTTTTTCCTTTTAGTCAAATTTTGTGTAATTGACCCTTTGATTCTCAAATGTTTATTTTTTCAAGGATTTATAATAATTCCTTTACTTTCCAATTTATATTATAATAATGATATGTCATTTCCCCCTCCCCTTATAACTTTGAAATAATGTGTTACCATGCAAAAAGTAATGGATCTTCTCTTTATCATATTTATCCATGACCTTTCATTGTGAAATCCATATTTTCATCCATTTCCTATTAATGAGATATGTTTTTACAAATAAAAATTTATTACCATTTGATTTACAAGTGATTATATTCTCCTTTAACTCTCATTAATCCTTCACATGATTCATTATGTACCCTCGTTATGCAGTCGTATTTATCCTGGGAATTTTTCGTGCCAATTTTTTTTCAAGAACACTTATATTCTTATGAATTTTAATTACTGATGTTTCTAGTTGGATTATGTTCTTAAATATCAATATTACATCACTTATGTTTTACCATGTAATGAGATACCCCTTTAAATATCATTAATCAATCGGATGATTCATTATGTTACATTGTTATTCACCTAAAATTTTCTTGTGAGTTTTCTAGGAAGAACATTTGTATTGTAAATAAAATCACAATTTATTCTCAAGGATATTCACCTAGACCTACCTATTATTTTTTGATGGGGTAACCATAACAACAATTCTATTTTTTTATTTATACAATCTTTATTACATAATCTATTACTTTATAAAACCTAGAAGACCTTGAGGTCTTGTGTCATTGGGATTGGTAACAATACATGACAACTTAAGACATAAACTACAATATATTTATTGAAAACATATTTTACATGACCATAACATTCCTTCATTCATAGCATTGCATGGGACAATCTGAGGAAATACATAATAAAAGGGGGATCTATAATAGCTTGTAAGGTATTAAAAAGATATAACATGAAAAATACAATACATGTCTAGAAATTAGAATATCAATGGAGCACAAGAGAATCATGAACATAACGGTATTGTATAACATGATTTTCAAAACATGGAAATGTGGAAAAAAATGTAAAACACTACATCATTAACATTATGGAATCATGAAAACCATTGAAAAACTGTCTTAAAAGGAATCAAGAAAACCCTTTTCCCACCATGACGTATCATGATACAAAATATTACCCAATGCATTGGAGCGCTAATAAAGAAAAATCATAATATTAATTTCAATCTCATGCTTAAGTGTACATAATAAGTCATATTACATGGATTCATTAAACACCATCATTTATTCCATGATAGAAGAATGTGGAATACATAAATGAAATTATATAATAAATAAATTTATGTTCACAAAGGTTAATAGACTTGATAGAGAAATGTGTATGGTATTCACTAGATGATGATTTTTTTCTTGGAAGATATCAGTGCACTTTCCACAACATAATGAACTTAAATGGAGAATAATAAATTGGGATGATAAGAGAGAAAGGGGTTTCTAATTATTTATACATGAAACATATACTAATGTAATCTTGGAACGTAATATCACTATGAATGAAGTGGATAATATAGAGTAATTCTTGATTGGAAATAAGAAGAGAGAAATTCCTTACACAATTTCAATATGGTAACTAGTGTAGAAGAAATTCATTAATGAAAAAAAGGGGACTATCATCATTAAAACATAAGGAGGGAAGTATGTTGGAGGTTCCAAATCATCCCTAACATTTTTAATTTGAAAAAAGGGTAAAAGAATATAAATGTACATGGGAAAAATGAGAAATGATTAAATCCCTTACTTGGACTTGTCATAAGAAAGGCTAGGGAGAGGCTTGAGAGAGGCTTCTTGGTATCATGGGATGACATTGGTGATTCTAATGAAATGAGTATAGAGTAGAGATGTGATCCAAGGATTTTTTGTGAATATAAGTGGGAGATTGTGTTTGTTTATATAGGAAATTAAATAGAATTTGTTAATATTTCACAAACCTAGGTTTTGGAAACTATATAATTAAATACAGAAAGTGGAAAACATACCAGGATTTTTGACAATGTGTATTTCCAAAGAAGAGTGTAAAAATTTATTTTCTAAGTCCAATTGCCGAAAATATAAAAAAATTATTCTTTATTATGTGGAGGTGAGTTACATTATTAATGAAATGAATTTTAAATCATTAAATATATTATACACTTTATCGGATTCCCTAATCCTTTATAAAACACGTATAAAAAATAAAAAATAAAAAAATATTAATGGTAAAAAATATATTGGGCCAATAATACCCACTATAGTATTTACTACATCATTTTGGTGTCATTAGGATTTCATAAAACACATATTTTATTTATACGGACTTTAAATTTTTCCTAAATATTTGACTGTCTCAGTAAATTATGAAAAATTTACCATGGGATTATTTAGATGTATAGATTGAAAAAAAAATATTCATATTATATATATTTTTTTTTAAATATGTAAATTTTTAATTTTAAAATGAAAACCGATATTTATTGAAAATTCACATGTTTTGACAAGAATAGTGTTCAAACCATAATAAAAATTACATTTAACATCATAAAAATTATATAATAATTTATTATTAAAAAAATTAATTTGATAAAAATAATTTATTAAAATATTAATTATTTCAAAAATATATTAATTCCATAAAATAAATTATTTAAGAATACAATTTCTGTTTTATCTTATGAAAAATATAACTCTTATAAAAAATAATAACAAATCATTTGAAGATATAGACCTGATATAATAATCATTTATAATAATTTTTAAAAATTATTATTAATAAAAAAACCTTATTTTTCTATAATAATATATATATTACCCAAAATTACCTTTTCAACCCAAAAACTCAATTTATCAATTTTGTTATTGTTTTAAAAAATACCATTCTCTTAAAAGAATTGACGGAATATGACTTTTGTTTTTAAAAAGGGATTAAAAAGTAAGTAACTAATAATGTACCACATAACCCATTATAAAACTTGTATAAGACTTAAGGGTATGGTGTGCGATGGTGACAGACTCGTGGGGTGGCTCGGATGACATCCTCCGGGTGGGAATCTCTATTAACGTGGAATTATCTCGTAGGAAATTTCGTTCATGATTAGTAAGTTGAATCTCAGATTGGTAATGTTCAAGAAAAAATCCCCATGACACGACCTCATTCCCAAGATCTAACAAATGAGCTTCATACGGACTAAGTTTTCTAGATGAGGCCACCATCTCCATTATCTAGGTTGAGAGTTTTTTATAAGAATATATTTATATCAGTTGTGTGATCACAGTTTGAAGACTATATTTATCAATGGTAAAGTTACATAACTATAATTTAAATCCCAAAAAATAAAAAAAGAGTGCATGCATTTTTTATTTTCATAATAAATTAATTAAAATCGAATTTTTTTCATAAATTTTTGGGTCATTACAACTTTACCCCCTTACGAAATTTCAACTTCAATATTTCCATTCCCCACAATAAAAAAGATGAGGGTAACTATGCCTCATAACATCCTTTGGTTCCCGTATTGCTTCTTCAAACTTGTGGTTTCTCCACAACACATTGATGAGGGGAAGTGTATTATTTCTTGGAAACCTTTCCTTATGATCTATGATTTTCACCGGACTCTCTTCATTGGAAAGGTCACTTTCCAATCATACAAACTTTTTATTGAGTACATAAGATGAGTCAGGTATTTATTTCCTTAAATGTGATACATGGAATACATCGTGTACATGAGATAGGTTTAGTTGGAGTCCTAGTCGATTGGCCACTACTATGATGTAATAATGGATCTTAAAAGTGATCATGTAACTTGGACTAAGATTTCCCTTCTTCTCAAATCTCATCCCCCTTTTCCAATGAGATTATAGAGTAAAACCATATCTCCAAAATCAAAATATAGGTCTCGTCGATAGTTGTTATCATATTTCCTTTGTCGACACTGATCATCATTAATGTTGTGATGGATGTTCTTAACCATCTCTACCATTTCTTTGACCATTTCTACACTTAGTATTTTTTATCTCCCTAACTTTATCCCAACATGTTGGTGCTCTACACCTCCTCCTATAAAGGGCTTCATAATGATCCATTTAGATGATTGAGTGGAAACTATTGGTGCAAGTGAACTCAACCATAAGAATATTTCGATCACATCCGCCTTTGATGTCTATTTAGCATTATGTAAAAATTTCCTCAAGTGTCTCAATATTCTGATCATATTGGCCATTAGTTTGTGGATGATAAGCTGTTATGATGTTTTTCTTTGTATTCAGTGAGTGTTGGAGACTCTTCTAGAACATATATGTGAATCTTGGATGTCAATAAGATACAATAGATAGGGGTACACCATGAAGCCTTACCACTTTTCTGTTATATATTCATTGCAGTTGATCTGATAAGAAATCATCTCATATTTAAAAGAAGTGTGTAGTCTTTGTAAGATGATCCACAAAAACATAAATACCATTGTTTACTTTGGATGTATTCATAAGTCCAGTGACAATTTCCATGGTGATGTTCTCCAATTTCAATGTTGGTATAGTAATGTTTGAATCATCCCCTTAGACTTGTGCCTCTCAAACTTCACATTCTGACATTCCAGGAACTTTTATGTATTTTCAGTGATCTTCTTCTTCATGTTATCCCAGTAATGATTCTCTCAGAGATCCTAATACATATATTTGTTTCTTACATGGATAGATAAATTTAAAAAATGTGAAACATTTAAAAGTAATATCATTAACTACGGATTTTATGGAACTCATTGTCTTAACCCAAATCCCACAATTCATTATTCATTAACATTGAACTCTGAGGATTTGCCTTTTTTGATAGTTTCCATTTTCTTCTTAATTCTCATATAATCATTTTGAGCATCCTTTATCCTTTCTAAATGAGATGGTTGAGTAATAATTTCTGAAAATATTGTTGATTTTCCCATATTTTATGATTCCCATGTCCCTCTTAATCCAATCTATGAAGATTGGATCCTTTTCAATTCTCATCAATGATATAATTTTTCACTATTTTTTATGTATAGAATCTTTCACCTTGTTCACTTTCCCATGATGGTAATGTATTGAGTAGTTATAATCCTAGATGAGCTCTAACAATCATTATTGGGGAATATTCATCTATTTCTATGTGAATATATATTTGAGAATTTTGTGATCCGTATATATTTCAAATGTTTCCCCAAAATGAAAATGTGACCATATTTTCAATGTAAAGAGTATAGTTTCCAAATCAACATCATGTGTGGGATATTTTAGCTCAAGAAGTTTCAACTACATTGAGGCATTAGCAATGAATTTATCATTTTCCATCAACACACAACCCAAGACCTTCCTTGATGAACCACTAAAGATTATGAAATGATCCACACTAGTGGGTAGTGTGAGAATATGGTTAGTGATAAGCCTATTATTCAACTCTATGAATATTTATTCACAATCATCATTAAAAGAAAACTTGACTCCCTTTCGAGTAATCTTAGTAAGAGGGTTTGAAAATTTAGGGAAATTTCTCACAAATTGGGGATAATATATATCTAACCCTAGGAAGCTATGGATAACTGCCATAGATGTCGGTCGTGGCCATCCATCAATTTTTTAGAAGGATCCTTAGACATCCCATTGCTTATGAAGATATTCCCCAAGAATGATACTTCCTTCAACTAGTACTCATAGTTGTTATACTTTTAATAGAGCTTTTCCTTTCACAAGGTCTCTACTAGAGTGATTACATGTTCCTCATGCTCCACTTTGTTTTTAGAGTATATTATAAAATCTTCAATAAAGACAACCAAAACCTTATTGAATTAATATCTAAATACTCTATTCATCAAGTCCATGATTATATCTCGAGTATTATAGAGTCTGAAAGGAATTACTATGAATTCATAGTTCCCATACCTTGTATGAAAAGTAGTCTTGGGGATATCCTTCTCCTTCATCCTTAATTGGTTATAACATGAGTGCATATCCACCTTGGAGAAGTATAGAGATCAATGTTTCTAATCGAACAATTCATCATTTGGTGGTAAAATATAATTGTTCTTTACCATGATTTTTTTGATCTCACGATAATCAGTGAAAAGGAACACTGACCAATCCTTCTTCCGGATGATGAGGAATGGTGTACCCTATTTTAAACCACTTGGGCCTATAAACCCTTTATCTAGATTCTCATATAGATTTTATTTAGATCCTCATGTTCCACAGTTTCCATTCTATTTGGAGTATTGGATATTGGAAACTCTCCATGTATAAGATCAATCACGAATTCAAAATCTCTTATTGGAGGAAGACTATGAAATTTCCCAAGAAACACATGAGTGGATTCAATTACAATAGGCATGCTTTGAGGATGGTTCCTTCCTAAAACTGAATCATCGGAGAAAGATACACACTATCATATGTATGTAATATCAATGTTTGTGATGATGGTTTTAAAGAAGATTCTACCTCCTCCTTACCCTTGTTTATAATCAGGGGATGATTCACCATATGTAGAGTAATTTCCCTTTTCTGAAATTTTATGTTGGCTCTACATAAGAAAATCCAATCCATGAAAATAATTGCATAAAATTAAACCATAGGGAGTATGACAAGGTTTAATGGGAAGTTAAATCCCCAAAATTTGAAAATGCGAGTTATATTCAAGGGATACAATAATTTCCCCATTTTTCATTCTCACCAATATCTACTTCCATGATTTGTGGTTTTGTTTGGATTGTAATAATAAAATTTGAGGATATATAATAATGTGAAGAAGAAGAATCAAAATGTACATTCTCAATTCCTGAATGAATAACTTGCATACCTATCAACACTTTGTTTTTAGGATTTTATTCATCAGTAGTGATGCTATAAGCTCTCCCTTAGTGCCTTAGAGGTTGTTGGTTGCCTCCAACTACCCTTGTCTTAGGTAACTAGTTTGAAAAGTGACCTACTTCTTTGTAGTTTTAGTAATGAAAACACACTATGGGTCTAACAGATCATTATATTCCCCTTACAGAGTAGTGGTTTTCTCCTATCGGTAATCGTAAACTGGGTTCCCATATCTTCCACACTAAAATCATTTCATCACCCCCTTTATGAAATTTCTAGGATGCTTCATCCCGCACAATTAGAATGTGGGATGTAGGATTCTTTTAACACCAATGATTTTTTCCATTGGTTATCTTGAAATAAAGTCGATGTTCTTCTTCTTATCACCATGTTACCCTTGAGATTCATCGATCTCTAACTCATCTTTGTGGTAATATCAGATAATCTCCTCATAGAATTCAATGTCATGGATCGAGAGAGCATTATATAGGCTAGGTTTTAGCCCACCAAAAAAGTGGTCAACATTGCATTTTAGGGTAATGAAAAAACCAGTAGCATATCATGAACGTCTATTAAATTATGCCTCGTATTCCACAACATATTTATCATCCATTTTCTAGATTGCAAGGAAATTTCTTTAAATATTACGACCACGGGTGCCGGGAATTTTTTTTTCCAGTAATCCTTCTGTTCCAATGTATCAACATCTTCTTCATGACTCATAATTTTTATCAATGTACAAAATTAATAAGTATCACCCTCTATATGATATGAATCCAAAATCACATTCTATTATTTGAAACATTGAATGATGGAGAAGATCTTCTCAGTGGAGTTGATCCATTGTTCAGTGATTGATGGATCTGATGATCCTTTGAATGTAGGAGGCCTCTATCTCATGAAGCTCCGAATTGTGATTTTTTATTTCTTTGGGAGGGGGGGGAGTTCATTTTAACCCATGTTTCTATAAAAACTGTGAGTTTATTGAGAGAGTATCATGAAAATGTTTGTGATTCCCACTCCTATTGGATTCAAGTTCTCACTAGAACAGTCATCACATTGATCTTCAAATCAGTTGTTAGCTTGATTACACCAATTACTAGACATTGGATACAGTAAAAGGAAAACTATGGTTGATTATTTTAATCTATTAAAAACAAAAAATGGAATCCAATGGAAAAACAGATAACTTATAAATTACATTTATCTCCCTAACTTATGAATTTTTAGACTTCAATCTATGTTATCCATGATATATTTCAAATATATATTGCTATGGGATTGTTTTACTCCCTTAATAATGGTTCCTACAATTATTATTAATAAAACAAACAATATCCACCATGATTGTTGTACCAATAGTGCAGAAAGGCCCATTGATGTGAACTAGTTCACATTCGAGGCTATCTCAAAGCGGTGTTTTCAGGGTTTACCTCTATATACATTTGTGACAGAGCCACCTCTACATTTTGTATCCAGAAAGGGATGTATTTTCATGATAAAAAAATACTCTATACTCACCTAAATTTAGGGATTATTTTATTATAATCAGTCTTATCATGAAGTCTTTCACTAGAGTTTTATAAGCCTAAGCCAAATAATAATTAATCATACCCTTTGATAACAAATATAACAACCCTAATGTTTATCTCATATTGAAACATAATTTATTACATAAACATGAAATTTATAAAACCTATAAGATATAGATGTATAGTTTACTTGGGGATTAGGATCATTACCTGACAACTGAAGACATAAAATAAAACATATTTATTCAAAATGTATTTTACCGGACCAGAACAATCCTTCATACTTAGCATTGCATGGGATATCATGAGGACCCATATAAGAAAAGGGTGAGCTATAAAGCTGAGTAATGGGTTAAAATAGGTTTAAAATGAAAAATAAAATATATATTAGGAAACTTTTTATATGAATAATGAACAAGAGAATCATGAACATAAATGCATGATATGTCGTGATTATCATAACATGAATATGTAAAAACATCTTAAAACACTACATCATTAACATAACGAAATTAGGGAAACCCAATTCCCTAACATAATGGATAGATTTCATAAAAGGAATCATGTAAAACCTTCTCCCAAAAATACTTATAAAAATAATAAACATTACCCAATGCATTGGAGCGCTATCAGGGCACACCCTACAAAATAATTTGAATCTCATACTTAACTGTGTCACCTAGATCTTATAACATGGATTCATTAAAAATAATAATTTATTAGACGATAAAAGATTGTGGAATAAATAAATGAAATTATATATTCAATTATTATATGTGAATAATATTTAAGACCCTTGATAGAGAAATGGGTATGGTATTCACTACATGATGATTTTGGCTTGTAAAATCACAGTGTAATTTTGGTAACAAAATAGTGTTCTATGGAGATTCATAAATTGAGATGATAAGAGATAATGGGGTATATTGTACATAATACATGAAAAAGACAGTTAGGTAATCATGAAATATAATATACCAACATTGAAATGAAATTTATATACATAATATAGAAGAAATTCTTGAATAGAAATAAGAAGAGAGAAATACCTTAAGGAATTTTGGCATGGAAACAGTTCTACACAGAAATCATTAATGAGATAGAAAAGCGTATATCAAAATTAAAACATAAGAAGGATAGTATGGGACTGGTAACAAATCACCCCTGAACATTTTGAATTGAAAATAAAAGTGTAAAACAATATAAAGAATCTTGGACCAAAATGAAAATTAAAGGAATCCCTTACTTGGATGTGTGATCCCAAAGGCTTAAGAGACACTTGTGAGAGGATTGTTGGGAGATTGGGGAACCTTGGGGGATTTTAGACAGGGGATGAAAGATTAGGGATGTGATCTAAGGATTTTGAGAGAATAGAAATGGGAGATTGGGTGAGTTTATATTATAACTGATAGTGTAATTCTTTAATATTTCACAAACATTGGTTTTTGAACCTATATAATTAAATACTCAAACAGAAAATCCTTACTATGGTGTTTCCTATGATTTTTGGAAAATATGAGTGGATGAAATTATTTTATATGTCTAATGGCCTAAAACATTAAAATATCATCCATTCATATGTGGAGGTGAGTCACATTATTAGATAAATAAATTCAAAATCTTAAAATATATTATACACTTTGAAGGATTCACTAATTCTTTATATAATAAGAAAAAAAATAAAAAATCATAATATTTTAGTGTAAAATATATATTTGTCTTATATTACGAATTTTAGTATTTATTATATCATTTTGGGTTTATTATGATATCATGAAACACATATTTTATTTATACCGTATTTAAATTTTACCCAAAAATTCGAATGACATAGAAATTTATGAAAAATTAACCATTGGATAATTTTGACATACTTATTCCAAAAACAATATTCATTTTCTCTAAACAATTTTTTACATATTTAAATTTTCACTTTTAAAATGAAAAACTGATATTTATTGACAATTCACAGGTTTTGACCAAAATAGTTTTCAAACCTTAATAAAAATTAAATTTGATATAATAAAAAGTTTATAATCATTTATTATTCATAAAATGAATTTGATAATAATATTTTACAAAATTAGAAATTATTTCAAAAATCTATTAATTTCTAAAAAAAATTCATTAAAAATACACTTTCTGTTTTAACGTATAAAAAATTTAACTTTCTCAAACAGATTACATAATCATTTAAAGATATAAAACTAATATAATCATCAATTTTGAGAATTATTTTTATAATATTATTAATAAAAATACATTAGTTTAATATAAAAATGTATATATTTCTAAAAATTACCATTTTTACATGAAAACTAAATTTATCAAATTTTTCAATATTTTAAGAATGACTATTCTCATAAAGGAATTGACGGAATAAGAATTTTATTTATAAAAAGGGATTACAAAATAAGTAACTAATACCATTGTACATAACCAATTATAACACCCACATAATACATTAGGGTTTGGTGTGTGATGATGATAGACTCTTGGGGTGGCTCAAATAACATTGGCCTGGGGTTAATCTCAATTGACATGAAATTATCCCATAGGTGATTTAATTTAGTCATAACATGTTGAATATTAGCTTGAGCATGGTCATGAGAAAAATAATGTGACGCTACCTCCTTCCCAAGTACCAATAAATGAGATTCATATGGCCCGAGTCTACTGGATGAGGCTATCCTCTCCTTTTTGCGGGTTGAAAGATTTTTTTAAAAAACCTTATATTTATATCAGTTGTGTGATCACTATTAAATGGCTCTATTTATTAATGGTTAAGATACTTAATGTTAATTTACACCCTAATAGAAAAAAAAGAGTTCATGTGATTTCTATATGCATAAGATATTAAAAGAAATGTAATTTTATTCATAAATGTTTCGATCATTATAGTAACTTAATGCATGTATTCCAATGTTATATATAGTGTGATTAAATGTGTAGAAAAATGATCTATATTAAATGATCTCTATGAAATACTTAGGAATGTACATGATATTAGATTTAAATGTTTCTATAGAATTTTATAGCGCTCAAATTCCTTGGGAAATTTATTTAGTCTCATTAGATGTCATGTCTGGTATTTAAGAGTACACCTAAACCATTATTGTACCCTTTCAAAAATGCTAAGATCTCATTTTGGTTATCCTTGACCAATAATTTTATATAATGTTAAGTGTTTTTTAAACATTCCCAAGATTCCTTTTTTCATGTTATATCTATTCTCATTAATCCCAATTATAATTCTCAATAATTTTTTGACTCATTTAAATTCCTATTTAATAACATGTAATAATGATATCTTTCTAGGAATTTTTTTCTCTTACTAGGATTATAAAACACCGCATTCTCAGGTGTTTCCTCTAGTTATGTAGTGAATCTTTTAATGATATTGAATATTTTATGCATGATAAGGATTTCTTCAATAAGGTTGTTATACCCATGTATCAACTTCACGTGAATTGTATAAAATTCTCTAAGTGCCTACGATTTATATACTTCTAAGAATATTTATGTATTTAATTATGTAATAAATAATTAAATAATGTTTATTAAAGATATGGTTTATTAGATGTGTCCATTGAACCATTTGATGGGAGGATTACTGTAATACGTGTGATGGAACATTGTCCATAATTTTAGTATCAAATACATTAAAACTGAAACGGACGAGATTGGTTTAGGAATTGGTATAGGTACATCCTTCGGTAATTTAATATTTCATAAATATTAATGACATGTTTTTAAAAGATTTTATTTTATAAGAATATGGTTGATATGAGGTTGGTTTCAATATTCTAGGAGAGTCTTGGGGAACAACTAGTTGATTTAACTACTCCCAAGGATAGTGTGAGTTTGATTGATTATCATTTTGGTCATCCAGTCATTGAACATCAATTAACCCTTACAACGTACTTATTTCTAATCATTCCAATATGCTATATCATTAGTAGAAACACATCCTACATAGGCTTGTGGTTTTCCAAATTTTTCCTATTGAGAATCAATCATCTACTAGAGAATTTCAATAAAACTAAATTAGTCCTAGATGGTACTCCCCAATGTATGAAGAAAGGGATAGTAAATTGGGTGATCACTAAAACTGAATTTTTTAGGCCTCTTGGGTTTTTTCCTTAATAAATTATTCTCTGTAGATGTAAAAAAGAAGCTAGATAATTTTTCATCTTAGAATGAATTAAATTTTTTATTAAGATCCTTGTACATAGTATTTTTTTTCTCTTATTTCCAATGATAATTGAAATATTACGGTTATCTATGCCATTTAGGCGGAGGTTCCACACAAGACTATGTTAGATAAGGATTTGGAGATTGTATATGAGATGGTAGAAGTGTGATAGTTGTCGTTTCAACTTCACCTCTTCTCTTACCTTAAGTTTTAGGTTTTGGTAAACATATTTTTTTGTTTAACCTGATGGAATATTCAATTTTTTTTGAAAATTTGGAATTTTTATGAGACCCTCTTGGATATTTGACTAGGATAAGTTTCATTTACAAATCTATATAAGGGTTATGTTTATATAGCTTCCAAAAATATTCAGGAGGGAGAATTAAGTTTAGGGGATAGGTGAAAAATATATACATAAAAATGAAATTGAAGGATCCCTCATTTTCATTCTATATTATATTATAATGTCAAAGGAATACTATCTTTAGTATTATAGAGATCAATTTATAGTGAAATTTTTAACCGAGGTATACCTATTCTTTTATAAACATGGATGGTAAACTGGTATATGAGATAATGTATGGACATCTGGGGTTTGTACGAAGAAACTAGGTTTTTATATTTTTTACTGTTTTAGGATCCCCATAATGGGACAATATTAAAACATGAAATGTGTCAAATTCTACTTTAGATTCCCTAAGACATTTAATATCTAAAATACAGGATTACCAAAA
The DNA here is from genome assembly GCA_963277665.1 of Viscum album. NCBI lineage: Eukaryota > Viridiplantae > Streptophyta > Magnoliopsida > Santalales > Viscaceae > Viscum > Viscum album. The sequence goes on along the minus strand of OY728143.1, from coordinate 1,957,011,936 downwards.
TTATGATGGGTTTATTAAAACTACCTATTTATGGAATGACATTCCCACTATCTAAACTGGTTTATAACATAATTATATAGCATCTATATCAGTTGTAAGTGACTCAATATTGTCAAGGAGTTCTAGTGGGACAACTAACATGAAAGGTACTTGAGTAGGAGAAATAATGTTCAGAGCATAAAATTACATGTTTACTTATATTTGTAGTTCGTAACCACCATGGGTTGTTCTAGGGTAGCTCCCCTGAAAAATTTCTAGCTACTATCCTAATATTTGGAACTCATGGACTTTTTCATCCCTTGGATCCCAATATTTTTTGTACATATCCAATATTCAGAGGATTTCGTAACTACATATTTGTTGGAAAGTCATGATCTTCATGCTGAAGGAGATTTATTGGAAGATCGTGATGGAGATCAATATGAAGACAACCAATTGAGATTTTTTCCACTGAGTTATTCTACATTTTGTCTATTTAAAACATTAATTTATTCCATATATTCATAGAATATCTTATCAATTTTATGATTGTCAACTCTTCATTTAATGGGTATGGCATAGTCACACCATTTCCATTCTCTTTTTTTATATCCCTCTGAAGAGGTTGAAGCTTAATAGCCAATGGAGAACCCTTATTTTTAGCCAACCTCATGGAAAATGGTATGTACCAAAATATCCTTCTCTTATTATTTATCACTAACTCTATGTTCTATAGAATCTACAAGACCAATGATTATTACATTATCATTTTATAATTCCTTGTGGTTATAATATGACCACTTGAATGATATTTGGATTATTCTCATTTAAGGAACCTATTTATTAATTATTCATGAACTTCGGGAGAAGTTACCTTCTAGGTGGGTTGTTTTTTATGGCCTCTGTGAGGCTTCATCTTATTTTTCATGGATTCTGTAGGATTTTTTTAATTACGGTTAATTTGTATAGTATATGGAAATGTTCATTGTATGAATTTTCTAAGAGAAAGATGGGCCACATGTTTTGGAAAACTGTGAAGTCACATTTTGTGATGCATCTCTTATATAGGAGAATACTAATCTCTACGGGGGAGGAGATGGAGGTAAATATTCCCCTATCCATAGGGGTTGGGATTCTCCAGATCCATTACATAAACATTTTAAAATAGATTTAATGACATTAGTATATTAAAATATGATAAAATTACCACATCCCAATGGAATGATATTTCTCTTGGATTCCACTACTCCAACTATCATTAGTGAACACTTTATCATTCAGATCAGTTTCTGAGCATGATTTGTGTTCAATACATTCATTTAATGTATATGACTTGATACAATATGAAATGTTTTCTTGTATTGTTTTAGATCATCCCATATGAGAATATTACTTTTTCCCATCTGATGTTTTATGTAACAGACTTGTGAAATCGATTGTTGATCGAATTGAATTCCTCTGGAATTCAGTCATGAAAAATAAATTCCGAGTATACTGACTATATATGGTATATCTTGATTCCATGAGTTATTTTGATGAAATTAAATTTCATGATTCTATTTTTCGCATTAAGTTTTGATATATATGTGATGTGAAATGATACGTTGCATGTCTTACCAATCGTCTAATGTTTACACTGGATGGAGAAGTAGTGATCAAAAGACGTATGCTACCAAAATCATACGGGATTTCATGTTGAAGTCCTTCATACCAATTTTACAATTTTAGTCATCGTAACACTGGAAGGGAAGATGTTTAAATCTGATAGTGAAATTATTTTATCAACTTAATGTTATTAACATATCCTTCAAAATGTATTAATTTCTATTTCCAATTGTATGTAGTCATCAATTATTTTTATGAATGTGATGTATGTAATTAATTTCAAATGTTTTTTAAATATCATATATAGGTGTGGATAGTAAAAAAATAGGATTTATGTACTATATTTTTCCAATTTCGTATCACAATCAAGGTATTATTCTCATCATTTATAAGAGATTACTTTATTTTTTTTGACCAAATGGGTCATTTATTAGAATCCTTATTATAGGAGGTAGGGTTGAAAGTAATATCCTTTATTATAGCATATTTTAATATGTGAAATGGGGTTCATATAATGAAAACTTCCTTGGGGTATACTGTTACTGATAATGAATATATCTTTTCAAAGAAATGGTGTCAAATGTGGCTAGCCACATTTTCTTAATATACATAAGATATTATGGATTTTTCATGGTTAAATTGATATGGGGAGGATCCTATTTTTGAAATGATATATCACTACAGGGAGGAAATTCATAGTGAACACCCTCATGGAGTGAACTACCATCGTAGATGGACATCTAACCAAAAGGCGAGGTCCTATAGTATATTCCAGGGGGAGGACCTTCTGGATATAAAATGAAAAGGGGATGAACTACTTTCTACTTGAACTTTTGACAATGAAGAGGGATGACACAATACTCATAATGAAAATAGTTTGCATGATCAATCTCTAGATTACCCTAAAATATTTCATCATGGTAAATTTTGTGGGGAGTTACTCCAGAGCTACTGGTAGCTTAATTAAGGGTAAGACCATAGTTACTCAAGAAATGACTTTCTTGATCTTGAAATTAATTTTAAAGATCTTGGTTCACCACTGATAATATTATGAGGTTATCCATAATAGTATATTTAAAAAGATAATGTACACATGTTTTTATTGATTTCCATTCTCCCATTGTGAGAGTTTTTTTTGGATTTTATCATTCTGGTGGCCAAACTCAACTTTCATGAAAAAAACGTCAATTGTCAGACCTAATAATGGGGAATACTAAGTTTTTGTTTTAATGTGATACAAAAATTTTATTATTTCAGTAGATATGTGTTCTTATATAAAGGTGAAAATTTTAATCATATGTTGTTCCCTACTTAAAATAGGTATTTGTGCTATATCTTGTGGTTGACTTATCATGGGAGTGTGATATTGAACCTCTTGGATGGGAGACAGAATGCGTGCCTAATTATGAGTAGTCCTTGATGTATGTCGATGAACTACTCTAGCGATGGGGTTGTGAATATAGGAATACTCCATGACATCTGCTACAACCAATATACATTGGCATATTTGTAGAATGTGTGATGGAAAGTGTGCATGCCCCTCTACTTTCATCATAATGTGTCGATGAGATTCCATAGATTCCGTCATTGTTTATTCACATTCCCTATTTTGGGGAAGATATCTTTTTCTAATCTTATTCTTTAATTCTTTCAAAATTTATAGTTGGGATTAATGTGTTGGGTGGGAATGTAGGCCTACAACCTATTTATTTATAGGATTCATCCAAAATTTTATCATGGTTGTAGAATAAATTATTAGAAGTAGTTATAGGTATGGTAAGGTATGCAAACCTTCATAGGGATTATAACCAGATTGTACTAGTGTACATATTCAGTTCAAGATGAGACATGGGAAAACTCTTAATTTTTTATGCCCATCCATAATTAAAATTCTATCCATTGAACCTGGGTCTGGGTGACCTAAATCTAGACTGATGAGGTTCAATATTTAGTGGGGAAAAGGTTTTTTCCCTCATAGTGTTTGTAGTGAAAATTTTAAGAATGAGATTCTCTGGGGGACTCCCATGCTACGTTGATGCTGTTTTCAACCTATTGGTATACCACTATAATGTAAAGAGGAATCTTATATTGAGTTATGCGGAGAGTCCATAAAAACAACATTAAATGATAATGGGTTCCACTTTCTTCTATTCCACCACTCGTCATTGGGAAGAAAACTGGTTGGGCTTCAATTCCTATATAGATTCATGTGAAATCTCTAATTATTGGATAATAAAATTCTTCTAGCATCCCTGAATCAGTGCATTCATCACATAACATTAAATGTGTTGGGTGGGAGATTGTATACTTTTTGTCTATGGGTAATTCAACCGATATGATAGATAATTCATTATTTTTTCAGGAATGGTAGTATTCTATTTGAACTAAAGGGAATTTTGGTGTTTGTGACTATTGTTAAACAAAAAAAAACAAACATAGAAAACAATACAAGTATCATAAAAAGTAAAGAGAATAAAACATGACCTATTATTTTAAATCATTAATATTGGTCCAATTATTATATCATAAAATGAAATATCCATACATGTTGGAGACTCAGTTATTCTAGTTAATGAATGTTTCATGTTGGATTCACCATTTTTGGTTTCCACCCCCTAATGGTGGTAAAATATTCACTTGTGGGATTTTATCAACTTAATTTAGACGGTTTTTATGTGGTTTAGTATTGGAATGGAAAACACCCAATAGTTCTTATATCTGTGATTAGCTATGGAATTTCATTCATAAGGTGGTTGGTTCGTTGGAAAATATTAAATGATTATTAGGAACTCATATTATTCAAGGGCTTGGGAGGTTGTGCTCAATATACCCTTTTAGGTGAAATTAATACAAAATTTTGGACTCTCTTATAGATTTAATACATGTTCAATAATCATTTACAAATTGAAATATTGGATTTTTCACACTATATATTTTAAATATATTACTAAAATCTGTGTACATGACCATCATTATGAGTTAGTGGATCTCCATCAATAGATATATCTATAGGTATCATAGTTTCTATATCATATTTATTAAAAACACTAGATCAAGATGTTTAATGTTATATGGAAATGAAATCATAATGAACAGATCCTTGAAACTACTTACGTGCGATGTATGCATAAGTGAACCTTGATTGTTAAAAAATATATGCAATAAATTCTGATTATTGTGTTGGGGACTGATATCCTTGGAAATATGGTCCAATTATAATGGTTATGGGTATAATATATTGAGATTGAAAATATAGTTGGAATCCTCTATATACAATCAGAATAAAAGTAAAATCCTATAGATCCCAACTGGGTTAGGGAATACAACTAATGAGGCCCAAAATGTCTTCAATATTATAATGATATGATAAAATTTTTTCCATTATTCTTTTTTATTATTTCTCAGTGTGATAAAATATAGAACACAAGAATATAGTCAGCATTACACAATTGATTTCAAATCGAACCTACACCTGAATAGCAATACCTTAGTTGAACTTCTTTCCTCCACCAATGGTAGATTAGGGAGGAGATATGGGAGGTAGGAGTGGCATGAAATCATGTATCAAATGATAAGGTCATGCATAAAGAGGGATTCCCCAAAAAATATACTCTTAGTCCATAGATGTATATTATAGGGGATATGGTTATTGGTCCTTTTTGCATAGTGGAATCCATGAAAATTGGGATTTTTATTTTTTTTACTAGGAATCGATATAACTATGTCATCTATCAAGATAGAATATCACATTTAAAAACAAGGAATGAGGCACGATAAATTTTATGAATAAAATAAACAATATATACATGATTAAATCTATATCAACTGGTTCATAATTCATTTTTCTCAGTGATTATTGGTCGATTAATCCAAATTTATATTTCTCTGGATCATGCACATTAATAGTTAAAATATTTGGGAGCATTGACCATCGAATTCTAATTTCTGGAAAAAATATCCTACCATGAATTTGATTCTCTAATGAACACTGCTTCAGTGTTCTTAAAATACATGAGAGAGAGCTGGGTCTGATCAATTGGAATGAGTGATTCTCTATCTATATAGCGTTAGAGGAGAGAGAATCACTCAATAACCCATAGTGAATTGTTCCTCTCAAGAGAGACTTTCTCATCTTTTTATAGCGAGTCAATATGTATTTATAAATAAATCCCTCATACCAGAATATTTATTTCTCACTAAATTAAACAAAAATGACGTGTTTTGAAAAACTAACTATTTCATAAACATTATTTATATTTCTATAACATTCATAAAATATGATAAATATATTGTGTGATAAGAGAGGGCTCATATCAGAAAATATTAAGTGAACCTTGAATGATAAAATAATTTTCATTCATATAATATCTTAATGTATTTATATTAATAAATGTAAATAATATAAATAAATAAATTCAATAATAGTAATTTTAAATTCGAATAATATGAATATATATATTCCTTTGGTGGTTGTATATACTAAGACTTGTCCCAAATCCCTTAGTGGGGACCACCATGTCATATACTCCTATTCACCAAAATATATGAGTCTTTTTAATACGCTATTGCATGTGATCCTCTAGGCCCTTATATCTATAGTAGTGAATACTATTTATATATGAAGAGTGGGGTCTAAAAACATATCAAGTCACTTAAAGAGATAAATAGTATTCATAGTAATGAAAACCATAATATGGACACACACTATGTAAAATAATCTTTTTGTCTCGAGATATCTCATAAATTAGAATGAAAAATTTGTGTAATAATATCAAAATTATTTATTATTAATTGACCATAATATATGGACATAACTTTTCTACCATTTCAATGGATTTATTAAAGGTACTACAATCATGATAAATAGGGCCCCGGATATCTCAACAGATCAGAAGTGAAAATTCAATCTTCATTATTCAATCAATCCCATAACACCAATGAAACACCCCACACAATCTACCTCAACATGACATCAATTTCTTGTATTTGTATCCATTCAATGTAAGTGATCAAATGATACACATCAATTATAATCTCACATTGAAATTTAATTAGTTGTGCTTTCAGATAAGAAGTACCAATAACACCTGAAACAAGTGGTGTTTCTATTGGTAGGTATGACTTCATAATGATACCTAATGGGGATCCCCAAGTGAAAATATCATAATAAAAAGTCACAATAATTATGATCCCCCTTCACCTAATGGTATGATAACAAATTATTCCAGTCAAAATGATTTATCTTAACCATATGAATTTTTTTAAACATTAATGTCATTGTATGAGAGGTTCTCATTATATCCTAGGAAATTCTATATCATTTTTATAAAATGACTAATATATAAAAATTAACATTTAAATAGTTGAATAAAAAAATATCACTATAATGGAAAGGTAACATCATGTATAACTCATCGTATACATGGTGTGGTAATCAGAAAAGAATTAACTTGTTGTTTTTATGGAAGAAACTATTAAAATAGTCCCACATGCACTAGATATAACTTTATAACTGAAATTTTTACCACTCAGATGATAAGACAATGTTTTTTGAGTTATTTAGTTATTCATGGGCTTTTTACATTTCCATTATGTTTAAATTCCATTATCCACAACTTCACAACCTTGTGTAAAATTTCTTAAAAGATGTAAACCCCAAGTAAATACTCTTTTTCCATTATATATACCTGATAACATTGCTAGTATGAGTTTTATAATTATCATAATGATAAAAATTTACATTTAAGGTGATATTCCATAAATATGGAAAAATTGTTGAATTTTATACAACTTATTTAGAATCATCATAAGCCGTAATGCACTCAGTATTTGTATATCTGGTTACGACTAGCTTGAATGAGATTATTTGGATCATTAAATTTGTATGTGTGTGATGGTTACTTTTATTTCTATAAATTTAGACTATCATGTGTCCCCTCAAAAATAGTATCTCTTCCTCTCCACATACCATGTACATATCTTTTGAAATTTTTCATGTACAATTAGGTAGTTTGGACATATTCACTTGTTATTCTCATGGATATAATTGAAATTTTAAATCTATAATGTATATTATAAAAATGTAATATCTTCTAAATACTCGGTAATGAATAATATATACATAAAAAACCAATATTGAATTAAAATTAAAAGAGTAATATCATCATATTTCCCGTACATGTCTTCATAGTGGGATTTATGCAACATGATATTGGTAACGATTATCTCTCAAATTGTTCGGAATTTTATTTTTCAGTACCTTGTCAATAAATGTACAATTGAACAGGACTACCTAACCATTATATCTCGCTTTGTAGATCTTATTCCCTACAACATTTGTTTCTTCTTTAAGTCAATCAGTAGGAAATTAATATCAATATGGTCTCTATTAATGGTAAGACTAATAACTGTTTTCCATATGTTACCAAAAATATCATACTTGGAAAATGATGATGTTCCCACTAAATTAATTTTTATACATGGGGAAAATTATTTCCACATGAATATTATATGATATTATTTTTTTCTCCAATCTAAAACTAGATTTTATTAAATCATGACACTTTTTGGAGATTAATGGTGTCAAAAACCCTTTTTATTTACATCATATAGATACCATGAACTAATGTTTTTCTTGACATAATAATACTAATATAATGATCAATGAATGTGGCAATAAAAGTTATATTCCAATTGATTTAGACATAAGGACTTAGTATAACCAATTCAGTCTTATTAGTACCAAAATTTTACAATCCAAGTATAATATAACCTAAATACCCACCATGATATTCCAAATATAATTCGTTTAAGTGTTAATTGATGGAATCAATTATCAAATTTTAATGGATCTTATTAATCATTTATAATATTCATATATAAGATAATTTTAGGATTAATTACCCTAAATTAGTAATGTATCAATGAACAAGGTGAATAAAAAACTATGGAAATTGTTTTATAATTTCAATGCACTATATGTCTCTGGAACATTTCTCTTCCATATGATCCTTTGAAACATGTTCTTGTTAAAACTACTTGCACATCTATATAATTGAAATTACACATGTAAATCATTTATCCCACCCACACAATGGATATAGAAACCTTATATATATATTTTTTATTTTAGTTGAATATAACTTTTTTGTCATAGGAATTTCTGTAATATCCTTATAAAACTTTATGAAAAATAATTTAGATACACAATGTGTTTCACAAGATTGATTATATTATAACAAATTATTTGAATATAAAAAAAATTAATTTTTATATAATGGATTTATACCTTTATGAAACTCATTTGATATTTAATTTTTCATTATAATTGACACAGAGTTATGGGATAACACTTCTATTTTCAAAGCATGTCTTGAAAATAATGGAAGTTTTTTCAATAGATAAATGTTTCAATATTGATTCCGCTTTTACAATAATCATGAATCAGATGTGTATAAGGAAATTTGGATAATTTTTTTGAACAATATTTTCATGTATGACTCCTCATTGATCCTCTTAATTACGATTATATCTTTGATGTGCATATAGTAATGCACATTTATGAATTACTCAATGATACATCAAATTGGTCAATTTATTGTTGGTCAAGATATTCTCTGGAACAAATCTAGAATAATCACATATCTTATGTCCATGAATAATCAATAATTCACATACAAATTCATTAAAACACTTAATGTAATCCTAGGAACTATATATTCCACTTTTTTAACCCTAGAATAGTTCATGCCATCTAGCTGAACTAATTTGGAAATAATTTTTATATACCATTAGTAGTAAAGGATTATTTTTCCAAAACTATATGCATAAGAATTTCGATAATAACTAAGGTATTTAAATCAATAGAGTCTAAAACGACACTGGATATATCCATGAAAACAACTTAGTTTTTATTGAAAAGTTATTATCTTTCTCATAATTTTGTATAACCTAGTATTTCATTTTATATTCATTAGATGTTGCGTATGATTCAAACTAAACTATTAGTTGAGTATTAAACATGGTAAAAATAATTTCATTACAAAATTGAATAATATCTCCTTGTGTCCAAAGGAAAATGAAATAATTTTTTTATACTTAATAAAGGTTAAACTAGAACCATTTACTTGGGAATTTTAAAGTTCTGAATATCACACAACTAACATAGGATGTACCCTTTCCCAGCCGCTTGTAGAATACACGATTCTTCTAGTTATGTTTCTATTCATACATGGTTTTAGTATTTAAATACACATACTTAATCGGCATATATATTCCACGCTCAAGACGTATGACATGAAAAATACATATTACAGAGGAATGTAGAAAAAAAGGTGGATACATACTTATTTAATTTTGTTAATTATATTTAGCTTCAATAAAATTATATCTTGACAATCATAGAAAATATCCCGCAATTCATTACATCTTAATTTTAAATGATGTTGTGTAACTGCCTTTGGAGTCACACTTTCCATTGGTCCTTTTACTTTGTCATTCAAATTAATCACCATAAGAAAAAAATATAAATCATTCTTACAATCTTATCTACTTGGAGAACCATTACCTAAAAGTTAATGTGTCATTTTCTCTATACTATTAATTTTGTAATTTTTATATAATATTGTAGTAAATGGACAAAAATTATACAAGAAAGGGTTGCATTAAATGATTGTGATCCATCATCATCTTTTCAAAACTTACATTAGAAGTTAACGATAGAATTATAAAATAACTATCATATGCATCATACATGTTTCTTCTGTAAGTAGTTTTCTCACCCTTTATTCATGATGTTACTCATTATGTATGGGGGACTCTAGCACCATGAATTTTCGATATAGTAGTATTATGAGAATGTTCATATACCACTCTTGGAAAATTGTGCCAAAAAAATTTAATTTTTCCAATATTATCATTTTATATTTATGGTATTAAGTTATATTACAATAACAAAATATAGTGGATTAGCACTTTTATCTTGATTGACGATTAGAAATTACTAATAATTTAAATCATTAAATTTTTCCCACTATTTTATCAGACTCTAGAATCCCACTAAACTAGAATCGAAATACTCTCTCAAGTGAGTATTCTAATGGAAAATAATCATTAAACCGCTCCTTTTAGTCTAAATGTTTTTGGCTAAACCCATACATGGATAGTTTTTAGTTAGGAATTTGACTGGTCAACAGCATAAAATCACTTTGCATTTATCTATTGTGAGAAGTATCATCTACTAAAATCATAATCATAATGTTATCAATGTATGTATATAATTTTTCAACATACTATATCTGGAATCTTCTTTCGAGACAACATATATTAGGTCAACCCATCACACTTAAAATAACTCCCAATAAAAGTAGTTATTCTTAAAATGTCTAAAGAGTTCCCAAAACACTCGGTTTTGTTCAAATTCATACAATGGAATGTTTTTGTTAATAAATATTTTTGTGGGAGTATTATTATGAATTTGTAAAAAGAAATAATTTTCTATCTCATGAGAATGATATATATGATCACACTCATAAGTAACTAAACAATATTTAGACAACATTCATCGCATCACATTTTCAATTATTATGGGCATGATTTTTTTATTTCCTGTGATCATATGTATAAATACACATAAATAAAAAAATAAACCATTCGTAAATAAAATCAGATGACATTATCGTTATCTTATACTAAGGGTAGATCCATTGATTGAATAATGGACCAACCTAAACCATAGGAGTAACTCCTTGAGTTACATTTCTTGTGACTCGATTTGTAGTGCTCTCTCATAAAATGAATGAAACTACTATATGGTTCATTACTAAATATCAATGTGAAGAATATCAGTACTCATCATCATCTTTAAATAGAAATACTAGCACATGGGTGAGGGGGTCTCAAGAATCACAACTATAAAAAAGGGTTTTATCAACGCTAAATAAAGCCTTTATCAAAGAAAAAAATCTCTAATAATCAAGAAGTTATTAAAAGTGGGTCCCATTTTTAGTGATAAAAATAACTCATAATTACCCATTTTATTACCGCTAGAAAGCGCTATTAAATGTGGTATTTTATTAGTGGTACTGAAAGGCAAAAAAATATGCAAATCAGAGGGATTTTAATAGAACTCAACCCCTTTTAAAGAATGTTATGTGACCCCACCATCACGCCCCAACCACCCCTTTAGTAGTGCCACACCACCACCCTTTAACAATGCCAGCCTCTACCCCCCTTCACCCACATACACACCTGGATCTGCTTGGATTCAAACCTGAGATCTCTGCCTTGGGCATCTATACCTTTACCACTCATTCATGTACTTTTTTCTCCGTTTAATGATAAATCTATTAATTTATATATATATATTTGTCTATATATATTTCTATATTTATATATAATTATGTTAATAAATATATATATTATATATTTTTGTTATGAGTATATTTATTCTAATGTTAATATATATTTATAAGATGAGCTTTAAATATATTTAAAAAATATGTTTTTTGTGTGTGTGTGTAAATAAATAAATACATATATATAGTACACACACAAATATAAATTATATGTGTACCTGTAAGTATAATTATACATATTTATATTTATTTACATATATTATATATTAATATTTATCCATATTAATTTATATTTTTATATACATTATTATATATATATATAGTTATATAAATATTTAAATATATATATCTATATATTAAATTTGATATTAACACTAAAAACCCTTAAAACACATAAAAACGTCAAGAAACTCTGAAAACCCTAAACACCTAAAAACCATGAAATGATAAGAACATCTGATCTAAGGGTCGTTTAAGCTTTATTTATTGTAAAATTGAATATCATGAATCAATATTTGATATGATATGAAGTACAGAACGAATGGAATCCCAGATCAAAAGTTATAGAAGTTTGAATTTTAATAAATTGGGGTTAGTGATAAACTCTGTTTTGGAGGATTTCTGGGAATTTCGGGTTTTGAAAACCCATATATAGCTCTATTACATTAGTTTGATTCCATCTTTGTCATAAATCTCATCATAGGATTCGATTTGTTTTGTGGTAGAGCCCAAATAGACATATAGATCCAATTTTATGGTTGTTTGAAATTTGAGTTATGTTTTCAACTTATTTTTGATCATTTATTAAAATTTTCACATTTGTTTCAAATTTTTAATAAATGACTATTACTCGATAATAATTATAAAATTATTATTTCAAAAAAAAATTAATATTTTATAATTCATTTTCAGTAATTATCTTATATATAATGTGTAAATGTGTTTTTAAAATTATCTAAAACATATATAATTTATATATATATGTATATATTATATTTATACCAAATAAAATATATTAATATATTAATATATTATTTCTAATGTTTTTTTTGAAATATAACCTTTATCAAAATTATTAAAAAAGCACTAATAAAGGTTTGTCTTTATCATCGCTACCAAAGAACACCGGTAAAAGGGGCCCCTTTAACAATGATGATAAAGGGGGTATCTTTATTAGTGAAAAAAATAATGATTTGATAAATGGTTACTTTAAAATATATTTCATAGTAGTGTTAAAAGTACCATTTATAAGGGGTTTTAGCGCAATTAATAGGTGGCTTTGTGAAAATTCATTTTGTTGCAGTTAATGTAGAATATAAATAAAAAAATTCTTCCTGGTGCACATTTTCTTATAAAAATAATGATGTATTAGACAATTTTCACACAAATATTTATTAAAAATAATTAAAAAAATGAATGGGAGTAAATAAAAAAATAAAGAAACACCAAACTTATATTAGTCGATATTTGTCACATTATTAGATGATACATATTAGATTCTTGTATATAAATTAATAATATTAAACATTCTGTCACGACCCGTCCTCGGGGCCCGTGCCATGACTACCCCATGCCCTCCTTCCATAGGCCAAGGGATGGAGACTAGAACCAAGGCGTAAATACTGGAAAAAGGGAAGGCATTGCCTTTGTAAAGTAAACCACAAACACCACAGAGCAAGTAGGAAGAAGTAAACAATAAGTAAAAACGGGTACAAAATTAAGTGCGGAAAAAAAGTGGGCCAGTATAAAACTTAAACTGAAAGTAAAGTACAACTCGAAAGGGAAAACAACAACAAAAAAGTAAAGCTGCAACGTCGAGCTGTCCAATGGAAATCCCACCTGAAGGGTTGGTACATAAATCCTCCACTGCTCCTCGGGTCCAACCGACCGCTCCGAGTATGTCCCGCCCAGTGGTCCACCTCCAGGTACCATCCTGCTCCGCAAGCCTCCACCACGATAAGCGTTGTCCGTCGTCTGCAACCAACACAACGTAGTGTGGGCATAGCCCGTGCAGGGGTGAGTATAAGCTACTCAGTAGGGACCCCGAGACCCCCGAAGGTCTCCCAGAATCCACAAAGGATAATCCACAAAGGAAAGATAAAATTACGAAGTAACATCCGACACTACTTAGGTATATGCCAATACATATACCTAAGTAATCAATTCTCATTCAGCTCCAACATCTGAGCCCAAGTACAACCCAGTCCACACAGGAGAGAAAAACGTAAATCCACACAGGATAGCACAACACAATCCACAAAGGAAAGCAAAATAGGATTCAGCTCACACAGGTATACTTCTTCATATGACGATAAAGATGACCAGATATTGCCACTGATTCATCTAAGCTGTCATACCCACAAAGGATCGATAGATACTAACCCCCGCAGTGAACCACAAAGGATCTGACTCACAAAGGATCGATAGGTAACCAACCCCCGCAATGACCCACAAAGAATATGACCAACAAACGATCGATAGGTAACTAACCCCCGCAAAGACACACACAAGATCAGACCCACATAGGATCTGTAGGCGCTGGCCCACACAGGACCGCTGAGCGCTGACCCACACAAAATCAGACCCACACACGATTGGTAGCACTGACCAAAAAAAGGATCGCTGAGTGCTGTTGTCGTCGCCGTCGAATCCACTGAGGATCTCTGTACAGTCATCGTCGTCACAGTAGCAGTCGTAGCCAGCTCTAGGGTTCATGCACATAGCAAGCTCATTTGGGAGGGTCCGATCCACGAGCCAAGAGGATGATACATCAACTGACACATAGTCCAGAGTTGATGTATCCGAATGTTCTGTATCGTCAACAGAAACTCAACTTCGCACACGGCGCGTTAATCGGACGCCCGGTCTGAGAGTTATTGGCTTTTTCGTCCCAGGGGCCCAATTGATTTTTAAAGAAAAACCAACCTGACCGTACTCCACCTACATCCAAACCACAGGCGGAGTAATCCAAAAGATTCGTCTCACTTAGAGGAATCCATCAAAGTCGACGGTACGTCAATGGGACGTCCGGAGCTCAAGATATGAGCATTTCCACTCCGAGGGCCCGATTGATTTCGTGTACGAACCAACCCGTCAGAACCCAAAGTACTCCAAAACCTTGAATATGATATACCGAAACGACCGTCTCTATCCAAGGATCACATCGCCGCTGACAGCGCGTCGATCGGAGTCCTGTAGCTCTAGATATGGGAAAAAGTCCTAAAAGGTCCAAAAACGAGGGGTCTGGGCCCGGGCCGACCTGGCCCAACCCCCCTAGGTCGGCCTGAACCAGGTCGACCCGACCCGGGTCGAGGTCTGACCCGGTCGGCGCGGCCCGGCCCAGCCGGGGTGGCCCGGCCCGGCCTGAGCGCGACCCGGCCCAGCCTGTATGGGCGTGGCCCAGTCGCCTGGCGGCTCGGCCGTAGCGGCCGAGCTGGTGCAAGGGGGTGCCACCCCCCTTGATGGTTTCGCGGCCCCGCGTGGGGGCTGCCTGTCCCCAACGGACGTGGCAAGGCCGTGTACTTCTTCCGCGGTCCCGCGAGGCCGCGGGACCGGCCAGCGCCGCCGTGCCGGCGCGGCGCGCTGGCGGGGAGTTCCGCGGACACCGAACACGCTCCGGTGGTCCAATTTGCGCGTGGTCTTCGCCAGTGCTCGTCCCAGTACTGGAACTTCACTGTGAAGCCTTCAAAATTAAATTGTTTCCCCGTTTTTCGTCGCCCGCCAATCCGCGCATCAACGAAAAAACTTCGGAGGGTTGCCGAGCAGTGTTTGTTTGGCCTGCACCCTCCGCGTTAGGTGATAACAATCGATTAAATAATAATCAACTCATGAAAAACATAACAAGGAAAAATTTTAATGAATTAAAATTGTACTTTGATCCGGGTTCTTTTGTTAGAAGAAACAACCATGGGAATAAATATTATTCACAAATAAAACCCTAACCTCGTAGCTGTCGTCGGATGAGAGTTCTTCGCGGAATTGACTGTCGTGGAAGAAGAGGATCGTCGTGTCACAGGAAGGTGTTGCATCGTCGCAGAAGGGCGTCGTGTCGACGATCTCCGAGGTTTAAATAAAACAAAAGGATTTAATTTCACGAATTAAATCCATGTTAAGGATAAAATCCACAAAAGAGTTAAAGATTTGAAAACTCCTACCTCATGTAGTTGATCGAAGATTTGTCTCGGGGAAAGAACGTCGTGGAAGAAGCATCGTGGAAGGAGAATCGTCGGTATCTCGGAATACGGCGTCGCATCGTCGATCTCCGAGGGTTCGGCGTTCTTTACGTTTTTCGCATTCTTCATGTTCTTCGCGTTCTTCCTGAGGAGGATGAAGGTACAGATTCTCCAAATCCTCTCAAAAATCAACCCTCCAACAAAAGAAAAAGGTGTTGGTCTTATTTTATTATTACGCCAACCGTTTGAAAACATGTTAAGAAACAAATCATTAATTCGGTGAATTAATGGTAACTACATAACTGTCCATTTAATAGGAGCGTTTAAGAGTTAGAAAATGCCCCAGTTGACTTTCATTAAGAGGGGGGTTGCGGGTGCGTTACTTAGGGGAAAAGAAACGGCGGGGATCGTGCGGGCCCCACCTCACAAATATCCTACCAAGAGGGTAGGATATTTTGGGTTCCACCATATCCGTTTCAACTCAGCTTAAGCAGCTTTAAGTGGCTTTAAATTGCTTTAAGTGAATTAAAATAATGTTGTCGCACCACTTTATTTTATTTTCTTCGCCTAACCCCAAAAATTAAAAACCACACCCGAGAAAACGGAACTCCGGAAGAGGCGTTTCTAAGCAAGTACTGGCGCTGCGATTCCATCAGTGCCCTCAGAATTCGATTCCGAGCACCGGTTCAAAAGTTAGGAAAACCTGCTCGTTCGTTCACTGAACGTACCCAAGCCAAACTTCGGAAAATGATTCCGAGCACACCGGGCCTCGGAATCACGTGCCGTCAGAAACTGCGGTCTTGTAAAATTCTAAAAGAAAATTAAGAAAAAAATTTCCTTGAAATTAATGGGTCTTTACATCACTCCCACCTCAGGGATTTACGTCCCCGTAAAGATACATCATAAGTTAGGGAAACAAATGTGGGTACTGAGCACGCATCTGAGCCTCCCGCTCCAAAGTGCTCCCCTGGATGTTCCCATGATGCCATATGATGCGCACTAGAGGAATCAATCATCCATGTAGGACCTAGTTCTATCGATCCTAGATATCCACCGGAACCTCTGCAAAAGTCACCCCATCATCAACATCCATCTCCTCATGGTCAATGATATGTGTCGGTTCGTGCACGTATCTCCTCAGCTGAGATACGTGGAAGACGTCGTGCACCTAGTGCAACTGAGGTGGAAGAGCCAGACGATAAGCCACCTCACCGGTCCTACTGAGGACCTGGAATGGTCCGATGAAGCATGGAGACAACTTGCCGCCTCCGCCAAATCTTCTTAATCCACGTTGAGGTGAGACACACAAGAAGACGTGGTCGCCATCCTCGAACTCTAGTGGCCTCCACCTCCTGTCAGCATAAGACTTCTGTTGGCTTTGAGTTGTCCTCATCCACTCCTTGATGACTTGGACCTTCTCTGTCGTGGCTCGGACCATCTCTGGTCCGACAAGTGCTGACTCTCTAGGGTCTGTACAGCACAAATGTTATAAACAAGGTCTACCGTACAACGCCTCGTATGGGGCCATCCCAATGGTGGAGTGGTAGTTACTGTTGTACGCAAACTCCACCAAGGGTTGGTGGTCCTCCCAGCTGTGACCAAAGTCGAGGACACATGCGCAGAGCATGTCCTCGAGAGTCTGAATGGTCCTCTCCATCTGACCATCTGTCTGAGTGTGAAAGGCAGTGCTCAGACGTAGCTGCGTCCCGAACACCTCCTGCAACCCTTTCCAAAGCCGGGACGTAAAGCGATCATCTCGATCGGATATGATAGATGATGGCACACCGTGAAGCCGTTCAATCTCCTGAACGTAGAGACGCCCCAAGCTCTCCACTGAGCCCTGCTCTCTGATGGGTAAGAAGTGAGCCGACTTGTTGAGTCAGTCGACAATCACCCAAATGGAGTTGTGACCTCTGGAAGTGCGTGGAAGTCAAATCACGAAGTCCATAGATATCCCGTCCCACTTCCACTCCGGGACCTCCAAGAGATGTACCAAACCTGCTGGTACCTAATGCTCTACCTTCACCTGCTAGCAGGTGAGGCATCGAGAAACGAACTCTGCCATAGCCTTCTTCATGCCCGACCACCAGTGCTGTCGTCTGAGGTCCTGGTACATCATCGCCACTCCAGGATGTACCCCCAAAGGAGATGTGTGAAACTCTCTCAGCACCTCCTCCCATAATGCAACTGGTACCCAGGTACGTCCTTTGAAAAGGATGTAATGCTCTGCTCCAATGTAGAAACCATCAGGTGCCTGTCCTGAGGATATCTGTGCACGCCGCGTCTCACAGTCAGCGTCCCCATGCTGTGCCTCTCTGACCCACTGTAGTAGTGGAGGGGTGAATGTGAGAGACGGAAGTAAGGCTGCTCCATCTCTATCCACAAAGGATATCCGCAAAGTAGCTAGCTGCTCTGTCGCCTCTTCGAGTAGTTGAATGCCCGTCCTCCTTCTTAGAGAATCGGCTACTACATTCCCCATCCCAGGAGTATAGACTATCTCAAAGTCATTGTCCTAGAGGAACTTGAGCCATCGCTGCTGTCTCAGGTTCATGTCCTTCTGAGAGAAGATGTACCTGAGACTCTGATGGTCATAAAAGACTGTAAAGCGCTCACCCATCAGATAGTGTCTCCATGTCTTCAGAGCGAAGACCACTGCTGCTAACTCCAGGTCATGGGTAGCGTAGTTCTGCTCATGCGACCTCAACTGACATGATCCATAGGAGATCACTTCCCGCTCCAGCATCAGGACACATACGAGTACGGTCCCTGATGAATCGCAGTAGACTCCGTACCCTACTCCCTCCTTAGGAAACCTTAAGATAGGTGCACTGGTCAATCTCTGTCTCAGCTCTTGGAAGCTCTGCTGACATCTGTCTGACCACACAAAGGGTTTCCCCTTCTTCGTCAAAGCTGAGAGTGGTGCAGCAACTATGGAGAAGTCTGGAACAAATCTCTGATAGTATCCATCTAGTCCCAAGAAACTCCGCAACTCTGTCACGCTCTTGGGTGGCTCCCAAGCTAGCACTGCCTCGATCTTCACAGGATCCACTGCAACTCCTGCCTCAGAGATGACGTGCCCCAAGAAGTGGACCTCGCGTATCCAGAACTGACACTTCAAGAGCTTTCCATAAAGCTGGTTCTCTCGGAGTGTGTCCAGTACAACTCACAAGGGGTAGGAGTGCTCCTCCTCAGTCGTCGAGTAAATCAAAATGTCATCGATGAAGACCATGAAAAATCGATCGAGGTATTGCTGAATGATCCTGTTCATGAGGCCCATAAACACCGCTAGAGCAATGGTTATGCCGAAAGTCATAACCAAGAACTCATAGTGGCCATACCGACATCTGAAGGCCATCTTCTGCATGTCCTCGTCCTGAACTCTGAGCTGATGATAGCCTGACCTGAGGTCTATCTTCGAGAACCATTGTGATCCCTTAATCTGATCGAAGAGGTCATCAATCCTCAGTAGCGGATACTTGTTCCTCACTATCACCTGGTTCAGGCGACGATAGTCGACACAAAGTCGCAAGCTCATGTCTGCCTTCTTGGCGAACAATATCGGGGAAGCCCAGGGTGAAACACTGGGTCGGATGAATCCCTTGCCCTGCAAGTCCTCCAACTGTACCCGTAGCTCTCGAAGCTCAGTGGGGGCCATACGATATGCTGGAGTCGATATCGGGGATGTCCTGGGGTAAATGGCAATATGAAAGTCTACCTATCTGCGAGGAGGTAGCCCTGGAACGTCATCGGGAATGACGTCCGCGTACTGATCCACCACTGTAGGAAAACTAGGACTCCGCACGTCAACTGCTCCTAGGATGAGGCTAGCCAACTAATGGGTGATGGGTTGTCCTCTCCTTTGTGGGAGTCCATCCTGTGCTGCAAAGGTTCCCTTCTCGCCGGTGAAGGTGAACCAGCTCCTGTCGGTGCGTACATATCACACCTTGCACCTAATACAGTCAATCTATGCATGGACTGTAGATAACCAATCCATGCCCAGGATGACGTCGTAAGGCCTCGACGCCACTACAAGAAGATCCCAGCCGAAGCTCTCGCCTCCTAGAGTAAGCTCACACTACTGGCACCAGTGCGTAATCGTCGTGTCTGCTCCCGTAGGAGTCTCTAGCCGTAAGGATCGAGCCAACGGCTCTGTCGGAATCTCCGAGCTCTGAACAAGGGAAGCAGCTATTAAAGAGTGACTCGCTCCTATGTCTATAAGAACTGTAGAAAGGGTGGAATAGACCCAGATCGTACCTCAAATCATCTCAGGCGTGCCGTGGTTGTAGGCCTCCGCTGCCTAGAGTTGTGCCTGTCTCTGCCCGCCAGCTCCCTGTGGCCGGGTTGGACCTCCTGGTGGTGGTGGTTGTACAGCCTCAAAGCGTCGCCCACCACTTGTTGCTCGACCAGCTCCTCTGCTTCATCCGCCTCCTCCATGCGGACCGCCATGGTCGACCATCTGCCTCTGCCTAGGTGGCCCCTCAACCGTCTGCTGCTCCTCGGCATGGTGGGTCGGGCAGTCACGAGCCATGTGGCCCTGCCCGCCGCATGTGTAGCACTGCCTACCTCTCGAAAGACTGGCTCCACACTGTGTGCCTCGCAAGGCTGAGCCAGTGTCCTGAGGTCATTTGCGTGAGGGTCTGGTCTTCCTGGACCCCTGAGTCATCCGTCTACTGCCTTCCGCAGAAGACTCTTCTACGTACCGCCCCGCGGTAGGTCTCACTGTTGATTAAGGCTCATCAAGGAAGCTCTCGATCAAAAGGGCTCGCTCCAGTACTCCTGCCTAAGTCGGAATGCTGAGGGAGATCTGTGATTCCCTGATCCCATGTCTCAATCCCTTCTCAATGGTCCGGGCCCGAAAGAATGGGTCCCGTACCATGTCTGTCGAGTAGCGCGAGAGATCGGTAAATCTCACCGAGTACTGGGCGACCGTCAAGCTGCCCTACCGTAGATGAAGAATCTCCTAGATGCGCATCGCACGGAGGGTGGCCGGGACGAACATTAAGAAGAAGAGGCCCTCAAAGTCTGTCTAGAGGAGAGATGCCTCATCGTGAACCTAGAGCATCAAGCTCC
Organism: Viscum album; assembly: GCA_963277665.1. Lineage (NCBI taxonomy): Eukaryota > Viridiplantae > Streptophyta > Magnoliopsida > Santalales > Viscaceae > Viscum > Viscum album. Next base: position 1,956,990,755 of record OY728143.1, on the reverse strand, counting down.
ACCATCGGCCCGCTGCTGCTTGTAGTTGGCTCGCTGCAAGGATCACCATGAGGTCTACTGGTGTCCTCACTATCCTGAAAACTCGTACCACTGCCTCCAGCCAGTCCTCGGCTGACTGGGGGTCCGTCTCCCCGCAGATCCTGGGCAGTCGCTGGGGCAGGAACTCATGCAGTGCACTAAGGTGACGTGCATCGTCAGCGGCTGGGGCTGGAAGCATCGGTGGCTCGACGGGTAGAGGTACCGCCAGTGCCTCAGCTGTCAAGGGGCCCTGCACCGAGGCCTCGTCGCTCGGTGGGCTGTCGTCACGCTCAACTCTCGGAACCCTAGCTGGCTGCCGTCATGGGGCCATCCTGAAAAGAAACCGGTGTGCCACTGTCAGAACAGTATACCTAGTGAGCTGACACAAAGTAATCAGAAAGAAAACTTGAAACACACATGCAATCAATGTTTTCGTGCATTAAGTTGGAAATCAGACGTCAGGGTCCTGATGTACAGATACGTCGGCTGCCACACCAACACTGGGCTCCCTGGACTGATAACCACAACCAATACACTTAACATTATTGCTTCACACATAGAAAAGATCAGAGTCCCAAGATTTTGAGGTAGAGCCGAACTCCTCTGATACCAATTTGTCACGACCCATCCTTGGGGCCCGTGCCCTGACTACCCCAAGCCCACCTTCCATAGGCCAGGGGCTGGCGACTAGCACCAAGGTGTAAATCCCGGAAAAGGGAAGGCATTGCCTTTGTAAAGTAAACCAAAAACACCACAGAGCAAGCATGATGAAGTAAAAACTAATTAAAAACTAGTAGAATAGTAAGTGTGGAAAAGAAAGTGGGCTAGTATACAATCCAAAATTGAAAGTAATGTAAAACTCGAAAGGGAAAACAAAAACTGAAAAATAAAGCCGCAAAGTCGTGTTGTCCACTGGAAATCCCACCTGAAGGCTGGTACAAAAATCCTCCACTACTCCTCCGGTCCAGCCGACCGCTCCGAGTACATCCCGCCCAGGGGTCCACCTCCAGGTACCGTCCTGCTCTGCAAGCCTCCACCACGATCAGCGTTGTCCATCGTCTGCAACCAACACAACATAGTGTGGGAATAGCCCGTGAAGGGGTGAGTATAAGCTTCTTAGTAGGGACCCCGAGACCCCCGAAGGTCTCCCAGAATCCACAAAGGTTAATCCACAAAGGAAAGATACAATCATGAAGTAACATCCGACACTGCTTAGGTATATGCCCATACATAAACCTAAGTCATCAATTCTCGTTCGGCTCCAACATCCAAGCCCAAGTACAACCCAGTCCACACAGGAAAGAAAAACATAAATCCACACAGGATAGCACAACACAATCCACAAAGAAAAGCAGAACTGGATTCAGTTCAAACAGGTATACTTCTTCATATGACGATAATGATGACCAGATATTGCAACTGATTCATCTAAGCCGTCGGACCCACAGAGGATGGATAGGTACTAACCCCCGCAATGACCCACAAAGGATCTAACCCGCAAAGGATCGATAGGTAACTAACCCCCGCAATGACCCACAAAGGATCTAACCCACAAAGGATCAATAGATAACTAACCCCCGCAATTACCCACAAAGGATCTGACCCACAAAGGATCGATAGGTAACTAACCCCCGCAAAGACCCACGCATGATCGGACCCACACAGGATCTATAGGCGCTGGCCCACATAGGACCGCTGAGCGCTGACCCACACAGGATCAGACCCACATAGGATCGGTAGCACTGACCCAGAATGGATCGCTGAGTGCTGTAGTCGTCGTCGTCGAATCCACTGAGGATCTCTATACAGTCATCGTCGTCACAGTAGCAGTCGCAGCTAGCTCTAGGGTTTCCGTACACAGCAAACTCATTCGGGAGGGTCCGCTCTACGAGCCGAGAGGCTGATACATCAACTGACACATAGTTCAGAGTTGATGTATCCAAATGTTCCGTATTGTCAACAAGAATTCAACTTCTCAGAAGGCGCGTCAATCGGACTCCCGGTCTGAGAGTTATTGGCTTTTCAGTCCCAGGGGCCTGGTTGATTTTTAAGTAAAAACCAACCCGACCATACTCCACCTGCATCCAAACCTCAGGCGGAGTAAGCCAAAAGATCCGTCTCACTTAGAAGAATTCTTCAATGTCGATGGTACGTCAATCGGACGTTCAAAGCTCAAGATATGAGCGTTTCCGCTATGAGGTCCCGGTTAGTTTCATGTACGAACCAACCCGGCCGAACCCAAAGCACTCTGAAACCTTGAGTGTGATATACCGAAACGACTGTCTCGATCCAAGGATCGCATCGCCTTTGATGGAGCGTCGATCGGAGGCTCGTAGGTCACGATATAGGGAAAAGTACGAAAAGGTCCGAAAATGAGGGGTCTGGGCCCGGACCGACCCGGCCCAACCCCCCTGGGTCGGCCCGACCCAGCTTTGGTGCGACCCGGCCCGGCCGGCTCTGGCGCAGCTCGGTTGCCTGGCGGCTCGGCCGTAGAAGCTGAGCGGGTGCAAGGGGGCGCCTCCCCCCTTGATGGTTCCGCTGCCCCGCGTGGGGGGCCGCCTCTCGCCAACGGACACGGCAAGCCCGCGTCCTTCCTCCGCGGTCCCGCGCGGCCGCGGGACAGGCCAACGCCACCGCGGCTTCTGCCACGGCAGGTCTTCTCGACGGTGCGCCGGGTGCCACCGCATCCTGGCGGCCGGGCGCCAGCGCTGCCATGCCGGCGTGGTGCGCCGGCGTGGAGTTCCGTGGACCACCAGACGCGCTCCGGTGGTCCGATTTGCACGCGGCCTTCGCCAGTGCTTGTCTCGGGGCTCGAACTTCACTACAAAGCCTTCAAAATTAACTTGCGGCCCCGTTTGTCGTCTCCCACAAATCCCCTCATCAACGAAGAATTGCGGAGGGTTGTCAGGTCGTGTTTGTTTTGACCGCACCCTCCGCTTTAGGTGATAACAATCGGAAAAATAACAATCAATACATGAAAAACATAACAAGGCACAATTTTAATGAATTAAAATTGTACTTTGATTCGGGTTATTTTGTTAGAAGAAAAAACCATGGGAATAAATATTATTCTCAAATAAAACCCCTACCTCGTAGCTGTCGTCGGATGAGAGTTATTCGCGGAATTGACCGCCGTAGAAGAAGAGGATCATCGCGTCGCGGGACGGCGTCGCGTCGTCGCGGAAGGGCATCACGTCGACGATCTCCGAGGTTTAAATAAATCACACGGATTTAATTTCACGAATTAAATCCATGATAAGGATAAAATACATAAAGGAGTTAAAGATTTGAAATCTCCTACCTCAAGCAGTTGATCGAAGATTTTTCACGGGGAAAGAACGTCGCGGAAGAAGCGTCATGGAAGGAGAATCGTCGGCGTCGCGGAACACGGTGTCGCATCGTTGATCTCCGAGGGTTCGGCGTTCTTTGCATTCTTTGCGTTCTTCGCATTATTCGCGTTCTTTGCGAGGAGGATAAAGGTACAGATTCTCCAAATCCACTCAATAAACAACCCGCCAACAAAAGAAAAAGGTGTTGGTCTTATTTTATTATTACGCCAACCGTTTGAAAACATGTTAAGAAACGAACCATTAATTCGGTGAATTAATGGTAACGACTTAACTGTCCATTTAATAGGAGCGTTTAAGAGTTAGAAAATGCCTCAGTTGACTTTCATTAAGAGGGGGGTTGCGGGTGCATTACTTAGGGGAAAAGAAACGGCGAGGCTCATGCGGGCCCCACCTCACAAATATCCTACCAAGAGGGTAGGATATTTTGGGTTCCACCCTATATGCTTCAACTCATCTTAAGCAGCTTTAAGTGGATTTATGTGGCTATAAGTGAAATAAAATATAGTTGTCGCACCACTTTATTTTATTTTCTTCACTTAACCCCAAAAATTAAAAACCATACCCGAGAAAACGCAACTCCAGAAGAGGCGTTTCTAAACAAGTACCGGCGCTGCGATTCCATCGGTGCCCTCGAAATTTGATTCCAAGCACCAGTTAAGAAGTTAGAAAAACCCGCTCGTTCATTCACTGAATGTACCTGAGCCAATCTTTGGAAAATGATTCTGGGCACACTGGGCCACGGAATCACGTGCCGTCATAAACTGCGTTCTTGTAAAATTCCAAAGAAAATTAAGAAAAAAGTTTCCTTGAAATTTATGAGTCATTACACATTCAATAAATTATGTTTGAGTGACATCGATGGTGACCAGTTTTCTCCCTATTTTTGCTGTATTTGATCAGGTGGACGACACTTGGTCCTGTCAGGTGCTTCCGCGGTTAGTCTACCAGCTTTCTAGATCTGCATCTTTTTGAGATGCGGGCACATCAAAGAAGGGTGATCCCATAACTCTATATTTTCTAGATTGATTTCCCAGTGTTTCATCTTTTAGGTTTAGATCCCCAATTTAATCTGCACCAGCTCAACGGTACATAGTTTCGTTACCAATATTAACATCCTATATATTTTGGTTTTATTCTTGTGTGTTGATCCGCCTTCTCCGATTTTTGGAAGGTCATCTCACGAAGGGTGGTATCATGTAGGGTTCTAATTCAGCAGGGGATTGCTTGCATTTCACGAAGGGGGACCACATAGGGAGATCTAATTTAGTGGTGTTTTCATTAGGGTTTTCTCGTAGTTGGTGAAGGGTGGGCACATGTAGGGTGGACTTGCATAGAGGCAGGGGAGGTTTGGTTGGGTAGGGACTCCTTCATAGTGTAGTAGGGCATGTTTCATGTAGGGATTTGTTCATGGTTTATTGGAGGTTTCTCATGGTCATCATGGGTGGGCCTGTGATTTGGTGTTATCAGGAAATTTCTTCTCGTGAAATGTTTTGATTGTGTGGGTTTCGCAATTGAAGGCTTTTCTAGCATCGGGTTTTTCTCAGGAGGTGTGTGACCATGAATGGTTGTGCTGATAAATGGATGTTCCCCAGAGTTGTCAGTTCTAGTTCACTGTAGTTCACCATCCTATCTATAGGCACCCCAAGAGTTGTTGTCATAATGAAATTAAATCAGATCTAGTAAATCATCGGAAGAATCTTTTGCTGACAGATGAAGATAAATAGTTGATTCCAACACTAAAGAATATAGAAATTTTTTTTTCATCGTATGTCCCTTACAATCATGGGTAAATTCATTAAAAAAAGTATTCTTCAATCAGGGAGCTCTAAAAAATAGACTACAAAACATCTGGATATTTGAGGAAGGTGTTTCCATTAGAGAATCCGGAGAGGTCCTTCTTGTAATTGAATTTTTCAATAAAAGAGACAAAGAAAAGATTCTCAATGGTAAACCATGGTCTTTTGACAATCATATCGTCATAATTGAGGACCTAAAAGGTAGAGAAGATATTTAGAAAATTAAACTAACTAGTTCAGATTTCTGGATGAAAATCAAAGGAATCTCTTTTCATGGTAGAACTGAACTAGTAATGCATGAAATTGGAGACCTCATTGGTAGATACCTGGAATGGGACCGGTCTAGTCCAATTCACTGGGGACCCATTGTAAGGATCATATCATAGGTTGATGTTGAAAAACCTCAAATGAGGGGCCTATTATTGTAATTAAAATATTAAAATGTCTTGATATATTTTAAATTTCAAAAGCACACAATTTTATGTTTCATTTGTGGATGTATTGGACACGTAGAGAAGGATTGTGGGTCAATGAAAGAGAACGAACAAGGCAATATTATTATGAAATATGGACCCCAGATCCATGAAGAAACAATTAGAACAACTTATATCCCTTAGTTTTAAAAACAAAAAGATCCAGATAGACTCACGAAGGCCTTAATTAAGTAGTTTGATCCTAATCATAATAATATCATCATTCTTGGGCCACAAGAGTTTTCTGCTGGTACTGTAGTTGATCAGGGGGAAAAGGAGGGACTTTGTGCCCCAAAAATGACTGTGTGAGACTCTATGAAAGAACATGATAATCATTGAAATGGTTTTCTTGTCAACTCATCCATGGTCTTAGACTTTGAAAAGGAAACACCCTGTAAATATTTTGGTCTAAAGCCACATTGTGAAGATCCACAAGACCCATGTTATGAACTGGACTTATTTTGTGTTGAACCCCCAGACATAGTTCATCCCATAGGATTTGAGGCCCCGGTTATCATCTCTCAGGATAGAGAGTATATTCTTGGTTAATCATATTTGGGTACTAAAAAACATCGTATGTGGAAATGGATGATCATAGGGAATCAATGTGGTGATCCAATCAATACAAAGGCTGCTGGGAAGAAATGGATCTTGGAGGATGGTCAAATAACTATGATCCTTCCAAAGAGGTGTAAGACGATGCATAAAAGAAAATTTCATGAAACTAAAGAGGTAGAGGTGGTGTTCCCCATCCCCGCCTAAAGTAATTAAAATCTTATTTTGGAACTCTCTAGGGCTTGGGATCCCTTGAACGATTTTAGTTTTCCATCATTGAAGTTCAAATAACCTCCCAAACATTGTTTTGGTATCTGAAACTCTGTTTTATTACAATGATGTGTTCCTTTTGGTTTATAATATTGGATTTAAGAACTTCTTTACCATGGGAAGACAGGGGAACTATTGTGGTATATGCCTTTCCTAGAAGGTGTATCATGGTTTTCAGGTTACTAAAATTTCATGTAATCATAGACATGATATTTTTTTTGAGGTTCTCTAACTCAGTATTCATTTGGCTTCTATGGATGGTCTAACTATCATGAGAAACATAAATCTTGGAAATTTTTGAATTAGTTATGGAACTCTCTCCCAGGCCCTCTGTAGATTGGGGGTGATTTTAATGAAGTCCATTGTCACAATGAAAAATAAGGGGCATGATTTAAGAGTGGGGTTACTATGGAAGATTTTAGAAATTCTCTTACGCTGAACTCTCTTCATGATCATGGGTTTTTTTCTCACGTTTTACATCGAATCAGGGAAAATCACTGGAGAACCATATTACTAAATGACAGGATATATTTTTGGGAACATACGACTAGAACACTATCTTCTATTCTTTATATATTTCTCATCTACCACTGGTTTCTTCTGCCCACAATCCAATCATGTTGCTGATGATCTATCAAGGTGTTAAAAGGAGGACTATGTTTTCTTTTCTATTTGAATGTTTATGGATCCAAGATTTTATTTCTAAGAAGGTGGTTAGGTCAGCTAGGGAAGGATCAAACAACATCCTTAAATCTAATATCTATAATACCGCATCCAGTTTGCAGAAGTAGAGTTCAATTTGGATTATGGATATTGATAGATTCATTTATGTTGTAGAAAATTCGTGGAAGAGACATAAATATCATACATTTTGTGATTCTATAATCAGGGACATCTCTTAGGTAGAAAAAAATCTTATTGCGGTGCTGAATGAGAAGGAAAAATTCTTGTTTATGGGGGCTAGATAATCCCATATTAGGGATGGTGAAGAGGGAACAAACTTGTTTTCACAAAAATGTGTTTGAAAGGAGGAGGAAAAACCACATTCATCAACTTGAGGATCCTTCTGGGAGGCTTTTTATTAATGAAACCGACATTCCCACCATTATCCTAAACGTTTAGAAAACCTCTATGAAACAAAATGTATTAGTACATTTACATGTCAGACTAGTTGTATTTTGAAAATTGTCAAAGAATATACGAACTATAAGTTGGAGAGATATATCTCTATGGATAAAGTGCTTGGGGATCTCCATCTTCTTCACTCTACAAAAGTCCTTGGACCTGATGGGTTCCATGCACTATTTCGCAACTGATTTAGGCATATTGGTGGCCCTGATATGATTACCCTAATAAAGGAGATGTGTGCATGAATACATTCTCTATATGTACAGAATGAAAAACTTATCTATCTCATTCCTAAATCACATAGCCCACAGAATATCATAGATTTTCAACAAATCAGTTTGTGTTATGTAATTTACAAAATATTTTCTCAGATCTTGGTGGCCTATCTTAGGGAGTGCCTCCCACATCTTGTTATTGAAAATCAAATCACTTTTGTCCCAAATATATCTATAACTTACAATGATACCATTTAATATGAGTTATTCCATTCTATGAAAATTCATTCTACTTCCAAAAAGGAATTATGTAAATGAAATTATATATGATGAAGGATTATGATAGATTAGAATAGATTTTTCAGGAAATTGTTCTTTCTAGGTTGGGATTTGGGAGAAAATGGTTTTTTAATATCATGAACTATGTTATGTCTATCTCTTTCATAATTAATATTAATAGGGCACCGTCGAAGAGATATAAGCCCTCAAGAGGTATTTGGTAAGGGGGTCCTCTCTTGCATTAACTTTTCGTTCGAGTGGCCGACATTTTCCTCCATATCCTATTGAATGTTGTGGATCAAGAAGTTATCCCTTGTTATAAGTATGTCAAAATGGCCCCTATCTCTCATCTCTTATTTCTAGATGATAGTTTCCACATTGGACGTGCTACCCTACAGTAGTGTAGATCAGTAATTAAAATTATTAATTTTTATGGAAGATATTTGGGGCAATGTATTAACCCTTTTATGTTAAAATTATTCTTTAGTAATGTTGTGGTTCAATAAATGATGGACAAATTGCAGTGGGTGTGTGGTTTCCCTATAGTTGAAAAGAATCTTAAATACATATGCATCCATACCGTTATCAGTATATTGAAGAAACATCTTTTATCTTCAACCATGGATAGGGTAGATAATTTTATTGAATTATGGTTGGGTAGGAAGACCTTCAATCTTCGAAAGGAAGTTCTTATTAAGTCGGTGGCCCAAGCCAACCCATATTATGCTATTACATTGTAAGAATTTCTGGAAACTCATGTTGATCAAATCTATTCTCAGTTGGAAAATTTTTCGTGGGGCTCCCAGGATGGAAAACATAATACCCATTTGGTTTCATGGGATAAATTTTGTTTTTTGATATATAGTGGATGAATCAGATTTAGGAATCTCAAATGGTTTGATGAGGAACTTCTAGAAAAGCATGGTTGGTACCATCTCTCCAATAAAAATTCTCTATTCTAAATGGTTTTGGTGTCAAAATATTTTTCTTCGGTCCTAATTTTGGCATGCCCTTCTTAGACCACGACCATATTTTCTATAGAGAATAATCTGGGGCACTAAAACGTTTCTCGACATATGCTATGTTTAGAGAATTTTGGATGGGAACAACAATAGTGTTTGAATTATCCATGGATGGAAAATGGATAAAACCTTAATGTTTCCTCAACTATGGTTCTGGGCTTTGAAAATGATAGGGAGAGAGATATGATCAATGATTAATCGAAGGATTAGTATTAGGAAAAGTTTTAAAAGTGGTGTAAGTAGGTTGATCATCAACTTATTCTTAGTATTTCTCTTACACCATGTATGGTTATTTATTATATTTTCTAGACATGGGAATCTTTGAGGAGGAACTTATTGCCCTCAGGATCCAAAATGTGAGATCATTTCATGCCTCAGACCCATCCAATTGATAGATAGAGGATGCTCTTTTCACTCACCTCTCCACGAATGGATAAATTTTTTTGGTGGTATGTTTGTGCTGGTGTACATCCATCCTGCGACCATTTGGTTATATGAAATCATGTGGAGGATGAAAGTTATCTTTTATTTATCTTAGAGGAGGAATCTCTCATGCATGCAATCCTATTTTATCATGAGGTGTAAGGGGGGGGGTGGAAGAAATGGATACTAAACATTAAATATATTTTTTCTATCTTCTTGGTTGGTAAAAAATTTCAATAAATGGGTCACTTCATTGTAACAGAACATGGGGGGTTTCATTGAAATATTTCTTGGTTAATTTGAACAAGATGAAATGCAAACTTTTTCTAAAAAAATTAAACCCAATATCATTTTTGGATTGAGAGGTCCATTTTGTGGGAGAATTTTTGGAATTCAAACAACATGAGGCCCTCATTGGGTAGTATTTGGTATTATTCTCAATGAAGGAATCCTCTTGCAGAAGGTTTTATCAAAATTAATAATGATGCGGCCATCTCAAGTAATTAAAGGGTGGGTGTTAGATTTATTGATCATCATATCAATTTCCGAGTTGTGGTAGCCCATTTTATGGCTGTACAAGGCAATTAGAGTTATGTGTTAGTGGAGGTATATGATATTCTCCAAGAGATCCTTCTTGATTGATCAAAATGATGGAACTTTATTTGTGTAAAATATGACTAACTTGAAGAGATTACTACTATAACAAAGAGAGAGGAGGTTTTGAAACCATTTGGCCTTTCTATGAGAAATATTTGGACTTTTATAGAGATATTTTCAAAATAAATATTTTCATGAATCAATCGAAAGGGTAATCTAGAGGCTCATAGATTTGCGGGCTTTGTGAAATCATGGGCTGATAATTGCTGGGTTTACTCTTTCCCCAATTATATATTTAGACCAGGTGCTTTTCATATGCAATAATCCATCTCATTTCTATATAAATATAAATATAAATATGTATAATTTTTAATATTACCTAAGTCATGTGAAAAGTTTGTTATTTTTCGGTGAGTTGTGTGGTAACCACCTTAGCAAATTTTGGGTCAGGAAAGACCCACATAGACCCGATCCATGTCAGGTATTATCCACCCATCCTATTTCGTGTTGGGGTTTCATTTGTATTGGTTATAGATACTCTAAAGTTTACTTAATTCTATAACTTTCCTCTAGAGCCACATGGTAGAGACTGAAAATTTGTTAGGGGAAACCGATTTAGGACTTACCAGCAACAAGGGTGGTTAGAACGAGCCTGAAAGGGCTCAGTCAGAAGGTGGATCACTAGGGAAAATGCTATCTAGAGTAGGGCTATGGGAATTGTGGAATTGATCATACAAAGGAGTGGATTTTCCAATTATTGATGACCATAGTTGGTCGGCTAAGTCACTTCCAAATTTATAGGAATGGATGGTGGTGGATGGCAGTAAAGAGCCCAGTGGGCTAAGTGCATAAGGATGATAAAGAGGCAGTTGGATGCACACACTTGTATGGAGGAGGCACCGAAATGTGGATGGTCATGAAAAGGTGGTGGGGGTGGACCATGTTATAAATCATATAGGGCTTCATGTAGATTCTAGGGGGGGTCCGAGGAAGGAAATCCCACGAGCTGGCCAACTCGTGGGGATAGTGCTACCTTCATATTTTAAATTTTTATTATTTCTATTTAAAGAGAGTCGAATTCCCTTCTAACATTTTTTTAACAAAACCATTTTTTAATTAATAGTTTCAAAATAATAATCGGTAGAATTTATAATTTTATGGTTTTTTATTTGTAGCTACAATCCCCTACCCCTGCTATTTCATCAAACCCAAATAATTTTATGGGGTATATTTTTCCTTTATAAAAAATGCTTTCCATTATATAGTGGAATCATAACATTTTTCAGAAAAAAGTTGTTGGAAAAAAAGTTCCACCTATACTCATTGGGTAGATCATATATTTTAACCATAATTCACCTTCCCATAACATTTAGTCAAATAAAATCATATAGTTATATACATAAAATTTTCAAATTCTTCCACCAATAATTTTGACTCAATCCATATCTAAAAACATCAAATGACCCCAAATCGAGCATATTATATAGGATTGAGTTACTATCTCTGGCAATAATACCATAAGAACTACCTCTTAAAATTTTAATGAAATTTTATCTTTCCTTTAACATATATTTTTCAGGTTTCCCATTGATTCCAACTTTTTATACTGGGCACATAGTGGAAGCCCTAAAAATTAATATTTTAAAATTGTTTATTGGTGATCGACGTAGCTACTTCACCACTGAAAAATCACTAACCAAATTAAAACCTAAGGATAATGTGTGATAATAGAAAAAAACAATTAATACCTAATTCAATATAATTGAACACATTAATCATCAATTCATCACCATCGATCATTTCTAGAAAAATTGGAAGTTCCACTCCTTTAGACAGTCTACACATGCTTCCACAATCTACGATGACATCGATTTCTGAATTCCGAGTGCTATTGTATAGATCCTACGGTGTATTCAAAGTCATGATGATCCCCACATCGATATTGTTTTGATGTGTTTGGGAGATCTTGATCTGATCACTTGGATAGAAATATTATCCCTCTAGAATGTGAGGGATGAAAAATAAGCTCTCACGAACTCATAGTGAATAGAACCTATCATGAGAGCCCTCTGCTCATTTTATAGTGATTAAATAAAGACAATAAATTTACTTCCTTACTCCCAAATATTTATTTCTCACCAAAGAAACCATAACTAACATGTTATGACTAATTAAATGGTTCATATAAATTATGTAGTTTTATCACATTATTTTAATTTTGTTAATATATTATGTTATTAGAGTGAGTAATTAACTCAACTTGACATTTTTGAAATTATTAAATGGACAAAAAATATTAAAATAATATTTTTTTGTATAATAATTTCTCTAAATTAAGTTTAATACTAAAAAAAATTAAAAAATAAATCTAATACTAATTATTCTAAAAATAAATGATATGAATAAATTTATTACTTTGGTGATCTTATATCCTCACACATACCTCGGGCCTCGTGGTGGGGACCACAATGTCTTAAGCTCATATTCAGAAGAATATGTAGTCTTTTGAAAATGATATTGTGTGTGATTCTTTGGGAACTCATCTTGAAAGTAGTGTATAATAGTCACAGATCAGGAGTGGATTCTATAATCCCATGAATCCCCCTAATGAGATTCAGAGTAGTTGTAGCAGAAGAAACAATCAAAAAAATAGACACAATGTAATATAATATCTTTGTCTCACAGTATCTCATAAAGCATGATGCACAATTTGGGTCATGATCCCTTCTTTTTTTATTATTCACTAAACTAACTTGAAGGATATACCTTATTCGACCATGGACATAGATTTAGTACAGGTACTACCACCATGATCAACTGGGACTGAGATATATATGCTTATCAGAATTGAAAAATTCTATGTTAATTATTCAATCATATCATACCACCAATGACACACCCAACAAAAGCTACCGAAACACAAGATCAATTTATTTGTTTTTTTCCTTACATAAATGTATGTGGTCAAAAGATACTAATATATAATAATCTCATGTTTGAAGATCATTATACTTTTTTACAAATAGTAACTACCAATGACAGTCAAAACATATGGTTTCATATTGGAATGTCTGTCTACGTGATATAACCTACTAGAGATCAGCAAGTACAGAATTCACAAGAAGAAGTTTCAGTTATTATGATCCTCCAACAACTGATTGTCATAAAATATTTGTATCTATTCAGAATTATGTATGTGGACCATAATAATTTTTTTATGATAATTTTCATAATATCATAAGGTTCTCCTTATATAATGATAAGTGCTATAATCTTTTGATATTGAAAATAAGATATGTAAATTACCATTCATGTAGTGGGAACTGAAATATCAAAACTACAATGGTATGGTAATATCATGTATAACTAACTATATACATGATATGATAATTGAAAAGAACTATTTTTTGGGTTATGGGAACAATTTATTACCACAATGGTGGGGTAGCCTATAAGAATAAAAAGGGTATTACATCACGAAGGATTTTGTTTTGCTTCTTTATACCTCCTTATAAACCCCATAATGGGTTTTTTCATCTTCTAATTATAAAATATAATAAATTGATTCCACCCAATTCACTTCACATTTTAGGTAGCATGTAGGAGATCAATATCATTCCCCGAAACAAGGATGTTCATCTCACTACCTCTAGTGTTAGAGTCTGCATCACAATGGGGATGCATAATTAAAAATCACCAACGATTCTATCTAGTAGAGAGGTTATTTATTATTCATACTTTACCAAGGTAATGTATAATTTAAATTGTAATGCACTACTGCGACCAATAACTTCGAAATATGTGTCTAATGGTTATGTGGGAGGCCTCTGTGGAAGCATTTTCCAATTTTAGGAATGGGTAAAGATGATTATTTATTTATGGATTAAGTAGCCCTAAAAATATATTCACTAAGGTGGGAAGTCATGGGTGATTTTCTACTAGGCTGGGTGGCACTAGGAAATAAGATCACTAAGGTGGGATACCCTAGGTAGAAGGACACCAAGATGGGAAACCCCAGTGAGTGACACTAGGTGATTGCTCACCCACGTGATGACATTGAATCATATCATATGTACATTCATATTATTTTATTAAGAACTAGATTTCATTTGGATGCCTTGGTTAATTTCTATAGGTAGGAGTGATGTTTCTGAAGGTGGATTTCCCTCTCTTCCAAGAGTTGGAGAATTATAAACTATGTCGTGACATGGGGTGACTATTTATAGACAAAATATCGAGTCTAGGAAGGGAATACTATGTGCATGAGTCAATGTGTACAAGAGGGTTGGGAATCAAATAATTGGGAACCATAAAAGAATAGTGTTAGGTTGGTTTACATTTAGAGGAGAACCTAATAATGGAAAGCGTAGAGACTAATGTGCAACCTATTCATTGAAACTGGGTTTCTCTCAATAGTTTCTTGATTTCTTCTCCAATTGTGAAATGGATTTAAAAGGGACCACCAATAATAACCAATTTACATATACTATGATTTTGAATTCATATAATATATATGATTTTTCCTTATATTTCACACATATGCATGTAAATATTATAATGTTGTAGTTTTTCCTAGAATTACATATCCCTCAAATATATTGTATGATTTTTAATCTCATGAGATACAATTTATGGTGTATGATAAATAATACATACACAATATGTTCTCTTATATTGGATGTGTGCCTTTACTTATTCATATAATTCCATGTTTTGTGTTATTTCATCCTTTTTATGATTCCTTTACCTTATGATATGGAATTTTTTATTTCATAATTCCATGCAATTTTATATATATTCCTCATATTCTATATTATATTTTTATAACTCATAAATAATTTTTTTCACCCAATGATCATTTTTATTCCCTTTATAATCATTATATATCCACATTTTCTTTATATATGTCTTCAGGGAGTACGATATTGTAATATACATTCAAAGGGATTTAAGAGATGTTTTGGATATTGTAATAATGATCTTATTGTTTATTTTTTAGTTTCAATTATTTTATCTAATATTTAGAAGACATTGTGCCTCTATATTTATATATCCCTAAATTGAAAATTCTTATCATATCATGTCCACAAGACATGAGATTCTATAAGGGGAAGGGGGAGGTGGGGTATGGGAATTCAAATTAAAACCTAGCTCAATTAACTAAATTTTATTATGATTTTGTAGAAGCTGTTGACTCTTATTCTCTACACATATAATCAATTAATACATGAATGAAATTATTATTAATCGGGTCACCCACAATATTCAACATGTAGTGATCATTCACTCAAAAATTTAATATTGTAAAAAATATATTTAGTTTTCTAATCTTAAAACTTATTAAATAATATACCCAAAGGATTAAAAATATCATTATTGAAAGATAAATTCTCTTTTCGAAAATATTTGTTCACTATTAATTAGTGGTGAATGATTTTATTTATTTAGTAAAAAACAAAAATAAAACATTACACATCTGATGTTGAATTATGGTTTTGACCCTCCAGTTTTTATTTCATTTGAAAATTATATGAAATTATTCTAGTATCTCATTCATTTCCAAAATTTCACTCATTAAATAATCGTCATATTTTCCTCACATTGATCAAAAATAAATACCACTAAACATAGTCCATCACAAAATATCTTTTTAATATGTCTTATTTTCACCCATTTTAAATTCATTAATCAAAACCATCCAAATCAGTAATAAAAACCCACATTTAATCATGTAGTAATGTATCCAATCATTACCTAATTGGATGAGATATTAAATTTCCTATTTATTTATTATATAATCAAAACATCCACATGATATGTGTCATTATGGCCTAGTTATTTATGGTAAACATTGACTCCTAAAAACCATGACTATGAGATCTTCCATCATTTTTCTATATTTACATAATTAAAATTTCACATATTGAATTATCGATTATAAATCCTTATCTCAAAAGTGAATTATTTTTATTAATGAATTATCTTATAGTTATATCCAATATAATGATCAAATACCTAAGCATGTACCATGATGAAAAACAATTTAAAACATGTTTTTTATAAAACTATAATATGGACCACAACATGAATCACTATATAGTTTCCTCACCCTAGTGATAATAAATTGGAAACTAGTATAATATATATTTTATAATTCCTAACCAACATGTTTTTCTTTCCTTAATACATGAAAATTTTTACAGTACGTAAAATTGGATTCTAAAACACCATGTTATTATTGATAATTCTGTTTTATAATGTAATTTATAATGAAAATATACATACCATTAATTGAATAACAACGTAAAATCGTAGCATGATAATCCTCAACTAATTCAATGTATGTTTATTCGACCACATAAAAACCATCTTCTATATCTAAACATATTTTAAAAATCAAAAAGTCTAAACATGTTTTATAAAACCCAACCACAAAATAGTTTTTATTTTCATCACAAAAACTCATATTTTATCCCAATAAATTCATAAAACCTATTCTATAAATGAATTAGTATGAATATGTGTCATGACCCATCCCCAAGGCCTGTCTCGTGACTACCCCTAGCCGAACTTCCATTGGCTAGGGGCGGGCGACTAGAATTGAAAGGGCCTATTATTATAACGGGAAGGAATTTCCTTTACACATGTACAGACACAGTATCCAAGAACACAATAAGAAGCAACCACGAAGTAAAATGTTGTAGTAAAATGTTTTCTGAATATAAAGGGGTCGGAATACAAGCCCAAATGGATGGTACAAGTACAACTGAAAAGAAAAAAACATCTCTTGGATCGTTAACTGAGGATCCTACCTGAAGGGTATGTACAGCTCGTGATCAGTAGTCCTGTGTTAAGCCCCATAAAATGGTCCACCTATGAGCCCCATCCATCCCTGACTCCCTGATATTTGATCAGTGTTGTCTGTCATCTTCAGAAGACACAACAAGGCGCGGGCGATGCCCGAGTAGGGATGAGTATAACAATACTTAGTAGGGACCCCGAGACCCCCGAAGATCTCCTAGAGTTCCACCAAATGAAAAAACACAAATAAAGACCTCATTCAGAAAGCACAATGCAGTCAACAACTTTACATAGGTATATGCCCATACATATACCTAAGTAATCAAGATATACTCTTCTCATACATGAGTAAAGAATACCCCCATGGTAACACAATGAAGGTAGAATTACCACATAGGTAACACCACGGACATAACACCGAAAAGGTAAATATACAACATAGGGATCACCATGAACAATGAACCACAAAGGTAGGATTACCACACATGTATCACCATGAAATTTAAAATACTCAGCTCATACCAGGTATTTGTGATGTATATAAGTACAAATGATTAGTCCCGATGCCGAATCATCTTATTCTATCAAGAGGCATTGTTGCTGACCATACAGAGTCTGACCCACATTAGAACGATAGGTACTAACCCCCATAATGACCCACATAGGATCCAACCCACTCAGAGTCAATATGTAACTAAACCCTACAATGACCCACACAAGATCTGTCCCACACAGGTTTAGTATGCACTGACCCATACAGGATCACTGAGCGATGTCCCACACAACATCAGTATGAGTTGACCCACACATGATCAATGAGTGCTGACCCACACAGAATCTGACCCAGACAGGATTGGTGCTGACCCACAAAGGATCAGTTGGTACTAATTTCTATATGATCTGTCTCTAACCTCCGTCTCACTTCCAGCCACTTGATTCCTGCTCATAGAACACATTATTTTGGGAGAACCGCTCCTCAAGCCATGAGTAATATTTCAACTAGAACAAATTCCCATGAATAAGTGACCTGATGTTTTTCACATCCTAAGGGTTACAAAGCAATAGATGACGCGTCAACTGGACACCCAGTCTGTAAGTTATAGGTATTTTAGAGCCGAGTTCCTGGTTGGATTTGTGTGCGATCCCACCCATCCATACACCAACTCTCTCCAAAACATTGTTAGAGTATCTCAAAATGGGCGCCTTCTCACAAGGATCCTTGTACCACATATGACACATCAATTAGACCCCCGGTGTCTTTTTTAAACTTCATTCTGACAAACAATGGTGACCACACCTCATTCTGTCCTTGCTCAGTTTCGCCCTCCAGAATATGCCAAAGGGACCATTTCCCCAACGGGGTCCCAACACCACTAACGTCGTGTCAATCAGACACATGTTTTGTCAGTTATGTGCATTTCTTTAATCAGGGACTAGTTCGATATGGGGCTCGTATGACTCGGTCACACCGGCTTGATGAAATGGGTCTCAGGGTCCACCAGATCCTGCTTAGGTCTCGCCTGATAATGATATTCCTAGTTCTATTCCCCTACCAAGGTTGGCCCAGCCCGTAAGGGGGGGGGCGTAGCCCACTCGCGTGGGCCCGGACGGTCGGTGCGTCCAGCCCGCTGGGTCGGTCCGGTCCGCCTGGCGGGTCCGGCCTAGTCTGCTAGCCTATATTCAGCCTCTTCCCCGAGAAGGCGAAACAATCTTCCTAGCTGCCCCATGGGTGAGGTGTCATTTCATCCAGCCGATGGGGCGCTACCCCACCACAATTACTGATCAGCCATTTCGGCCAACCCGGGTATCTGCATACCTGGCACGGTGCGAGGGCCGCACCGTTATCTACATGGTATGTCTTCGAACCAGGACCTCCTCTAGTGGCATGTGACGGCGTACTGCACCACCTTTGTCCACATCTGGCTAGTGTCGGCCACCACTGCCCACCGCAGCTACCTACTGGGGCCCCCTTGTTCGCCGGCGTGGGACAGTATGCCCCCACCTCTTTCACGACCAACCGTGTCGGCCGCCGTCTCCACCCGCTGCGGCTACGACCACAGACATCATCGCTGGCAGCACACGTTGGCTCACCTCTATGTCCTTCATGGAAAATCGTTGTCAGCTGTTGCCACCCGACGTCCTGGGTTTCATCCAACTGAAACATTTATCATGAAGGCCACGTCAACTTCAAGCAAAAAGGGTGGAGGTAACGAGACTTCTTCATTTTTCCCATGCCCTTCTATATAGCTTGATAGAAAATGGGTGGTAAAATATTTATCAACTCATGAATGTAAATAAGAAAATAAACCCTACCTCGAGATCATTGGAGAATGCCCGATATTGAGGAAAAGTCGGCGTTCGTCATCCCCGAAACAAGCCCCCAAAATTCTCAGTCAAACATCGTCATTCGGTTCATGATTCTGTGTCACTTGTCACTACCCTCTAAAACCGACTCCATTATACAATTGTTTTGTGTCACGAAACATTACCATAGCTCTGTCGCGTGGTGGAGTCAGGCCAATTCCTCCTCCCATGATCCATAAAAATAGGAGACAAGGAGGGTAATTAATGATCATGGTATTTATGAGGGTTCATTTAATAGGAACCTTCCAAAATTCCAATGATGATGTTACATGGGATTTAAAGTGTCAAGCAATTTAATGGCTTGACATGTCATTGGTCCCACACTACCACTTTTACATTGGAGTAAAGGAATGAATGAAATAAAATAACCATGTAATTTTATTATTATTTTAAAAAGTCCCAAAATCTAACATTTTTTCCAGACTTACTATGGTCATAGTGAAGCCTCCCTTAAGCAAATTCTGGCAATGTGAATCCAATGGTGCCCTCCAATTTTTAATTTGATCACCTATCAAAAGTTAAGAAATTCGGCTCACACATTTACTAAATGTACCATAAAAATAGTTCATATATATATTCCATGAACACAGGGCCTTGTAATCATGCCCCACCAACATTCACAGACTAATAATAATTCATACAATTAATAAATTTACATGGTAAATCCAGGTCTTTACATTCTCCAAACCTTAGGTCTTTTCAACCTCAAAATCCACATCATAGACTAAGGAAACAAATGTGGGTACTGGGCATAAATATGAGCATCATACTCCCATGTGCTCTCTGGGAGGTTCTCGTGCTTCCAGAAAATGCGTACCAGAGATATTTATCATCCACGAAGGACCCGCTCATGTCGATCCTCAATCACCACTGGAACCTCCGTAAATATCGGCCCGTCATCAAATTCTAGCTTGCCATGGTCGAAAACATGGGATGGTTTCTGCATGTATCTCATTAGCTAGGATATGCGGAAGACGTCATGCACCCTCTCCAATTTTGGTGGTAGTTCCAAGCGGTATGCTACCTCGCTAATACTCAGAAGGATCCGGAAAGATATGATAAACCCTAATGAGTTTTTTCCACCTCATCCAAATATACGCAAAACTGATCGAGGTGATACCAGTAGGAAGACATGGTCACCCTCCTCGAACTATGAGGACCTCCATCTCTTATCCAGAATAGACATTTGTCTACTCTGTGAAGTCTTTATCCACTCCATGATGATCTAAACCTTCTCAGTGGTATCCCATACTAACTCTGGACCCATAAGTGCTGAATCCCCTGGGTCTGGCCATCAAAGAGGGGATCTGAAAAGTCGACTGTATAAGGCATTGAATTTATTACATATCGATGGTGGAGTGATATCTGTTTTTGTGTACGAACTCTACCAAGGGCATGTGATCCTCCCAACTGTGGCCAAAATCTTGGATGCAAGCACATACCATGTCCTCCATTGTCTGTATGGTCTCCTCCATCTGACCATCCATATGAGGATAAATGGTGGTGCTCAAATGTAGCTGAGTCCTGAAAACCTCCTGTAATCCCTTCCACAACAAGTATGTAAAACATTTTTCACAGTTAGAGACAATTGTTGATGGCACACTATGAAGTTGTACAATCTCTTGTACATAGAGGTGTCCTGAGCCATCTACTGAAACCTGCTCTCGATGGGTGGGAAGTGGGCCAACATGGTGAGTTGGTCAACAGTCACCCATATGGAAACATGTCCCCTTGAAGTACATGGAAGCCCTGTCACAAATTCCATGGAGATACCATCCCACATCCAATCTCGTACCTCTAGTGTATGAGCTAAGACTGATAGAACCTGATGCTCGGCCTTCACATGCTAACAAGTGAGTAATCATGAAACAAACTCTACCACTGCTTTCATCATCTTTGGCCACCAGTGCTGATGCTGGAGGTCCTGGTATATCATTTCCACACCAGGATGTACCACCAGAGGGGACATATGGAAATCCCTCAATACCTACTCCCATAGCACCACTGGTACCATGGTGCATCTTCTAAAGAGGATGACGTGCTTCCCACTTTCAGAAAATTCATCAGGTGCACGTCATGTTGATATCTAAGCATGTTGTGCCTCGTAGTCAATGTCCCCATGTTTGACCACTTGAAATTGCTGAATATGGGGGGAGTGATAGCCATATACTGGAGGTAAGCTACTCCATCTCTATCCACAATTGATATCTACAATGTGGCTAGTTGCTCGGTTACCTCACTCATCAACTGCAGACCAGACCTCCTATTGAGTGTGTCTGCCACTATGTTACCCTTCCCAGGTGTATAGAAACTCTCAAAGTCATGGCACTGGAGTAACTCTAGCTATCTTTGATGTATTAGGTTTATGTCCTTATGTTAGAAGATATATATGACACCGTTGTGATCAGAGTAGACTGTAAAACATTCTCCCATCAAGTAGTATCACCACATCTTCGAGGTGAAGGCCACAACTGCTAACTCTAGGTCATGGGTAGCATACTTATTCACATTCTTTCTCAGATTCCATGAACCATAAGATATCTTAGCTCAATCTTGCATCTGGACACACCCATGTCTGGTCCCTAATGCGTCATAGTAGACTACATACCCAATGCCCTCTTCTGGTAGCCTCAAGATGGGGAAATTTTCCAGTATCTTCCTCAGCCCCCGAAAACACCGATAGAATCTCTCCATCCATAAAAAAGGGTTTTTATTTCATCATCCACACTGACTAGGGTGAATCAACTCAAGATAAGTCATGTATGAATGGCCAGTAGTTCCCAGTTTACCCTAGGAAACTCCACACCTTGGCCACACTCCAAGGTGGCTCCCAAGCTATAATAGCCTCTATCTTCGCTGGATGAACTGCAATTCCAGCCTCCGACATAATGTCTCCCAAGAAAGTGAACCTAATGTATCCAAAACTGACACTTTGAGAGCTTACGATAACAATGGTGCTCTCAGAGTGTATATAAATTATCAAATGATGATAGGTTTAATTTTCATCCATCACAAAATATAACAAGATAATGTCGATGAATACCACCAAAAAGTGATCAAGGTATGGCTAAAAGATCCTATTCATGAGTCCCATGAACATTTTAGGGGCATTTGTCACGTTGAAAGGCATAACCATGATCTCATCGTTTCCATACTGACATCTAATGTTGTATTCTGCACATCCTCATCTTGTACCCAGAGCTGATGATAGACTGATCTGAGGCCTATCTTCTAAAACCATTTAGCTCCCTTTAACTAATAAAAAAGATCATTAATATTCAAAAGTGGAAACTTGTTCTTCTTGGTTTCTTGGTTCAGGCACCGATAGTCCACAAAGAGTCTCAAACACCCATATTTATTCTTGACAAAAATATTGGGGCTATCCATGGAGACACATTATGCCTTATAAACCCCTTCATATGTAATTACTCCAACTATACCCATACTTCATGAAGATCCATGAGGGCCATCTGATATGCTAGAGTAGATATCAATGTCGACCTAGGGTATAAGTCAATGTAAAATTCTACCTCTCCGGGTGGAGGTAGTCTTGGAACATCATTAGGAAAGGAATCAGCATACTGGTCCACCACTATTGGATAATTCAGACTCTCAGCATCAAATGCTCTGAGGGTATGGCTAGCCAACTGATGGGAGATCAGTTGGACCCTCCTTTGGGAAAGTCCATCATGTGCTGAAAAGGTTCCCTCCTTGTCGTGTAAGGAAAACCTGGTCACATCCTCAGAGACACACCACATTTTGTGCCAAAAAAAGTCAATATGAGCATGGACTGTGGATAAATATTCCATACCCAAGACGACATCAAAAGTCCTCAACACCTCTACTAGAAGATCCCAGTTGAAGATCTCAATTCCTAGTGTAAGCGTACACTGCCAACACGAGTGTTTAATAATCGAATACCCTCCCGTAGGAGTCTCTAGCTATAAGGATCGTGCCCACGGCTCCATCAGAATCTCCATCCTTCGAATGAGGCTTGTGGAAATAAAAGAGTGACTGGAACCTATGTCTATAAGTACTGCATTTAGGGTGTAATAGACACAGATCATACTTCAAATCATCTATGGATCACCGTGGTCATAGGCATTATCTTCCTGGATCTAATCTCGTTCATGTCCTCCTACACCCTGTGGTCTGGGTGGACCATTTGGAGGTGGTGGCGGTAGAACCTCGAATCTTCATCCACTACCTACTGCACAGCCAGCTCCTCTACCCCGTCTGTCACCCTGCGGGATGTCTCACTCAAAACTATTCCTATGTCTCAAGGGTCCCTCGACTATTTAATGATCATCGGTACGGTGGGTCAGGCAGTCGCGGGCCATGTGACCATGCCCACTGCACGAGTAGCACTGCACGATCCTCAACAGTACTTCTCTGTCCCGTGAGCCCCTCACCACCAACCCTGTATCCTATGGTCGACCACCAAAAGTAATGGCCCTCTTGGGCCCCTGAGCCATTTGTCTATAGCCTTTTGAGGATGACTCTTCTACCTGATGTCCGTTGGTGGCTCTTGCTATTAGTGTCTGCTCAGCTAGGAATTTCTCTACCAAAAGTGCACGCTCTAGCACCCCAGCATGCGTCAGGATTCCGGGAGATTCAATTGAAGCTCTGATCTCCCATGAGAGTCCCTGATCATAGGGCTGGTCACTGGAGAAAGTGTCACACACCACATTGGTAGATTAGCGTGAGAGGTCAGTGAATCTCACTGAGTACCGGGTAATGGTCATGCTACCCTGCTGTATGTGTAGGAACTCATGTATATGCACTGATCATAGAGTCTCTGGGATGAAATATGCCTAGAAAAGGCCCTCAAAGTCCACCCAGGTGAGGGTAGCTACATAGTGTAACTGGAGTGTCAGACTCAACCATCTTTCAGCTGCTCCCTGGAAGAGACTACCAGCTAGGATCACCATAAAATTAGCTGGTGTCCCAACTCAGATAAAAAATATGGATACAGCCTCTAGCCCGTCCTCATCCACATACGGATCCATCTCACCTTAGAACCTCAGAGCTCTCTGCCACTGAAACTAGTGCAACATTCTCAGTCAGTGTGCACCCTATACTGGGGGAGGGGGGCTGGTCGCATCTTCTTCCTAATGAGTGGTTGTGCAACTGGTAAACCACCGGAAGGTTCTTACACCGTAATAAGGCACTGCACTGAGGTCTCATCAATCAGTGGGCCATCGTCGTGTACTCTCTTAGGAGTCATGGCTCGCTCTATATGTGGTAGCATCTTGAAATAAAAATAGGTGTGCCACGATCATTAAGTTATACATGGTGATCCGACTAAAATAATTCATAAGAAAACATTTCAAAACGAACACATTGAGTATTTTTGTACACTGAGATGGAAATAAGAATTTAGGGTCCTGGTGTATTGATATGTTGGAATCCGTACCAACACTAGATTCACCAAACTAAAAACCATTCTCATAAAACATAACACTATTGATACATAAAAATAATCAGAGCCCTATTTATTCAATAGAACCAACTCCTCTAATACCAATTTTTCATGACCTCGCCCCCGGGGCCCCTACCGTGACTACCCCAAGCCCTCCTTCCAAAGGCCATGGGCTGTAGAATAGCACCAAACAAGAGTATCCCAAAATGGGAAGTCATTGCCTTTAATCTTGTGCAAACACACAATCCAAGAACACAATAAGAAGCAACCATGAAGTAAACTGCTATAGTAAAATGTGTACTGAACAAAAAGGGGTCAGGATACATGCCCAACTAGAATGTATAAGTACAACTGAAATGTGAAAACAACTCCTAGATCGTCCAACAAGGATACTACCTGAAGAGTAGGTACAACTCACGATCATTATTCTTTATTCATGCCATGTTAAATGGTCCATGTATGAGCACCATCCATCCCTGATCCCCTCAGGCTCGATCAACACTATCTGTCATCTACACAAGACAGAACAATGTGTAGGAAAATCCTGTGCAAGGGTGAGTATAACAATACTCAATAGGGACCCCAAGACCCCTGAAGGTCTCCCAGAGTACCATCGAGGAAAAACAACAAAGTCAGACCTAAATCACAAAGAACGAAGAAATAAACAACTCTACCTAGGTATATTCCCATACATATACCAATGATATCAAAATATACTCATCTTGTTCCTGATGGAATAATACCACAAAGGGTAACAACACGAAGATAGAAGTACCACACAGGTAAAACCAGTAAGATAACACCACGAAGGTAAATATACCACACAAGTATCACCACCAAGATAGAACCCCAAAGTTAGGTGAACCACATAGGTATCCCCACAATGTTTAAAAGACTCAGCTGACACCAGGTATTGGTCATGTATATAAGTAAAAATGATTAGTCATGAAGCTAGATCATCTTATTATATCAAAAGGCTCTGCTTCTGACCATACGATGTCTGACCGACATAGGATCAATAGGTACTAACCCCTGCAATGACCCACACTAGATCTGACCCACCCCGAGTTGAAAGGTAACTAACCCCTCCATTGACCCACATAGGATTTGACCTACATAGTATCGGTATGCACTGACCCACACAGGATCGCTGAGTGCTGGCGCACACAGGATCTGACCCAGATAGGATCACTCAGTTATAATCTCCGTATGATAGGTATCCAAACTCCGCCTCACTTCTAGACACTGGATTCTCGCTCATAGCTCGTTTGATTCAAGTAGAACCACTATTTATGCCAACCTTTGTATTTCAACTAGCACGAAGTCCCACAAATATGTAACCAGATGATCTTTCAAATCATAATGGTTCCAACGCAATAGATGACGTGTCAACCAGATGCTTGTTCTGTATGTTACATGCATTTTACTATCGAGGGCCCTGTTGGATTCATGTGAGATCCAACTAGGCCACACTCCATGTCCCTCCAAAACTCAATTAGAGTATCCCAAAATAGCTTCCTTGTCACAAGGGTCCATATACCATAGACGGCATGGCAATTTAATTTCTTAGTCTTTTAATTACACCCCTTTCTATGGAACAGGGTTGATCACACATCAGTCCAGCCTAGCTCGGTCGAGCCCACCAAAATTTGACAAAGGGATTGTTTCCCCAAAGGGGTCCCAACACCACTAATGGCATGTCGATTAGAGACCTTGTTTTTCAGTTATGAGAAATTATTTAATCAGGGACCAGTAGGGTCTCGACCCAATCTGACTCGGTCACACCGGCACAACGTAATATTTCCAAGGGTCCACCTAACACCACTCGGGTTCGGCCTTCTAAAGGTTGGCCTCGTTAGGTTCACAGGATCGGGACACGGGTTAGGCCCAGGCCACAAGGCCACGATTTCGGTTTGCAGGGTGGGTCCGGCCGGGTCAGTCTACCCGCATCTTGCCCAGTCCGCGAGAAGGTGGATTGGTTATCCCAGCTAGCCCAATGGGTGCAGGGATATTTCAGCCAGACGATGACGTGTTGCACCACCATAGTTACTGGTCTCCTGAAACGGCCGACCTGGTGGTCCGCCAACCTGGCGTGGCGCAAGGGGCGTGCCATTCTCAACCTTCTGCAGCCCCCTTGTTTGGCCGCACGTGACGACAAGCCACCACCTCCTTCGCAGCCACCATCTCCACCTGCTGCAGATGTAACGCCCCAACCCCAGTTACCAAGATTCGGTGCATTATTACATAACATTGGCATGATCACAGAAGATCATGTCTCGAATGACCGATTAGTTTAGTAGCCTTGGAACCACAAGAAACATTCATGAAGTTTACATTACATCATAAAATGAAAACTAAAACAATATCTTCACTTCATATCCCCTCATACATTCCATGTAGGTCATTCATAAAATACTTCTTCACATCCTGGGAAAAATAAAACACTGAAAGGGGTGAGCTCAGACGCTTAGTAAGGATAACAATATAGAGGAAGCTTTCATAAATAAACATAAACATTTAAGGCAATGTATAAGTAAAACAAAAGACTTTTAAACTTGAACTTCATCCTAATATATCCAAGATAAAATTAAATAATGTCATTTACATATTCATTTAGATATTCTACTAGTCAAATAATCACTTGCAATATCAATAACCACCTTCATAATGATGGAATGCATAATGCCAGACTATCTTAACCACATATTCAAGCCCTTGTGCCAAGACTACAAATAAGATTTTTTCAATGCCTTTTTCCAAGACACTAGTTTGTCTCATGATACCTACCGATGAATCGATGAGATATATGGGGCTCCACCCGTCACTTATTAAGTCCAATGGATTTCTCATATGAACAGGTTTGAACATAACATAACATTTGTATTAAAACTAGCATAGAAAATGTCAATACTTTCTCCATCAACCATGAATGGTAAAAAAACAACACATACACAGTAAATCATATCACAAAATATTCAATACAATAAATAAGATTTGTATTATAATAAATAAACTTTAAATAATCTTAAAATCCCTCAAAGGATGTTGACATAGATGAAATCCAAACTATTTGAGAGAAATATCTCTTTTTTAAAAATCATTTAAAATTCACATAATTATAAAAGAAAACATTTAATTTTAAAATATTCTTAGAAGCTTGAAAGGGAAGCTTCAACGATTTTATAATGACAGAAAATAGCCGCACCCGGTGTATAAGTTAAAAAAGACATTGTTACCTTAATTTTGTTGAAAAGGTTAAAAGTACCTTGTTTGGAAAACGACAGAAAGATTCCTTTATAAAAGTATTATAAAAAGTCATCAAGGGTATAAATTAAATTTACCCACAGTTTGTAAAATAGTATATATTATTTGAAATACAATTTTTAGAAACATGGATGTGGATTATAAAGAGGTCCTAGTAGATAATTATGTATAAACAACCTCAGATAATGAATAGATTGTGAAATAAACCCTTACCTTGTACTTTTCCTTGGTTAAGGGTAGGTTAACCTCCTATATAATGGTGAAATAATTGTTATTAAATTATACAAGAATCATATACATTAACATGATATCATATATGATCTTTTAACATTGATTTGTTAATAATATCTTTGTATTATCATCATTTTGGGTGTTAGCAGATTCGTTTTTCTTTATATTCTTTGTTATGTGAGCCATATTTGTTATGGATGCGATGTATATTATTCATATCCAGAATGATATCATGTATCTAATTTTTTTAATCATCAAATGAAATTTAGTCTTGAATGGATACGATTGGGAATGAATCTCATCGTGTTCATGGAGACGGTAGTCCGTACGTACGCACGAGCAACAATATCATTCTTTTGATATTAAAATAATATATAATTGGATGTTAAATAATATATATAGAATCATTATCATGAAATATTTATTATTTACAATAATTACACATCATTATTATACCCATCCAAATAATAATGTATTGAATAACAATTACACCACGACGTTGTGACGGTAGGCCGTACGTATGCACGTATCGTGACATGTCTTTCAAAAGATGGATAGAATACTAAATATGGTTGTACCATATTTATAATAACATTACTGTATATAGAAGATACTGGAGTTATTATTTTATAATGGAAATAACAAAGAAAGAAGAAGTTTAAGAAGAAAGGAACTTGAAAAAAGGTGGTGAAAACATTACCTCTTCATCAGGTTCTTCCTTTTGATTTGATCAAAAGGGCTCTTTAGGTTGGCTTTCTGATCAAACTAAGTCCTCTAGGTTGAATTGAGGGAATTTGAGAGAATAACTTACCAGGGGTTGGCCGAGCCAAATGGCTTTGAAGGTGAGAATTAGTGAGAAGGGGGGTACCCTTTTAAAAGAGGGGTGAGGTGCATCTTTGGAAAAAGGTAGAAATATTATTTTATAATAAATTTATATTTGGTTTCTAATGGCTCAAAAGTGTATTATTTAAAGGTAAATGTGGGAATGGGTCGAAATACTTTCAACCAATATACTTTAGACTAGTTTGGATAACAAAATTAACCTTATCATTTATATTTAACTCTTAGTTAAATAGTTTGACATTTTCCATTTCTCTCTGTATTTTTATATTATATGGTTAATAAACATACCATATATATATAAGAGAACCACATGTAATTCATTAATTATACACATATCATTATATATGTCTCTTGGCTGATCCTCAGATGTTTAAAAATTGAATACCAATAAAAAATATAAAATTTCTTTTAAAAACTCTTTTATGTCAATTTTGACACTATTTGGAATTTGATTTTTTTGAAAATCATAACTACATGATTTCTTCGAAGAAACCTAATTAAATCAGTTCTAAAATGTCATAGTAACCTATAAAATTAGTTGAATTCATAAAAAGTCTCAAATTACATTTATTTGTATATTTATATTATCAATTATTTTAATATTTCATTAATTATGTAATTACTGCATCACCATTGTGTCATAAATAAATTAAAATTTCTAATGTATAAAAATTAAAAATAAAATAAAATTATGTATGAAATATTATTAGATTTCTTATGATTATTTATAATTGAATATATCTTATGTACAACCCTATATTAAAAATGTTTTAGTTACTAAACTTTGATTTTAACTCATTTAACTCTTCTTTGAATTAAATAATATTAAATGTCCTAATCTAATCTAAGTGGAACTAAATGTTAATATTATATTCCTAAGGTTGTTTTTGGCCGTGATAAAGTTGTCCAATAGTATTAGGACATGTTTTTGGGTAATATTAATATCATTTTTACCCTTAATTACTCTATTTACTTTTATCCTTGATAAATAAAAGTAAAAAGTTATTATTCACCAAAAATTAGTTTTATCATATTGAACAAAATTTTACTCCTTGATATTAACCGTGTCTCTCGAATTTTCGAAATTCCACTCACAGAAGTGGTATGATTATGTTTTATGTGAATTTCCAAATTCTTCTTGGAGGTTGGTAAAAGACGGTGAAAAGTTCAGTAAACTTTTTATATATATAAAATTATTCTAAACTAACTCCAATGAATTACATTGAAAATATATAGGTATTATGTATCTATTTTGACCTTAATTAAATTTAAATAAAATAAATAATTATTTAAATAAAAATTCGGGTTTAAACTATAAATTAGTGTTTTTTCTCTATTCATCAAAAATTGAATGTTTTCAGAAAAATACCAAAAATTCACCCGAAGATAATTTCGATATTATGAATCCAAAATTTAAGTCCATTTTGAATGATAAAATGTATAATTTTTCTAAAAGTGGGTATTACTATTCATAACAGCTAGTTTGATTGGTTGTGGGGTGTTAGAAATCGATGTTGCGTACAACACACACTACTATATTATTCAAATAGAAACGTACCGTGGAATCTTGGGGTGTTACATTCTCCCATCCTTCAAATAATTTTGTCCTCAAATTTTCTAGAATACTACCACATGAAATGACTTGGGTGGTTCATCATCATAAGTTCCTCATGTTCCCACATTGCCACTTCCATATTATGGTTTATCCATAGAACATTTACCAGATGAGTCATCCAGTTTCTCAGTACTTGTTCTCTTGTATCAAGAATCCTGACAGGATCTTCAGAATAAGACAGATTGGGTTCCAGTTCTAATTCCTCATAAGTGAGTACATGTATTGGGTGAGGCATGTATTTTCTCAATAGTGATATATGGAACACATCGTGAACTTTGTAGAGACTTGGCGGGATTTCCAAATGGAAAGCTACAACCCCAATTCATTCTAGAATTTATAATGGCCTGATGTACCTGAGACTCAATCTACCTTTCTTACCGAAACGTATAACTCTCTTCCATGGAGATATATTCATGAAAACATGATCTCCTACTTGAAATTCCAAATCCTTCCTTTGGTTGTCAACAAAGCTCTTCTGCCTTCTTTGAGCTGTTTTGATGTGGGTTTGGATTACCTTTACCTTTCCCATCGTTTCCTCCACCAGTTCCGGGCCTACAACTTTTCTTTCCCCAAAATCATCCCAACAGGTTGGTGTGAAAAATCTTTTTCTGTATAACGCTTCATATGGTGCCATCTGAATCCTTAAATGGAAGCTAGTATTATCAGAAAATTCTACCATAGGTAAATATTGATCTCAGATACCATGAAAGTCATGTGAGAAGGATCTCAGCATGTCATCTAAGGTTTGAATAGTCCTTTCTGATTGTCCATCTGTTTGAGGGTGGTAGGAAGTGCTCAAATGAAGTTCATGATCTAGGGATTTCTGAAATCTTTTCTAGAATATTGAAGTAAAAAGGGGATCACAATCAGAAACAATTGATAGGGGCACTCCATGAAGTCTCACATCTTCATTACTATACAGTCTTGTTAGGTGTTCGAGTGGTAAATCCTCCCTTATAGAAAGAAAATGTGCTGACTTGGTAAGACGATCAATAATGACCCATATTACATCGTTCCTTCTAGGAGTCTTTGGTAGTCCCATGAAATATTCCATCATGATATTATCCCATTTCCACTCAGGTATGGTAAGAGGTTTCATGACTCCACCAGGACGTTGCCTTCCAGCTTTCACTTGTGTAAAAACCATACATCATGACACAAAATCAGCAATCTTCGTCCTCATGTTGTCCCACCAAAAATGTTTCTTTAAATCTCTATACATTTTGGTTCTCCCATGGAGTATAGAGAAATTGGAACTATGAGAATCATCCGCAAATTCCATTTTTAGATCTGGTATATAGGGAACACAAAGTCTCTTCCCAAATTTAAAAATTCCATCTTCATACACAAAGTCACTCAATCTCCCCTAATTCAAAGCTTTAATCTTATGTTGAAATTCTCCATCATCGGTCTGAGAACACTTTTCCTTTTCTAGTAAAGATGGTTTGGAATCCATTTGAAAAATCATTTATGTTTCACCATCCATGGTTATTCCCATATCAAGCATTACTAGATCCATGAATATAGGATCCCTATCAATTCTCATCTTGTTCAAAACTCTGTGATATTTTCTACTCAAAGCATCTGCCACATTATTTTCCTTCCCTGGGTGGTAGTGAATCGTGCAATCATAATCCTTGAGTATTTCAAGTCATCTCCTTTTCCTCGTGTTGAGTTCTTTCTGTGAGAAAATATACTTCAAACTCTTTTGATCAGTATAAATATCACATTTTCCACCATAGAGATAATGTCTCCATATCTTCAAAGCAAATATTACAGTAGCTTACTCAAGATCATGAGTAGGATAGTTTTTATAATGAATTTTCAGCTGTCGTGATTAATAGGAAATAACTCTATCATTCTTCATAAGGACACAACCAAGTCCTTTCTTCAATGCATCACTATAAATAATGAACCCATCATTCCCTGATGGTAGAGTCAATATAGGAGCATTGACTAATCTTCCCTTAAGTTCTTCAAAACAATCTTCACAAAATTTTGTCCAAACAAATTTAACCCCTTTACATTTGAGCTTTGTTAATGGGTTAGCCAACCGAGATATATTCTGGACAAAACGTCGATAATAACCTGCTAAACCAATAAAACTGTGTACCTCAGTTATACACGTTGGTGCTCGCCATTTTTGGATTGCCTTGGTCATAGAAGACTCAATAGTGATTCCATATTTGGAGACAATATGGACAAGAAAAGCGATCTCCTGAAGCCACAATTCACACTTGCTAAACTTCCCATATAGTTCATGTCTTCTCAGAGTCTTCAAGATAATGCACAAGTGATTTTCATGATCTCAGTAGATTTTGGATTATACCGAGATATCATCAATAAATACCACTATAAAGTCATCAAGATATGTCTTGAAAACTCTGTTCATTAGATCCATGAATACAGAGGGTGCATTAGTCAATCCAAAAGGCATTACTGTAAACTAATAATGCTCATACCTGGTTCAAAATGCTGTCTTCGGAATGTCTTCCTTCTTCACACACAATTGATAGAATCCAGATCGAAGGTCAATATTTGAAAAGTATTGAGCTCCATACAGTTTTTCAAATAAATCATCAATGAGAGGTAGGGGATACTTGTTCTTTATTGTTATAGCATTGATTTCCTTGTAGTCGATACATAACCTCATAGATCCATTTTTCTTCTTAACAAAAGGAAAGGGGCTCCCCATGGAGAAACACTAGGGAGAAAAAATCCCTTATTACTCAATTACTCTAGTTGTTTATTTATTTTACCTAATTCTACAGTGTCCATTCTATAAGGGGTCTTTGATATAGGCCTTTAACCAGGAATTAAATCAATGGAAAACTCAATTTCTCGTTCTGGAAGATGTCGAGGTAAATCTTCTGGAAACAAATCAACATATTCTCTCACAATAGGTACATAATATATTTGTACATTCATTTCCTCACCCATAGTTATTTCATTCTCTTCCTCCCTGATAATTGAATTTAGTTGCGCTACTGGGGGTGGATATAGATAAGAATCAGGTGGTGAAGATTCTGCACTAATGATAAGGTGTTATTTATCATCATCTTCAAAAATCGTAACCTCGGTCTTCTTACAATAAATTTTCTAATCATGGTCCGAAAGCCAATCCATACAAAGGATTATATCAAATTCAGTCATGGGTATGAAGATGAGATCAGCAGATTAAGAACATTTATATTCCCTAATGGGAACAGATCCAAAAAACATTGTAGCAATGATAATTACCTTAAGAGTTTTAACTGACAACTCCCTTGTTAAATCAAATTGGAAATATCTAATTTTCTTAGAAAACATGGAAGATATGAAACAATGTGATGATCTAGAATCAAATAATGCATTTCCTAAACATGAGGAAACCATTAATTTACCTACCACCACATCTTTCGGAGCTTCTACCTCAACAATATTGATTTTATATGCTTGGCCTTGATCCCTTTTCATTTTCTAAGGTATGTTCCCCTGACACTTAGGACATTCATTTTCATAATGTACCATCTCCCTAAAATTGTAGCACTGAACATCGGTAGATTCTTTCTTCCCTTTATAATCATGATATTTGTGACCTTTTTCACTACACGTGTAACAGACACCCATTCCCTTCAAGAAAGAACCAGGTTGTTTCTTCCCACATTTACTGCATGATGGATATTCATCTTTTCCATTCTTCCCCTTATTTCCATTTCCAAAGTGCTCAACAGATCTCTTCTTATCTTGCTTTGCTTTAATGTTATAAGATATAGATAATTCTTTTTCTTTCTTGATATCATATGAGACAATGTCTTCGTATGATGAGTAAGATTGTGAGAATAGTGCTTGTAGAAGAAATTGTTTTAACCCATCAATGAAATGATCAATCTTACTCCTCGTGTTACATATATAATCTGCTGCATGCCTCGCTATCCTTGAAATGTTAGATCCATACATTATGACATTCTCATCCTCCTTTTGTCTCAGATTTAGAAATTTCCTTTCCATATCTAATCGATGGTCACGAGGAAAGTATTTGTTTAAGAAAATATCATTAAACTCCCTCCATTCCATATTTGATACTTCATCATCTTCCTTTTTATTTTGAATCAATGACCACCATTGATCAGCATATCCAGTGAGGCGGTAAACTTCCATGACAACTTGTTCCCTTTCACTACTCCCCAAGGCCTGAAATATTATCTCTAAAGAGTTTATCCACTGCTCACCTACTAAGGGATTTATACTCCCATTTATTGTTGGTGTTTGTTTCCTCATGAAGCGATCGGACATTGATCCTCCATACTACGGATCAGGGTGCTCCATATGGGTAAGATTATTATTCATAACCTGAGTGAGTTTTCCCAGTATGGTGATAAGATGATCAGCACCAGTTGCATCACCAACTCCACTATAATTATCTTGAGCAGGAGGGAAATCCCTACATGGAGTGCGTGCATTGATATAGTTTCCATTCCTTCCACTAGGAGCCATTTCTAAACAATGGCATAAACTATATTAGTTTATGAATCGAAATACATAATTCAAAACATGTAAAACACTTAACATAAATTGAACTATTTGTGGATATAATCCATAATAATAAAAATGTTTTCTTTGAGTAAGTATATAATCATAAAACCTTCATAATGATTTGTAAGTAAAATGAAAATTATCCTAAGCATATCCCCTAGAGTGTCGTAACCAAATGTGAAGCAAGGCCCATTGTCGTGCACCAGCTCCCGTTCAAGTCTAGCTAAATCAATGTTTTTAGATTTTACCCCTAGGTACATTTGTGCCAGAGCCACCTCTACCTGATCGTATCCAGATAGGGATTTATTACTATAAAAACTCAAAAAATCTATATAATACCAAAATTCTATGATGTTATTTTATACTAACCCTCGATGTCCATCTTAGGTCTATGTACTTTAATAAGAGTTTATCTAAATCTTGATTCCAAGGTTTATTACTAACCTTCCACTAATACCAACTGTAACTCTCCAACCCCATTTACCCATAGTCGGTGCATTATTACATAACATTGTCATGATCACAACAGATAAAGTCTTGAAAGAACGATTAGTTTAGTAGCCTTAGAATCACTAGATACATTCATGAAGTTTATGTTACATCATAAAATGAAAACTACAACAATATCTTGACTTAATATCCCCTCATACATTCCCTGCAAGTCATTCATAAAATACTTCTTCACATCCTAGGAAAAATAAAATATTGAAAGGGGTGAACTGAGATGCTCTGTAAAGATAACAATATAGCAGAAACATTCATAAATAAACATAAACATTTATGGAAATGTATAACAAAAACAAAAGCCTTTTAAACATGAACTTCAGCATAATATGGTAAAGATAAAATGAAATAATTCCATTTACTTATTCACTTGTATATTATACTAGTCGAATAATCACATGCAATATCAATAACCACTTTCATAATGATAGAATTCATAATGCCAGACTATCATAACCACATAGTCTAGCCCTTGTGCCAAGAATACAAACAAGATTTTTTCAAGGCCTTATGCCAAGACACTAGTTTGTCTCATGAGACCTACCGATACATCAAGGAGCTATAGCGGGCTGCACCTGTCACATATTAAGTCCAATGCATTCCTCATATGAACAGGTTTAAACATAACATAACATTCATATTAAAACTACCATACAAATTGTCAATACTTTCTCCATAAACCATGAATGGTATAAAAATAACACATACACAGTAAAACATATCACAAAACCATAAATACAATAAGGAAGTTTTTTATCATAATAAATAGACATCCAATAAGGTTAAGATCCATCAAAGGATGTTGACATAGATGAAATCAAAACTATTTGAGAGAAATATCTCTTTTTTTCATTTAAAAGTCACATAATTATAAAAGAAAACATTTAATTTGAAAATATTCTTATATGATTTTGAGGGAAGCTTCAACAATTCTATAATGGCGGAAAATAGCCGCACCCACCGAATAAGTTAAAAAAGACATTCTTACCTTAATTCTGTCGAAAAGGTTAAAAGTACATTGTTTGGAAAATGATAGAAAGGTTCTTTTATAAAATTATTATAAAAAGCCAACCAGGATATAAATTACATTAACACATAGTCTTTAAAATATTAATAATGATTTGAAATACATTTTTAAGAAACATGGATGTGGATGAAAAAGGGGTCCCAGTAGAAAATTACGTATTAACAACCTGGGATAATGAAGAGATTGTGAAATAAACCCTTACCTTGTACTTTTACTTGGTTGAGGGTAGGTTAACCTCCTGTATAATGGTGAAATAATTTTTATTAAATTATACAATAATCATATACATTAATAAGATATCATATATGATCTTTTAAATTTGATTTGTTAAAAATATCTTAGTATTATTATCGTTTTGGGTTTTAACAGATTCATTTTCCATTATATTCATTATTATGTATGGCATATTTGTTATGGATGGGGTGTATATTATTCATATATATAATGATATCATGTATCTAAAAATTACTTTCAATCATAAAATGATATTTAGTCTTGAATGGATACGATGGGGGAATGAATCTCATCGCGTTCGTGGAGACGGTAGTCCGTACGTACGCACAAGCGATAATATCATTCATTTGATATTAAAATAATATATAATTGGATGTTATATCATATATACAGTATCATTATCATGTTATATTTATTATTTACATGAATTACACATCATTATTATACCCATCCAAAAAAATGTATTGAATAACAATTACACCACGACGTGGAGACGGTAGGCCGTATGTATGCATGTATGGTGACATGACATTCAATGGATGGATAGAATACTGAATATGGTTGTACCATATTTATAATAACATCACAGTATATAGAATATTATAGAGTTATTATTATGGAATGAAAATAACAAATAATGTAGAATTTTAAAAATAATGGAACTTGAAAAAGGGTGGTGAAAACATTACCTCTTCTTCGGGTTCTTCCTTCTGATTTGATCAAAAGGGATCCTTAGGATGGCTTTATAATCAAACTAAGTCCTCTAGGTTGAAATGAGGGAATTTTATAGAATATTTGAGGAGGTTTTGGATGAGCCAAATGGCTTTGAAGGTGTGAATTAGTGAGAAGGGGAAGTGCCCTTTTATAAGTGGGGTGAGGGGCACCTTAAGAAAAAGATAGAAATATTATTTTATAATACATTCATATTTGGTTCATAATGGCTCAAAAGTGGATTATTTAGAGGATATGGTGGGGATGGGTCTAAATACTTTCAAATAATATATTTTAGATAGGGCTGGGTCTCTAAATTAAGCTTATCATTTATATTTAACTCTTAGTTAAATAGTTTGACATTTACCAAGTCTCTTTGTATTTTTATATTATATGGTTAATAAACAAACCATATACATCCAATAGAACCCCAAGTTGTTCACTAATGATACACCTATAATTATATACATCTCTTGGATGATACTTATATTTCTAGGAATTGAATTTCAATTAATACTGTAATATTTGTTTTAAAAACTCATTTATGTCAATGTTGACACTATTTGGTATCTGATATTTGTGAAAATCATAACATCATCATTGCTTCGAAAAAAAAATAGTTAAATCAATTATAAAATGTCAAATTAAGCTATAAAATTATTGTAATTCATAAAAGGTATCAAATTACATTTATTTGGGTATTTATATTATCCATTATTGTAATATTTAATTAATTAGTTAATTACTGCATCACCATTGTGTCATAAATAAATTAAATATTTTAATGTATAAAAATTATAAATAAAATACTATTATGTAGGAAATATTTTTATCTTTCTAATTAATATTTATAATCAAATTTATCTTATGTATAACCCTGTATTAAAAATGTTTTAGTTATTAAACAATGATTTTCACTCTTTTAACTCTTCTTTGAATTAAATAACAATAAATGTCCTAATATAATCCAAGTGGACCAAAATGTTAATATTTTATTCTGAAGATTGTTTTTGGTCGAGATACACTTGTAAAATAGAATTAGGACATGTGTTAGGGTAATATTAATATCCTTTTACCCTTAATTACCCTATTTACTTTTAACCGTGGGAAATAAAAGAAAACATTACTATTCAAAAAAAAACATTTATCTTATTAAACCACATTTTACTCCTTGATATTAATAGTGTCTCTTGGATTTTCTAAATTCCCCTCACAAGAGCCGAAAAATTAAGTTTTATTTGAATTTCTAAATTCTCTTAGGAGGTGGGTAAAAGATGGTGAAAAGTTCAATAAATTTTTTATATATCTAAAATTATTCTAAACTAACTCCAATGAATTAAATTGAAATTATATAGGTATTTTGTATCTATTTTTACCTTAATTAAATTTAAATAAAATAAATAATTATTTAAATAAATATTTTGTTTTAAAGTATAACTCAATGTTTTTCACTATTCATAAAAAATTGAATGTTTTTAGAAAAATACCCAAAATTCACCCTAAGATAATTTCAATATTCCAAATCCAAAAATGTAGTCCATTTAAAAATATAAAATGTATAAAGTCTCCAAATTTTGGTATTACTATTCATAATGGCTAGTTTGATTGGTTGTGGTGTGTTAGAACTCGATGTTGCGTACAACACACGATACTGAATTATTCAAGGAGGAGCGTACCATGGAAGCTTGGGGTGTTACAGTAGATACGATCGTGAAGTTCTTTGCTGGTGGTACGCTGATCTCTCCTCCATGACTGGTCGTTTTCGGCCGCCACCACCCACCATCTTGGATTTCTTCCAACCTAAACATTGCTCACAAAGGACACATCAACATACAAATAAAGGGTGGAGGGACCATGCCTTGTTCATTTGGTCTGTTCCCTCTGGGTTAGCATGATAACAATAGGGTGGTAAATGATTTATCCACTCTTTAAATTAAACATGAAAATAAACCCCACATCGAGATCATTGGATAACACCCGCGATTGATGAAATATCGGTAATCATCATCCCCATAATAATCCTCCAGTATTGTCGCTCAAAATTCATCCTTCAGTTCAATATTAGGTGTCGCTCGTCCCCGCCAGCTCTGCCCTCCAAATGTTGGTCATTGCGAAACTTTACCAGAGCTTTGTTACTTGGTGATGTCATGCCGATTACTCTCCCCATGCTCTATATAAATATTAGAGGGGGAGGGTAAGTAATGATCGTTGAATTTTTGGGGGTTCATTTAATTAGAACCTTCCTAAATTCCAACGACGATGTTACTTAGGGTTAGAAGGGTAAAGACATTTAATGGCTTGAAACGTCATTAGTCCCCCACTAACGCTTGTATGTTGGAGGAAAATAAAGAAATAAATAAAATAATAAAGTTATTTTTTATTCTTTTAAAAAGTCCCATATTCATTCCCTTTCTCCAGAATTAATGTAGTCGAAGTGAAGCCCCCCTAAAGCAAATCCTGACACCATGGATTCAATGGTGCCCTCAAATTTTTAATCAGAGAATTTGTTTAAATGTTTTAAAATTTCGGTCACGTGTTTACAAAAATTACCTTAAAATAGTTCTGAAATTAATTCTGGGCACACCAGGCCTTGGATTCATGCGCCATCAATTTTTTCAGACTCTTAGTATTTATATATAATTAAAAAAATACATGGAAAATCCAGGTCATTACAATATGATTCATTTTAGTGAATTTTCATTAATTTACAATAAATTAAACCAAGAATTATTTTCTTTAATTTTTTCTTATAATTTCCCTCTTTGTGAATTTTGAAATCTCCATTAAAAATTTAAATCATGAATTCCTTTGATGAAATATTATTAGATTCAAGATAATGTTTTTTTATGGAGAATGTAATGATCTGTAGTAAATTAACTATTAGACGTTGAGGACTCTCTTAACCTAAAAATTCTAGTATCTTCTAATGTTCTCTATTTTACATTATATTTATCCCCATTTATATCCTAAAGTTTCTCCACCAATAATTGAGATTTAACCCTCTTTGTTTCATATCCCCTAATGTACAACTAGTTACATCATCAACTTTTAAGGATTATATTATATCTCCCCATTTTTCTAGAAACTCTAATGTTCCTCTTTTGAATGTCATTTTAAGAAAAATATATACCAAAATATACCTATTATATTTTATAACTAGTTGAATTAAACTATTTTTTGATTGGAAGAGAAACAAAAATATTTCTTTTACATTAGGCATTCAAAATAATGAACAATTATTCTAAAATATATAATTATCTATCCTCTTTAGAAACATATATAAAAATATAATTTTACCACACATTCTTCTACTTTATCAATAATAATGTGATATTTACTCTCTATATGAATTATCAATGAATGATGAGATGGATTTTTACTCATATTGATTGTAACTAATTAATCAAACATAATAGAAATGGGAGAACATATAGTAATATATCAAATTCATTTTTTCTTACAGGTATGTTCATACACGATTAATAAGTGCTAATGTATTAAAAATTTCTAGGAATCAAAGATTTATAATCTCACTTTCTTCTTAGATGATAAATACACATACTATGACATCTTGACCTGGGTGCTGCATAATAATTCCCCTAGATGGTTTTTTACACGAACTCAAGCATGCCTCCCCATATTCCATCGGTAAACAACAAGTAGTGAGGGTCTACTACGTCATTTGGGGAGGCTATAACCTCTTTATAATACCCTGAAAAATGTAAAAATCAATATTAAGAATAACCAAAATAATTCACTAGACCATAACCAATAAAAACCAGGAATTACTTGATGAATCCCAAAAGGGGTAAAATGTCTATACACAAAATAAGTAGACATGTCATTCCATAGGACTATCCAGTTTAAAATAAACAAAATTAAATACTCACTAAAAACTCCCAATAAGTTCTATACATCATATATGGTTCCTCACCCATGCTCCATCTTAAATCCAAACTCTACCATCTAAAATAGGTCTATTTCCATTATCCAGACTAGTAAACCTGAAGCCTATTCAGGTTCCAATTGGTGGAATGAGTAGGGTTTGAGTACAACTCAGAATGACACCACCAATGGAATCTAATGGAATATCCAGTAAAGAAAAGTCTGTAGAGTTTTATAAAATCTAATTGAAAAAATATAAATGTAAATTGGTTTCAAAATAACCAAATTGGACTTTGGATCAAATTGACAACCAATCCAATCAAACAAACTTGAAGATATTATAGAGTCTGTAACATATTCCATTAGGATATGAAAATTATTAATCTATAAGATTTAGGTATTTTGATTAATTCAAATTTCACATCATCACCCTATAACATTGTAATGATCCGTGTTTTGTGCCAAGGAAAAATCTAGTGGTAATTTTATTTTTGGTGTTTGATGTATGGATCATTCATTGAAATGTGGTTTGGAACATAATTCCAAGAGATGGAACACTTTAATACGTAGTTTTTAGACTAATATAAAGGCCATAGAGGTTACTATGGTGATTCATTGAGTTTTGAGAGTGTCGATCTCTAAAATACCATGTTTGGGAATTACATGTGAGGGAACATAGTTTATATGAAACCTTGTGTCCCACTAGTGAAAACAATGAAACACCTGCATGTGAGAAGAAGTGATCTTCATGGGTTGGGAGTGATTCCACAAACTATTTTTCCAACATCCATGCTAAATGTCATTTAGGCAGTGTGCATTCACTATTTATCACCCAGTACACATGGTTAGTAAAACAACACAGTGAAACCATATGGGGTTGGGGTTCCTAAGAAGTGGGAGTCACATGGTTGGTGGAGAATTCAAAAAACTGGGTAGGAAAACCGTGTGACCTAGTTTTGATGGTGAAAATCTTATTTATTCCTTATTGCAGTCAAATCAATTTTTTTATTTCATCTACCTCCAGCCATGTGAAGCTCCACCATTCTCCCATTAAGCTCTCAAGCTCCTCTTCCTAGGGATAATGGTATCTTCCTCATCTGATGTCTGATTTGATCACAGTAGATCACATTGAATCCATATCAATATGATCTAAAATAATTTCTCTTCCATTTTATGCTACTCTTTAGTTCAATTGAGATATTTTGGTGGGAGCTCATTCCCCCTAATTTCAGGGAAGATGTATATTTTTTCAATTTATTTCATACTATAATGAATATAATCATGATATTAGATGACTATAGGTCCCAATATTAAGGTAATATTTATAATGATTTTGTTCAAAATTTTACATTGAATTTTTACTATCGCTGTAGTGACACACTCTGACCTTTTCTGGTCTTCACCCTATTTTTTCCTTCTATATAAATGTTTATATGAAAAATTTTATACACCAATTGACTAATTTTTACTAAATTGTAGATGAAAACATATAATATGGAAAAAACTTGGGTGTGATGGATTGAAGTTCCATTCATAATTTATTAACTAAATTACTACAAAACTTTTTAAGAGTTAATCTTGGGGTGTAAATTGAATTTCCCAGTTTATATAAATGTTAATTGAACACAAGAAACCTCTTAAGTGCTTATCCCAACATATGAATTGAATTTACCCTTGAAAGAATTTTCGTAATTGATAATAGAACCTATTATGTTATATGGTGAACCATTAATTGAGTTTCCATGTTTCGTAGTTTTATAAATGATTATTTTATTTTAATTGAGTCACGACTTATGAATTTTATTTTTATTTGTGGTAAGTGGTTTTTTTAAATAATATCAATTTTTATAACCCAACCAGAAAATTAGGTTCCCTTTCTTCTATAATAAAAAGAAGTTATTAGTGATTTTAATCATGCTTGACCTTTTTGGTTTGGTGTTCTCTGATGCTTTAATGTTAATTATTGATTGGTGGCATCCTCAGTACATGGCCTCTAATGAAATTCTTGAAAGTATTAAAAAATATACATGGACTTAATATGTATAATTATTTCAACGACTAACCTCCTACAATGTTGGTTGGAATTATTTTATTAGATCATTGACACGATTTGACAAATGAGATGGTCTAACTAATTTTAATGTTCTAATTTAAATTGGTTTGAAATGGGTGGTATGAAAACAGCACTGGTTATATTTTAAGTAAACATGGCATATCTAAAATGTATTAAATAGAATGTATTTTTCATGATAGTTTTTTCATAGAATGAATAAAATGTTTTAATTGAACTACCTTATAAAGGGTTTCAATTCCACAATGATTAATTATAGTTTTACTAAATATAATTATTGAATTTTAATGCCCTCAGATATATTTTTTATTTATAAGAATAATTCATTAGAGTTAATTACTCATGCCATGTTTTATAAATAAGATTAATCCTTTTATATTGGTTGTGGGACTAATTTAATGGTTTCTCTGAACATGGAAGTATCATTATTACTAATATTGGGTGTTGAGAATGACCTCTCACACCATTGACACTAGTTTGACAGTGGTAAGGATACACCATATCCCGTAATTTGTGTGTTTAACATAAAGAAAAACTCAACAATTTCTCAAGCATTGACATGTTGACAATCTCAGCATCTTGAGTGATTAGTATGACATATCCCTCTTATTATTAGATGTCGGGCTTGTTCCCTCTCTTGGAGATTATTGGTTGTTGAGGATGGTTATGAATAAATGATTCATGCCTTCATCATTCAAGCATATAGTATTCATGGTATATGGACACTAAAGTCCACACATACTTGGTTAATATAAGAGGGTTCACTATATAACTATACTATTTTCAATAATAAAATAAAAATAATATTTATAATTACTGAATAGACACTCTTTCGGACCATGAGATAAAGAAGGTGGAGTCCCCAAGTTATTTTCATGAACCTAAGTAGGTTTTTTGTTGTTTAT
The DNA here is from genome assembly GCA_963277665.1 of Viscum album. Classification (NCBI taxonomy): domain Eukaryota; kingdom Viridiplantae; phylum Streptophyta; class Magnoliopsida; order Santalales; family Viscaceae; genus Viscum; species Viscum album. The sequence continues at coordinate 1,956,946,237 of OY728143.1, read as the reverse complement.
TCATCATTTTTATTATCTTATTTTTACCTTGAAACTCCAATACATTATATTAAAATACTATATTTAGCTATAGAAAATATTGGTGGTGGAATGCTTGGATTTTATCTCACGTCCTACTTAGACCACCATTGCAGTAGGGTACCTGGGTAGATATTATGTTCGCAGGACCATGTATTATTTCTTATGATATTATGCTTGTACCTGGGAGTTAATAACATAGGAATGACCTGTCTCTTTGGATTATTTTGGAGATATCCCTCAAGGCTTTTGTTTTTTTATTCATGTACTTTATTGGATCATGTTATCAATTTTATGTATACAATTTTCATTTATGTACCAACAACTGGACATGCATAAATTGTTAAATATTTATTTTTTCCATCTATTATTTAGTTTACAATATTCTTCTTCAGCCCGATCTATGATTTATCACTGTTTTCTCTATTTTCAGTTATTTATCTTTAGATATACCACTGTGCTACATTGCTTTTGAGAGTATTGTCTCCCCATTATCACCTTCCAAGACCCTATCTTTTAGTCTATAGTATATGAAATACAATGTGGCCTGATTGATTCCATGTGGAGACTAGTCCATCTACATGTTTTTTTGGAAGTCATCTTGGTAATTTACATAGTGATATCCAATGGGATCATCTTTCCTTTTTTTATTATTGATTTGGGCTAGTAGATAAGAGAAAAGGCATGTTTCATTGATGGGTAAATAGATGTTCTTGATTTTGATCGACCCATGTTTGGGGAAATTTCAATGTCTCTATGGTATGATTTTTTTTCATGATGTTCATTATTTCAAATGACAATGATTTCATCTTGAGCGAGTGGTGTACTTTTAGATATTTTTGGATTTATGAAATCCATTGTATATTTTCCTTGTCTTTGTATGGCGAGGGAGTAACATTACACACATCATGATAGTTTCATAAGAATTCACATTCCATGAATATAGAATGTCATATAGGATTCATGGTTTGTATTTTTGAAATATTTGGTGTGCCTTGTGTGTTATATTCGTCGCTGTTATATACCATGTTTTGTTATATTATTGACATGCTCATTTTTACATATTTAGGTATTTATTTAGTGTGTCTATTTATACAACATATATAGGAGATTTATTTTTCTTTTAATATATTTCCATGATTAGGTTATTATACTATATGTTTATTGATTATTTAATATATATTGCCTATTTCTCATTCTTATGTGCTTATTATCACGTCTCTTTCTCTTTGTTCCTTTTAAAAACATGTATATTTTTTTGTTAATATATAATTTGTTGTGTGGGTTGAATTTATTTGTTTCTATAATAGATAAACAAGTTTTCAGTTTTAAGGTGTATAGGATCGATATAATTTGGAAAAGGTAACCATTATATTAGAACCATATTTGGAGATTGTATATACATTTATACCATTGTTAAAATATAAAATCTAAGTTCAACTTATAATGTGAAATGGTTTCGATTAGATGTAAACTAACCGACAGTCTATATAGTGTATGGGATATTTATAGACTAGTAGTCAACAAAATATATAATTGAACCACTATATTTGACCATAACATGTTTTGTAATGATTATTAATGTAAAAGCTATTTGATATTGTTTTGAAATGAGTTGGTTGCATCTATAAAGGATTCAGACTCTATCGCACGAGCATGAAGATCCATATTATTATCATTATAAATGAAAATATTTATCCCAATAGGTCATTTAGGGCATATTTATTATGATATATCCCATTTTAGGTGTTTTGAAAATATAATAATTAACAAACTTTTATTGGGATGAATTTTTATAAACCCGTGTTGGACTAACATGATCCTTGTAGATATCTGTCTAAATTTCCATGTCCTTTAGTTTTATAATTGTACCTAATGTTCTGTTTTAAGTCATTTAAATGTCAAAATATTGAATGTCAATTGAAGTGAGGACCAAAAATGGAATCATATTTTGTATCATTCATTTATTCCCTTGTGTAAGGGTAGATTGAACATCTATTAAGTTGACATGGAATGGAAATGTGAGCATTTTCCAAGGTCGTTTTCACTCTTATAATGAGATTAAATGATATGATTAGGGCCTAGTAAAATATGTTTGGCTTGACCTTGTGATATTATTGATGCTAATTATATTTTATTATTCTAGCTTGTGTTATTTATCTCCCTCATAGATTATATTCTTGGCTTAATGATATGTGTTTTGTGACATATGGTACCATTTAAGAGTCATTTTACCTAGTAGAACTCTTATATTATGAATAAAATCACTGTTTAGATTAGTTTTCATGGTATCCTTGACCATTTCTATGGGCGTGAGCATCTAGTATTGCTTGATTTCAACAAGGTAGACATGACATAGGAATTGTCAACTTCTTAGTAGGTAGTTTAACCCTATATTCTTCTTATGTGGTGGAATTATTAGTACATCATCATAAATGCTTATGGTTATATTGGGAAATTGGAATATGGGTTAAATATCTTACATGAACCAAAAGAAACATTGATACATAGGGCGTACACCCTATGGATCGTATCGAGAATGTTTTATTTTACTCTAAAACATCACGGTAGTTTGAATTCATATGTGTGGTACCCCATTGAGTTTCTAATGGAATAATGAACCAATTGAGTTATCTGGAATCACTGAACCTTGGGTTGTTGAATATGTTCACTGTTAATCAACAAAATAGTATGACCTATTAATTATACAAATAATGTTCATCCCAATTCTCAAGAAGTGATTCGAATATAATTGGTTTTTTGACATTCTTGTTAGGTTAGTATTGGTTTTCATGTCAAATTATGTGACATTTTCCAACATGACTTGGAGTAGGGTCACACATGTGTTTATGGTGAATATGAACTAGTGTGCTTATGAGAGGTTAGTCTATCTATGTTTTCAACAAATTGGGGAACTTTAAAGCTAGGTACCATGACATAAGTTATATTGAACTCATTCCATTCTAAGTAGATGGAACACAACCATGTTGGGCCATTGGAAATGGCCAGTCTTGATTGAATACCCTTGAGGCTTACAGATTTTTAATCATATTAGTTCTTGCTTACCAGCACGACGTAGATGTTTATATACTATTATTCATTCTTATATATAGGTTTGGATGGTTTAAAACCATTCCAAACACTTCATTTTGGATATGATATTAGTATATCCAATCTTTTTGGAAATTCTTGTTACCCTCTTTGTGTAATCTTTCCTAGTAGTGAGTATATCCCCTATTCTGAAAACGCCCTTTAAACACAAATAGAGTGTTATTTATACATTAATTTAAAAGTTTAAAATTCAGATCTATTAAAAAAACTCTTTATCTGAGTTTTGTATGAGACACATGGTTTTTATCAAGACATGGTTAGTACTGATTTACTATTGGGTTCCCATTTAATAATTCCATAATCAGAATCTTGGATGCTGACTATTTTATTATGATTTGTCTGCTAGGAGGATACCACTCTAGGATTAACCAATGATCTTATGTGGATGATTAAGACTTTTACTAGGGTCCCAATTTTAATCATGGATTATGGAATACATAGGGTTAGTTTCATTGAATCTATTTTAATGAATCCACGTTTATCCTACACTTGTTATTGGGATCTAAGAATATTATAAAGGTTGATTATATCAATGGAATGAATTTGGGTTACCAACCCATTTATTATATGGAGGGATGGATTAAATTACTAGGTGACGGTTTGATGGAGGAATTTCACCAGATTGTGGGTATAGACTTCATTGAATACGCTAATGGTAAGAACAAGATTCATCAGATTAAGGCATTGTGGTTCACTTTGAATTACACTGGCCTTCTAATATGAGCATTTTGGGAAAGGTAAGCTAGAGGTTTATCAACTTATTTCATTATTTATTAAGGAAAATTGTATGTTAAAACTAGTATGAGAACATATTCAGGTAAAAATAATGTGTTATGAATTATCTGAGGTTTTTCATGAAATGAATAATTAACCTCGATAATTGAGGTTGGTTGAGAAATGACTTTTTAACTAGATAAAAAATCATGCCAGGAGAGTTTTATGAACACTTAGGGCATACTTCATAAGAAATTTTGATGGTGGAGGTATTGTGGCTTGGAATTTTCCCCTTTTAGTGAAAAAACATATGGTGGGGGCACCATTGACCATATTTTTTAAGATATGATGATTTCAAGGTGTCTGTATCTAAATTGTACTGGGTATCACCATTATAATATTTTTTTTGGAAAATGAAAATTGGATTGGGTTTTCATGGTTATGGTTCTGTAGGATTAAATAATTATGGGAGGTGAGTTAGGTACATGGAAACACTACATGACCATTTTAATGAGGCTTCACAAAGCTTTTTAGGTTGAATTGAAATTTAATTACTTCTATAAGTATTCTCTGGGACAATGTGTTTTATGGTGGGGATGTTGTAATGACCAATGTTTTATTCCAAGGAAAAATTCCAAGTGAATTTTAATTTTGGAATTTGGATGATGGTTCTCTCATGGAATTGTGATTCTAAATATAATAATTTGTTTGTGAAAACATTGGTATATTGTTTTTAAACTGGGTTTAAGGCATGAGAGGTTCCTTGTGTGATTCATTGAGTTTCAGGAGTGTCGGGCCCCAAAATCTAATGTTTGAGTTGAACTGGTAAGGGCACACTATTTTTCTGAAATTATTCTTCCCAACTGTGCAAACATTGTAACACGTAAAGTTGAGCAGAAGTGATCCACATAGACTACACAATGTTTCCAATATTGTTTTCCCCACCCACATGATTAGTGTTATTTATTTAGTGTGTGCAGACTGGCCATCACATGGTTGGCGCCGAATTAGAAGAAAATAAGGTGAAACTATGTGGGGTCAGGGTTCCTAAGTTGTGGTAGGTGCATGGTCGACACATAATTTAGCACACTATTTGGAAAAAATGTGTCACCCAGTTATGAGTGTGAAATGTCCATTTTCCACGAATAATATTAAATCCACTTTTGTTCTTTCTTTCTACCCCCTCCAACCATGTGAAGCTCCTCTCTCATCAGATGGAGTTTTTGAAATCATCATTGGGATGATGATATATCCCTCACATATAGTATAATTTGATCCCCATTAGTCACATTGGATCCATATCAGTAACATATCATATCCACTTACTTTATTTCTATGATTATCTTCTGATATTTAGTGACATTTTGGTGCAGTATCATTCACCCTATTTTTTAGGATGATGACGCTTTCATCAATTTCTTCCAATCCAAACCAAATAAAACAGTGATATTGGATAAGTAGAGAATCCTAAAGATAAGGTAGTTTGTCTATATATTTTCACCAAATTTTCCATTGAATTTTAATTTTTTTTTCATCATTTCTAAGGGAAATATTTTCCACACATCACAATAAAATTATTATCTTCAGAATAAATTAGTATACATACATTGATATATACCCATTGGTTATTGTTATGTAAATAGAGGATGAAAACCTATATGAAGGAGAACCCTTGTGTGTGTTGTATTTAAGTTCCCAATATAATTAATTAGTTAAATTCCCATAACTACTTATAAGTATTATTGTTTAGGTGTAAAATGAATATTCATTTTTATATAAATGATTACTGAAACCACGACACTCCCTAGGTGCTTAGCCCAAATTATTAAAAGAATTTCCCCTTTTAATAAATTTCTCATTTGATTGTAGCACCTAAAAACTACTATGTTGAACCATGAATTGAATTTCCATGTATAGTGGTTCCGTAAATGCATCTATTGGTAAAATGAGTTGTAACTTATGATTTTGATTCTTATTTGTGCAAAATGATTTGTTTAATAAACATTGCGATGTTTTATAATAAATCCACATAGATGATGAGTCTTTTCTTCTAAACTAAAAATTCTTGGTTAGTTATTTTAATCATTAATATCCTTTTTTCATTGGTGTTCTCCCATGAAATTATTTTAATACTTGATTTCTGTCATTGTTAATAAATGGCCATAATGAAATTTTTGATTGAATTGAATAGTTGGAATGAAATTCCTCATGTTTAATTGGTTCAAAGGCCTTCAAAATTTTATGTGGGTTTGAAAACCATTATTACATCATTTCCATGCTATGATAATGATATGGTCTAACTATATTTTATATTCTAATTAAAAAGGTGTTGAAATGGGTGGAACGACAAAGACACTTTCTATCTATTAAATAATAATGGGTTATCTAAAATACATTAAATTGAATGGATAGTTAATGATGTTTTTTCTTCTTGGAATGAATTATATGGTTTAGTTGAAATGAAATATAAATGATGGAATCAGATGATAATTGTTTTTTTATTAAATTAAATTATTGTACTCTGATTCAATCAGTTATAATTGGGATTGATAATGAATATAAGAGTGGTAATGCATTATACCCATTATTTTAAATAACAATATGCCTTGGATTCATAGTGTGAAATATAATAAGGGTTCTATTGAGCATTATGGTATGATGCTCCCTTACATAAAGTGTTTAGCATGATGTCCCACACCATTGAAACTTCTTGGATGGTCGGAATGGAACCCAATGTCCATGAATTGAGTATTGACAAAATGGAAGACTCACAATTGTTTTGAGTGTTAACATGATGGCACAATAACCATCTAGAGTGATGATCATTACATCCCCCACTCATTAGGTGATATGGGGCATGTACCCTCGGTTGGTTGTGAAAGTCTCATATAGACTTTTTATGGTTGATTGGGCCATGGCGTAGTCCATCCAAAATCTAGTAATCTAGGTATATAGCCACCTAAATCCGCACAAATATGGTTCATATAGTTTGGTGACAAATATTACTAATCTATACATTTATTATTATTATATATATAGTTATTTTTTAGACACTCTTTTCTTCTATGATATAAATAAGGTAATACTGTCAGGTGTCCATCAAGAACATGAGCATGCTTGTTTTTGTTTATTTAGAATTTTTTATTTTTATGTTTACATGAATAATATTATAATTTATACTCACGAATAAGAATTAGATATATACACCATTATTGGTGGCATATTGGTATTTTATCTCACACCCTTGTCGGGCTGCCATTGCATTGTGGTACCCAACTAGATATCATGTTTGAAGGACCATGGATTATCATTGGTGGTGTTATGGTTGTACCCAAGAGTAATGAGAGCATGTCTAATCTGAAGCCCATGATTCTCATAGAGATATCCCTTGAGGATTTTCTTTTTTTATTATTTTTATACTTTGCTATATAATATTACATTCTATATGTCTACAACTTTTATTTATGTACTATCATGTAGACATGAATGTATTGTTTTATATTGGATTTGGCAATCTATTTTTCAGTTTAAATTATACTTCTACTAATATATCTTTAATTTATCATTTTTATTTTATTGTCTATTATTTATCCTATGATATAAAATTATGGTAATCTAATACTGAGGGTATATCCTCCCAAATATCACCTCTTATGTCCCTCGATTCTAGTTAGTTGCCTCTGGATTAAAGGAAGGCATGATTGAGTCCATGTGAAATTTATTCCGGCTAGTGGTTTTATAGGAAGTGAGGTGAAGATTTTAAATTCTTTATTCTGGGTATTATTATCATCAAAACATTGAGCATCAATCCAACATCATAATCTTAGGCACATGGAGTATGAGTGCAACCCCAATATCACTGGTACCTAGAGAATAAGGCTAACACAAAAAATCTTGGGTACATGGACCATCATTCCCACAACAATCTACATGAATGAATCATGGTCCTAGATTAATAGTCTGTAACCCCATGAGAAGCTTGATCATTATTCTAGAACCCTATCGACATTTTTAAAATATACATAAAAATATATCAAGTTTTAACATCTTTGATATTATAATCAAATATTATCAACATGGATCAGTTTAATTTAATTTCTTTTTCATTTAATCCAATTACTAATAATCATATCACGTCTCCATAACATTTCCATGTTAATACAATTAACTATATATAAAAATCTATCGTACTATCACATTCATAATTAGATTAATTCCAAAAACCCTTTAATTCAAATTTTCAATCTAGAAATTATAATTTTATGGGTATTGGAACACCCCATGGGTTTCTATAAAACCATGTCTCATAATATCCAACAAATCAAATGGAACTTGAGAAGGGACTCACAATTTGAAAGAATTCAATTCACTATTATAGATTAAAGTAAATTGCATGACAAGGAAATATGAAGAAATAATTAAATACATGAAAAAGGAATCAAGAAAATTGGAATTAGAAAATTGACCACCTAATATATGATTTTTTATTAATAATCACACATATATAGCCCTCATTTCATGGCATAATGATAGAATTCATAATGGTAAAGATGATCTAGGATAAAAACCCAAGATCAAGATCCAAAGTAAAATATGAATTAAAATATGGATATATAATTACAAAACGAGTTATAATTAATCAGTATCTAAATGGTATGAAATATGGGAAAGATAAGAATGTAAATAGAGGAGAAATTACAAATCAAAGATATGTTTATTTCTTACACGAGATCATATTTTCAAGAAGTATGGGGTTTGAGGAGATAATGAATCACCTCAGGATCCTCCCACAGTAGGGATAATCATTTTATCTAGACTGGGATGATTAGTAATATACAATTGGGGTTTTTTTAATTTTTAATTTAATTTATAGTGTTTAAAAAATTCTATACCCAAGGTTTCCTAGAAGGTCCACTCTATTAGAAAAACTATGTGCCCATACTATCGAAGGGTGAATGTTTTTTCAATGAGGTAGATTTTTTTGAAACATTGTGAGAACCATGAATACTCCACTATCCTAGGGTGCATGATTTATGTGTGGTGTCACATTTTGGTCAAACCATGTTTCCCATTCTAGTGGCTAAAAATGGGGTACCCATTTTTCGGGGGAAAACAAATAAATTTTCCCTAACAGTGTACTAACCATGCACAACCCCTGGGCTTCCAAAATTATACAAAAGACCCAAAATAAACCTGAATAAATACCCAACCAAGGTATGATTAAAATGAAAAAATAATACATGAAAAATAGTATAATATTCTGTATAAATTGCTGGGATCTTAAAATCTACCCTCCTTATAATATCTTATCATTTAATTGCACTCCAAGTGTCACTCTGCTTCTGTGGTGAAAAGTTTAAGACATCGGCACCACATATATTTTACCATATCACATGTTTCTTCTTACGAATATGATGCTCTTAAAGGGATACATTACCCTAAATATCAACATCATCTGCATATGTCACATGATATGGTTTGAGGTGATACTTCTGAACCAATGAAACATGAATGTTATTTTTTAAAAGATCTATATCTCTATGGAATATCTAATTGGGACACCATCGGTCTAATTCTCTCCATAATCTTAAATTGTCAAATAAACATGAGAACTAACTTTCCCTAATTCTAAATTTTATGGTGACCTAATCTTAGTGACACCCAAATGAACAAAAAACCACCCTCTATGAACTCAAGATTTCAACCACATCGTTCAGAATATTAATTCATTCTAAAATATTTTGTATTCATATAATTCTGATTTAACTAGACCTATTTTAATTTCTCATGAATTATACTTAATCCCACGAACATTGAATCTCCCACCTCTACCCAACATGGTGGTTTTTTTCATGGAATACCATAAAGAACCTCATATAGTTCCATATGAATTGTAATCTGATAATTATTGGTATAGGAAATATATACTTTTGCAATGTTATTATTCCAAGTTTCCCTATAGTCAAGGTTGTATGCCTACATCAAATCCTCCAACACCATAATAGTGTTCCCTTATTACCCTTCAATCTATGGGTGAAAAGTTGTAACTATAAAAACATAATAACTAAATTCCATTTAAAATCCTTTCCCAATGTTTTAAGTAACATTGTGATCATTATTATAAATTATACTCTACAACACCATTGTAAATAGACAATCTCTCAAACTTATATATATACCTATGCGGATCAATAGTGAATGTTTTCTGAATTGGCATGAAATAGGATACATGTTCAACCTATCCATAATCACTGATATTCCATCATTCATATAATAGTTCATTTGATTACCTACAATAAATTACATGGTACAATTATCCCATATTCATTCCTTGATGGGAAATTGATGTAACACACCACCAAGTTGCTGGTGCTTAGCCGTCACATATTCATATGTGTAGCATCATGTCACAAAACCTATAATATCCATTTTCATTATAATACACTAGATCTATATCAAAAAATCATTGTATATCATTTTCAAACTAGACACATTGATGCATGAAACTCATACATCAATTCATTTTCATATACTTTGTAACAAAAACATAACCCTAAACATAGATGATCTTATCCTCATCTATACTCCAATCATAAGGTGAATCCAAATTTTATAGGATTTTACTCAAGGAAAAACACTCTAAATCCTAATACATCCTTTTATTGATCTACCTCATAATTTTATACCCAAAATATAAATACATAAGATCCATATTATCTTGGACATAATGAACCTCTCTATAAATCCAAACCAATAAATCCATCACCTTACACTTTGAACTAGACTCCTACACTTCTTGAGTCTATGAATTTCGATAAACATAATTAATAAAAATATTCCATTTCCCTATCATATATTCCAACTCAAATTCAAATGACTACATATACTAAACACATTTTTACTAATTGAGATTAAAATATAATTTCTAAATGATTCAACTGAAACATTTATGGCCAGTATGAACAAATAAAATTTCACCAAACTTGTAATGACACTAAAAATTTAAGAAATAAACCAACATAGAGAAATAGGGATCATTAATAGGATAACACTATTCATTTTCTCTCAATTATCGTGATACATATTCCCTTAATCGATCAATTTACATCAACAATTCCCCAAGTCTAATTCCACATGGACCAAAAACATACTAAAGTACTCACTGGGAATAGTTAGAATCAATTGAGGTGAATTAGCCAAATTATTATCCAACTCTTGAAAATTATCCTCACATGATCGAGACCTCTTAAACATGAAACCCTTTTTGGTCAAACCTAGAAGCGACATTTCCTAGTGTGGAATTTTTTAAATGAATCTATAATTATAACCCACGAAACCCAAAATGAAATAGATATAAATGAAATTATTTTGATAATCTCAAGAAACAACTACATGAAAATTTAATGGTTCCACTAAAACAAATTTATTAGAGATTATGTGACCTATTAAATATACCTTTTCGATCGAAAATTTACACTTAGATAACCTGGAGTATAAATTATGATCACTATGTTTACTCATGATTATGTCATGATGATTATAATGATTTTCATTAGTTTGGGAGTACTCCTAGATTCCATCGAATAATTCAACAAATAAATAGTCTAAAAAACATGTGGAATATTGGGTTCATCAACTCCTTAAACACAGAATAAACTTGTTTCAAAACAAATAGAATTAAAATGAACTCATACAAGTCATAACTACAACTAATTGAAGTCTGTGATATATCAGAATGTCTAACTCACAACTGATGATACCCTTACCATAGATAGATCTTGGAGAACAAAAAGGTACCCCTATGTTGGTCAAAAAGATCATCCATACATGGATGAGGATACAATTTCTTAACTTTTATTATAATTAACTTCGTATTATCAAAACAAATACATAAGATTCTATTAGAATTATCAGAAAAAATACTGTAGAACCCAAAGGTTATATGAATAGATGGATAATTCCCTTATCGTTAATGTCCTATAGCTATATCTTAAGATATTTAATCTCTCCCTGTGACATTCACTATGTAGAAATTCAATCTGGTTCAACTCCATGCATTAGATGAACTGTGAACTCAACATCCCTCTCATTCTGAATCTGTAATAAATATTTAGGAAATGAATCTGAAATTCAATCCATTAAGGGTGTAAAGAAACTATACTTCAAACACTTGTCATCTAGTAGAATATAAAAAACCTAGGTGGTGAGATCACTTAGTTTCTGATGAAATAGACCCATACATCCTTGATATAAATCCCATTTTTCAGGATGAACATATCTACTATGCTCAGGATATGTTAAGGCAACTCTCCTATAAAACAATATCTATATTTTCTTAGTTTGATAACAACTTATACAAACATAGATTCAATAGAAACCATGGATATGATGTACATGTATAACTAAAAGGAATTTAAAATCACTAAACTCAAGGTAATACCCCATGTGTATATGTATATATTTACATCAAATTTATACCCAAAAGGTATTTATTGTCAAAACCCCACATAAAAATAAATCTTTTTGGACTCAAATGATTATGATGTTTTGAAGAGAAAAAATAATGTGATGCTTCTATATCAAATAATGAACTAGAAAGATTAAAATATATAAGAATAGTACCTATGAATATTGACAGTCCATCCAATATATCAAATTGTGTAGGATGAATTACATGTAAATAACTTATACTTATGAGTTGTGCTCTGGTCTGAGTTCCATATGATACAATACTCATCTAATAAGGACTCCCTTTTCTTGAAGTACCACATTTTTTCCCCAAACAACATGACTAGTATATATCTAACTAAATCAATGGATTGGTTTTGAAACCCCATCACTTGTACTCTAGTTCTTCCTAGATCCTATATCAATACTCATTGATCATATGTTGTTTTTGTTCCATTATAAATGTCCCATCCTACCGAAATCATGGAACTCCACTGGTTGTAAGGGAAACTGACTATGAATGTGTGCAGACCTACCACACTGATGGAAGATCACATGATTACTTCCCTGGGATGCTGATCCTTCACAATGGATACTTTTATTTCTATTACACTAGTGAATTTTCTAATAATGATTTTTCCATCTATTGGAATACATACCTCCTGGTCATCCAGCAGAATTTGCCAATCCTCCACTAGAATCCTTCTTTAGTTTCCCCATAACAATTTGATATTAATTCACTATATCATCAAAAATCTTTAATCATAAGAAACTAACCCATGACTTATTCTCACATTTACATCCATCCGTAAAATGTCTTATCACATCTTCCTCATATAATTTCAGTGATGTGACAAAGCACTGCATGTTGGTGACGTTTCCAACATATTTCATCACTGATATGACTCCTCCGTTAAACTTCATAAATTCTACTACACTCTCATTAATGAATATCAATGGGTACAAGTGTTATAAGAACTTATTCTTGATGTAATTCCATTCCATTCCCTCTAAATTATCATCCCGAGACTGAATACCCTACAATCACTTCGCGGCGGCTCGCGAACATCAAATGTGCTCGCGGAGCCTTACCGCCTCGGGTGCTTCGCGGCGGCTCGCGAACATCAAATGGGTTCGCGGAGGATGACCGCCTCTGGAGCTTCGCGAGGCAGCGAGGGTCGGGGCGCTTCGCGTTGGTGCTTCGCGGCGGGGCTTTGCAGTTGTGCTTCGCGAGGCAGCACGCCAGCCGTCCTTTTCCTTCCTTTCTTTCGGGCCATATTTTTGGTGCCAACAAATGCCCCCCCTCAGACTTGGAGCCGCGGTGGGCGAAGGGTCGAAATATGAGGGAAAATTTCCAAAATTGTCGGTGGTTCGCGATGCAGCATCGCGAAGGGGCCCCGCGATGCTCGCCGGGGCCACGGATCCGGACGCGCCGCGATGGTTTTCGCGGGTGAGGCGCGCCGCGATGCTCCGGGGTCGCCGCTTATAAATAGGGAGTCCTCCCTCTTTTGTATTCATGTGCCTTACTTGTTTTTTTGTGCTCTCGACTTTGTGAAGCTCCGCGTACTCCGCGACAGCACTCCGCGGATCGAGCTTTGCGGCGAACCGCGGGTCTCCGACTCTGCGTCCGCGCCAAGAGAACCTCTGCTTGTCGGCCTTGGCCAGACTTCATGGCTTGGTTTCGCGACCGATCTTCGTGATCCGTCTTCGCGGTCGAGCATCGCGATCCATCCGAAAGAATCCTTTTCTGAGGGCCAGAGTTAAAATGGCCCATCAAGAAGCTGTCTTGGGGGTCCTTGCAGATGCTGCTCGTCGAGATGAGATGGCCAACTTTCCAGGCTTGGGGGAGATGATCTGGAGCCACTTGGACCACACTTCTTTGACGGATCTGCTCTTGGAGGGTTAGAAAGATTATCTGCAGTGCAAGAAACTGCCGTTGTACGGCTTCAGGCTGAGGGATGACGTCTTCATCCCTGAGGCGAGTAGGGATGAACCAGCTTGCTGGTTCAGGAGCACACCGTGCCAGCACCAATGGTTCAGGGCGGCCGATGGCCACGCGCGGGAGGACTTCACACCCGTTACCGCTGACTGTCTCTACAACCATGGGAACGACATCGATGGGAAGCCATTGCTACCAGAGACTTCCCCTCCCCTCTACCGTACAATGCTGAAGGCGGCCTTGCAGGATTCGCAGAAGGGATGGTCCGATGAGTGGGACCTGCACCAGGGCGGCAACTTTACTGATGACTGGGCCTGGGCCTACTGGGTAGGCGCCTCATGCGAGGAGTTCGGGGCCGAGTTGAGGATAGTGGGGTTATATGAGGCAGCATGGGCCTCCCATTTCCACATTTACCAACCGAAGCAGCTAATGCCAGAGTTGCTGAGCAGATGGTAATCTAGGACCAACACTTTTCACCTGCATCACGGGGAGGTGGGCATCAGCCTGTGGGATGTCCACCAGATTTCTGGGGTCCCGATCTTCGGGGCCATGTATGACGAGTTCCTCCCCGTTGCCAGCGCATGGGGGGATGCGGAGCAAATGCCGCGACTGGCATCGGCGCTAATGGCGCTTGTCCCTGGAGAGGACAAGGAGGCAGTGAGAGACATCCACTTCAGGAGGTGGTTCAAATTCTTCCTGAATTTCCTAGAGAATCGAGAGTTCCCTCCAAGGCCTCGAACTTGTCCAAGGGTGGCCCAACGGGGCAAAGGGCACTCGTATTGGCGGGTCTTGGAGGACAGCCAATGGAAAACATGGGGTTTCAGTGTCAGCACTGAACAACAGCTGATAGTCAGGCTGGCGGCGTTCATCGCGGCTCTCATCTATGGTTGGATCCTACCGGTGAGAGATACAAGCATGGGGGTACGGCCCAGCTCGTTTATCATGGCGTCGATGTTGGCCATGGGGAAGCGGATCAACCTGGGGATTCAGATGCTCACCAAACTGTACAGAATGCTGCGGCATATTAGGATATGTGGTCCCTTCCACCTCCTGTATGGGTGGATTTCAGCGCATATCAGGGGGATTTACGAATATCCATACCCCATTTCGCCGTTGGGATCAAACTTTCGCCCCTCCATCCTGAACGCGGTCGGGAGCTTCCAGTTCAAACTAGCCGTTCCGATGGTGCTGAATAGGGTGTGGAGGGCAGACGAGTTCAACTTTCACCCCTTCCCATTGCCGACGGGGATTCTTACTGATGATGGACGGGGAACGGAAGAACATCGGGATTACCTCCTGGACTTCCGAGGTGGAGTTTTGGTGGCACGAATAGATCGTGATCCGCTCTGTGAACCGTACACTCCGTATCGGTTTGCGAGGCAGTTTCGGTGCCTCCAGCGGCTAACCCCGCAGGTATACTGGGAGGTGCGTCACGAGGAGCACCCGTGTGTGATGAGGCAGCTGTGGCTCATGTTCACACGTGAAGATGGAAAGATGCGGATTGCATTGCCTCCATCCACCACCGCCTTCGGATTAGTGAAGGAGTATGCCATTAGTTGGGAGGCCGCTTATCCGGGGGAGATGCTGAAGCAACCAACGATCCGGGTTGGTGACGGTGGGCCTCCTCTATCTCGAGGTCGGGGTCGGAGGGCGGCTAGGGCCGCTCGCGGTAGCGGGGCTTCCATGGCGGCGAGACCCACACCGGCCGACGGTATGGCAGCAGCGGTGGATCCGGTGATTCCGGGAGAGCAGGGTCATCTGGAGGGGCGGCCACCGAGGGGATTCCGTAGGATATCCACTCAGGCTCCGGGGAAGCGCCTGCGTCACATTGACATGGTAGAGGACGCCGTCTTCCCGTAAGCTTGGGACATTTGGGATGTCAACCGGAAATTCCTCAGCCCATCCGAGATATGGGCCCACCTGAATCGCCTCGGGATGGAATTACCGGGTATAGGCCCAGTTCGGGCTGGATTCATGGCGTCTCCGGCGGAGGCAGAATAGTACCTGGAAGAGCTGGAGGATTACGTCCACTCCAAGGGTGTCCCTCGCCCAATGACAGACCGGGTGAGGGTACTATTGAATCAGATGGTCCCCCCAATGTTATCGGCAGCCGATCTGAGGGAGCGCTTCCCCTTGCTGGAGGAATCAGAGGACTCCTCTCGGGAGGATGAGGCTGGAGGAGGGAGCCCGCTGGAGGAGGGCGAGGTCGGAGACCGAGGCTCCGAATCTGACGATTTCGCAGAGGCTCTCGAGGTAGAATTCCAAACTTCTCTCCTTACGATCTGTTCGTGGATCCCTATGGACTTCTCACCAATGTTTGATCCATGAAGGAGGAACTTGTTCATAGGCCTCGTTCTCGCTCCTTGGCGGGTGATGATGCGGGACCTTCAGAACCCACGCCTATGGCTGTGTCCAGTTCTGCATCTGGTGGGACCAGGGGGCCTGAGGTGGCTCCTCTGGAATCCCCAGACCATCCAACAGTATACGGCGGGCCTCGCCTCGGGGTCCCATCAGTACCGGCTCAGGAGCAGCAGTCGGAGGTCAATCTTCGTAAGTCTCCTCCACCGGTCTCCTCATTGTCACATGTAGGCCATGCCAACTAACGTTTATGTCCCTCTTTGTCAAGCAGTTCTTCGACTAGCGTGGGCTGCTGCGGCGAGGCTGGTCAGGATGTCTGGTGGCGTCCCTCCTAGGGGCATGCCAGTGATGGTGGAAATAATCCCTCCATCTCCTCAAGCTGCGATACACATCATCACTGGCGGGTCCGCCAACAGGGCCGTACCCGAAACCATTGAGGTGGAATCCAAGGAAGAGGATCAACCAGTCGGTCCCAGCTCTGTTGCACCTGCTTCGGCGCCAGGTGTCGCACTGGATTCGACACCGGATGTTGATCCTACCAAGGATTTCCTGCGGTCGTATCCGGTGTATGAGCCTGCCAATCGCGCAGACTGGGACGAAACGGCCTCCGACGAGGAAGACAGCAGCATAGTTCGCCGCCGGTCGTGGAAGCTAATCGCACGCTTTATCAAGGACAGTCCCCACGCACAATGTCTGGCCGAAATGGATAGGCTTCACTCGCGGTTGCGCGAACTGTGCGCGGGGGGAGTGGATGCCCAACGTCCTCATGCACTCATCCGAGATCTTATGGCTGAGAAGATCCGGGAGCATGATCGCGGGCTCAGCGTGGGCTGGCAGCGGAGGAAGGCGACCAGCATCAAGAAGCTCCAGGAGGCTGAAGGCGAGGTTCAACGGATGCAGACCCAGGCAGACGAGCTTTCTGCCTCTCTTGATGCACAAACTGAGCTGGTCTCACGGTTGAAGGCCCAGCTGGCGGAGGCAGAAGAGCACATGAGGCAGACCTCTAAAAAGATGGTTGTCGTTCGAGCTGATGTGGAGAGGGCCAGAGCCAGGACTGACGAACTGCGCCCCGCCGCTGCGGAGGAGGAGCGAGAGCTAGTTCAGCAGCAGCAAGCCTTGGATGCCGCAAGTCAACGGGTGGCAGCGCTGCAACACTCTTTTGACGGGGTCAACCCATCCATGGGGGATGTCAACCCCCCGAGTATTGTAACAAACCCAAAACCCTTTTATTGGTATTTTCGTGCTTCCAAATTTTACCTTTGTTTTGAATGCCGTAGCACGCACGATTTCCACTGTTGAATTGCCTTTTCACATCCCTACAATGATTGCGGGACGTTTGACGAAAATTCCCCAAGCCAGTCCATGTTCTCGAAAGATGGGGAAGGCTTGATCGGAGGAGGAACTTCCAGGATAGTCGAATTACTGTTTCTTCGACGTGCTCTTATGAACGAACGGGTCAACGCCAGGGGCGTTGAAATCGGTCCAAACAGATGAAAATGGGAAGTGTGAATCACGATACCCAAGATTCGGAACACTGTTGGGATGGTGTGACAATAAGGGGCAACCGTTAACCTTGGAGGAGAAACGGTACCCTTACTGCATTAGCCCAAAATGGGGACAACAAATGAGCATCGACCGCTGACCATATTCGCAATGCGGGATTTTATCAATTTGTTTTCGATCAATCCTTCGGGACGTTGGCCCGTAATGGTAGGAGAGCCCTTGGGCGTAGTATCCAGGCCGTTATTGGGGGTCCCTCCAAACATGACCAGTCTTCCGGAACATTGGCCCAGGACGGTAGGTGAGCCGATGCGGCATGAGACCAGACCGTTAGGGGGTTACTTTAGACACGAAAGAGGACAAGGGTCCGAATAAGGGGCACGCAAAGCGTGGAATATGAGGTGATGGTCTGTTCGAACAGAATCCAACACTTAGGTAGTTACACCACCGTGGTGGGAGTATGTGCGATAGGCGCATCGGTTTGACCATGGATCCTTCCTTTTTTTTAGACAGGGCCTCTCTGGCAAGGGGATCCGTCACTTCCCAGTGGGATCTTTGGGCATCATGAACTTTTTCAGGGTAGAACCGCAGTTTATTTTCATGCGTTGAGGACACATAGACTCGTGTTGTTTAACGTCATACGATAGGATGTGGAATAAGAGGGAAGGAAGCGTGTGGCGCGGTAGATATGAAACCGACGCGAATGAGGACATGGAGTCCAAATCACACCACATACCCCCGGAGGACACTCTTCATGTCTAGGGACCAAGAGTGAGGATTGAGCTGGGCCCGAAGCAAAGTGGCCGTGCATTCCTACGTACCCCATGAGGATGGGAATCATACATAGTTCTGAAAGCACATTTTAACGTCATGCAGGACGATGAGAAGCCCGACCGTGTTGGTACACATCCTGCCAAAACTACTAAGCCCACGTGAGTCGTGCTCGGTGTGGGAAACAAGTAGTAGTGGTGGGAATTTCCTGACACAGAGAGGGGATAGTTAGGGCAAAGGGACACTCGGTAAATCCCAGCCCAGTGACACTAACACGATCTTGAGGCGCACCTAGATGCGCGAAGAGAAAGATCCGAGTATGATGGAATTCCACTTGAACGTGGGGAAGTGGAAATGTGTGAATCATGATGCTCAAAATTCAGATCACAATGATGACGGCGTGACGACGGAGGGTAACTGCTGACCGTATTCACAACGCAGTACCCTGTCGCGTTAGCCTAGAATGGGGACAGACAAATGAGGGTCGACCGTTGACCATGTTCGAAACACGGGACCATGTCACAAATGTTGTCAGATATCCGTAGGGACGTCGGCCCGAAACGATTGAAGGGCCCTTAGGTCCAGCATTCATGGAGAGCCCTTAAGCTTAGTATCCACGTCGTCTGAGGGTCCTTTTGGATGTGGAAAAGGATGAGGATCCAAATAGCGAGTTCACGAAGCTTGGTCGTGGGATGAGGGGAATGTCCCTGTGAAAATCCCACACTTCGGGCTCTTTGTCAAAACACATCTGAATACAACAACGAAACGTATTAGAGAGAGGGAGCAGATTCCTTTCCCTTGGGGAGATCTTAGTTTAGGGTCGTAGAATTCGGACCATGAAAAGTTAGACTGGGCCCGCGGGGAAGTGCCCGGGCGCTCCTACGTATCTCATAGGGATGAGAATCAAGCCTTACGTAGTTCTTGATGGACCTTAGACCATAAATAGGTAAAGGGAGCAAGGGACGCATGGCATCAAAACCCGACGTGAAGGAGGACCTAAGCCCTACTTACCATGCATTCTCTGGGGAAATGCTCGAGTCGAGGGACCGAACACAAAGGTTAGGCTGGGCCCGCGGGGAAGTGCCCGGGCGCTCCTACGTATCTCATAAGGATGAGAATCAAGCCATACGTTGTTCTGGAAATGACATGGTAGGATACCAGTGCCAGGGGAAAAGGGGAGTGCGGGTGTGTCCCTTGCACTAAAAGAAGCGGAATTTGATGTATCTTGTTTGTTCTTTAAGGTGAATGGTTATTTTTGTGAAGCGATAGGCCTAGAATAGTAGGTCGTGAGGTCGCCACAAGGATCAAGCCGCGATGGGCGTTGACAAATGGCATGGCGTGTGGCCAGTACCCAACGTGATTTCCTCTACAACGAGGTTACCACAATGCGGTGCTGTTTTTCGTCGTGTGGCCAGGACGATAATGTCACAGTTTAGGGTCGTATGATAGGACCAAGCATGCATTTTATCATCATGCAGCACATACGTAGCAGAGACGATGCTAGGCGGGAAATGTGCGCAGTGTTATAAAACACAATTGACAGAGACATGATCCCACATCAAATTGTACACCATTCGGAGAGGGAAACCTTAGGCCGAGGGGCCTATACAGAGGTGATACAGGGGGAGAGACTGGATTCTTGAATGGGTTGTACCCAGAGACAGGGCGTCTGGGAGGTCCTACATATCCCATGAGGATGGGAATCAAGTTCAACGTAGTCCCGAATGGGTCTTATTTTATGTTCTTAGAGCTCGGACCATGGGAGCCCCAAAGGACGCCAGATTGCAGCTTTGTCCCCCTAGCATGCAAAGGTGCACTAAGGGATAGCGCCAAAAGTGTCAAGATTCCACCTGTACATGATGGGGTGGAAAATGATGTGAATCATGCAACCAACATTCAAGGAATGAAGGGGATAGCGTGACGACAGAGGATTACTGTTGACCATGTTCGCAACACAGCATCCTGTCGCGTTAGCCTGAAATGAGGACTAACAAACGAGCATCGACCACTGACCATATTCGCAATGCGGGATTTTATCGATTTGTTGTCCAAAACCGTCGGGGGCGTTGGCCCGTATCGGTAGGATATCCCCTGGGCATTGTATCTAGGACGTTATCGGTGGTCCCTCTGGGTGTGAAAGGTGATGGAAGTCTGAATGGAGGGGAACACGAAGCTTGACAAGTGGAAGGAACTTGATCAAGTTGAATCTGACACTCTTGGTCCTAGACTAGAGTGCTCTTAATACATGGGTGAACCACTGCAAGGAGTTAAGGGACTCAACTTTGAGGGTTACCGAGAGATGGCAGGTTCCTGGGGGAAGGGGGGAACGGTGGCCAAAACCATGTATCATACCTACACATCCCCCTTCTAGAGAGGGATAGGCCAAGTGGCCTAGGTGACCGGGAGATCAGGAGATCACTAAGAGGTGGGGCTGGACCCGAATCTTAGACATTCAGGTGGTCCTACGTATCCCATGTGGATGGGAATCAAGCCACGCGTAGTTATAAAGGGTGCCTTTTAATGTCATGCAGGACAAGGAATAGGAGGGCCAACTCTCAGAACTGGGTGCACGTGGTGCAGCTATTTCAAACCTGACATGAATGAGGACGTAATCCAACACTACGCCATGCAGTCCGGTGGTTGGGGTCCCAATGGTAGGACCCGAGAGAGGTGAACTTTCCGAACTCAAGCTGGACCCAAAGACAAGGGGTTTTGAACGTAGTTCCAGATGAGAGTCTTAGTTTATGGTCTTAGAGCTCGAACCATGGATGGTGACAACTCCCGAGTAAGAATAGATTTCAACCCAATCCATAAGCCCACGTGAGATAAACTCGGTGCGGGAAACAAGGGGGGTATCCTCATCACAATACTTGGGGCGTCCATCAAAGGGGAGTCGGTGGAGAGTTTCGAAGGACACCTTTGATGCAGCTTGTTCTCCCGACGTGCAGACGTGCACAGAGGAAAAGTACCAAAAATTCTGAGACTCTACTTGGACACAATGAAGTGATGAAGGGTGTGAATCGTGTACCCAGCATTTGGGCTTAATGGGTTGACGTGGCGATAGAGGAAAACTGTTAACCATGATGGAAACACAGCGTCCGTATCGCGTTATCCTGAGGTGGGAACAACAAACGATCATCGACCGCTGACCATATTCGCAACGCGGGATTTTATCGATTTGTTGTCCGAGACCCTGGGGGGCGTTGGCCCGTGTCGGTAGGAGAGCCCTTGGGCGTAGTATCCAGGCCATTCTTGGGGGTCCCTCCGGGTGTGAAAGATGATGAAAGCCCTGATGCGGGGATACGCAAAGCCTGGAAAGCGGGTGCGGACGTGTCCAAGTAAAGCTTGGCATTCGAGGTAATAAACCAGAGTACTCTTAAGCACATTGGTGAACCGCCGAAAAAGGGATCGACGAAACAGCTCCGTAGGGGGGGGGGGGAACATGGCGTGGTCATTACAAGACCGTCGTGAATGAGGACATAATCCCACACCACACCATATGATCCTCTCATGGAGGAAGGATAGGCCAAGGGGCCAAGATGGGATGAGGATTCCCGAGAGATGGGGCCAAGATGGGATGAGGATTCCCGAGAGATGGGGCTGGACCCGAATCTTGGACATTCAGGTGGTCCTACGTATCCCATTAGGATGCGAATCAAGCCACACATAGTTCTTGAAATGCAGTTTAACGCCATACTGGACGAGGAGGGGAGTAATATACTCCTACGCAAGGTGTACAGTATGGAGAAGAAGCCGACGTAAATGAGGACATAGTCTTACATCACACCATGCAATCCTATAAGAGAGGACTTGGGTTATGGCCTGGAAAGGCCAAGGGGCCTGGGGCTGAGCCTCGGTCAGAAAGGCCTGACTGGCTTGCAGTTTAACGTCTTGCAAAGAGGACGAGGGGCCAGGGGCCCAAGAAGGACAAGGGGCCTGAGGCTGGGCCTCGTAAGGGGAGTCGTACGGCATGGTACATGATTCCGACGTGAATGAGGACGTAGTCCTACACCACACCGTACACTCCGGGTAAGAAGGGACCTAGGCTGTGGCCCAGAAAGTCCAAGGGGCCTAAGGTCAGGCATCAGTTAGGAAGGCCTGACTAGTTTGTAGTTTAACGTCTTACATGAGGATGAGGGTCGGGGACCCGAAAAGGCCAAGGGGGCTGAGGCTGGGCCTCGTAAAGGGAGTCGTACGGCATGGTACATGATCCCGATGTGAATGAGGACGTAGTCCTACATCACACCGTCCACCCTTATGAGGAATCCAGGGCCGTGGCCCGGAGAAAAGAGAATGTTATCAGTCAGAAAGGCCTGACTGGTTTGCAGTTTAACGCCTTACATGAGGACAAGGGTCGGGGACCCGAAAAGGCCAAGGGGCCTGAGGCTGGGCCTCGTAAAGGGAGTCGTACGACATGGTACATGATCCCGACGTGAATGAGGACGTAGTCCTACATCACACCGTCCACCCTTATGAGGAATCCTGGGCCGTGGCCTGGAGAAAAGGGAATGTTATCAGTCAGAAAGGCCTGACTAGTTTGCAGTTTAACGTCTTACATGAGGACGAGGGTCGGGGACTCGAAAAGGCCAAGGGGCCTGAGGCTGGGCCTCGTAAAGGGAGGGCGTACGTCATGGTACATGATCCCGACATGAATGAGGACATAGTCCCACATCACACCATCCACCCTTATGAGGAATCCTGGGCCATGGGCCCGATCGCTAGCACCATCTGGGGACGTTTGTCACCTCGGAATGGGGCAGAATGAATCACTGCGCTCGATGCCTGGGACATCTCGGGGTGGACCCGAAAATCCAGGACACTGTTGACCATGTTCGAAACACAACGTTCCTATGGTGACCCATATGGGGGCAACAAATGAGTGTCGACCGCTGACCAACTTCGCGGTGCGGGACTTGTATCAGCTTGTTTCTTGAAAACCCTCGGGGGCATTGGCCCGTATCGGTAGGAGAGCCCTTGGGCGTAGTATCCAGGCCGTTCTTGGGGGTCTCTCCGGGTGTGAAAAATGACGGAATCCCAGTCAAGGAGTTGGTGAAGCATAGTTGTATCCATCCACGAAAGGGACAAACACCTCCAGGGGGAATGTGCAGCCGGGTCGAGGCTTGCTCGATGTGGGTCGGAGCAAAAGTGTGCACCCTGCCATGTCTTGACCCGAGGGGAAGATTTTGGCTTTTGGGCTGGGCCAACAGACGAAGTGTCTGGGCGTTCCTACGTATCTCATAAGGATGAGATTCAAGCCATACGTAGTTCTTAAAGGCCATGCAGTTTAGCGTCATGCGGTGAGGACGTGGGAGGATAGATGAACGGGAGTGGGCACAAGGTGCGACCCTTACAATCTTTGTGCGAGCGGGGTTGCATGAGCGGGGCCAAAAAAGCCTACTCCCTACTACACAAAGATCCTCCAAGAAAACTATTCCTAGGGGGGATAGTGGAAGGGAAAATCTTGGGGATGGGCTCAAGACGAAGTGTCCGAGCGTTCCTACGTATCTCATAAGGATGAGAATCAAGCCACACGTAGTTCTAGAAGTGCAGTTTAACGTCATGCGGGACGATGAGAAGCACCTCATTTGGGGATATTTATGGTACAACAAGTAATCTGACGTGAATGAGGACGTGGTCCTACACCATATCGTACAATCCCACAAGAGGGTAAGTCGGGGGAAAAACGACAAGCGGGTCCTGGGGCCAAACCGTGGTGGAGACGGGGCCAGGGGCCCAAGGAGGCCAAGGGGCCTGAGGCTGAGCCTCGGTCAGGAAGGCCTGACCGGCTTGCCATTTAACGTCCCTCGGGACGAAGACGCAGTTTATGGTCGTGCAAGACTTTACGGTTTAGAGTCATGTTGGACTATAGTGTCCAGTTTAAGGTCATGCGGGACCCTTTCACAGTTTATCGTCTTGTAGGATGAAAATGCAGTTTAAGGTCATGCAGGACCATTTTGCAGTTTAAGGTCGTGCTGGACCTTCACACAGTTTAGGGTCATGCTGGACCACTTTTTTTTTGCCCTAAGCGAAGTACCGCTTGAGGAACTCGGCATTGGTGGGGGGGGGGGGGGTTATACGCTCTCCATCCGTGGTAACCAAGGAGTATGCTCCATTGGGGAAAAACTTATGGATGATATAAGGACCTTCCCATTTGGGTTCTAACTTGGGCGGTTTCCTACCGGGAATCATTGGCGCTCTAAGGGCCAGTACCAGGTCACCCTGTAGAAAAGAGCAGAGACGAACCTTCTTGTCAAATGCTCTCGCTATCTTGTCCTGATGCCTTTCCAGATTGTCCAGGGCACGAAGCCGGTTCTCGTCCAGTGCCTCTAATTCAGCTAGATGGATCTCGGATACCTCATCTGATGTCTGGTGATCATAAACTGCAGTGCGTAGTGACGGAAGATGGATCTCAATGGGTAGGACGGCCTCAGCTCCATACACCAGGGAATATGGGGTCACCTGGGTAGAGTTGTGAGTCGTCGTCCGGTAAGACCAGAGGGCGTTGGGGAGCTTGTCCGACCAACTCTTCTGGTTCTGACCAACCATCTTCTGCAGAATGTTAGAGAGGGTCTTGTTGAACGCCTCGATCTGTCCATTCGCCTGCGCGTGGTAGCGGGAGGTATGGTTCGACCGGATGTCGTACTTAGAGTACAATTTCTTCAATTCAGCTGCTCAGAAGTTGGTGCCGTTATCGGTGAGGACGGCGTGAGGGACTCCAAACCGGTGGATGATGTTGGAGCTCACAAAGTCAACGATGGAACGGGCCTTGACCTCTTTGAGCGGAACTGCTTCTGCCCACTAGGAGAAGAAATCTGTAGCAGTCAGGATGAACCTACACTGGCGGGCTGTTGCCGGTGGATACGGTCACACTACATCAAGTCCCCATACCGCAAATGGCCAAGAGTACTTGGTGGGGTGGAGGGGCTCCGGCGGCCGTTGCAAGAAGTTGGCGCGTACTTTGAACGCGTGGCATATCTTGGCGTATCCAATAAAATCGTAGATCATAGAGGGACAAAAATACCCCAACCTCCGGATTTGATGGGTCAGTTTCGGCCCAGCTTGATGGGCGCCAAAGGAACCGGCGTGAACCTCTTGCATAACTTGAGGTATCTCCCATCCTTGGAGGCAACGGAGGAGGACACCATCGAAACTCCACTTATAAAGGATCTGTTCCAGACTGGGGCCGTTCCGGAGGGTAAATTGCAGCGCGCGGCGTCGGATTCGCTCGCGTTCGGCCCGGTCGTTCGGGAGCTGACCATTTTGAAGATACTCGACAAAAGGTGCTCTCCAGTCGGGGGTTGTTTCAACCACTGCGTCTGACGAACCCGGGACTCCCGATATAGAGGGTCCGGCGGTGAGATGACTTACCCGCAGGCTATCACGGTCCTCTTGGGTGACGGGGGAAATGACTCTCCGGTGGGCCACGTGTATGACCAAATCATCTTGCTCGGGTTCTGCGAGCGACGCGGCTAATCCAGCCAGGGCGTCCGCTTGGCCGTTCTGCGACCGTGGGACATGGGTAACCTCTGGTCGAGAAGAAAACTGGGCCATTAGGAGGAGGGTTTACTCCAGCAATGGTGCAAGCTCTGGATTCCTGACGACGTAGTCACCATTAACCTGTTTGATTACCAGCTCGGAATCTCCCTTCACATGTAGATGGGGAACATGGATCTCAAGGGCCAACTCGAGGCCGGTGATGAGAGCCTGGTACTTTGCCTCGTTGTTCGTACAACCTTCTGACAACAGGAATGAGTATGGCAGGACGGCTTGCGCCGAGGTAATGAAGACAACACCCAGGCCCACTCTATTGAGCTTGGGATCGTTGAGCCTCCTACCGGTGGGGCTCCGGGAGGCGCCGTCGAAATGAATTTGCCAACATGGGGCATCATGATCGACTGAGAGGATCGTCTCATCAGGGAAATCCAGGTCCAGGGATTGATCCACGGAGGTTGGATGGGCAGCTAAAAAGTCTGTCAACGCCTGTCCCTTAATGGCCTTCTGAGGTACAAACCTGATATCAAACTGCTGGAGAATCACTGCCCACCGTGCTAGTCGGCCAGTCAGCATGGGAAGGTTCAGGATGTACTTCAGTGGGTCTACCCGGGAGACCAATTGCACCTCGTGGTGCTGCAGGTAATGTCGTAACTTCTGCACGGCGAAGACGAGCGCAAGGAAGCTCTTTTCGGTAGGGGAGTATCTGACCTCCGTATCGAGAAGCATGCGGCTGAGATAGTAGAGACTATTCTCAGTACCCTCATTATTCTTCTGGGCGAGCAGCACACCGAGGGATCTCTCCAGGGCGGTCACATAAAGGACCAGCGGCTTTCCGGAGACAAGTGGCATCAAGACCGGAGGTTGGAGCAGATACTGCTTGATTTCCTCGAAGGCGGTCCGACACTCCTCATCCCATTCATAGGTGGTGCCCTTCTTCATGAGCCAGGAAAAGGGCTTACACTTGCCGGCCAGATTCGCAATGAATCAGCGTATATAGGCTAAGTGGCCTTGAAGGCCTCGGAGCTCCCGAATGTTGCTCGAGGGAGGCATTTGGCTGATGGCCTTGATCTTCTCCGGGTCGATCTCGATGCCTCGGTATCTGACAACAAAGCCCAGAAACTTCCCAGAGGTGACCCCAAAAGCACACTTCAGCGGGTTCATCTTCAGGTGACGAGAACGGAGGAAGCCGAACACTTTCTCAAGGTCTCTGAGGTGGTCCTGGTGGTGGCATGATTTGACTACAAGGTCATCCACATTGCATTCCACCAATGTCCCAAGGATCGGTTTGAATATGCGATGCATGGCCCTCTGATAAGTGGCACCTTCATTTTTCAAACGGAATGGCATTACCTGGTAGCAAAAGGTACCCTGGAAAGCCCTGAAGGCAGTGGACTCCTCGTCTTCGGGGGCCATCTGGATCTGGTTATACTCGGAATACTCATCCATGAAAGAGAGGGCTTGGAACCCAGCCGTGGCGTCAATCAACAGCTCCGTCACTGGGAGTGGGAAGTCATCCTTTGGGCAGTGGCGATTAAGATCGCGGAAGTCGATACATACTCTGATCTACCCATTC
This sequence comes from Viscum album, assembly GCA_963277665.1. Lineage (NCBI taxonomy): Eukaryota > Viridiplantae > Streptophyta > Magnoliopsida > Santalales > Viscaceae > Viscum > Viscum album. Next base: position 1,956,918,311 of record OY728143.1, on the reverse strand, counting down.
TTCTTCCTGGCTGGCACAATGTTGGCAAGCCACTTGGGGTACTGGACCTCCATAATGAAGTTGGCTTTGATTAGCTTATCAACTTCGGCCTCAACCATGGCACCATTAGAAGGGTTCATCTTCCTGGGAGGTTGTTTAAACCCACGATGTTTTGCCGGGAGGCCCAGACGGTGGACGGACACTTGGGGATCCAGGCCTGGCATCTAATCGTAATTCCAGGCAAACACATCACGATGCTGTTTGAGGAAGTCTACGTACTGCTGCCGCTCCTCGAGGGACATGGCTGCACTGATCAATGTGGGTCTTGGATCTGCCTCGCTACCAAGGTTCACCTGTACCAGTTTATCAACCGTGGTAGAGACGCCTTCTTCAATGGCTGGGGGAGCATCCTCCAAGTCTTCCTCCCCAACCGTGGGGGGACTTCCCTTGATGGGGGGGGGGGGCTTCTGGGCTATCAAAATCCGAGGGGCAGCTCGTGCCGGCTTGGGCAGCAGCGGTCATCACATCGGGAGACTCGCTTTCCATTGAGACCATAGCAATGAAGGCAGTCGACCCTATCCCATCTGGCCTTCGGCCTAAAGGTCCACGTTTGATGATATCAAAGTAGTGGTGACGTGTCGGCCTGAGTCGGTTAATCCCAGCCCGGTGGAAGAGACACATATGGCGCACCGCCATTGTCATGAGCTTGACGTCCCGGTACCGTACAGGGGTAGGGGGTTCCGGGATGACTTGATCCTGGTTGGTGTAGGAGTACGAGGTGATTTTCCGTTGTCGCTTGGACACGGGAACATGCCTTCCTTGCGTACCCGAAACAACGAAACATTGTCCCATGTCGGGGGTCGTGGCCTCCAACCGGTGGATCGGGAGGATGTAGGCGTCATCCATTCTTTCCCAGGGATCACTTGTGATCGGGGCGGGCTCATCCTCGCTTACCAGGATTTGCTTGTCCTTAATTTTGTAATAACCCACATCCAGATAGCGGGTCTCACAAGAAGCGAAAGGGGACGCGTCTCCTTGGAGCACTCCTACTCGACCGTTGAACGAGTACTTGAGACACTGGTGATACGACGAGGGGACCGCTGCATGTAGATGGAGCCATGGCCTACCCATCAATGCGTTGTAGGCGGTGTCCAGAGAAACAACCATGAACTCGGTGCTGGCAATTAAGACACCGAACTGAGTCTTCAAGCGGATCTTGCCGACCAGGGTTTGCTCTGTCCTGTCGTACCCCTGGATCCTGAGGTCAGAGGGAGTTAAATCACCTTCGGACAGACCCAGCTTTCGCAGCGTCCGGTTCGGAATTAGATTGATTCCAGAACCTGTGTCAACGAGGCAGCGACGGACTTCCACACCGTTGAAGTGGCCAGTGATATACAGTGGGCGAATGTGCCCCTATATAGGAGGGTCCTCATATTCATCGGAGAACGAGATAATCCCCTGACATTCGACGTTTTCAATCGTCTCGGTATGGAAGGATTCCGCAGCTGCCACTTCCGTCTCGAACTGGAGGGGGCTCCTTAGGGCCTCGGCAAGTGCCTCGCGCATTTCAGATGACATGCGAAGGGCCTCAAGGATGGAGAGCCTCGCTGGGATGCCGGCCAGGTGCTTCAGAACATCGTACTTTCGTGCCAAACGCGAACCTCTGCTTACAGGAGGTCATTCGGCATTCGGATGCACAGCGGGTCCGGCTGGTTGGACCGGCGATTGACTAGTACTGGGTACATCTTGCTGCCTACAAGTAGAAGCCTGAAGAGTAGTCGCCGGGCTGAAATCGGACAGCGGAGGCTGGCCTGTAGCCGGGCAACACTGGTTGTGATACGAACGAGGTGGCTCCCCCCAATCCAGTAGCACGAACGACGGTGGAGGTAGAGCCGAGGGTGTCGGATGGGTTTGCGCGTGCTGAGATCTGCACTGAGCCTGCTGCCTGGTCTCGGTAGCGTGCACGGCTTGGCCACAAGTGCCTGCTGACGTACCTCTATGACCGGCGCGATTGCGATTCCGCTGACGTTGACGTCGGCTGGAAACGTTGGGGAGGTCTGCCTGGGGTTCCCCCTCGTCGGGAGTCATATAGGGCTTTACCAGCTCCACGGTGTTAACCGAAGCGTACCCTTGGCTATCGCTCGAGGAGTCATCCACCGCTGGGCGGATTCTGGGAAGGATCCCCATTTCGGGGGGCATAAAGTCGCCGAGGGTGCGGGATGACGAAGGCACTGGCGGTGCACGTTGCTTCTTCTTGCGTCGCCGCTGCTTGCCCTTTTGGGCAGAGGTCGACTGTGAAGACGATGCAGAGGCACCAGCTACTTCTTCTGAAGGTTCCAACTGCTTCAGGAGCGCCCGGATGATACCCTGGGCACAGACGACAGTTTTTCGAGCCATCCAGTCGTCATATTTCTGGGATCCGCGGCTAGGGACCTGCTGCCACTCACCTTCACTGTCACTGCCGATCTCTGACCCTGCAAAGACACCTGCCACTTGCGCTGGTGCTGGGCCCAACTTGACTATGTTGTTGTTGACCAGGTCCTGAAGCCAGTCTTTAAACACATAGCATCGCTTGAGGGTGTGCCCCAGGATCTGATGATAAGGGCAGTAGTTGGGGTGATTGGTGAGATGCGCCTCTGCCGGCCTTCTGCACTCAGGCAGACGCACAATCCCTTGCTCTAGAGCACTTTGGAAGTAGCCAGAGACCTGATTTTCATTGAATGAATAGGTCTGGTACCTTCTTTCCAGATAGGGGTCCCTGGGGGCTTGGTCTTGACGAGGGGCCGGAGGGGCCTGCCGAGGAGGCAGCGCCTGATTGTCTCACCTAGGTGGCGGTGGCGCGTTGCGCGGGGGAACCTGTCGGTTCTGAGGCGGTCGCTGCTGGGCGGGAGCCTGTGCTTGAGGTGGAGGACCTCTACGGGGTTGCGGGGGTGGTGCCGCCGGCAGCAATTCCAGCTGCCTCGGGGCTTTTATTTGGGCCACCGCGGCGGGTTCAGCCCTAGCGGTCCTCCTGGCTGGGATCATAGGGGGCAACAAACGTGCCTTACTGGCCTGTTGCAGGGCTTCCTCGAGGCGTTGAGCCTTGTTCGAGAAATATCTGAACCCTCCATGGTAGTTTTGGGTAATCAAGGAGGGTAACAGCTTTGTCTTGACGTTCCACACACACATCGTCAGTAATTGCTCTTGAGTCAGTGGCATATCGAGGGAATACGTATGTCCCTTCCACCGGGCGATGAAGTCTGCGACTCGCTCATCATGAAATTTGCTTGCACTTGAAGAGGTCTGCAATGGTGGTCTTTCGCGTGGTGGAGCTGAACTAGTATAAGAACTGCCGGCAAAGATCCTCCCAACCGGTCACCGATCCGATTGGGAGCTGGCTGTACCAGACGAATGCCGGACCTTCCAATGTCTGTACGAAACATCGGAGCTTGGTAGCTTCTTGCTGAGCCAGGGACCCCAGCATGGGGCCACACCTGGAAGAAAAATGAGCCAAGTGCTGGGGCGGGTCCCCTGTCCCGTTAAAGGGTGAGAAAGTGGGGTTCCCAAAACCTGGAGGCGCGGGCATATCATCCACCCACGCGGGATAGGGCTTTCCATCCGGTGGGACCGCCACCTGCCGCATTTACAATGCCTCGAGGCGAGCTGTGAGTGCCGCAATAAGGTCCTCCGGGTGGGGGTCCCTGTCTTGACGGGGATCCCTAACCATAAGTGCATTGCCAGGTTCTTCAACACGGTAGACGGCTTCGGCCGCTCGTGGGTCAACTGGCTGGACGACCTGTGGGGTGACTGGGGGAACCCGGGTTGGGTTCTTCATATTGTCCCGTCGCTCGGGGGGGTTTGGCGAGACGTATCGCGCCCTCCTGCCGTATGTTCTGGATTCTGCCCTGTCTGCGGCAGTAGCATGATCAGGGTGGCCCGGAGGCATCTCGCCGGGGGGAAATTGTTCCTGCCCCTGCTGCCCCGGCCTGGGATTACCATAGTCGGGTCGTCTCTCTGCGGCGCGTTCAGCCAAGAGTTCGTCAACCAGCCTTTTCTGCTCAGCAAGCTGCTGGCGTAATGTGGCCTTCTCAGTATCTTCGTCCGTTTTCTGCACAGAGGCGGACGGGTCGGAGTGCTTGACTGTTACGACGTGCTCCTTACAGTTTCCAGTGCTTCGACCGAGTACCAGCGACTCGGTGGGTACGGGGAGACCTAGCAGGTTCCTCTGATGACGGCTAATTCTCCCTGACGGGTCGAGCAGCGGCGGTATGCCCTCGGATGGTACGTCTCCATCAAGGAACTCCAGCTCATCTTCCTTATCCACAACGTCATCCATGTGGACTGCGACCCCTCTTGAGGGCATATCCTTGATGTCGCATAGCGAATCGGTCTGCCGTCGGATAGGGTCGAAGAGGAGAGCGGCATAGTGTCCCCACCCACGGACTTGCACATAGGGGGTGGCTTCCCTAACGATTCTGCGGAGTGCTTTAAGACTCTGAACTCATTTTCGTTGAAGGGCGCTCTGGTGGCCAGGCGACTGAGGGTGCTGGGCTACAAGAAGTGCGGCTGCATCGATCAGGCGGTACTGCTCGCCGATTTCTTCGAAGTGCTCACGACTTCTGGGGTACATAACCCGTTCATAACGGAGGAGGAATTGTGTCGCCCACAAGGTTCCACAAAAGCACCCCACGTCTTCAGGGTTAAGAGACTCTGGTATGCGGAAATTCAGTGCCGCCGTCGGCCAGAACATCTCCGAGAAGTAATCCGCTGCAAGGATACTCCAGAAGCTCCTAGGCTTGGACTCAGGATCTGGCCTTGTGTTGCCCCACTCATCAACCGGGGGCGGCTGAGGGACACATAGCGGTACTGAGGCGGACCATTGGGATAGTAAGATCGGCGGTGGAGAACACGGAAAACGAGCAAACTGGCCGCTGAATTCCGGGCCATCCTCTGAAGAGTGAGGTGACCTGGCCACGATGTCACGATACGATGGGCTGATAACCACAGCTTCTGGAACAGGAGTCGCGGCTACCAGCAACAGGTCGTGTTGTCTCTCTACCATCGTTGGCCCCCAAAATAACTCTATGTGATCTCTGGTAGAGGTAGAGGGATCTTCTGGTGACAGAGGCGGTGATTGCGTGGTCGAGACCTGCGGAATTCCCAGGATTTCTTCCTCCCGGATGTACCTGCGAAGAGAGACGGGAATCCGGTGGAGCGGGCTAAGCCGGACGGCGCCCACCTCTTCAGCATAAGGCGAGGAGTCGTCAAGGCATTCCGGAGACAAGCTCCCGAAGCAGTTGAATGTTGGGGTGGGGAGCAGAGGCTCCCTGCACGGCCTGTTAGGGCGGCGTTGACGGCGGGGCCTGGAGGCCTCCAGGTCCAGGCGGGCCATATTCCGGGTTGGGATGACCCCTTCTTCCTCATATCTGCGCACGGGGTTGTTGATCACCCTTCGCTGGATGACCTCCGATGGGGAAAGGGGGCGTGGGCGCCCCGTATTCCGCGATGTGGTGGCCGTCGTGGCGGTAGCGGCGCTACGTGGGGTGGCCGTCGTGGTGTTGACCCTGCCTCTGCGTGGGCGAGGAGCGGATGGTGACCGCATCTCTGAAGCAGCGACCTGGTTCCTGGAAAATGAAGGGATCAACTCATCATTATTGAGAGGAAAAGGATTGAAGGCCAGTGCCCCAGCGTTCTTCCATTCTCCATGTCTGTGAGAAGGATCCACGCCGATACGCTGCAGAACGGAGTGCTCCAAGTTCTACTGCCCCGACTTCCGGTGAGTTTCACGACAGGCCCGCTATTTGCTTAGCGGGACCAGGCACCGGATATCTGGATCCGGTGACACGTCAATCTACTGGTGACTCGAACATTACGAATCTCCATATTGAGGAGAATAGATTCACTTCGGGTTCACCATTTCTGTTTCCGACGCTTTCGCCGGGGCGCGCGTCCGTCCGTCTGTGGGGGAGGACGCGTGGCGCTTCTGTTTCCCCGCATTCCCGCTTTCCAAAGGTGGGCGGCATTCGCTCCTTATTCAGGGACGTCTGCTCCTTGATCGAAACGGGATGATGGGATGTTGGTTCTTCCTCTTGTGGATTCCTCCTCAGAACTCGTCACCTAGTCCGGGTCTCCCTTATAGATTTAATACGTAGTTCGTGAAACTCTTCCCAGTGCCATGTTTCCATGGACGCCGGTTAATTACACTGCTTCTGTCGGGACATTCCAAAGGGTCCAGTCAGGGTAGCAACCTTCAGTCAGGGGAGTAGTCACGTTGAGGCATCAGTAGCGTGTCTGGATGCTGGGGTACCTGGCATGTCTGTCTGTTATCCTTGACCACAAGGCTTCTCGAGGGCGTGGAAGCCCGAGGCATCCCACATCGAGCGTGGGGAATTATATGTCATAGACACATATTTGAGGTTTTCCTCATCTTCCCGTGCTCAACACAAGGTATGCCGCAAGTTTAACGTCCAGCAGAGACGGATCAACCCAACCAGAGCATTAGCTAGGATAGATCGGATTGAGGGATCCTCCTTGAAGGGATATCGATACCGGGGCCAGCCCATGGGCGACAGTGAAGAAGAGCATACCGACATGGTCTCACCAGGATAAGACGGTCCGGGCGAGAATCGGAACGGGTGGTAGGTTGATGAATGGAGTGGAAGGAGAGTGAAGTGGGACTATCGCAGGGGCGACAGTGGAGTTGGGCTTGAGCCTTGACGAGGCTTCCTACGTATCCCCGTGGCAGGGAATCAAAGTCCGCATAGTTCGGGATGGTGCCGGTAAACCGACATGAAGCTGGACCTTGGCCTGATTAATGTCGTCGGCGAACCAACGTGAAGGTGGACCTTGGTCCGATGGACATCGTCAGCGTACCGACGTGAAGGTGGACCTTGGTCCGATGGGCATCGTCAGCGTACCGACGTGAAGGTGGACCTTGGTCCGATGGGAATCGTCAGCGTACCGACGTGAAGGTGGACCTTGGTCCGATGGGCATCGTCAGCGTACGGACGTGAAAGTAGACCCGTGGGTTCACCAATGGTGGGCTTGAACCTTGGGAAGGTTTCCTACGTACCATGCCTTGACATGGAACAAAGACCTCGTAGTTCAAATGGGGCTTTGACGGTGAACCGATGTGAAAGTGGACCTTGGTCCGATGGGTGGTGGGCTTGAACCTTGGGAAGGCTTCCTACGTACCACGCCTTGACATTGATCAAAGACCTCGTAGTTCGGGTTAGTCACAACGGCTTGCCGTCGGACAAGAATTGGGTGTACAGTTTAATGTCATGCAGGACAAAAGGAGGCATGCAGTTTAACGTCATGCTGGACGAGGGCGAAACTCGACGTGAATGAACGACTGAGCAATGTGGATTGAACCTCATGGAGGCTTCCTACATACCATTCCTTGACATGGATCAAAGTCCTCGTAGTTCAAATTGGATGAGCCGCAACGGCTTTCCACTGGACTGGAATGGGACCCGACGTGAATGGATGCCGGGTGGGCTTGAACCTCGTGGAGGCTTCCTACGTACCACACCTTGTCATGGATCAAAGACCTCATAGTTCATAATGGATGGGTCGCAACGGCTTACCACTGGACCAGAATGCAGTTTAACGTCGTGCTGGCCGGGAGTGAGACCCGACGTGAAATGACGGGTGGGCTTGAACCTCATAGAGGCTTCCTACGTACCATGCCTTGACATGGATCAAAGACCTCGTAGTTCATGAAATGGGTTTGTCGGTGAACCGATGTGAAAGTAGACCCGGGGGTCCACTATTGGTGGGCTTGAACCTCATGAAGGCTTCCTACGTACCATGCCTTGACATGGATCAATGTCCTCGTAGTTCGGAAGGGGCTGGGTCGCAATAGCTTACCACTGGACCGGAGTGCAGTTTAACGTCGTGCTGGACGGGGGTGAAACCCGACGTGAAAGACGGGTGGGCTTGAACCTCATAGAGACTTCCTACGTACCATTCCTTGACATGGATCAAAGACCTCGTAGTTCAAGATGGTGGTGGGTCGCAACAGCTTACCATTGGACCGGAGTGTAGTTTAACGTCGTGCTGGACGAGGGTGAAACCCGACGTGAAAGACGGGTGGGCTTGAACCTCATAGAGGCTTCCTACGTACCATGCCTTGACATGGATCAAAGACCTCATTGTTCAAGATGGTGGTGGGTCGCAACAGCTTACCATTGGACCAGAGTGTAGTTTAACATCGTGCTGGACGGGGGTGAAACCCGACGTGAAAGACGGGTGGGCTTGAACCTCATAGAGGCTTCCTACGTACCATGCCTTGACATGGATCAAGGACCTCGTAGTTCAAGATGGTTTGTCAGTAAACCGACATGAAAGTAGACCCGGGGGTCCACTATTGGTGGGCTTTAACCTCATGAAGGCTTCCTACGTACCATGCCTTGACATGGATCAAAGTCCTCGTAGTTCGGATTGATGGGTTGGGTCGCAATGGCTTACCACGGGACCAGAGTGTAGTTTAACATCGTGCTGGACGGGGGCGAAACCCGACGTGAAAGACGGGTGGGCTTGAACCTCGTGGAGGATTCCTACGTACCATGCCTTGACATGTATAAAAGACCTCGTAGTTCACATGAATGGGTTTGGGTCGCAACAGCTTACCATTGGACCGGAGTGTAGTTTAACGTCGTGCCGGACAAGGGTGAAACCCGACGTGAAACGACGGGTGGGCTTGAACCTCGTGGAGGCTTTCTACGTACCATGCCCTGACATGGATCAAATACCTCGTAGTTCAAGAGATGGTTTGGGTGTCAGGGTCGGTGCTCACTCTAAGCCCACGTGATTCATGCTCGGTGTGAGAAACAAGAGGTTGTAAAGACCTGATGATCACGTCGCAAAGGGTGCGTCCGTGAGAAGCGAAGAGGGGCTTACTCGTTGAGCGGACCATGGTGTTGGGACTTACTCCAGGATGGAGGCCCATGGCACGACAGAGCGCAGGGAAGATGGACGTTGGTCCGACGATGGGAGGTTCCTCGTTCCCTATCACGCCATCCACTGACCTTGGTAGTGGGGAAGTACGGAGATACAGAGGTGCAACCATCCGTTGAGGGGGGTAGGGTCGCCCTTCTCTTACAAACATACGCCACTCCGACAAGGAGGATCTCATTCCATGTGAGGAAGAGTTCCATTCCCGTGGAGACGAGTGGTGTAAAAAATGTTCGAGTTGGGGGGAACCTTCGTGAGGGGCATGAGGTCGGGTCACATTTTAACGTCGTGTGTTGAGGACGTGGTGCTTGGCAGTTTAACGTCCTGCAGCTCGGACGAGGTGGGTTCACTCCACACCCCTAGGACATACATAACCGGTACCCTCTGGTCCTTGGGGAAGGTAAGGTACCGGTAAGGCCATGGTTAAGGGGGGTCGTGGAACGAACCATCGAGGGGTCCACGTTAGCGTGGCTATGAGAAGAAGCAATAGCCGTTAGCGTGCCTATGCGAAGAAGAATTAGGCGAAGCAACGCTACGTGGGGTATTGTCAATGGGACTTTGAAATCACATCGTGCAAACCTGGAGGGCCGCACGGGAAGAGGAATCGCTAAGCAGAGGGGTGTGCTTTGCGAAGTGGAGTGCCTTGGCCTTAGCATGGGGTATAGGTGTGAGTGAAAGGTGCTTCGCGAAGTGGAACAGTGTTCGCGGAGCACTGCCTCGCGAGGAAGGGGTGCCTCGCGAAGGAGGGTCCTGCGAAGCAATGTGCTTCACGATGCATAGTGATCCTGCCTTGGCATATGGATCACTAGCATGGGTTGGGTGTTTCGCGAAGCATAAACGCTCCGCGGCTGCCCGGGTTCCCTTGGGAATCCCCTTCCTTCGCGAACGCCCTTGAGCTTCGCGAAGGGAATCCCTCTCGGAAGAGGGGCTCAAAACGAGACAAAGCAGAGTCATCTCGCGAAGTAGGAATACCTCGCGGAGCTCATGATTCACGGGGCAAAGAGTGCTTCGCGATTCGGGAGAGGAGAAGCCGAAAGGTCGGATTGTCCGTCCCCGTAACTCAGGGGGAGTCCAGTATTTATAGGGAAGGGGCGCCGCGAGGCAGGGCTCGCGCGCCGCCTCCGGTGCTTCACGGCGCGCTCGCGAACGTCAACGTCGCCCGCAGAGCATTACCGCCTCTGGTGCTTCGCGGAGGCTCGCAAACGTCAAATGTGCTCGCGGAGCCTTACCGCCTCGGGTGCTTCACGGCGGCTCGCGAACGTCAAATGTGCTCACGGAGCCTTACCACCTCGGGTGCTTCGCGGCGGCTCACGAACGTCAAATGGGTTCACGGAGGATGACCGCCTCCAGAGCTTCGCGAGGCAGCGAGGGTCGGGGCGCTTCGCGTTGGTGCTTCGCGGCGGGGCTTTGCGGCTGTGCTCCGCGAGGCAGCGCGCCAGCTTTCCTTTTCCTTCCTTTCTTTCGGGCCGTATTTTTGGTGCCAACAAACATTTTTTAGGACATACATCACATTTTTAAGACAATTAAAAAATAGATATTCAGATAATTGCAAAAATATTCATTCCATAAATTACCTCATGATCAATACCACTGCACCTTCATTACCCTCAACCATCCTTAAATTAGGCCATGACTAACAATGGATAATAAACTATTCACAATTATTATTTATTCATTATAAATACTTTTATAACTATTTAAAATTACCACATTAAACTTATTTTTACCATTATTAATTCACTAGTATACGCAATATCATTTAAAATACACAGATAATGATAATACTTTTCATTTCCCAAAACCCACTCATAACATGATTTTATGTGCTTGCTTAAAATTTTGAATGTCACATAATGTCATGAGTTCCTAGAATTATGTATCAATACAAAACACTCAATCCATACACGGAACCAAATAAATTCTCAAGAAACAACAACATCAGACACCATGTGCATCACCCAAGGTGAAATAACATTCAACTATAAAAACAAACACCATGGGTAACAATTCCATAATGGGAACTCGAGTTTTCCCCCACACATTGGATATAAAATTCCATTCTTAAGCTCATTAATATAGGTGAAATAATTATATTATCCTATATAAATTCCAAAAAAAGTGATAAAATTGAATAGAAAAGAAAAATCCCTTGATACAACTATATGACATCTTGACCTAGTTGCGACATACAGGTGCCTCCAGCTGGTTCATTACATGACCTCAACAATGACTCCTTGTATTCCAATAAGTGTATACTTTTTCATGTGGAAATAATATATTGTAATTATAATATAAATACAAAAGTTTAAATAAATATAATAATATAGTAAACCATAAACAATTAAAACCAAACATCACGAGATGAATACCAACATATAGATAATTAACGTAAACAAAATAACTAGAAATGTTTGGACTTATAAATGGAAGGTTTCAAATGAAATACCAATGTAAAGACACTCTTACTTCTCTAAACTTATAATACGTACTTTAACCAATGATAGAGTATAAACCATACACCATTGTGATATAAAAATTATTTATTTATGGTATTTTATTATTCATATTAATTCCAATTTCTCACCAGTATGATGAATCATTAGACCAGGTACCATTATCGTGGAAAGAAAAGTCATTAGTACAACATCATTATATAGTGAACTTATTGAATCGTTATAGTGATAATATCATGAGTACTTATAGCATCAATATAGTATAAAAAATCATAGGTACTTAGAGTATCAATCCAACACCAGTTCACATTCCTTCATTAGGGGCCTAAATATATTTTCTTGCATCCCATTGGAACATAGGGCATCCATCAAGCAACCACTCCAGATTTTTCAAATTTACATATAGATATATATTGTATAAACAATAGATACCTTCTTATATATCATTAAAACATGATTTAATTTCATTTATAACATTACCATTTAACCTAATTACCATCAGTCAGCTTACATATCAATATAATTTCAATGTTAAGAAAACAAAAAATTTATAACCTGATGTCATACCCTCACATTCACAATTGGTCTAGATTCATAAACACAAAAATATAACTTTTTCATTCAAAAATTATAAACTCAAGGATATATTCACACCCCAACAGTTTCTATCAAACGTAGTCACATTATATTCAATAGATTCAATGACATCCATGAATGGTCTCACCATTTAATGAAATTCAATTCATTGGGGTATTTTAAATGTAAATTCATAATAATGTAACAAATTGATATAATTACAAAAATGATAAAAGATTCAAGACAATGTGAAATAGAATATCGAACACCTACCTTTGGATAGTTGATTAATGATCACCCAACCATACCCACTATTTAATGGTTGAATGATTGTTTCCCCAATGACTAAAAGACCTAAGATCAAAAATGGGGGTCAATATCAAACAAACATGTTTTATTGAAACCTAGATCTATACCATCAAAAAATGGGAATAATTTACCCCTATCTAAATGTGATGAAATAAGAGATATAAAGAGGGTCCCAAACATTGAATAGATATCTTACTAAAGGTAGGTTGATTACTTCAACCAAAATCACCAATTTGAAAAGGAATGGGTGTAAAAAGCCTAAGAATCATCTCAGGAGCCTCCATGAGTAGGAAAATGATATTATGATGAGTTGAGTTATTATATATATAATACAATGTGTTTCAAAAAATTTTAATTTAATTTTTATAGGTTTAAAATTATGAAAACATGGTTTCTTAAAAGGCCCACACAGTTGGACAAATCATGTTCCCTAACTACGTAGTCGTACTATCCAGTGGTGCATGGTTTCTATATGAGGTGGAATGTTTGTTAAAATATGTGAAAACCATTCATGACAATCTAATTTATGGTGCATAGTTTGGGGTGTTTCCATATGATATTTTCTAAATATTCACTCTTATTATAGTTTCCAAAATTGGCCATATAATTTTCTGGGGAAAAGAACATGGTTTTCCCTAATTGCGCGCCAATATAGCACAATCCCATAGGCTTCAAGAATTCATTAGATTAACTCTAAAATCCCCAAAATCAAGACCCAATAATGTAAATAGAAAAAATATGGATAAAATAATACCTGAATAGAGTAATATAAATATCAATAATTGGATGGATCTTTCACATACAACCAAGACAGATTGACCCACATAAATTTTACATTTAAAAAGGTACTTATCCTTCCCAACTAATAAGCATGAATCCAAAACATTCAAGGTTATTTTTTCTTCTATAGAATAAATAAATTCAGTCATTCCTCTAAATTTTCATGGAATTTACATTACATTTAGCTTATGAAATATTAATGTTTGATACATAACAAACATTATGTTAAGCCCTGTCCCTATCAAGTATAGTAGGCTTCCAATGATTTCCCAATATTCAATAATTTCTATTTCCTTTTTTACATATATCTTTTAAAATTTTTATCAAAGTTACAACATTTGTCTGACTTTGTTTTCTATCATGTATTTTTTTAATGCACGATTCCTGAATTAAATAAACTCCTTAAACTGAGCTTCACTTGCATCTCCTTGGATTAATTCAATGAAAAATTCATATACCATTATTATTTCTTCATGCCTTTTTTCGAATAAATATTGTATTCAATTCTACCACTTTAGAAAATGAACTTATGCATGATTAAATCAATCCTTGAATTCCTTGTTAATTATTATTATTTTTACCCTTAAAATTACACTGTTAAATGAAACACATTGTTTGTATATAATATTTTGAGAAATACATATGGTAGAGTAATTTTGTATTCATATTTATGTAATATATTCCTCAAAAATGTTTTAATATCATTTTAATATTAAATGAACATATTTTATATTGTTATATCAATAAATTAATACAATCTCTATGATAATTCTATAGAAAATAACTTTTATAAAATAATATTCTTTCAATCAATCGGTATCCCATGTATACGTGATGTGATATATAATGAATAAAAAATACAACTTCATTAAAAATGTTATGTTAAATCCATATAATTCTAATGAAAATTTTCTTATGTCATTGAGAAAATCTCTATTGTTTTAATTTTATTGAATTAGTCCAAAATTTTGTTAAATTCCATTACTCAACTCTCCTCTTGAGAAACCTGATTAAAATGCTGTTGATCTTAAGAGATACATGTTATTCAGTACATATTATTATTCCTGTTGGATTATATAGGATGCGATTTGAGATGATAAAACTATAACATAAATACACAGTGCATAATTATTGATGACTATCCATTACATATAAAAATAAATCCCACCACTAGAACCTATAGGTTATAAGTGCTTTTATATTATCCATATGAAAATCTTCTTTTAGAAAAACATGTACATTTCATCCATAATTTCACACGCATTTACTCAATTCTAGACATATCACATTTTATAATATTCTTTATAATATATTGAATATAATAATATGGAAAGGATGAGATGATATGATTAGTAAGGGGAGAAAAATATGAGATATCAATTAATATAATATAAGATACAATAATAAAGATCTTAATTAAGCATAGTATGAGTATATGGGTATGAGATAATAATAAATGACTATATACCTAAGGGATGTCAAACCAAATTGAATATTATTAATATAATATACCCATGAATAATGGAATAAATATATTGTAATACATTAATAAATGTGGCATAAGAATGCGTCACGAAATAGAAATGAGAAACATGCACTAGTATAGAAAATCATATCTTATATTGAAGCTCGCCTCTATGTCCATCATCAAATTTTTCATTGAGAAGGACCATAAAATAGTGGACAAAGATAACCTCATGTAACATCTTGAGTTTCTATGAATTATATTGTTTCAAATATATATAACATCATTGATAGAATGTGTTATATCCAACATTGGGTTTTAAATAATCTCTTATATTATAGGAAAATATTTTTATTTAATGTTACAGTTGTCACCCATATTTTGGATTGGAGGGTATTAATATGAATAAATATGTTATATAAATTACATTATTAAAAAGTTAATTCTTGTATTATCAATTAATTATGAATTAAAATACCAATCAATTGAAAGTAAAGGATCTACTTTTCTGAAAACATATTTAAGGCACTTATAAAATGCATATGTGAATATTTTAAATAGATCATGATTTGTGAATCATTTTTATGAAATTAAAACATACTATATTTAATGAACTTTTTGTAATTAATCTAATATATATTTATATTCTTGTGATATGAATAAGCCAACTTTTGTTCTTAAATATTTTATTTTTCTGAAAAGTTGTTTCGTTGAGTTTTTCACACTTATTTTAATTTTTTTAAATTATTATAATTATTTAGAAAAGGAAATTATAATATAAAATATATATTTAAAAAAAATATTATATTGAATTTCTGTATATTTTATAAGAAAATTAATTTTCCATTGAATAGTGAAAAATACCAATTTTTTTACTCAATGGATTTTTGTTTAAAGAATTAACTAAGTTACTATTTATATTAAAATTAAATTTAGTTAAATTATATTATTAATAATAAAATTTGTGTCATTTGAAAAAAAATTATTTTTAATTTAATTAATTTATAATTAGTAACACTTTTTTTGGGAAAATAGTATTTTTGTTGTGATTGTGGGTTTAATTTTAAATTAAAATATTAAATATTTTCTAATTAAATTTAATGAATAAAATTACATATTTGGAATCATAATAATTTATATTTTACTAATTTTAACATAATTATTCATCATAATGAAGAGAAAAAAAAGTAAAAATTAATTATTTTGGTTATATTTGAAATGAAGTTTTGTGCATTAATGTGCATGTATTAAAATAAATTAATCACACACAAAGATTTTTTATTTGATATGTTTTATTTTATATTTATAATTTTTTGGTTCATATTATATAATAAGTATCATCTTTCTTTTCTGTTTAAATTATAAATTAACAAGGTTAACAAATAATACTTACCGTGGCTAAAATTAAATTGGTAAAATTGAGTATCCATATACGTAAATGGAATAATATGATTAGAACATTTAAATGTTTTAGTTATGGAGATAAAGTCTAACACTATATTCACTAAACTCTATTATTCATCAATTTTAGAGGTACATTTCTAGGGAGTGACTCCCATAATTGAATAGTTTTAAGTATTTTCAAAAATTACAATCATTCAAACATATTGTAGTGTATAAAATCATTGATTTTCTTTACACATAAAACTAAATTTTCAGTCTTGATATTCCCAAATTGCATTATTAAATAATTTTACATTTTCTAGAATATCTTTTTCATTTGTATACACTTCTCTGAATACCGTTGCTGCAATCTAAAGAGGAGTTCTAAAGAATATATAATATTCCTAACAGAGTTTTTTTATTTTATTTAAACTTATATCTCCTTAAAATATTCTTAGAATTGGATAAAATAATAACAGAAATATATTAAATATATCATGATGTTATTATTCTAATTTAATATCATATTTCTACCTCCTCATCCATCAAATGGGAAATGAAACCATCGATCATGTGCCCAACATACCACCGCCTTGCGAAGTGATGTAATTATTAATCCATTACCTACTCCCATGGGTGGATATAATGATGTATTTATTCTATTTATGATAAAATAATACGTACTGAATACTAATATAACTACTAACTGTTTATATTCTAATCAATTTGAAAACGATAATGTCGCTCGTGAGTAAATGTTGAATACCGCCACCACAAAGAAATATAATTAATATTTCATTGACTATTTATATTAATGGTATCATGGATGTATTTTATTCAATATATGAGATATATATGACAATAGAATATTTTTCAATGGTAATTTATGGATTTATTTTCATTTATTCAGTCTCTTAATAACAGAAAACTGCCTTCAAACTTACTATGACCAACAGTCTCTATGAATGTTCTAAATCATTTATATATCTATAAATATAAAGGATTTATATATATAATGAATATATATTATATTTATTTCAACATTGACATTATATATATTATGGATCCACAATAAGTTTATGAGGACCAAAACTACAATACTGTAACTCTCATGAACAACAAAACAACAAACCCTTAAAAAAGATAATTTTAATAACTTTTCTGATAATTATATTTTGAAATCATATAAATGGATAATTTATGATATTATAATTATGTAAATAATTCTAGTATAGAGTCATAAGAAACATAAATTTATTATATGATGATATAGTTCGTTCAATGAATGTGGAATTTCCTGTTAGTGATTTTCATCTCACACTAATTTCTACGAGACACATGAAATACTCACCACTTTTTTTTATGTGGGGTTTATAAAATGCATGAAGTTATTTTTTTGATGTTTATTTTGATAATTATGGGGATTTAAATATCCATATAATTTAATTTCCATCAGGGGTCTTATGATTCAAAAATTACCTAATTGGTAATGGAATAATGTTTCAATATCTTTGTATAACATGATTATATTTGATTATCAAATGACGATGAAATTACATGATCTAACAATAAAAAATTTCCTTATTTTTTTATCGTACTATTAATTTTTAAATTATTATTTTTCCTTTAATTTTCTTCACTTTATATAATTAAGTGTACAAAATAATGTTTTATGGAAAACCAACAATATATATCCCTTTGGTTAAAAATCATTTTTATTTGATATTAATTTCTTCTAAAAATAGTTTCATAAATATTTTTTAAATTATTATTGGATTTTTAAAATTAAATTTTTTACATAGTTCAGTTTTTAAAAAATGCATAATAGTTATATTCATGTCATTTTTCTATGGAGGTAATTTTGACTTTTTACCGAAAAAGTAAAAGGAAACCTTGTTTTAAATTATACATAGTGAATGTAATTTACAACCTCCATGACTGATCATTACTTTTAAACATCTCATAAGGGTTTCCAAATTTCTTTTCAATGAAATATTATCCATTAATAAATGAAAAATATTTATATTTTAAAAAGATATCTTTAAATTGGAAAGGGTATTTTCATTAAGAATGTATTAAATGATCTTTTGTTTGGATTTTTTATCCATAAAAAACCAATATTTATACTTCTAATATACTAGTTATATGATTTGATTATACCATCATTATTCTTTAAAAAATGGTCTGTGATCATGATGACAAGATGTTTATGAAACCCCTTCCTTCTTCCACGAGTGACATTATGAGGAATTGATGTAATTATTTTTAATCCCATTTTTCCATAGGTTATAACATGACCAAATATTTATGAAATCCATTTTTTCAGGGGTAATAATGTGATTAATGTTTTATGATATTGTAGAACACATATGTATGAGTTTCATTTAGTTTTTTGTTTGCCCTGGATTATATATCACTCTAATGTATTGTGTAATGTTGGATATATTCTGACCTAAATTGGCATGGAATAGAGTGAAAATCCTATTTAGTAAGGGACTCTATCCCCTAATATAATATTGTGAGTGAAAATTGCATACATTTATAGTTTGGGGAGTGTACCCACTCCACTGTGATAGTCTGTGCTATGATTGTTGACTAATATGGAAGTAATTGTTTTATCTATAATCCATAAATAAAATTCAGATTCTAATGTTTTTTACTCATAGATCATTCTCATTGATTCCATTACTATTCATGTATTATTAGATAATAATTTTTATTTACAAAATATATAGTAGGATCTTTGATATGCATGGTATGGTTTATAATTTTTATTGTCATGTTCACATAACTTATTCTCCTGTTATGTTTAACTGATCATTGATATATCCCTTGTTTACCCTTATTGAGAACATTATCTCACCATTCATATGTATATATTCCATTTTTTATGAAGATCTGAGTTAAGTATAATATGTCTTAAATGGGTTGTACTTATGGAGAGAATAGTGTGAGATAATATAGTTTCCTTATGAACTAGTTTTCTTTGTGTCCAAAGTTTTAAAGATACTAGACAAACATGATAATATCATCGATCATTATTTTCTATAACGAATATTATTCTTACAATATATAATATATATTTATGAAAAATGTAGGGTTATATTGTTATTATTAAAAAAATGATTATTCAATTTTAGAAACATGGATGAGAAATTTATAATAATGACCCTAGAGATAAGTATAAGTATAAGATTGTATCATAATATTTTTAATGATCCCAAATAACCTTGGATTATAATAAAGAGTAATAGATTTAAAATAAGATTTCTGGATTTAAACATTATATAAATTATTTTTCTTAACATTGATTTTTTCTCACTATATTTATTATTTCTCACAATATAATTCTTGGTTTTTTCCAATGGATATATCTTTAAGGAATCCTGTGAACCCTGAATTTTATAGACAGTGAACTAATTTTCCACTCCGGAAACTAAATATAATGGGATTTGAAATGAAAAACATAATTTGATTGGTCAAAAAACATTCAAAATATATTAATCATGTTGAAGATATAAATAAGAAGTGGAGGGATAAAAATTTTATTGAGTCATTTATGGGGAAACATCCATCTTCTTTTTGACCGTCCTGTAATCCATTAGTTTATAAAAAATGGATCAGTACCATTGAATTGATATTTTCCAATCTCTACTATTTGCATCATGAAAAATTATTATTCTCTACCAATTATTTGGAAGGAGAAACAAATAAATTGTAAACTCTTATCAATCTTAAGAGGAAACTGGTAGAAATTTAATCCATGGATTGGGATGCATGTAAATGGATATTTTTCAAAAATTAAAATCCTCATGTTATGAGTATGAAAATGTAGAAGAAATTACTCGATCTATAGTAGAAGAATGATTAATCCATTGGTATATATGAGGATAATTTTTGACGGCTTGAGAGGTATGCTTATTTTATTATCATCCTACTTAAATAGAGTATGTGAATTATGCTAACCAGTGCTCAAATAAAAAGGTTAATGAAGATGATTGAAATTAGTGACCTATTCATATGATATGTTAAGGAAAATATCATTCGATCAATATTTATAAATGTAGGTATGAGAAGGATTTAGTGAAATGTATAGTTTCCAAATACTATATAATTGATAGTGTCTTATTTGTTTCTAGATCTACCCATTATTTTAAATGTAATGATTTTTCAAATGCTATCATGATTCCTACAGAATATTTAGATGTTTAATTAGCATAAAATTACCCTAACAGTATCATGTTCTCATATTGTATCTATAATTATTCTCCAGTTCAAGTGTGTGGGAACATGCTTCTTATAAATCATTTCATTTACCCTATAGTTGAATTTCATATTATCTTACGCATGTATTAACTTTATATAAATAAATAAAAAATGATTTACTATGAAAGTGGAATCAAATTTGAAATTTCTATGTAACCTATGCTCTAGTTTCATTATTTGAATAAATTTGTACTTCAAATGGAAATTGAAACCACCTTATGGGTCATGATTCTTATTGAAAAATTTGTTTATCTCATATGTTTGGGGAGAAACTCAACATTTATGAAATTTCTATTATGTGGGAGTTGTTTATATGTTTTCCCATTAAGTTTCCTACAATTCAAAAAAATAATGACATGGATTTTTCAATAGAACTCATATCTCTCTCTATGCCTATTTCAAACCCTCAATATTGATAAAATACACCGAGTTGTATGAATTCATGAAGAAACTATATAAGAAACATGAAATGGGATATATTTCTCTTATTGTGTCATCTTTAAGTGAATGTTTTCTTTTTTAAAGGAGAAATATGGATCTAGGTGACCCGATATTTATTATCCAGTGTTGTTCAAGATCAGAATAAAGATTAAGTACCATCTACCAAGTATTAATTATTTTTTATCCACTACGCAAAACTCAATCCTTTTACATGATTGAACATCATTAAATATATCATAAATTGGGGGTAAAGAGAGATATACAGAAAAAAAATTCCATGTAAGGTATAAACACTATGAATATATAGTAAACCCTTTTCATCTTAATAATTATCCTCTTATGTCTATGAATTTTATGAATATAGTCTTTAGAGATTACCATGACCCTTTTTTGGAATAATTTATAAACAATATTATTATATATTCAATGATAATGAAATAATACGAAAATAACATATGAATTATTCAAAATTCCTTGAGTTAAGAGATGTTTTTTTGGAAAATATACTAGGTGTGAATTAGGGAATAAAATGTTTCATTATTAAATCATATAATCTCAAAAGATGTTAAATATATGGTTCCATTAAAGACTAGTGTCATTTAACATCAAATTATATCAACCACAGGGAATGATATCCATATTTGTCTTAGTTTGTATAGATATTATCAATGTCATGTGGATAATTTATCATTGATTTCTAATCCACAAAAAATTTTATCTTGAAAGGGAGACATGTTACTTAGGATAAATGAATGTGATGATTTTTTCAAGGAATCAAAGTGAAGGAATGTTGGTGTACCTATTCCTAAATGACCCTGCAATGGGTAATGGGTTTTCATATATAGTGATTCATCAATAAGAGGAATGTGATACATTCTAAGGAAGAGTGATATGGTTATAGATAATGCCTCTTTAAAACTGAAAGTTCATGGAAAAAATCTCCCAACTCAAGATTCGTGGATATCTACAATAAAATATGAATTAATGATATAGAGGTATTGTCATTATTGAGAAAGATGTGATATCTATTCTGATCATAAGTACATAAAGTATATATGAAATAAAAATAGATAAATATGTGATAGAGAATATGGTGGGAGCAAATTAAATATTATGACCACTCAATAAAATACAACACTGGGATACTAAACAAGGGAGATGATGATTTAGCCGAAAGGATCATGATACCTTGTATATGAAGAGGATCAAAAAAGATCTAATCCAACCATATTTTCAAATTATTGATCTATAATTCATGAAGAAAAGGTGGAAATATTACCGGGCTAAAATAAATTTTCAACTATATATCCATTTAAGGATTAAATAGAAATAGATGAAAGATGTAGAGATACAGAAGAAGGTGATAAATGTCCCTAAGATTAACATTGATTTTGATAGAATGATAAGTTTTAAGAGCTATGTATGTGTTCCATTTATACCAAATTTGATGAAGGATATGTTGGATGAAGCTCATAGTTCATCATTCTCTATTCATAATATAATTATAAATTTTTATAGAGATCTAAAATTGTATTTCTATTATAATACATGAAAGTGGATATTGAAAAATATATATATTGTTGCCTGGTATGTCATCAAGTTGAGGATGATAGATAAAAGTATATGGTTTTGTCACAACCGTTACCCATACCATAATGTAAATGGAAAAACATCACCATGGATATATTCATTAGATCCCCAAAGCATTAAAATTCCACAATTCTCTTTGGATTATACTTCCTTAAAAATTTATAACACTTCATTACTATCAATTAATATTTCTATCTTGATAAACCTTTTTTAATATACATTAAGAAAGTTGTAAGGTATCTTGGAGCAATACATTCTATTGTATTTGATCAATATCTAAGTTTTACCTCCATGTTCTGGTGAAGTCATCAACATGATAGGGATATAGAGATATGTTTACGAAATTCTATTTATCCATAGATATATGGAAAGTCTAATAAATCCATTCAAACCCTAAAGGATATGATGATATATTGATATATGTATTAAAAATGTATTTTGAATCGACACCTTTTTCCAATCTACCCTTATTACAAAAATAATATTCTATAGATTACATATATGGATCCTTATTAATAACTCTTTGGAATGATGTGTAGAAATCAAACATGATAATATGAAGTTATATAAATAAATATATTGAGACTTAATTTTGTTAATGAAATTGTTGAGAAATTCTGACCAGTCAATAAAACATCAAAGGATCTCAATGTTGAAAAAAAATTTATACTGACTATCAGCGATTTTATTTGTAATTTGAAGTTAATGATAAGGTTTATATTTGAATTTATCCGTGGGTGATAGTTGTGAAATTCAGTTAGTAAAAAGGTAATATTTTGATATGTTAACCCCATTGAGATTCTTTATCAATTTTGGATGGTATCTTATCGTTTGGTGCTTCCAAAGAACCTCTATTATGTTCCATATGTGTTACATGTATATGTCATGAGGAAGTATAAAATGTCCTTCCACATGTTTCAAACTTATAGGTCATACGATTGGAGTATTACATCTATTATAATGAATAACTGGTAGAAGTTTTGGATTATATAATGAAATTTATATGAAATAAGACCACTCACATTGTCAATGTTTTAAGAAAAAAACCACCAATACAAGAAAGCTACATGCGAATACGATGATATGATGTGGTAAAAGTGTCTTCATTTTTTTCTATGATAGTAATATATTTTTCAGAGTGAAGTTATTTTTAAGCAGGATAGAGTGTAATGGCTTAATAATTTCGGATGGTTTTGTAAGAAAATTAATTTTTATGATAGCTTGTATTGAATGCAACATTGAGTTTAAACATACAATGAAATTATTATAAAATATAATTATATTACATGAATTTTATCACCTCGATATTGGATTTGTGGGTATTAATAGGAATAACTAATTTAAGTAAAATATATCCTTAATATATATATAATTAATTCTTTATTTATCAATTAATTTCGAATGAAAATAAAATTGAAAATAAAGGAGTTGTTTTTATGAAATTTTTTTTACATGAACAATGTGTATTTATCCTTAGAAATAATTTTTATTGATTTTAATGATTTTTTAATGAAAAATATATATTATATTTTAAAATAAATTGGTTATAATTGACAAAATATTTTTTTCTAGACATGGAATAAGAATAAGTCAATTTTTATGCTTAATAATATGATTTTTCTAAAAAGTGGTTTCACCATGTTTTATACACATATATAAAATTTATTTATAAAAATTTTAGAAAATTATTATGAAAAAATTAAAATTATTTTTTAAATAAAAATTTCAATATTAGTTGTCCATGAATGTTAAAAAAATTTCAGAGTATAAAATTTCTTTGTTGAATAATGAAATATAATAATTTTTAATAAAATTTCCTTTTTGATTAAAGAATTTAAAAAGTTTCATTTAAGAAAATTCATTTCAATTATGTTATTATTATCCAAATTAATTCAGTTGAATCAATTTTATATTTAATTTTTATATAAATACATTTTAAACTAAATAGAACATTATCTTTTGCAAACTAATTTTTCATCATGATTACATGAGTAAAATTAAATTAAATTTTGACTCTTATGTTAATTTAATTTGATAAAATCACTTCCATATTTGGAATTAGATAACTTATTATTATTTATTAAGGTCATATTAAATTCTGGACCAAATTAATTGTGAAATTATAAAAAATTAATCACCTCTGTTAATGTTAAAAATATGGTTTTTCACACAACATGTTATTTTGTTAAAATTAATTTTCAACGCACATTGGTTTTTATTTGATAAATAAATTTCATTCATAGAATAAGTGGGTCAAAATTATCTAATAATACACATTTTTAGGCTTGAATGATTACTTACCAAGGTAAATAAAACAAGTCACCACTGTGAACACTAAAATGGTAGAATTGAGTAACATTATGTATAAAGAGAAAAAATTGGTTCAAAAATGTTTTTTACTATTGTATATGTGGAATTAATTTTTTTACATACACTCAATTATTTTTCTATCTTGGAGGGTCTTTTTAGAGTGAATTCCCATTATTTTATAGTAATGGAAATTAAAAAAATGTCACTTTTTATAACATATAAAACAAAACCTCCTTTCTGATTTTCATCACAAATAAAATACATTTTGGATCATTCAATTTATACACCAATATCATATTTTCATTAATTAAAATTTCCTAGATTAAATTATTAATTTAAAAAACCATAATAGGATGGATGTTTTTCATAACATAAAGAAGTATTCCAAAGAAGAGGTATCATTCTTAGTAAATCATTTTAGTTTTATTTATTCTTATAAATATATAAAATGCAATTAAACTAAGATAAAATCATAATAAATATATAATACATTTAATGGGATGTTATTATGTAATTTAATAACATATATCTCTCTCCTCATCCATCTAATGGGAAATGACGTCATCTATCGTGGGTACGGAGGGCTACTTCTCACAAACTGATATAATGCTTTCCATAAATACCTCAAATGGATGGTTATATTGTCGGTTTTAATGTATATTTATGATATTTAAAATGTAATTATAACTTTTTTAATATAATATTTCATCTAATGTTCTTAAATTCCATTCTATTGAAAAATAGTAATGTCCCTCCTGCATAAGTGTGGCAAACGTCCACCACGAAGCGATGCGATTTGTTATTCACTTAAACATTACACGGATAAAAATAAGGATTTATTTTTTGAATATATAACATTATAATTACATAAAATTAATTTTTAATTGTATTTTAGTATTTACCTTTCTTTCACTCTTACTTCTTAAAAATTAAAACAATTTTCATGCATGGATTTGACATATAGTCTCCTTCAATGATGTAATTAATTTTAATATCTATACCTTTTATGTATGAATAAATTTTTTATATAAATAAAATATAAATATTATATTAATTATATATTAATTATTATTAACATTGTGTATATTATTTAAGAATAATAATTATATAAATTCCAAAATTACCCAAATGAAACTCTCATGAAAAATGAAATAGTTATCACCTAAAAATGATGATTTTGGTAAAAATTTATAAATAAATCGATGCTGAAATATTTTAAGTTGATATTTATTAATATTATAAGTATTTAAATGAATCTGGTAGATAATTATAATATATTAAATTTATTATTAAAGAGGTTAGAGTAATTTTGAAAAAATTGGAACTCAAGGTAAGGGACTTTTGTCTCACTTTTATTTCTTTGAGATAATTTCCATATTCACAAAATTATATTATATGTGGTGTATATGATACCCATGAATTTGATATATTATTATTCATATTAAATTTATGGGTATTTAAATATCCATCATAGGTTACCTTATGTGGTGTATGATTCAATAATTACTAATGTTTTTAGGGTTTTATGTTTCAATATCATTTTTATTGGCATTGTATATGATTATGATGCCAATGATAACATTTCATGATTTAACTCTATAGAAATTATCTAATTTTATTCACCTCTCTAATTTTTGTAATTTAAATTCATTCCTTTTATTTTCCTCTTATTATGTTGTTAATACAATAAAATAATGTTTTTTAAGGAAAATATACTTTATTTCTCACTTCGGATGAAAATCTGTTTTATTTAATATCTATGTTTTGAAAAATATAATCACCAATGTTTTAAATATTAAACTATGGCTATTTAAATTCAATTTTACCAATTTTTGACTTTTTTTTAAATGTTCTAATAAGAATATTCTTGTCTTTTTCTGAATGATGTACTTTTGAAATTTTATTGATAATATGAAAGGAATCATTGTTATAATCAATATGAAATGAATGGAATTCCAAATATTACCACCACTATGTACATTGAATATTCCCACAAAATTTTCCAAGCATATTTTAAAATAAAATGATTCCTCTTGATGTTTAGTTTATTTTTAAGTACTAAAATGGGGATTTCTTAGTGGAAATGGTATTTTCCTCAAGAATGTTTTTAATTTTATTTTAATGGTATTTATATTCATCCACAATAATAACCCTCGATTTTACTTATTCTATACAAGGTATAAGATCTAATGATAACATCCTTATTCTTTCTCTAGATGGTTAATTATTTTGATGACAAGATGTCTATGAAACCCATTCCATCTTTTCAATGGGTTATGCTATGATGGATAGATATAATTAATATGAACACTATATCTTTTCAACGGGTTATGATATTATTGAATGCTTTTGAAACCCATTTTATTTTCATGGGTCACAATATGGTGAATATTTTATGATATTCTGGAACACATCTGAATTATATTCATTATATGATCAGTGGTCCATAAATTATATATCCCCCAATTCATTTTGTAAAGATAACTATCTCATGATATAAAAATGAAAATAATTAAGATTCAACATTATTTAATTAGGGACCTTATAAAAAATGATTGTCTTTGGGGTGAAACTTGAATACTATAATTGTTTTGAGAGTGATAAAATTCCACAATGATATAAATTCCAACGAGTCTGTACTATTTAGGAAATAATTTTATGTTCTTATATGTATTCCACTCATCTATGTATTATAAAAAGATAATGATAATATAGATCAAGTACTTTTATTACATTATGATTCATGTATTACGAACTAATAATATTTATTCCATGTCATAGGATTATGATAATACATATGTAGTGTATTATTTTCAAATTTATTCTCATGTTATCATACCTTTAAGCTCATTTTAGGTTTAAGTGATCATTGATACATCCCTTGTTTACCTTTACTAAACATCTAATCCCAGCCATTCTAATTTTCCCTTTCTGAAGTTATGAAAGACTATATTTGGTATGATAGCATCATAACATATTCAAAAATAAAAATAATAAACATTAATGTATTTGGAAATAAATGGAACACAATTTATTTGAATTATAATAATATTTTTTGAAAAAAGAAAACACGTCCTTTAAATTTTGATAAAATGCCTAAAGAATAATTTTTTTTAATATTAGTTTTTTAGAAAATATTATGGGATTATAAAAATATTACTTTGAAGACTCATTGATAATTTGGAAGGATGACTTTTAAAGAAAACTGATGAATGAAATTGGTAAAATTTAATAATAAAAGAACACTATTGATGAGATCCCGGAAACTCCTTTCATATCATTTAAATTTATTGAAAAATATTATTAGAAAAAGAATATGTTATCATATAAATATATATAATGTAATTCATTTAGTATTTTAAATAGTATATTCATTGTGGAGAAAATAAAATAATGTAAAAGATAAAGATATTTCACCTTAAAAACTTTGTTTTGGATGAATTATGAATCAAGGGGTGGAAAATGAAAAAAAGAAAAGTAAATTCCACAACTAATTATGTGGGGATAACAGTTATTTATTTATGATGGAGGTTCATTAAAATTATCACAGTAGATGTTTAGGAATTGATATTCTTAAATAAGAGGAAACATTAAGAGGGAAAACCATTATGAAATTCATAATGTTTGAATCGAAAACCATTTTAAGAGAGAATGTTAGATGGAATTTTAATTATCATGAGTTATATAAAATTTATGATAAAATTAATCCATATTTTATTGTATATTCCATATAACAATATGTACCAAATATATAATATATCACAATGAATGAAAATTTGAATGAGAAACCCTTTCATATACTCATGATATAGATTAATGGAGTATTTTCTCTTATATAATCATACAAGTCTTTCAAATCAATTATTTATGACCTATATTAATATATTGTTATTTTTACAAAATATAAATATGATCATTATATATATATATTTATTATTTTGTAATAGTTGATTTTCGTTATTGATTCTATTAGATTCTTACTTCATACTAGTTTTGTTATGGTGATGCCCATATCATTATATTATTACAGTTTCATTATTTAAAAATTATTAAATGTACTAGGATAATAGTATTGAAAATATTTATAATTTCCCATGTTCAATATATGAAATATATAGGTATGGTTCCCAAGAATAGAATTCATCACCCATATATTTTGGGATATTTTTCCATTATAAATAACATTCTTTTCAATGATAATTAATTTCATTTTCACCCCATAAAAAACATAACCAGGAAATAAATTAATAATAAATATTATATATTATAGTCCTTTACTTTTTTATACTCATTGATGATAAAAATTATGGTTATAGCACAATATTGTTTTTTAGGTGGTTGATCTGGCCCAAAAAAAAGTAAGCCATAAAAATGAAAGAGAGTGATTATGAAGATCTATTATAGTAATATCATTAAAAAATAATGATGTCAAAAAACATACATATATATATATATATATAGTGTATAATTATATTTATAACACATATAAATGGGTTGGAAAATTTAAAGGACACAGAAGATAACACTTACTTGGATGGAACCACTCCTTTATAAAATGGATTCTATTGTAATAAAGGTTATATCCTTACTTTGTAGATACGATATAACTAAAATTTATGAAAAAAATAATATGTCGAATATGGGAGAGTATTAAATAGGAAACTAAAGAACAGAATTGGTTTGGGAATGGTAGATGATGGATCCTTTTATATATGAATTATTATGGTTTATTGTAATTTCCCATTAATTAATGAATAATGAAGGACATCATTAAATGAAATATGGTATTTATGTTAAAATTTAAGGAAACATGATCATATATCTATAATAAAAATATTTATTTTATTTTTTAGTTTTTATACCTCATTTTAACCATATTTTGTTTTTTTTCCTTTTTTATATTTTACTGACATCGTTTATTATTGACATTGAGAATTTATTTTTTTAACTTATATTAAAATTTCCCCTCAAACCAAGCTTTGATTCAATAATTTAAAAAATTAATTCCATTTGATACGATTAAATATCTAAATATTGGAAAAATTGAAATAATAATACATAATACATAAAAAAATATTTTCTTCTATAGTATATAAATTTCATATGTCATTATTGAATATATTTTACGTATTTCCAATCATTATAATTTTTAATAAATACTTGATATCAATTATATTTGTTTAATATATTCTTTAAGATTCATTTTTCATTTCTACATTTTTTATGTGCACAATAACAGTTTTTTATAATTACATATCATATGTATTCCCAATTTCCACATATATATTTTAAACGGTCATATAATCTTTTTTATCTATTATATATATATATATATATCCTTATATGTATCTCTAGAATTCAATCATCCTACTCTTTAAATAATGTTTAAAAACACCTATTATATTAATAATGTTTAAATTATTTTATTAGTAATAATTTGAGTTATATTCTTCAAGGTATACCACGAGGATGGAGACTTCACATTTGTTGTCATTTTAATTATAGTTGGTTTTATCCATATTTTAATTTTATTAATGATGTTTAATATTTATTTCCCATAATCTATTTACTCTATCTTATATTTTGATATTATATTATTATAAAATATAGAATATAAATAATTTTATCTATATTGTGCGTAAGATAACATATTTATCATATTTAAGGAATAAAAATGTGAGCATTCACCTTCTACTACCTTTAAAAAACATTACCCTAAGACTTTAATTTCCCATTTGTGCCTATATGAGGGAACATTTTCATCATGACATTTTTAGGATCCTACATCAATTACTAAAACATATAATCTATCCAGTGGTATTTGACAATGTGGGTGGTCATGTTTTTTAGTAATTTATATCTATTATCTAAGAGGTATAATAATTATTCCTCATAAAATAGTTCATGCTATATTTTTATAACCATTGAGTTCAGTATATGTGATTTATTTGGTATTTACATCCCCAAAAGTGATACATGGAATACATAATTAATTTTGGATAGTTTTTCTAGAAGATGTTGTTAGTAATCTATAACTCCAATGTGAATATTGATTTCAAATGTGCAAATGTGTATAGGGATCTTACTTCTTTTCTTTTAGAATCTTCCGACCCACTTCTATGGTCATTTAGAAGGGATAATTGGTCTTGACCTCAAACTCCAAATCTCATTGATTATTACCAAAAGAAGCCATATTTGTACATTGAATTACATTAATATAATACTGATGGGTTTGAATGTTGTTTATATTTTTTTTGAGAAAGATCAAATCCTAGTGTCTTTCACTCCATAAGTTTAACCCAACTTGTTTTAGTTATAATTATTTTTTCATATATTGCACTATATGGTTTCATTTGAATGATTTTGTTGAAAAATTATTATAAAATAACTTTAATAGAAGAATAGGATTACCACGACATGCATTGAAATCCGTAAAGCATGATCTTATAATATAATACATAGATTTAATAGTACTTTCAGATTTCCCATCTATTTATGGGTGATAATCCATGTAAATTATATTCCCCTTATTGACGACTCGTTCAGAACATCAAGATCAATCTTATATATTAATAAAATAAAATTAAAAGTGGTACACCAAGAAGGTTGTCCATATCATATTGATTAATCATTTCACACCAAAAGAATTAATAAACAAATAGAAGTATGAAAATAAGTGTTGTGTCCAAAAATAAACTAATTAACATTGCATCAAATCCATCAATATTAAACTACTTAACTCCCTTCTAAGTAATATTATTTATTTGATTATACAATAATAAATATCTCACAAAGAATATACAGAATCTTGAAAATACAAATAAACTATGAATCTCTTTTTATAAGTTTTATTAGGCCACTATTTTATCACATACATCTTTCATAGATTCCAAATCATCCCATCTATTGTGACTAAATTACCCTATAGTGAATAATTATATATATAGAATTTCCACTTTATAAATTTGGCAAAAAGTTTCTATTTTCATAAGGTTTTTAAGCAAATACATAAAATATATTGAAATTAATAATTGAACATGGAATATATGAGAATATAATCTTTGAATAATACAAAAATTTTATTAAGATATTCTATCAGCATTTTATTCCTCAGACCCCTGAAGATTAAGGGTGAATTATTAATAATGATAGGAATTACTATGATTTTATTGTGATTATATCATGTATAATTGGTTGGATTAGATATATCCTCCCTTTTCATCCATAATTAATGACATCTAAATTAATATATAATCATTTAGAATTATTGAAACCATTGCAGCTGGTTGAACTAGTTTTTAATATAGGGTAAACATTTCTAGTTATTTGTCACGATATTATTAATTTCATGATAACCAATATAAATATGCATTGATATATCCTTTTTCATAATAATGATTACTAGTGTACCTGATGATGAATCACTAGGCGTTTTAAATCCTGATAAAATTCCTTTTATTGACCAATGTTTAATTCATAAAATTATATAACATCAAATATATAAAGAATATTTGATTATGAAATACCACTAATTATTATTTCAAGGAAAATCCATCCACATGACTTGTGTGAAGATAATGAAACTCTTCATGAAATACATCAACATTTTCATTAAAAATAAAAATATCATAAATATTATGTTTATGCTGAACAATTTTGGTTATTTATTCCTCATTATTATGTTTCAATACCTATTAATTGATGTAATTGATTTGTGGATTTCACATCCATCCTTTCACTAATATATGAACATGCATTGATTTGGGATATAAAATGCGATTTCTTTATCCTAGATGTGGTTATGGTCACTATGTAGTGAGTACCTAGCCATCATAAAAATAAAATAAAATTTGACTAAATGGATTATAATAATATTTTTCAATATCATATTTCTATAAACCTCAATCAAACAAGATTTGTAGGCATCGTATGAATACATCACATAATGAGGTGATCTCACTAATAATTTTGTATCCAATATATGGGTGGTGAATTAATTATTTTAGAAAGCATTTATTATATGATGGATTGGGTACATAAATAAACATAATAGAAATCTGATGATCATAAATGGATAATATGGGTACTTATCCCCATTGTATTTGGGTTCTAATCATTTATTCAAACAAACTTATTTCTTAAGTATCATGTAATAATATCATCAATAAATAATCATATGACATTGATATTAAATACTAATTTTTCATATCCTTTAAAACCTTCATTTATCTTATGAAATATTATTTTTAACATATATTTGTTACAGTAAAACAAATAATAGAGTTGTTTTAACAGAATTCAATTGATAACACTCACGGATCATCCAAATTAGACCTAAGTTTACTATCCTATTATATAAAATACCCTAATCCCAACATTGATTGCACTTAAGATGACTCAACAAAAAAATAGTTACATAATAAATTATTATGAATTATTATCCACCACATATCATAATATATCACACCCATGAATCCAATATCATTAGTGTATTTAGATATTATATATATAAATGAATTATATTACAACATAGAGAATTTTTCTTTCAGAATTTCACAGCACTGGATTTCCTTCATAGCATATAACACGTTATATTATTATTCATATCACTATAAATAGGAATATAAGAAAAGCGCGAGCTCATATTCCTAGTAAATAGAAATAAATATGAGATGTTAATCAAAACAACATAACATATTGTAATGAATATTATAAGTGGGCATAATATAAAGATGTGGGTTTGAGAATGTAATTAATGTATATAATCATAATTTAAGTCATATAAAATAAATGATTAATATTAATAAATAGTAATAAATCATATCCAATGGATTTTTTTTATATAATACAATATTAACCATAAAAATATTGAATAATATTTAAATGTGGCACATGCATAAGAGAAAAAATATCATATCTTATGTTGAGGCTCTTTTACCAGACCAACTTCACAGAGTAGATGAAAATGAATCATTATATAGTACAATATGATAACATTGTATATAGCTTAAAAATTAATTCTAATGAGGTATAAAACATACATTAATCATTGGAGGGCTATATAATTCTAGGCTCACCCATTAAATAATGACATTTTAAACACATGTGGCCATCATGAACATACAGTAATTTATATATCAGTCAAAAAAAATTAACCCATGATAATTAAAAGGTATATTTAGAATAATTACAATGAATAAAAGATAATATGTATAAGTAAAGTAAATGATAACATTAAAACATATCCACTGTGAAAAATAGATATCATCAAAAGGTATTAACATAGATGAATAACATATCACAGAACATTAGTAATTTTTTATAAAATAAGAAGCAATACCATTTAAAAATTCATATTTATTTTAAAAAAATATATATTGTTTTCCAAAATTGGTTCAAAAAGGTAATTTAATTTATATATCAATTACATTGAATAATAATTAAATCTTATAAAGGAGGATTCATAATTAAAAAAAGAAAACAGTTTGAGTAAATGACTGATCAAGAAACATAATAGAGGGGAGATAAAAAAGATACCTTTTAAAAGTTTTCTTATAAGTCAAAATAATTAGAAATATAACTTAATCATTCCTAGAAGTTTATCAAATGAAATTTACGAATCAATTTGATGTATATGGACATGGAGGAGATATATTTACAATTAAGATGAAACTATAATGATATTTCACCATAAAAATGACAATTTGGAATAATTATGAATCAAAGTGTGGAAAAATAATGAAAATACCTGAAAATACATAGTATTGAAAGTGTGTGAAAGAATTTATGGATTTAGATGTAAAAATCAAAAAAAATTCTCCCATTTAATGTTTATGTATCAATAATCTCATGTGAGAATATTTTTTGTGATATAAAATGCTTTCAATAATGGTACTGTTTGAATTAAATGGAATTGAAAGAGAGAATATTCTTTGGATTTATAAATACCATATATTACATGAAAAATATTATATATAAAATCCTTGGGAAATTATGTAGACTATATAAAATAAAATAGGAGTTGAATATAGAGCACATGTTAATGAATAGAAATTGTGATGTGGTACTCTAACTGTTACTTATGACATCCCCAATGCACTCCATACTATTGTTTATTGAATATATACTTCTAAATAACTTATTTTAGGATATAAGTAATATATATTAACTTTATAATATTTCATTTTCTTTGATTATTACACACACATATATTATTTAGTTATAGCTCATTTTCCTCATCAAATAATACTAGTTTGGAATGTTTTGTAGTAGTTTTGATGTATCATCGTCGATGCCAATTATTTGATAAAAACATAAATCAGTATTCTATAATAAATGGTATAGTAATAATAGTATTTAATATATTTTTATATTTTTATATAAGTTTATATATACATGGGTATGGGATGTAAAAATGGAATTGACAATATGCACATTTCGTACGATTTTCTAAATAAAAACGAGATAACTTTAAATGATAACACTGTTCATTTTCACCTTCTAGAATAATTATCCTCACATAAATTTTTATTTGTATTACATATAATTGTTATTTATTTTTAATTGTATCACATGAATTTAAATATGAAAATAATATTAGATCATTCACATATGTTGTTAAATAGATGAAAAGAAGAACAAGTTATTCTAAATGACTAGAAACAGTATTGAGTTATATTATATTAATTTTGTAACAAACTAAGTAATTATAGATTAATACTTTGGTTTCTATTAATACGTATGAATATGATAATAATTTTTTTTAAATGTAATGTTTTTTTCTGATAGCCTACTCAACACAAAAAATATATTTCTCTGAAATCTTATGGTGTACACAATGTTGAGTTTTACCGAAAAATAATATAACAATATTATTATTTTAAATGGTAGTTAACACATAGACTTTGTATTGTTGGGAATGAAAAGAACAAAACAAATTATGATTAAACATGTTGTTTAAATGTTTTTTCATTTAACCAAAAAAATTTAAAAGCATAAAATTAGAATGAATCCACTTTTATGCAAAAATACTCTAATATTTTTAAAAGGTAGTTTTACAAACTTTTGATGTTCAATCCTTTATAAATATAGTTTTATTAATTTAATATTTCCCATTTGAGGAAATAATCTTATTCTTTATAATTGGGACATTAAAATTTATTATGGGTAAATTTTTGGTATTTTTCTGATAATGTAATTTTTTTTATTAATTCTAAAAAATGTCACATTTTAAGCCAAATATATATTTTAATATAATTTATTTATATGAATAGATTATATTTTCAGATGGCTTTAATGTTTAATTGGATTATTATTTTATCCATTAATCCAATGTTTTTCATTGGATGTGAATTCACTTTTTAATTGGACATAAACACTTGTCAATCTTTTGATAGTTTTTATTTATTAAAAACTAACTTTTGGTTTTGACTACGGGAATTAAATTTAAATTAATTTCTCAAAATTATTGAGTTTTGAATTTTCAAAAATGGATTCCAGATTAGGAATCATAAGATCCAAATTGTGTAAATATGTGCCTTCTATTTTTAGACATTATGAATAGTAACAATAGTAAATATTTTAATGAACATGGTTAATGGAAAAATATGGTAAATAAGGGTAAAAAATAACATTATAATATTATTAAACTACCCTAAAACATGTTCCAATTATATTGGATGAGATATACACAACCATGGGAATCCTTGGGTTGATTTTAGGACCTCATGGGATTATATGTCTTAAAATAATATTCATTTCGGATTATATAAGTGATCCCTTCGACTATAAATAGTCATTATAAATTTAAACCAATTTCCTAAATTAGGGTATTTTATTTAGAATTTTTAGAAAATAAATAAATAAATTTATTTATGTCACAATGAAGATGTAGTTATTAACTTATTAATGAAGTTTTTAAATAAATGAGATTAAAAAAGTTAAAATAAATTTTTTGAATCTTTTTATGTCATACAAGAATTTTATGGATGAGTATTAATTGTATCTTTTAATTATTGAATTCTATTTGACATAATCATACTGTTATGAATTTTTCTAAAATGACCTGATATGAATAGTATATAAATAGACATAAATTCGTTTTAAAAACAATTCTATTTTATTAAATGATATATTAGTCCTAAAATATATTTTTCAGCCAAATGACATATATAAAGTTTAAAATATCATTATTGAACCACTTGAGGTTCTATTGGAATTAAATTGTAACTATATTAACCATATAATATGAATATAAAAGAAGACATGTTAAATGTTAAATTAGTTAATAATGGTTAAAGAAAAAACAATATGGTCAATTTTATAACCTAAATATGTCTAAAACCCATTGGATGAAGGGATTTAGACCCATCATCATATGATATTATAATAATATCAATTTTTTTCTATTAGAATTTGAAAATTAATTAATAATAAAATAATATTTCAAGAAATTCCAAATGTACCTCCCATTCCTCTAATAAAGTTACTCCACCTCAAACCCATTACTCACACCTCTATAGCCTCTTTGACCATCCTAAATCTACTCCATTAAGCTACCAAAATTCCTCCTTTACTTCTTGAATCCTTCTCCTAGGATGATGGATATTCATGAAATCCCTTTGGCTCAAATGAAAATAAGTTACTCGATTTTAGGTTACGTCTTCAATCAAGTCCCTTTCCATTATTTTCCTTCTCTACACCCTATGATCTTCTTATAATTTTTTTACATAACAAAACTAGTATAATCAATATCTGAGGATTTTTTTATGAGATTTATTCTAAATACACTTACACAAACCTCCGTCTAATGGTTAATGAACATGTTGTTTCTATGGATGATGAACGACTACTTCCAGAAATAATGATTGTTAAATATTCTCCCACCACATCTTATGGTGGCCATTATGATGGAACTAAAGTTATATATGATATATGTGATATTTATTGTATGTCTATTATTTTGTAATAATCATTTACAATGCACCTTTATTCTTTTCATGTCCTATAAAAATGATAATTTCAATTGAGGAAGTGCAGACTACTGCCCCTTTGAATTGATATGACTCGTTCATGCCATTCATGGAACATATAAAGGATGGAATTAATGAAATTATGTAACATATATAAAATATAATATTAGGCATGAATTATATTATACATAGGTATAATTAACTTTCCTTCCTTAAATATGAAATAGAAATGAATGCATCGTTCATCCGTACGTACGACTTACCATCTACATGAATCGTGCATTTCCTTTCATATCTCCTAATGTCATGGAATATTATAAATACATATATAGTAGATATATATATATATATATATATGAATAATATTATTAAGATAATTAAATTTTGACCACATGGACAAATTGAAATTATAACAAGATCAATTTCGACTCCAGTACAAAATATCGACAAAACAAACGATATTGACATAAATAATTATTTAATTTTTAAAATGTTTTAGTTAGTGATATAAAAGGAATAATAAACTTGAAAGAGGAACTTAATAAAGTATAAATTAACTTAAGTTAGTTATTCAAGAAAATAGAGAACAAACCTTTCAAGTTAGACATGATGTAAAAGACTTAATCTTAATCTCCTTTCATTGAGGAATGTTTTTATAACACACATCCCTTTCTTTTACATGGTGTACAATAAATCCCTCTGACTTTTACTTTCAATAAATGGGAAAATATTTTTTTGAATCATTTTACTAATGAAAAAAGGAATGTTTTTAACTTGTGTGGTGACAACAACCTTTATGCCGCCATAAGGTTTATTTGATATTTGGCTTCATTAACAAGCTGTGATGTTGTCAAATGGAAAATCTATACAATATTCCATTTTTACATATTTTGGTATCGAAAATTTTCTTCTGAAATGGATTATGTATATCAATTTCTTGAAATGATTTCTTGTGATTGGAAATAAAATGTTATTAGTGAAATGTTGATATTTTCGATATTATACATGTTATGATTTTCTAATGGTACATAGAAATTTGATGGGCAGTTTCGTGATAAAAAAATTATGGGTGGTAACATGATAAAACCAATGATAGGTGGTTCCATGTCAAACATAGGACATGTGGTTATGTTATAACCTCCAATGCATTGGGTATGGATGTCGGTCATATAGCTATTCCATAACCAATATGTGTGGAAGTAGACCGTATATTAATCCATTTAAGTTAGTTAATGTCCCATGTTACCTTTATATTCTATATTTTGTTTTATATGGGTTTAATGGTAATATATTGGCTTCAATAAATTGTAAGCAATGAGATTATAATCATTTAAATGATTTCTCTACTTCTTTAAGGTTAAAATTATTACTTTATGATAATGTATTCATGGTTTACATGTTATTCTGAAAACAAACAGGTTTCCTTCTTTATGTATACCATACTGATCATTTAATTATCATCCCATGTTTTTGAATTTTATTTATAATAAATAAAGGTGAATAAGGTCAAGGATGGGATCAAATACAAATCAGGCTGTTTAAAACATATAACTAAACATGTTTCATTTTATTAAGAGTTTTTATTTTATGAAAGAAATGGATACTTAGTAGAAGTTTCTACATGTAGTATTCAATTTTTTATGTATAATTTATAACCTAATTATAAAAATCTCTAAACCTGAAAAGATTCTCAATATCAATTATTAACATAATTCATGATTTTGTAATGTTTAAGGATGGGGCCTTGTTGTTAGTATCAGAGGTCAGTTTAGAAAACATTATGAGTTAAGATATTTTTAAATTAATCTACATAAATTATTTTTACTATATGGGAAGATTTAAATTTTATATAATTTGAATATTAACATATTCCTACCCCTAAGATATTTCTCTGATCAGAATGTTTTTCCATAGAGGAAATAGGGAAACTATGATGGGATGACATCATGAGGAAAACAACTTTGAAAATTAGAAAAATGCCATGAAAGTAATCAGAACTAAATAGTTTGATGTAGTGATGGCACAATTGACTAAAGAAATAATCAATGGTGTTATCCATCGATGAGATCAGTTAGATCAATAAAAGAGGAACATGTTAGTATTAGAGCATTTCATGAGTCAACATCTCCCATTATTCAGAGGAACATATTACCCTATGCAAGATTAATAGTGGATCAATGCAATAGAAGTAATTTTCTATGTAATGGGTTGTAAAAACACATAAAAGGTTATTCATGTTGTTTATCATCTTGACAGTGTAGAAGATCAGTGGTGGTCAGTGGTTAAAAATATCCGGGACAAGTAGGAGATTGATTCTCTTGGTTGGGACGAATTCAAAGGTATGTTTCATGAAAAATATTTTCCTAAGGCACTTCGACTTAGGATGGAAGACGAATTCCTGGAATTGAGGTAGGAGGATGAATTAGTGGCTACTTACGAAGAAATTTTAACTTGACTATAAATGTATGCTCCAAATTTCATCCGAGATCTTAATTATAAGATAAATCAGTTTTAAGAAGGGTTTAATCCATGATATAGAAGAGAATGAGCCTCTCTTAAATCCAAATGCTATGATAAACATTTACGATGTGATGAGAAGATATAAATGAAGTTTTTTGATGATCAAGTGTCCAATGGGTGTATGAAAAATAAGAGATATAGTTAGCAAGCAAAGAAAAATTATACATTAAAGAATCCCAAAGGTAAGAAAATTAAATGTACATCTTGTGAGAAGTGTTGTAAAAGGAATAATTGAGAATTTTTATCAATGTTGGTGAAGTGCATATGGTTTGGTATGATAGGTCATATTTCGAGTAATTGTAACGAAGATGATCAGGTAGGTAATAAAAAGCCAGCAGGAAGCTGTTTTATTTGTAATGAGTTTGGTCATTATGCAAATGTGTTTCTAAAGTGGATTACCCAGGGTAGAAACCAGTCAGATCAAAAGTAGAAGGGTGTGGTGAAATATTTTTCAACTACTATAGTTGACGTGGGACCATTAAATGTCAAGGAATTATGTATTTTGTTTTTTTTTCAGATTATGCCAATGTGTTGTTCGATTCAGATTCTACACATTCATTCATTTCTAAGAAAAGTTTGGGTATATTTAGAATTCCAGCTGAAGAAATGAATCCAGAACATATGGAAATAATTCATGGGGAAAATGTTGAGGCAAAATTAAATTATAATATTCTTCCAATCCTTATCTGTGGAATGGATTTATATTAAAACCTTATTTTTTTCCTCTAGTAGAGTTTGATGTTATTTTTGTAATGGACTTCATTTATTTTTACCATGATAAGATTGATTGTAGAGTTAAAGATGTTTCTATTTATAAAGTCATTCAATTGGTATAAAATAAAGAACCCTTATCACTAATAACATATTAGGAAGCGAAGATACTAGTGAATTATGAAAATTAATGATACCTTTCTGAAATTATTGAAAACAAATAAACTGTTTAAATTAATGATGTACAAGTAGTTAATGAGTATCTTGATGTTTTTCATGATGAGTTTCATGGTATTATACATAATCGAGATGAAGAATTTACTATGGACTAAGTTCCTAATGCTAAGAAAATTTTAATACAACCTAATTGAATTTCTGAAACAATACTTTTAGAGTTTAATAAAATTTTACAGGAGTTTTTAGATAAAGCATTCATCGAACCAAGCATTTGACCATGGGGTGAACTAGTATTTTTTGTTAAAAAGAAATATTGATCAATGATATTTTTCATTGATCTCATTTCCTTGAATAATATCATAGTTAAGAACAAATATCCTTTTCTTCATATCGATTAATTGATTGAACTACTCTCATGAGCTCAGTATTTTTCAAATATTGACCTGATATCGGGGTACCAATAGTTTAAAGTATTGGAAGGCGAAATTTTGAAGAACATGTTTTGTACTAGATATTTCAGTTATGAATATTTTGTTATGCCTTTTGGGTTTACCAATGCACCTACTGTACTCATGGATCTTATGAGTAGAATATTCCAAGAGTTCATGGATATGTTTTGTGGCTGTTCTTATTGATGAATTTTTTTTTATATTCCAAATGTAAAGAGGAACATGATATTTATTTAAGGGTTGTCTTGAAAACCAGAAAAGAAATAAAATTGTATGGGAAATTCATGAATTGTGAGTTTTTTTAAACAAATATCATTCCTTGATAATGTTATTTCTTAAAATGGTATAACTATTGATCCTAAAAAAATATAAGTTGTCGAAGAATGACCTAGACACAGAAATATAACCATGATCTGTAGTTTTATTGGATTTGAAGGCTATTAGTGAAGGTTTGTAAAATATTTTTCATGGTTATCTTGTCTATTGTTTATGTTAACTCCAAAAAGTGTTAAGTTCATTTAGAATGATGAATGGGATTATTGTTCTTAGGAATTGAAAAGAAGAATTGTGAATGCACCATTTTTGTAATTTCATTAAAAAAATATTGATTTCTTATCAATAACGATTCTTCTTTGAAAGGATATAGTGTTCTAATAATTAAACATTATTAGGTAACTATAAATGCTACACATCAGTTGGAAACTCATGAGTTATATTACGAAACACATGATTTGCAATTAGCTACAAATGTTTTTTATTTAAAAATTTGGAGGCATCATTTGTATGGAGTAAAATGGGAAATATATAATGACCACTAATGTTTAAAGTATATATTCACAAAAAAATTGAACATTAGAAAAGAATATGGATAGAATTAATCGAGGTTTATGATTGCAAGATACATTTCCATTTAAGAAAAAAAATAATATGGTTGATGTGTTGAGTCAAAACTGTAACGCCAGATTAACCATGATACATTTTGAGTGAGATCCTTTGGTTTTTGATTCGATTAATTTTTTATTATATTTTGTTGGTGCATGAGATTTCTTTGTTTTATTTCAGGTGGCAGTGAATTAATATCTAGAAACCAGAATAAAGAAAGCACAGAAAGAAGACAGTGAGTTCTGAAAAATATAGAACTGCTTTAGAAGGGTATGTTACCAGAATTTAACATTGATAAGGAATGTGTTATGACGTTTGGAATGAGATTATGTTGGACATGTGATTCATAGTTAAAGAAAGTGTTTTTATATGAAGCTCATAGTTATATATTTTTAATTAATCCTATTAGTGCTAATATGTACATAGATCATTGAATGTATTACTAGTGGGATGGAATGAAAAGAGATATTACTGATGTTACTGTGAAGTGTTAGAATTTTTAATTTTTTAAATCAAAATAGAAGTTCATAAAATAATTCTTTATCCATTACCAATGCAAAAGTAGAAATGGGAAAATATAAACATGGATTTCATTGTGGGATTATCGAATCCATCTCGAGGTAATATTGAAATCTGGGTTATTATTGATTGATTGAATAAATCTACTCATTTACTTCATATTCTAGATACTATGTCTCTAGATCGCTTTCTCAGTTGTATGTTAATGTGACAGTGAATTTTCATGGAGTTCGCCTATCTATTGTACCCAATCGTGATTCTAGGTTCACTTAGATCTTTTTGAAGGCCCTTAAAGAGTAATTGGGTATTGAATTAAATTTCAGTACAACTTTTTATCCACAATCATATGGGAAGTCAGAATGAACAATTAAGTCATTAGAAGATATTCCACATGCTTGTTTACTGGATTACTAAGGATGTTTGGACCGACATCTTTCTTTGGTTGAGTTTTCTTATAATAACAGTATTCATTCCAGTATACCGATGGAACCATTTGAGGTATTATATGGAAAGATGTTTCGACCTAAATATTTTTAAAATGTTGTTGGTGAAAGAATATTTATGGGACTATAATTGTTAGAAGAGATGGATGAAAAAGTTTAGTTGATTTAGAAGCACATGAGAATAGCTCAAAGCCAGCTGAAATTTTATGTGGATAAATTATGGAAGGATCTTTCTTTTGAGGTAGGTGATCATGTTTTTATCAATGATTATCTATGGAAAAGTTTGATGAATTTTGGTAAAAAGGGAAAGCTAATTCCATGTTTCATTGGTCACTATTAAATCATGTAGAATGTTGAATCCATTTCCTACATTGTTTCTTAACCTCTAAGATTATCCCAAGTACACAGTGATTATCCGGGTTTAATGTTGAGAAGGAATATGCCTGATCCAACACATGTTTTGATTACATAAGTAGTTTCGTATGAAGGGAATATTTCAAATGAGGAAGACATAGTCCAAATTCATGATCATAGAGTGAATGTGTTGTAGAATAATGTGATTCATCTGGTTAGGGTTTTGTGAAAAAACCAAATGTTTGAAGAGACAACATGGGAAGCTGAAAATGCTATGAGGGATAAATACCCCCACTTTTTTGAAATGTGAATATAATTGTCATGGTGAAATTACCTAATGGTGACCTTGGTATTTATAGAATTAATACTTATGAATAAGATATTAATTTTTTGTTTAAGGGGACTCCTTTTCTGAAAGAGTACTCAACTTACAACAGAGCATTTTTCTGAAATATTATACTGCACACAATGTTGATTTATATCAAAAAATAATATAATGTTATTATTATTTATGATTATAGTAATTTCCTAGATGTTTTATTATAGGGTAGGAAAAAACTAACCATATCATGATTAAAAATGATGGTTAAATGTTTTTACATTTATTCAACACTCTAATATTTTTAAAAGGTAGTTTTAGTTCTTTTTGATGGAGAAACCTTTTTAAATATTGTATTTTTCACTTTTATATGATATATTTGACAAAATATGTAAAGACCTGGATATTCAATGTAAAATTGTTTTAATTATATCGAATTATTACACGTCTGCAAAAATGAACAGTGCATGCTTCCGAGGCATGGAGTGCCCATAACAATTTTCTGAATATTTTTTGAGGAATGTTCAGTAAATGTGTGAGTGGAATTTTATAACATTTTAACCGTTTCTCAGATTAA
Organism: Viscum album; assembly: GCA_963277665.1. Taxonomy (NCBI): domain Eukaryota; kingdom Viridiplantae; phylum Streptophyta; class Magnoliopsida; order Santalales; family Viscaceae; genus Viscum; species Viscum album. The sequence continues at coordinate 1,956,873,900 of OY728143.1, read as the reverse complement.
AAATCCAAGGGCACCATTAAACACGCAGTGGTGAGAATCGCTTATGGGAGGCTTTAGTTTGATCACAGTAGGTACGAGGAAAAAGTTGTGTTTTATTACTATTAAAATAAATAAAATAAAATAATTTTATCATTTTATTTCATGCCCTTCAATGGAAAAGCCCAGGGGAGAGACTATCAATGTGTCAATCCACTAAATGTCTTGACTTACCAACCCTATTTGATGATGTCGTTGGGGAACAGGTAAGCTTCCTAATTAATGAGCCCCGTTAAATTCCAATATCATTTCGTACCCTCCCCCTCTCCTATATATAGGGAGTTTGGGGGAAGGTATCGATATAACTACACAAAGGAATGAAGTGATGAAGGATCACTATAACGTTGGATAGTTGGAGGATGGAGTCGATCCTAGTGGAAGGTGGCGTGCGATGCCGAAACCCCAAACTAGAGTTTGAAGTTCGAGTAGCGATGAGGTCAGCTTGTTGCCGGGATGACGAACAACTAAATCTCTTCAATCACGATCGCTCTCGAACATTTCGAGGTAGGGTTTTTTTATTGATTTTTATTTCCCTTGGTTTCATTGTAAAATTATAAGATCAGATCAACTAATAATCAAGTTGATCTGTTATTCTTTTTTTATATATTCGGGTGGGTGTGCATTATCGTTGGGATCAACATTGAAATCAAATCCTAAAATTCTGTTGAACATCTTTTTTTGAATCCCTGGATTTATTTTTCATAGGCAGAGGGAACATGCCTACTTGAAGAAGGCTCAAGCCCATCTGCTTGTGCGTTCATTATGATAACCTATTTTGGATATTGCGAAAAGTTGAATGAGGGCCTAGTGTATGGAAGAACACGATCTTAGGAGGAAGTAGGCTCAAACGAAATAGGAAGTGGGCCAATGGTTCATGAATGAAGGCCCAAAAAGTACCCTGCCACCAACATCAGTGGCGGCGCACAGGGGCACGATGACAGCACGTAGCTGCTCCGGCCACATGCCCAGTGGAAGGACCGGCCGCCGCCCCAGGCGGCGATGGAGCAGGGGTGGGGCATGAACCCAATGGTGCACCCACACACCTGCAGAGTCGTAACCTTCATTGGCTGTGGTGGGAGCAGGGGATACTGGATCAACTGGTGGCCTTCGGCCGGGGCGCGTGCCAGTGGTGCACTCGTCAGCAAAGCTGCGGCCAATTAGTAAAGGCACAAAGGAACCGTGACTCCACATGGTGCAACATTGGGAAAACACCATAGGGATGACCTATTGATGAGGCTATACACTATGTTAGCCCTACCTGGACACACCACGCCTGGGTATCCATGGAGGCCCATGCCACCAGGTGGGTGGAACCGCTGGGTCGACCCAACAGACTGACTCGCCACCCACTAGGCCGACTAGCTGCCGAGAGGACTGACCCGCAACCCAGCTAGGTCATGCTCGGACCAGTGGGATGGGTTGGCCCAGGTTAGGTCGGACCCATGATGGTCTGTGTCATCCCAGGTTGATCCGGGTCAGCCCATGCCGAATCGGGTTGGGCCGGTGCGACCGAGGCTGACCGGACCCAGTACCGACCTGTTACACAAAATGAGCCCTATCTTCTAAACTGGACATCTGTTTGATGAACCATCTACAATGTTAGGATGCATAGGATAAGGATTCTCTCAATACACTCCACTAGAACATTGGTGAACGTTAGTGTATTTCCAGGTTGGATCGAACACAAATCATACTAGGCACTTGGCACAAAAACACCATTATCTTGCAAACCATGTATCTGATTGATGAGTCTTTTGCAGCTTTGGGACTCTTTAGAGGACAAAGATCTTTTGGAATAATTTTTCGTGACGTCCATTAATATCATGATGCTGTGAGTGGTTTGAGCAGAGGGCCTCCCACGCATACTACGTATGGAACCCTATGGTTGGCTGAGACCTAACGACTGATTGACGATGGCCTAGTGGGAAGTGGATCTGTGTGACCCATTTGGACCATGGTGGATTACATAGTTCATATTTTCATATTTATACATATGTTTCTAAATGATTTAATCCCTTCCCATTAATAAATTTGATCTTATTTAGATCATTTTATGACTTTTGGTGAGTTTTGAGCTTAAATGTCAAAACTGGTTAATTCCGGACATTTAACAGTTTTATGAGGCCTCTCCATTTCGATCATAAATCCTGAAATGTTGATACAATTAATGAGATTAATTTTTTATAATGAAATGGTTTTTTGGATACATATTATTCTTCAGTTCCATTTTCCAATTCGAATGTCTACATGCCCAAAAATTTCGGTCAATGTGAAAAGGTATTCTGGCCAGCTGAATGCCCCATGACTCATTCAAAGAATCATATCTTGGCCAACCAATATCTAAATGCAGTGGTTCCATCTAAATTCAAAATCTTACTAGAATTTTCATAGGATCAAAAAATATCAAGAAAAAATTTAATTCATTAAGGCCTACAATTCAATGGTATAAGAAGGGTTGGTGGAATAGTGTTTGGTGACCAGGAAAAGTATATTCCATTTAGGAGGCCATAACTAATTCCAAACGGCTCTGAATGCATTCAAACATCATGGTTGGATTTCCAAATCCATTTCTCACCTCTTATAAGAAGGGAACTCAACCTTATTCGATCAAGGGGTGGGAGAACCGAAGCTATATTTCTGGTTGACAGATTATAGAAGAGAAACTTTTGGTTCATTCTCTTCTTTCTTGTGTTCTTCTTAGTTTTATAATGAATAATTCTTCCCCATTCTCCTTAATTATCTTTACCATGGTGGGCTAATTATTATGAGTGATTGAATAAGGTTAGGTTTTCCATTTTTTAATGTTTGATTTCATGCTATTAATGTTATAAAATGTTTTCTCTATTATAAAGTTGGTTTCAATTGTAATAACAACTTATATTATCTTCTGCGATTGTATTTTATTTTATATTATATTGTTATTATTTATTTTTTTAATGAAAATTTTATCCCCCACTAGTTTATGGTCTTTATACGATGGAAGAGATCAGAACATAGTGGTGAAGTACTTGGCGATCGTCAGTACGTGTGAGATTTGTACTGAATATTCAAGATTGTTTAGGATAAACAAGACCCGATTGGGAATTGCCTTAATCAATTGAGGGTATTCAGTATAAATATTTCACAAATAGTTGGAGATCAGACCAAACTAAGATATTATTAAGGTTTAATCTCCCCAACATCATTACACAAAAAAGATAGAGTAATCAATTGTGAAATCTCATTTTAATCAATTTAATAAATAAATATTGAATAAATATGAACTATGATAACATTAAAATTGGAAAACCAACCACGACCTGATCACCCAATACTTATCAGTATTTTTAATCACATTATTTTTCAATTTTTTTTAAATATTATACATTATTTCTTTCTTTAGTTTTGTTTCATTGTTTTCAAAACCAAACAAATTAAAAAACAAAGTTACAAACATGATTGTTTTGCGCTCCTCTCTAGAGGAAACATAGGTTAACCACTATAATATATTTCCACTTATTAAATAATTGTTTTTTATACACCCAAAGACAAGAACGTGTCAAAATGTGGAACCATTTTCGGGGAGGTAGTGCCACAATCACATTATAAATATTTAACACTTTTAAAAAAACATTTTTGTGTGATGTTTTCAAACGATTATTTCATTAATTCATGTTAAAACTACCCACATTTAGAGAAATTAGATGAGGCTGGTTATGATATTGTTCAAATGAAAGAACATAAAAATTACATCGCAAAACTAGAGAATAAAGTAGAACTTATATTTGAATATGTCCGTGCAATGATAGAAAAACCAGAACCTATGAATGAACCTGGGAGGAAAAGAAGTAAGAATTACTTATTGAGCTACATATGGGAGAGAAAAAATATCTAGATGAATTTTGGAATGAGTGTGAAGAAATACTTGGTCCACATATTCCTTACAAAGTAGAAGATCCAGAACCAATGACGGAAGACACCACCAAAGCGGTGGAAGAAAAGATAGAGGAGCCTGACTACCAAACTCTATCTTGTGAAATTCATCTACAAGAGAATCCTCATACTGAAGAAGCAATTGAATTCAAGTTACATTTGGACAAAAAATGTATTTCCTTGGTGGATGAGGAAAAATAAAAAGATACACCTGAAGAAGAACATATGGAGCTCCTTGAAATAGATGAATTCTTATTGGAGGAATTTCAATATGAGATAAAAGTGGATTTCCATGAGGAAAAAGGGACAGAAGATGATTACATTGAAAGGGAAGAGTTTGATATTGATTCATCATGTTTTAATATTTTTCAAATTGAATTACATTACGAATATCTCATTTATTATTCTTTTGATGTGGCATACATTGATGAACTAATGGAGAACAAAGAAGAGGTAATGCAAGTGGAAACAAAGAAAGAGGAGGACTCATTATTTATCATAACCCCATTATACAAGATGCATATCATTTTCATTTGGGTCGATTTGGTGTACCATATCCATGATGTCATCAAAAAAAGGAAGAAGTTCAAACTGGAAGTAAGATATGTTGGTGGTTCATCTCAAAGAAATTATACCCACCATTTGATTTGGTATAACCAACTGAAACTGCCCATCTAGAGGTAGTCAAAACCCAGGGCCCACATGGGGGATTAATCAAAGATCTATCCTTCTATTATCATTCAATTTCTAGTTTCTTTACTTTTATTAAATTTATTATGTTTTATTATCTACCTTTGTTTGTAGGTTTTTATGTGTATAACACTTAGGAGCTTAACTCAACATTGCACTACCAATAAGTCAGGTTGTACCATTCCTTTACACTTTATTGATTTTTGTGATTCAATTGAAAATATATATACATGAAAAATACACTTTAATGAATTATGGACACTACATCATTTAAGTGTGGGGGAGGGAACCTGTGTAGTTTAGAAATTTCAATTGTTTTTTTATATTTTTCAAAAAAAAGTGTGTTTTTCGATTTGTGGTGTGTTTTTAAATCTATTTAGCTAAAATGAATATCATCGCCATTTTTGAAACCCATTTCAATGTGTGAACCAATTTATCCCATGAAACTGAGCTTAAATGAATGCTGAAATTGACCCTGTTTCAAGTTCAAGAATTTGTAAATTTCATGAAAAGTACTCTGATTTTTGAATCCCATGCCACAATTCACTATCATTATATTTGGAATAACTTTCCTGTGAGGCTTCTGAACCAAATTTTCATAATCTTTTCTTTTAACTCACTTCATTAGAGAACCATACCATTCTTGATTTAACCAGAATTTGATTTATTCCTATCAGAACTTGAGGGTTTGAGGTTCACGTGTTTTAAATGATTGAGGTGTTTCATTGGTATTGAATCCCCCTTCTCTAAAAAATCCTTTTTATAATGGCCCACCTTTTACATTTAATACTTATATCCCATATAAGCAATGAAAATCCCGTTAGGCTAGCCACATTACAAACCAATTTTCCAAATTCGACCTGTTATCGAAGTAAAATTGCATAATCTTGTTGAACATAAGTGTGGGGGAGGTTGTCTTGTGTTGTGATACGTCATTTGGAGATACGTTGGGTGGAAAATAAAATGTTGAATAGATGTTCTTGCTACTGAAAAAAATAATTCAGTTGAAAGTTGTGCCTTTTCTGGAGCTTTCATGTATGAGAAGTTGTGCCTTTCTAGAGCTTCCAATAGAAAAAGAAAGTTGTGACTATCCGTAGCATTCAAGAAAAATCATGTTCAAGATGATTGATACTTTTTTCTGCTTAAATGATGAATGGTGTGTAATTTAATTGATTTTTCAAGATTATGATGTTTATTTACTACTAAAGGGAGTGAGGAGGAGACTACACTTGAATAGAAATCAGATTAATGAAATTTTGCTTCAAAAGAGCCTAGCCCTCCCTATTCTGCTTAAGACATTTTTCACATAAAAATACTAACAACTGAAAGCCACAAAACAACAGTATTATGTCGTCATGATATACTTATGTATTTGACTCACATCAGCTGGAGATGTAGAAATTTATCAAGCCTATGGTGACCCTTGCATGAGTATTGGATGAGAAAGACATTGTTGAAAATTGATATTTGTGTTTGGAAAAAAATGCATGTTAGGTAAGTGTTTTGTGTGCATTGGAAAATAAATGAAGAGGAAATATATTTAATTAACTGAATTGAGAACTTGGAATAATGGTTGTTGATGAGGAATGGTATCTTTTATTTCTTGGAATTAAATTGTTAAATCTCATGGATATCTGTTTTAAATTTGCTTTGATTTAATATCGATGTTTACTTGTCTCGGAGTCCAAGTGATAAGTTTGGGGGAATTGAAAGAGTTCATATTTACATATTTATTCATATGTTTTTAAATTATTTAATCCCTTCCCATTAATCAATTTCACCTTATATGCATCATTTTATGACTTTTTGTGAGTTTGATCTTAAATGTCAAAAGTGGTTAATTGTGGACATTTAACAGTTTTATGATGCCTCTGTATTTCGATCATAAATCCTGAAATGTTTATCGAATTAATGCATTTCCTTTTTCTTAGGATGAAATTGTTTGTTGGATAAATATTATTGATCCAGACCATGTTCCAATTCGAATTTCTACATACCCAAAAATTTCCGTCAATGTTAAAAGTTATTCTGGCCGGCTGAATGCACCAAGACTCATTCAAAGAATCATATCTCGACCAACAGACATCGAAATGTAGTGGTTCTAAATGGTTTTGACATATTCCTAGAATGTACAAAGGATCACAAAATATCAAAAATAAAGTAATTCATTAGGGCTTCTAATTTAACGGTTGAAGAAGGGTTGGTGGAATAGTGTTTGGTGGCTAGGAAAAGTCACTTCCATTTTGGCATCCATAACTAATTCCAAACGACTCCAAATGAATTCATACTTCATGGGTGGATGTCCAATTCCATTACTAACCTCCTATAATAAGGGACCTCATCCGGATTCGATAGGAGGATGGGAGAACTGAAGCTATATTTCCGGTGGACTAATTTTGGGGGAGAATATTTTGGTTCTTTCTTTTCTTTCTTTTGTTCTTCTTAGTTTTATAATGTATACTTCTTCCCCATTCTCCAAAATTATCCATACCATGTTGGAGTAAATCTTAGGAGTGATTTGGGATGTTTAGGTTTTCCATTTTGTAATGTTTGAGTTCATTCTCTTAATGTTAAAAAATGTTTTCTCTATTATGAAGTTTGTTTCAATTGTAATAACAGCTTATATTATCTTGTGCTATTGTATTTGATTTTATATTATGTTGATATTATTGATTTGATTAATGAAAATTTTATCCCCTACTAGTTTATGGTATATATACAATGGAATAGATCAGAACATAGTGGTGATGTACTTGGCGATCGTCAGTATATGTGAGATTTGTACTGAATATCCAAGATTGTTTGGGCTAAACAAGACACGATTGGGAATTGCCTTAATCAATTGAGGGTATACACTATAACTCTTTCCCAAAAGGATGGATATTAGACCAAAATAAGATATTAGTAAGGTTTAATCTCCCAAATATCATTAAATAAATAAGTGAGAGTAAGTGATTGTGAAATCTCATTTTAATCGATTTAATAAAAAAGAAATGAATAAATAAGAACAATGATAACATTAAAATTGGAAAACCAAACCCGACCTGATCACCCAATAATTATCACTATCTTCATTCACATTATTTTTCAATTTTTTTTAAATACTGTACATTATTTATTTCTTTAGTTTTGTTTCATTTTTTTCAAAACCAAAGAAATTAAAATACAAAGTGACAAACATGATTGTTGTGCGCTCCTCTCTGGAGACAACATAGGATAACCACTATACTATATTTTCACATAGTAAATAATTGTTTTTGAAACATCCAATGACAGTTACGTGTTAGTGGGGAGCATCTATGTGTAACACGAGATACCCACGATACATGATATGAGAAGTACCTCTGTTCGGACAAGGTTGCAAGAATCTCTTTGTGACCCGCCAGGCCGATAGAGGGAAGTGTCTCTATGTGACCCAACATACCCATGGTACCCATCAGGGATGAGTACTATAGTTTTTTACAGTTTGTGGAATATGGCTCTGTGTGACCTAGAGGTCCCACTGTACTCAATAAAGGAGGAGTCCTCTAGCAGCCGAGGAGTTTGACGTTTTGATGATCCTTTTATTCTTGACCTAAAGTGATTCTAGGTGTGAGCTGACTTATGTTGTGTAATTTTTTTGTGATATACTTTTTGGTTGTTGTGTTGTATTTCTCGGATGTTTTGGGGGTCTCTACTGAGTTTAGTGTTACTCACCCACTACACGGGCCCTACCCACGTGTGTGTTGTGTCCCGTGGAGACGATCAACACTTTGACGACAGGCTTGGTGGTGTTGGACTAGGAGGAATACCGTGAGATATAACAGACAAGACGTACTCCATCAGTTTCCAGAAGCTACAAAACTTCAACGACCATGTGGGGATTTCTGCGGATGGCTATTAGAGAACTCTGGTACTTAATTACTTTTAGTACTTTATTTTGGGGTTTGTATTCAGGCCCTTTTACATTCAGCTGTGAACGTACTCAGTTTCCTCCCAGTGGTGTACTATCTCTATTACTATGATTTGGTACATGGTTGGGTTTGAGTGTGCATATAGGTATCCGAGCAAATGCATCCCGCTTACAGGTTTACACCCTCAGTGCTAGTCGCAATCCCCTAGCCTTCGGGAGGTGGGTTTGGGGTAGTCATAACACGGGCCCTGGGGGACGAGTTGGCACAAAATTATCTTCTTATTTAGAAGTAGTACATCAAAATTTACTTTTGTTAATTTTTTTGTATTTTACTGATAAAGTTCATTTTTTAATGAATAGTTAAAAATACTGTATTTTAGGTCAAAATTGCCTTTTCATCTAATTTTTTTATATGGTTAGATTATCAGTTAAGTTGGTTTCAAATATTAATTATATTATATTTATATCATTTAATCCATTGTTGGACATTGTAATTGCTTGAACTTATTAATTGGACATAAACACTAGACAATCGTTTGGTAGGTTATAATTCTTAAAAACCCACTTCTGGTTTGACAACCTGAATTAATTTTAAATTAATTTCAAAAAACATTGTTTTGAGTTTGGAAAAATTTATTCCATATTTGGAATCAAGAGATAAAAATTGGGTAAATATGTGCATTTTATTTTTAGATATTATGATTAGTAACTTCAGTAAATATTTTATTTACCGCGGTGAAATAGTAAATCTGGTAAATAAGGGTAAAAAAATAATATTATAATAATATTAAACTACCATAACACATGTCGTAATCCTAATTTATTTTATATGTAGAACCATGGGAATACATGGGACGATTTTAGGAACCCATGGAGCCACATATGTGTGAAAATGAAATTTAATTACATTTAATTTTATGTTAAGGAAAATATAATACAAATATTTATATTTTACAAAAACAATTTTTATATAGTGTTATTTTAGAGCAATATTAGATTATATAAAATATTTATAATGATAAAATTATTTCATAAATCATGGAATTTTATTTAAAAATTTTAGATATCAAATAAATAAATTTATTTATGACACAAGTACGATGTAGTGATTAAATTGTTAATGAATGTTTTACATAAATGAGATTATAAAAATTAAATATATTTTATTTTGAAACATTTTAGGCCATCCATGAATTTTATGGATGCATATTACTTTTTTTCTTTTAATAAATCCAGGATGTTCAAATGAATCATGTTTTTATGGATATGTTTTAAAAGTCATTATATGAATAGTAAATAAATTGACATAAATTAGATTTTAAATAAAATACACTTTTATTAAATGATATAATAGTCTAAAAATCCTAGATTCAGAAAAATAACTTATATAAGGTTGAAAATTTAATTAATGAATTAATTTTTGTTATTTTTTCATTTTATAATAACCATATTAACCATATAGTATAAATATACAAGAAGACATCGTATTATTCAAATTAGTTTACAAATGGTTAATGCTAATATATATGGTTAATTTTATAACCTAAATATTTCTAAAACCCGCCGACTAAGAGGATTTCGAACCAGACACATTTTATCTTCAAAATATATCACTTCGGTGTTATTAAAATTTGATCATCAATTAATAATAAAATAATATTTCTAGACATTTATAAAGTCCCCCTCCCTCTTATAAAAAGAAAAAAACTCAACCCCATTAATAACACATATCAAGCCTTTTGGATCATCCAAAAACTGCTCCAATATTTTCCCAATATTCCCACATTCCCCTATGAATCCTTCCCTTAGGCGTAAGGAAATTCAAGAAATCCCTTTAGCTCAAATAAAAAAAAATTACCTAATTCGAGGTAACACCTTCTCTCAAATTCCATTCAATTATTGTTCTTATCTAGTACCTATGCTCAACATATTATTTGTTTACATAACAAAAAAAGTATTATAAATATACTAGTATGTTTTTATGATAGTGAATCGAACTTCACTTACACAAAACTCCGTCAAATAGTTATAGAATATACTATTTCTATAGACGAAGAACTACTACCTCGTGAAAGAATGATTGTTCAATATTTTCCATCCGCCTCATATATTGGCCATAATGATGGAACATAAATTATATATGATATAAATAATATTTAATTAATCTCAATGCTTCTGTAACTATCATTTATAATATACATTTATGATTTTCAAGTTGTATAAATATGATAATTTAATTTGAGGAAGTGCGGACTATCGCCCCTTAAAAGTGATACGACTCATTCATGCCATATATAGAATGTATAAAAAACGGAGTTAATGAACATATGTAACATATATAAAATGTGATATTATACCGGTGTTAAAGTAATACTACGTATCATTATTTTTTTTCTATTAAATATGATGTAGAAATGAATGTAGTATTCTTGGGTACGGACAACTTACCATCTCCATTAATAGTGAATTTCATTTCATATCTCCAAATGTTATGGAATATTATAAATACATATATACAAGATATATATATATATATATATATGAATAATTTTCTAGATATAAGGTAATTTTGACCACATGGACAAATTTTAAATATAATAAGATCATTTTTAACTCATGTACTTAATATCGAAAAAATGACTAATATTAACTTAAAAAATTATATGATTTTTATAATGTTGTAATAAGTGATATAAAATTAATAATGAACTTGAAAAAAGATTGGATGGAAGTAGAAATTAACTTATGTGTATTATTCCTGAAATTGAAGAACAATGAGTCATCTCAGACATGAGGTAAGGGACTATGATTCAATCTCCTTTCATTGAGGCTAGTTTTGATAATATACACATCCTTCATTAAAATGATGTATAATAAACCCATTTTAATTTATACTTTCATTCAAATGTAATATTTTTTTACGAATAATTTTACGAACTGAAAAAATTAATGTTTTTAACATATGTGTAGACAATGACCTTTCCTCCACAATGCGCATTATTAGATATTTGTCTTCCTTAACATGTCATGATTTTTTTAAATGAAAAATAAATACCATAAATATTTTTTACATACTTTTTTATTGAAAATTTTCAATTGAAATATATTTAGTATTTTAATATCTTCAAATGATTTCTTGTGATTTCAAATGAAATTTTATTAGTGAAATGTTGATATTTGAAATATTTTACATGTTATGATTTTCTAATGGTACATAGACATTGGACAGGAGGTTACATCATAAACCAATAATGGGTGTCCACGTGATAAACCGAATTACATGTGCATTTGTGATAATCCAAGGAATGTTGGTTAACTTATAACTTCTAATGCATTGGGAATGGAAGTCAGTCATATAGCTATTGTATTTAGTGATATGTGTGGAAGTCGACTGTATGGTTCTTCCATTTATGTATATTTATGTCCTAAGATACCTTTTTGTGATATATGATTTTTTCAAGGTATTTTATGGTAATATTTTGGTTATAATAAAGGGCATGTAATTAGCTTATATTTAGTGAAGTGTGTTTTATGATCTTTTTAGGTGATAATTATTACATTATGATAATGTACTCATAATTTACATGTAGTTTTGAAATCTAAAAGATTATCCTCTTTATGTATCCCTTAATAAACATTTCATGCTCATACAAAGTTTTTTAAATTTTATTTAAAGGACATAAAGTTGAATAGGGTCAAGGATGAGGTCATGGAAAAGTTATGCTATTTAAAACATGCAACAAAACATGTTTCCTTTTTTATGAGTTTTAATTTTTTGAGAAAATGTATACTGAGTAGAAGTGTATGCATGTAGTATTCAAGTCTTTATGTAAAAGTTATAACCTAATTATCAAAATCTATAATCCCAAAAATATCCTCAATGTGTATCATTAACTTAATTAAAGATTATGTAATGTTTAATGTCGGGGCCTTATAAATGTAATTTCTAAAACAAAATAACAATGTCAATATGATATCATTAGAGTGAATAATAATATTTATAAATAGGTTAAAACAGATTTTAATTAATAAACATATAATAAGAAGATAATTAATTTTATGGGATCACTCACTTTAATAATATATTCCTTTATAACGAAGGATTGAGGTCTTACTCATGGGGAACGATAATAACAATTATGAAATAGAAATTTATCAGAGCGTTTTTTGGTATTTAGAAAATATAAAAATTAATGATATAATTAGTTACGGAAAGTTATTATTGGGGGTACTTGTTTTTTTTTGTATGAGTGGTAATATTTAAAATTGTCATCACTTAACGGTTATGGAATGTCATTTTTACATAAAAGGATCCCCATAAATACAATAAACCATGAATGATCTAGATTTGTGTCATTATAATATTTTATTCTAATTTTAACAGGATTTATACATCATTATAACTATTTAATGTATTTTATCATTTTCAATGTTCATTTACGTCCTTCATTATCCACCTCGGTAAATTAATTTTTAACTAAACGTAATATATTACCTCTAAAAAAATTATGACATTACTCCAATATTAAAATATATTTAAATTTAGTTAAGTATTTATATTTACTGAATTATATTTTGAAATGAAAATATTTAATATTTTATAAAAATTATATATTATGAATAAAACGATTTTTCATGTAATGATTAATTTTATTAAATTATTTTCAAACATAATTTAGTTAATAAATGATAAATAATTAATAATTTTTTAAATTTTCATCATTTTCAAATTATTTATATGTAAATTACCATTTTTTTCATTATATCGATTTTTATAAGTATTCATAATGTTAATATATATTTCCAAAGGTCATATAATACAAATATTATCAATTTTCACTCTTATATTTAACCCCACATAATTCTCAAAAAATTTATTAATCATTCTATTTAATTTATTTATTAATATTTTTCTAATATTTATAATTATTTTATCCTTCTTTTGGTAGTTTTAATTGATATAATGATCTTAAATGAAAAACATGAATATGGATATTTAACATAAGTTGTATTTTTTCACGTTTTGTTTTAATCATTTTTTAAACTTTCATAAATATGATGTATATTTTTTCTGATACTTTACTAAATATGTTATTAGATTAAAATATATTTTTTATATCCCATATCATTGTTTAATTTATTTTTTTTATTGTATGTATAATAATCCATTCCAAATTTTCAAGGGAAAAAATTCGAGTGTGCTATAATATTTTTATCCAATTTAGTATTTATTTTCAATTATTTTATTTATAATTTATTTTTTAATGATAATCATACCCCTAACATTAATAAAATATGTTATTTTATTATTCCTAAGTTTATTAATATTTGACTTACCATCTTCTTCGATAGTAATTGATATCATTTTGTATAGTTAAATACCTTTTATTTGTGTGTGATCACCATTATCCATTCCATCAGACTATATTCATTAATAAAGAGTGTATAACCCATTCTTCTAATTACATGAATGGAGTAGTCATCCTTCAAAACATAACATGTAACAATTCATGAAACCTTTTTATCTTATTTTCCTATAACTTGTAGTTATTTGATAAAATTTTTTATTCTTAGAAAACTTCACAAAAATTAGTATAATCATATTTGGGTAAAGAAAAAACAATGTGACATTATAATTAACTAATGTTTCCAAAACAATTAGGCTCATGGGACCAAGATACTTATTAAAAAATTTGTTTTTTTTATTATTTTTAATTATAAAAAATGAGTTCTAATCTACTACCATGGTAATGATTTTAGTTTATTCACTTTACTTATGTAATCATTGATCGATATTAGGTATGTGATGAAAAATATTTCTTGGTAAAGTGGATTTCATAGCTTGGGTAAAAAAAACTATATTTCAATAAGTAAATTTTGACCTTGTCCATCAAATAAAAAATTGGCTCCCTTAAATATTAAAATTTATCTTCAATTAATAATATATTGGATAATTTCTTACACACACTACATTGGGGTTAATCCTACAATGACATTCTGTAGAAATATTAATTTTTATATGTGTAATTTATGAAATATTCCTTGGTTTGGTGAGTATGAATTGGAATTACAATAATATAATATATATATAGTAATAATTTCCATAAAAAATTAATAATCAATGAAAATTAGATTATTATTTGGTCTGAAAAGATTATAAATAGTTTTAATTGAAAAATAACTATTTTCATAAAACTAATTTTATTTGTGAAGCGAATTTTTGTCATTATTGATTTAGTTAATCATTTTTTATAAATGAATCATATATATATGGTATATATACAATTTAATGAAATAAATTTCATTTAATTATATTTTATAGAAATATAATGAGATTAAATTCATTTATTTATTTTAAAAAATATTTTTCTTCAAAAATGGGGTTTAATGAATTTTGTGCATGAATATTACAATTAAAGCCTAAAATATTTTAACACTATGTTTAATAAATAATTTTTTTTGTTAATATAAAATTTATTATAGGGTGAATGTTTTAGTATTTTATGAATTTGATGATTTTTGGGTGAATATTGAAAATACTACTTTTATAAATATTGTCACATTGATGAAAATTATTATGATGTAAGCTAGATATATTATACTGTGAAAACATTATTTATACCAATTATATATTAATGTAGTAAAATAATATATTTCAAATTATTATTTTCAAATTAGGAATGGAAAATTTACTTTTAAAAACATAAATTATATTTTATAAAAATTGAAATTTTTTGGGGTTATTGCATTTAATGGTATACTTGGAAGGTGAAATTAGATTTTATATTGATTTAATAGTACAAACACTTTTATTTGTTGTTATTTAAGAAAAAAAAGTTGAAAAATCTAGTTTTGATTTTATATTAAGGAGAAATAAGATTTTTTCAAAAAAAGATGAATTTTTATAAAAACTCTTATCTATATGCTTTGAAGAGATGTATTAAATATAATTTCATTAACATTTAGTTTTTAAATTTGAGAAAATAGATTCAAAATTTTTAATAATATTTTCAATTTTTTAATATTTTGATTTAAATTTTGGGGTAATAATTATGTTATCTTGGTAAAAATATCATTTATCACAGTTAAGGTTAAACTGTATTTAAAGCGGGTTTAATTAGAAGATAAGGCTCAAATAATTTAAAAACAAATGAAATTGTGATTTTTTAGTTAATATAGATTATATCACATATTATATATGGATTTATAGTTCCTCGGTCCCATTTGACCATGAATAATACCTCATATTGATGGAAAACATTGAATAATTACAGGAGTACCACTCCACTCATCTAAAAAGGTTTCCAATTATCCTCCCATCATCACAACTCATGAGGAAATTATAACAAACATAAAATGACCAAATACATTTCTGAACACCCCTAGCCCACATGAACTATAGTCTCTTGTATCATGAAATGACCATTCTAGAAGGACTATGGTGTAAGCCAATGGTATTTTTTCAATGAAGATTTATAACCCATAATAGAGCATCATCATTTTTTTATTCTTACTCAAAATATTGTTAAACAATGATAATATAAAAACATAATTATATAAGTATTGTGAAACATTATTGATTATTTTTAAACCCTTAATCACAACTTTGTCTTTTATATAGAAAATAAAAGCATCATTCAAGAACACAAGGGGTTTATCACTTGCATGAAGCAATGTGTTTTATTTTGCATCACCATCTCTCATGGTGGTTTATGAGGATTGTTTTAATATATATATATATATATACATATGATATTAATTTTATAATTATCAGTATTATTCTATAATATATCCTTTATATTCTATACCATATATTTGTAGGAAAATGATAATGTCATTCATGCGTATGTGTTTATTACTACCTCAATGTAGTAATGAGATTAATTTTTCTTATACAACATCCATGGATAGATATAAGATATTATTTATTATATACATATTTTAATTATGTCATCATTAATATTTAGGATATGATAAGATAATGAACCCTTTGACTATGGACAACTTACCAAATCTCTCTTCATATTTTAAACCCAACATAAATAAACATCTAACATTAACTTAACAGATTAAACTACCATATAATACAATGTATTAAATTAATTTAAATGTATATTAATATTTAAATACCAAAAAATCTTTTCATTAATCATTTATAAAATTAATATATATTTTTTAAATTAGTAAAATTATATATGAGGCGAGTCAGACTTATGGTGAAATATTTTTATATAAAATAGTTTTTAAATTTTTTATAAATTATATAATTAATTTTTCATTAATAACTGTTTTCCTTAAA
The DNA here is from genome assembly GCA_963277665.1 of Viscum album. Lineage (NCBI taxonomy): Eukaryota > Viridiplantae > Streptophyta > Magnoliopsida > Santalales > Viscaceae > Viscum > Viscum album. Next base: position 1,956,857,071 of record OY728143.1, on the reverse strand, counting down.
ATTTATTAGGTTTGTTATTAAAATACTGACATTTATTTTTAGATTAATTTCAAACCATTTTTTACTTTCATTAAAATGGTTTTTAAATAATACATTTAAATGTTTTCAGAAGAAGCTATTTTTTATGTTTTTACAAAAGTAAGAAATTAATATATTTTATCACATAAGGAATTAGTGGAACACAAAATATTTTGGACATATTATTTCATGATTATTGAAAATAACATTTTATTAATAAAATACAAGGTTTATTAGTGTTTGTGTCTTATGAATTCTAGGTGAATAATGTAGAAAAGGAAATGAAAACATAGAAGCCTTATTTTTTTCTCTTCCAAAGTGAGATTCTAAATTCATTTGAACTCCAAAAATTACATTGCATATCCTAGGAAATATATATGAGAATTGTTTAATCTAAAAATAGTAAAAATGGAATTATTTGTAAATGAAACATATTGTGAGAGTTAGAGATATATCATGATATCATAAATGATAAGTCACATTATTAATTACATTGATTCAAAATATAAAGAACATCATACAACAGTATCATATTAAAATAATAATTTTTTTATAAAAACATAATATGAAATAAATATGAGTCACGACTAAATACTTAGACAATATCACATGGTGGAGAAATTATAATGACGAATTTTATTTACATCATAATCCCATACATGATGCCTCATTAATAAATAACATTACCCAATACAACAGGGGATATATAATTATCATACCACCCATCACATTCATTTCATTTACATTCATAAGTGTTCCACAGTGAGATTTAATTAATGGGGAACAACTATAATAATTACCGATGGAAAATAATATGAGATCCGAAATCTTTCATCATATCAAAATCAATGTAAATATAATAATGAATACATTTTATAAATGATCATAATGAAGGTATTACCCCATAAAAGAAGTGTATATTTAGAATGGTATATATGTAAGAGACATATATAAGGGATTCAGAATAATTTTGTAACATTAACGGAAATTTTCAATGATAAATATAAATACATTTAAAAATTAAAAAACATACTTTAAGAAAATAGCCTTGCCACATTCAAAAATCACTTTTGAAAAACTAAAATTTATAAAATATTTTTGGAATATATTTCCTTGATAATATCATAAGGAAATTATAATGTAATATTCAAATAAAATTATGATAGATAAATCAATACTTTCTATATAAGTTAAAAAAATTCCTTTCACTTCTCATATGAAAAGATCAAAAGATACCCTTTTGTAAAATTATGGGAAGATTATATCAAAATTTCTCTAATAAATAATTGGATAATATTAAAAACACTTCTTAAATACATTTTGAAAACATGAATTTGGAAGGAATAATATTTTCGATCGAATAGTGAAATTAGCTCCGATGTTTTAAAACAATTACTCAATAATTTTAGGTACCAAATATTGTTAAATTGTAATATTACTTATAAATATCATAAATAACTATAGGATAATAAAATTAATGATTTTTATGAAATAATTGATAGATAATATCTTATAAAAAAATTATGGGAATGGAATCCAAAATAAAATTAGATTGGAAAAATCCTTACAGCTTTTGTAACTTTTGAATCACAACTACAGTAGAATAATTATAAAAATTATACATTAAGACATTATGAAGTATGATGGAATCAATGGATAATATGAAAATGGAATGTATATACACCATTAAAATCTAACTATTAATAATATATAAAATGGTAATAATGAAATTATTAACATTTTTTAGATTAATTATACATATAAATCCGACCATGAAATATGGTTATGAAAAATGATCCATATTAAAATCATGTAGATGTAAAATCGTATGTACGTATAACTAAAATTTTATTTTTTCCATGATCACAAGGGAATGAATGTAAGTGTCATTTTTTCTATCATGAATTATCAATACATCCTAAATATCATATAATATTTTTCAATAAACATTCAAATTCCATCCATGTGATGATAAAATAAAAATGAATCACATCATGTCACGAGGTGGTAGTTTTTTATATAGAAGAATGATGTTATCATCTACACAATCGATTATAAGGTAAGAACCTATATGATATATTTATGTTCCAAAATTATAAATATGATATAAATCTAATCATATTCTCTTAAGTGTATCGTTTTACACTAAAAAATATTTTTTTGGAAAACCCCACATCATAAAACGTGTTAATGAGACATTATCTTAAAAAGACAGTAAGGGAAATATAAACAATTTCTGAAACAAAAAATAAATAGGGAACCAATTTGGAGGAAAATAGTGGGATGTAAAAATATAAACATGGATTGAAATTGTAAATTATTATATTGGGTGAAAAATTGCATGGTCGAAAATAAATTTTAGGAACCATAAAATGATTACACCCACAAAAAGATAAATCTTTAGTGAATTAAAAGACCATTAGTTCCTCAGATATTAAGGAAATATGATATTTTTTTCAAGATCCTATCCCAAGAGGTGATCAATAATTTTAATATTAAGATAGATATCACCATAATATACAAAAACCTAAAATATTAGAATTTTGTAATCACAATTTCTTCTTTTGTTTATGGTTTGATCAATTTACACTTCACTGCTTTATGTAATTAATATACAATTTTTAATTTTTTATCCAAGAATAACTAAAACTAAATTTTAACAAATCATGGGATCCCCAAAATATTAACACACCATTAGTCCTATATTTATTAAAACAAAAAATTCTTAGCAAAATATAAGATAATTATTAATATACATATATTCTTATATAATATATTTAAATAATCCAATAGATTATTATATATCACTCTTTAAAATAAATATTAATCTATACCAAATAACATAAATAACTCAAACATGAAAAAAGTTTTTAACCACAAATGTTATCTCATAACCATAAACGTACGTATCAAAAAATATAATAAAATTCATTCCCCTTAATCATTTACTATAAACATAATGGTTTATATGTATATATATATATATCAAGGTGATAATATTTTTAGAAAAATTTGATGACCATTATATAAATAACATTTTACATCAAATATTATTTTGATAAAAAATGAATTCTATAAAACTTAAGTTTTTTCACAAATTAAAATAATCATAATTAGTTACAATTACCCTAAAATATTGTTCGTATAAAATATAATTTTTTCTTCAATATCAAGCCTTCCATAAAATACCACCTTACTATTAAATCTAATTACTAGGTCTTTAGTACCATTAAACATATTCATGAAAATATTTATTGAAAAACTAGCCCAGAACAAGACTTAGATGTTTCATGATACAGTTAACAATAATACTTCAATAAAATTATTCTAGAGTTCCAAAAAAAGTGACACTCAAATAATTCTATATATATAATTTTCATAAAAAACATTTAGAACAAATAATATTTATATTAGAGTGTTTAATTAGATAAATACTATGTTCTCCAACCAAAAACATAATTTTCATCATAAATTAGATACTTAATGACCACATATTCTACACTTAAATCATCTTCTCGGACCATTAAGGAATTGCTAATGGGTTCTCTTCCAAATTTTATGACATGTAAGAAATTAAATCTTCTCTTTTTGTTACCATTAATAATGTAACTTCCCTATGATGTTATATATATCTACTTTGATGTGTTTTGAAACAAAACTATATCCCATTTCTAGATAAAATTTCTAGATAGTTTATAGGGTATGATCATAAGGTTTATAACGAAATTTTAAATAAGGTTGTGAATCTCATCCAGGAAATCATCACATCTCCAATCAAATTGGTTTTTATTATTCTATATCCTAATTTTCTCTATTAACTACTATTTTTAAAAGAAAAATGATATTTAAAAAACATACAAAATGTAAACATATAAACATAGAATCAATAACATATAAATGATAAGTTTGCCCCAGATTATGGGCATCTAGGTTTTAATCTACATTTTCAATGATAATTATTTCTTCTTGGTTTAATAAGATAATAATTTATTTTATTCTTTATAATGGGTTTTAATGTGTTTTTTAATTTCCAAAACATATCCCCCAATAATGTCAATCTAGGTGCCTAGTAAGGGTCATTTTTGTGGAATAAATTTTGATCGTGTCATGTTGAATGCCAATGTTTCTGAGTTATTACACACAAGTACATCAATTCTAGATTAAAATCCACTTATATCATCTAAATAGTGATTTAATTTATTGGAATCCAATTTTTATATTCTTCAAATATTTTCAAAGATATATTTTTTATAATTATAATTATCTATATACTTATCCCTAGTGTTCTTATTAATGTTTCCAGACTCTCATTCCAAAGATGAATGAAATATTTTCAATGAAACCATCTATAGTGACCCAAAGAAATTTAAAAATATAATTAAATGATAAAAAACATATATATCAATTTATACAACACAAGGATCATGTGGCCTAAGGTATACGGAAGACAAGGTTTATAATACATAATATGAATCTAAAACATTGATTTTTAATTTTTTTCTTTTCCATAGTGAGATATTGAAATCATTGGTGCTATTAAAAAACATTGCATAACTTGGAGAATACATAGAGTAAAGAAAAAAGATAAAAATTATTGTAATGGAATAAAAATGATAAGGAAACAAAACATGTATGTTGATGATATAACATGATTTCATCAAATAAAAATCACATGAGTAATAAAATGAGAGAATAACATAAATAATAATGTTATATAAGATCATGGTAATATAAAAAACGTGGTAGAAAAAATGATAATAACATAAACTTGAGTTACTTCTAACGGTCAAGACAATATCACATGGCAATCAATGTTCCCTAATGAATTAGGTTTACTCCTTAATCCCATAATTGACATCCCATGAGTCATTAACATTTCCCAATGCATTAGAGGGATATAAAATTCGGGTCCCACCAATCACATTCATTTCATGTAAATTAATATGTGTTTCATGTAAGTTAATTAATCAAAAGGCATTATAATAATAATTTCCCATGAATAGAAAAAGAGATACATAATCTTGTATCATTTAATAATCACAAAATATTTCATATATATGGAATATAGAAAAATTATTATAAGGAACCTATTAACCAATAAATTTAATGGATTGTGATAATGATGTATATGTAAGAGCCATTTATATTTATTTTATAATTATTTAAAAACATTATTGTTTGTTAGAGTTTCTGAACTAAAATACTTTTGAAAATATTAAAAATTTATTCCTGAAGAAAATAACCATTTGACTAAGATTATAAAATTGCTAAAAATAAATATCACAAATATTTTTGGAATATTTTTTTTAAAATATAATTGTTAACATATAAATTATGATTCAATGGAAATGATAATGGATAATTACATATTTTCTGTATAAGTTAAAAAAATAATTTCACATTATTTATAAAAATAAAAAATTGGATATTTCAAAATAAAATGGGAATATTTTCTAACATTTCAGTAATAAATTATTTGATTATACCACAAACATTTTGTAAAACATTTTTAGAAATCATATATTTATAAAGAAAATTATTTTTTATTGAAGAAATCAATAATGTATTATTTTAATAAAACAATTCTCTTTAATTTAATGTACTAATGAGAGGAAAATAATATTATCCATTAAGTATTTCATTAATAATAAATGGGGGATTAAATTTAATGGTTTTATTTAAAAATTATCCTATAATTTCCAATAACATAAATTTGGTCAAAACCAATCATGAATAAAATGAGATTGAAACTAAACCTTTACTGCTTTGGTAACATTAGATTATTACATTATTGGAAAAGTGGAGAATTTGAAACATAAAATATCTTGAATTATGAATTATTAGTTATATAATATGTAAATAATAAGTATATACTCTATTAAAAATAAATTATGTGAAAAAAACATGTTTCTCAAAGATGGTAGTTTTGATATGAAACCCTTACATCGAGCCTAAATAATCATTCGTGTTAATTATCATCATAAATATTAAAAATATATTAATTATTTACTTACTAAAGATCATTTTTTAGTTATATTATTCATTTTATTTTATTTGTTACCATTTATTATTCAATTACATAACCAATTAATTTCATGATTGGTGATTTAACAATAAAACATTATTATATCATAAATAATGTTGGTAATAAGAATAAGGTCAAAATGATTATTGATTAGTCATATACACATGGTAATAATGACATAAAGATAATTTTTATACATATATTATTATTTTTAAAACAAATCAGGAAATATGGTTTTGAAAAATTAATTTTGTTATAGTCTTCGAAATGGCATGTCATATGTATGCATGAGTAACGTTTCAATTTTTTGACGATCATGATAGAAAGAAGGTAAATGTTAATAAATATTTATATAATGATATTTATATAATATATTTCAAAATTATATATTATTAAATACACATACATATACAATCCATGTGATGCGGTAATAAAAAATCAATCACATCGCCTCCGGAGGTGGTAGTCCACCATATACATGAACAAACTTATCATTCATTCAACAGATTATAAGGTAGTAGATTATATGATACATGTATATTTTAGTATTATTAATACATCACAAATAATATATATACATATAGATATAATCCTTATTACCTTCCATGTGAAGTGTAAATGAGAATGAATCATATCGCTTCGTGGGGCGATAATCCCCCGTACACATGAGGGACGTTATCGTAATCCCTAGGGAATGAAAAGTAGGAATGTGTATGTTATATTATATTTAAAAACTTATTATTATTTAATAAATATTATATATATATATATATAATTATTTATTAAATACATCTTTAATAAGTGGTGATGGAAATATAATTACATTGGATCGTGTGGCGGTAGTCTGCTGAACATATGATGAACATTTACATTAACCATTATAGGTGTTAGGAGATGGTTGAGGGTCATAAAAATAACAAACGAAAATGTAAAAATATATAATACACTATGATAATTATATCATAATAGATATATAATATTTTATTGTTGTGGATGAAGAAATAAAATAAAACTCTTGGTTAAAGACATTGCCTCTTATTTAGACAACTTCTATAGGTTTTCACAAAAGGTTTTCCTTGGATAGACTTATGATCAATCCAAGGGATTACAGGATGCTCAAATGAATTTAATAAAGTTATATGGGATGTTATTTCGAAAAAAATCGTGGGTTTTTATGTATAAATAAGATAAGATAGTTGGCAACCTTAGATAATTGGAGGATATGGAACATTTATAGTTTTTTAATATAAAAAAATACACCAAAATTTTGTAAAATAAAAAATATAAAAATTGATAAATTATTAATCCATAGATGTTATATTCCCTAAATATTAACATAAAATAGTAATTATACTTTTTTTGGATCATTTTAACATTAATCATTATAGATTAACCCATGGAAAATCTATTTTCACCTTAACTATGGTAAATAATATTCAATGTTTTAACTGTTCATTATAGTCAAAATATTATTTGATATTATAATTAAATAAAATTTATTATTAATAAAAATATCAAATCCATTTTTTCACACACTACTAATAAAATTATAATAATGTATTTTTAAATTATATTTATTAACTTTTCAAAAATATGGGTTGTTCATGAAATGCAATTTTCAAGCATAAGATGATATTATGATAACTGCTAGAAAATTAATCATTAATAAATTAATTTCAATAAATATTTTATTATATATACTTTATATACCTATAATTCAAATAATTACACATTATTTTTTATTTTGATTAGTGAAAATGTAGAAACATTAATCACTTTAAATATGTTTTTGTAAAAATACATTATTATGCCTAAGAATAAACTTATACTAAAATCAAGTGTAAAGATTATTAAAAAGTGAATTATTTGATTAAATTTATATAAATAATAGTAATTTTAATTTCAATTCAAATTTAGTGAATAATAGGACTATTAAATAACATAATTTATTAAATTAAATGGTGGTTTAACAAAAAATCATTATTTTTAACTATTTAACGAGAAATCAATATTTTTTTTAGAATCACTATATTTCAACATAAGTAAATTTTGTTATTATGATTTTCAAAATAAATTCCATTTTATAAAATAAATTTTATGAAAGTATAAAATAACAATATTATTATTTTCCCAAAGAACTTTTTTTGGAGAATATGTGTTTCCTATGAAAAAATTGAATTTCCTTAAAATGGAGTGGATAGTTATTTATAATTTATAAATAAAATTATATTTAATGGAAAATATATGTAAATTTTTTAAATTATTCAATCCAATTTATAAACACAAATTTAATGGCTACATTAAATTAGTCGTATTTAAATAATAATAATTTAATAATACACCATGAATCATTTAAACTCAGTGGTACATGTTGAAGAAACTATCACACATAGTGTTATTTTAAAATAATATGGATATAAAATTTTAAAATTATATTAATTTTATTAATTATTAATATTACACCACAAATCATTATAGATTTTATAGACTTATATTTTAATTTCCATGATTCTTGCAATTTTTTTTCAAAAAAGTAAACAAAAAATTATTCTTGTAATTATTCTTACATGAATACCAAAAGCACATCTATATATTTGATAAACTTAATAATTTATATGTTTTTTGACAAAATTATATTTTATGTGTGATTTAAATATTTTATGGTCTATATACATTATTCATAGTGATATGGTAGGTTGTTATTATTCCCCAATGTAATATGTAATGATTATAATTTTCAATTAATTATGTTTTAATTATCTTAGTAGGTTATTCATTTTATAAATGTGATTATTGAAGTGGTTTTAATAGTGATAATAATAATATTTTGCATTGTACATCCATGATTTTTGTATTCTTGAAAATGAGTTGTCATGATTTTAATTTCACTTCTTAAGATAAGCAAAGGAGATCACTATTATTACTCTTCTAAGAGAAAAATTGTGTTTTTTATGAAAATGTTTTCAAGACCCCCTTTTTTTCAAGAGAACCTCATTATTTTTATATTTTACTTTAACATATATAATGATATTTTTTATTAATATTTTTGGAAAATAAATCATATTTTGGGAGTATGAAAATTAATGTATGAATTTAATGTGTTTAATATTTAAAGGAAAACATTTCATATGTGATTATGTGATTTTCAAAGTGGAATACAAGTTTACTAATTTTTTCATCCCATAATAAGCTATTAGTGCTCATAAAATGTTTCCAAATTCTATTTATATGGCCTAAGGGTGTGTAAAAAAAATATAGCATGGTGTTAATTTTTAAATTTGGGTATTAATGTTTAATAAAGAATACCTTTTTAATATTTTTTATTAAACAATGTATATTTGGTGGAAGTTTACACTTTTTATTGTATGTTTTTAAGAATAATGGGTTTTTATTATTTATCTAAAAATCTAAACTAAAATTATCCTGAGAATTTAACAATGTTTAACCCCTATTATAAATCATGTTATTTTGGGTTTAATATGATACAGCATGTTATAATGGACACATTTATCATTCTGATGTTTTTTATACAGATTTTGGATTTTGTGAGAAAATATTTTTTGGATCTTTATCAATAAATAAGTGTAGTATTCAAACCATTTCATAATATAATTTCATAAATATATAATTATTTATTATTCTTTGAAATGTGAAATTATTATAAATAAATTCAACATTAACATGATGGATTTTTAGTAGAGAAATTTCTATCTTTAAATACGAGTTAACATGAATTTTGAATCAATCCATGTTTTTTAACATCATTAGTATTTTTAATAAATTATTTATTCTTAATATAATCTATCATCTTTATTTTATAGAGCTATGTTATTTTTTGAATATTTATAATTTTTTAAATCATTTTATGATGATTTTTTTAATGATATTTTCGTTTTAGAAACACATCATTTTCATTATCATCAAAAATACATGAATTTTATCCTTTACTAAAGTAAATTTTCCATGGAACTTATATATATAATTCTCTATTTTATACATCTATATAATTTTTTCTTATATGTTTAACAATCTATGTCATATAAGTAATATATTATAAGAGTCCCATATTTCATGAACTATTAAAACTAATTTTAGGGGTAAGATTTTATATATTCTTTGGATAAGCTATAGTTTTTTAGCTCTTACCTAAAAAAATAAACCATATTTGAGTGGTGATATAATTTTTGTCCATTGACATTAATATTCATTTTTTTAAACTAAATCTCTAATACTACATTTACTTTAGGGTATAAATTTGATTTCATAGTTAATTCCTCAAGATTACTTGATGATTCTATAATTTTTTTCTCTTTCATTATTGAAATTTTTTAATGTATCTGATTTCATAAAGTGTTTTAAATATAATTATTTATTATCAATAGATTTTATGGTGTACATAATGCCTCTTTTAAGACCATGTATCCTCTTTCACTTCTCTTTTATTATGGTAGTCATATCTTCAATGATCCATTCTTGTTTTTCCGCTATAGTCATTGCAACAAGTATATTATTCCAATTCGTTGGTTTCTAATATTTTAGATTCATAGTCTAAACCATAATCCTATATTTATATTATAAATATATATATAATTTTTATTCACATACACTTAATATTATAATTTTTTATTTATGCTCCTTATAAATTTATTTCATTTCGAGTAGTCTCCTATCATTCATCGAGGTTAATGAATCCCTTAACATTAGTATCAAGCTCATTATATTCTTTATCTTTTTTAGTTTTATAAAATAGGTTATCTTGAAATTATTCTTTTAATTTCCTTTAAATTATATATTACTTAAATTTCATTTTATTTTGAGCCATCATATTCTCATTAAAAAATTTATTTTTTATAGAAAAATATAACATTAATTTTCAATGAAACATGGAATTATTTTTGATAATTTTGAAGAATTATTGAGATGATATTATATGTCTTCTAAATATTTATTTGGATAATTATTCCAATAATAAAAATAATCTCCAACAAAAAATTATTTTAGTGTAACCTTTTTTTTAAACAGTCATTTTTCCATTTTTAAATTTTTAGATCAGAAACGAAATAAAATAATTGAATTCATACGCTTTAAAATAATACCAAATATTGTCTTTTTTAAATAAATAAAAAAAATTTCCATTATAATATTATTTCTCTAAGATCATTAAACTTTATACTCATCACATCTTTAATGGATATTCCTTGAAAATAATCTAAGTAAATCATATTGGAATTTTATTAATTAGTAATAAAATCCTTGTGATTAATGCGAGAAAAAAAAACATTAAAATTATTTATTTGTAATAATTTAATCTTGTATATATTCTTTTAGTAAATGTTTCTCTTATTTATGTTCATTTACCAATTTAAAACTTTATCAGTGTTTTCTATCATTAACATATTCATGAATTAAAATTTAGTTAGTAAAACCTAAAGCATTAGTTGTTTCACTCTTAAAAAACCTTTATAGTGGTTAAATTTCTTTCCCAAATGTAATTTCAGGAATTATATGATATTACTTCCATATTTATTGTTTTAGAAAGTTCTTACATTTAATTATTGAGTCATTGGGAATTGATATAAAACTCTCTACTATTATTTTTCATGATGGATCCACTTTCAATGTTGACATAGTGATCATTAGTTTAATTATTTTGAATTTAATCATAAATAAATTCTATTCCAATAAAATAGTATAACTAAAATATGATTTATTATTTCATATATATGAAATGAAGATTAAACAACTAGTTGAAGAATAACTAATAGCTCCGATATATAACCATTGGACTGAGTAGGGCATAAACTCTAGGGGTGGGGGTAAATCATATAATGCTAATTAAAACTATACATTTCCAATGATAATGTTCTCATATGTATTTATAACACTTTTCCATCCTCATTATATGATTAATTAATATACTGAAAGAGAAACATTTTATTACATGGTCTACTGTCATATAGCAATATCAAATTTGAATAAACATCATAATGTTAATGAGTAATAAAATCACTAGATTCACAAGTTTAATTATTTATAATGAACTGAATATCCCTATAGGATTACTACACTAATTGTTTAAAGTTATGTTTTTCTTCACAAATCATGATTTTCTTTAAACTATTAGTCCATGATTCATTGTTTCTATAGAGAAACAAAAAATAAATATTTAGATTGTTAATGTTAGTTTAATGTTTTGATCTATAACTTTCTACATTCAATTAATACTTTTATCACATGATTCCAACATATATCTAGTTTCTAGAAACATTTTCAATGAAAAATAAACTTTTGTTTATCACTATAATCATAAATCATGTTATGCATTAAAACATATCTCAAATATCTTGATAAAGTGACATGTATCCCTCCTTGATAATTACATTGTTGATACAATACATGCTCTTTAAAAATATAAGTAAAAGAATTCCATAATGTATTTAGTATTTACTAATTTTGATGATATTAATATTATAAATTTTGAAATAACATTTTCAAGACCATGTTGTGATAAGTGTGGCTTAGAATTAAAATCTTTAGTAAAACATTGATTTCTAAAATCCAAAAATTTATTTATTTTCTTTGATAATTATTTCATTTCGTTATTCTAAATGCCATGCCTAAACTAGATATAATAGTTTTATTTCCAAAACACGGAGTAGTTTTTCATTAAATAATAAAATAGGTTTCACTAATAAAATGATCATCTCAAGGATCATGAAATATTATTACACCAAATTTGAGAAATAGATTTTATAAAATTAAATATTTGAACCAATAAATTAACAACCACATGGGTTTACAATTATATTATTATTGGATAACATAAATATATATAATATATTATTTAAAAACTCTAAAAAAATGATGTGTATAATTGTTATCATCATATTTTTTTATCAGGATGGAAATTATTTTTTGAACCACTGGGTTATTATTTTTATATGGTAATATATATATATATATATATATATATATAATTGATGAATATCTTCAATGGAACATATATATTGTATTGATATATAGAAATGGTAGATAGTACCTCTACCAATTTATGTTTAGAAAGATACAGAAAGGTGAACATTAACATTTCATCCATTTTTTGGTGTGATAATGACTAACCAGAATATAATATACCCATCCATATAATGGATTTTAATTTCACAAAATAAATACTATAGATAAATTAAATCATCATATAACCCCTTATATATAATTCTCTATTTCGATCTATTTCATTTTATTGATATCTTTCTTCCTTTATCAACAATCACTAACCTAAATTAACTTCTCACAATATAGAATATATATTTCCAATTTCATTATTTATATTGGAGGATTATTTTATAATAATGATTTTTTGAATTCCCATTATATATAAGTGAATCCCCTCTCAGATTTAGGTACCAACCCTGGGAATATTGTATGATGGTTTGAGATGATAATCCTCGTGTCATTTTAAACATGTGCTATGTCCTGATGGGGTTGGGTGTTATCAATGTTCTATCCGAGTGTGGTTAGTAATGTGTAAATTATGTAAGGGTTTTGGTTTTGGAAAATAGTTATCAAGGTAGTCAAGTGATGAATTTATATTTTAGTAATATATAATTATCCATCCATGTCTATATTCTTAATACTTATAATAAATTTTTAGTTCTATTAAAAAATCACTTTTAATGGTAACATAGAACTATATATTAAATTTTTAGTTTAGAGGGATCCTATAAGAACCATAAATTCAAACATTAATAAAACCATGAAGAAAGATAATACTTAATCCGAACATCACAAGTCCCATTCATCATATAATATATAATATAAACACTAATACTCTAGATAATGGAGCAGTTCACAAGTGTTTTAATGGAAGGAATATATATATATATTTAGGTTGTGTTTATTGATAAAAATGGAAATTAAATTAATAAATTAAAAAATAATATACAATAACATTTATAGGTTATTTTCGAATTTTTAGCGGAATGTTGATGCTTTTTTTTGGGTAGAAAAAACATCATAACAGTTAGTACCATACCTTGAAGATTGTTTCGATTTCTATAAAATTATTGGAAAAAAATTATATTTAATTTTGGTTAGATGGATATCGTTTCTATATCTACTTTATACCATTATCATATAAAAAAACTATAATTCATATTATGTGTTATATATTTTGATATATACATATATAAAATAGATAACTATACAACACATGTTTTGGTTGGGAATTTTTGGAAGATAACTTAAATTACAGGGAAACCCTAAAGGAAAAATACCTTTTATCTTGATATTTCAATAGAAGTATTGGATAAATTATTTATAGAAATTTTTATTGATGAATAAAAATAATTTGGGTAGATATGAAGTGGAAGGAAATTGTTTTTTAAAGATATATGTGTTGAATGAGGAGTCTTTTTGGTGGAAGACAAGGATCTAAACATGTTTCTAGGGTAGATAGTGTAATAAATCTTATAAAAACACTCTGTAATTGTAGGGATCTGGGAATTTATTGTTGTCATAAATAGAAAAAAAATTTGAAGATCATAATTATAAATTTAAAAAACGGGTATTAATAGGAATATATTTTGGGATTATGGTTCACTAATGTCATACATTGACTTGATGAACCGTGGAACGGTAATAGAATTCCACACCATATTTTAGTTTTTTCTAGTTCAATTCTCAAATTTATTTTATAAAATAAATATTTAGATTTGAGAATTATAATTGGTCTCATTAAATCACATTTTAATGATGATTTAATTTCTTTTCAACTACCTAAAATATTGGTGTATGTATTTGAGATGAAAAACATTATGAGGTGATTTATTGTAATTGAGACATCGATTAAATAATAACATGTGGAATGAAGTATAAATATATTTGAATAGATAAAATAGTTAAAAGAATACATTGGTAGGATTTAAAAATTTAAAAATGGTCTTCAATAATATGATGAAATTTATTATTTACAAAAAATATGAGTATCAAAAGATACCTTAACAGTAGTTATTCAACTATTGTTTATTTCTGTCATTCTCAATATGAATTAAGTCACTATTAATTGGTAAAAGGCTAATCTATTGATAGTGAGTAATAACCCTTAATTATGTGTATTATAAACCATTAGGGAAAATATTCCCTCTCAAAACATATTATTCAAATAAATTATTGAATTTTGTACAAGTCCACAAAATTTAGTGAGTACATCTGAGATATTGACCACATTTAGTGAACAATATAATGTCTTTTGTATATTATACTTTATTTTTAACGTATCTCAAAGTGGAAGTTTAATTTTCCAAATTAATACATTAATAGATGAAAGTCCATTGAAAGGCATGTTCCTTGAAAATTTATTGGAAAAGATTGAATTTGGTAGTAGAAAGTTGATTATAAAAATTATAATGACTGAAACTAGATTCTACCATATCAAAAAAGAAAGAGATAAACTCGATGTAACAATTGACCACTATTAGGAGGTATCTATAAATTTTCTATTAGATAGGGAATATGAAACATGAATGTCCTCCCTAAAACATGTGAGACCTCTAAATTTATATACATATAGATAGAAAGGAATTCATTACAATATGGAAGCATTCTCCTTGGAACACTCATGAACCATGTCATCAAAAGATGAACTGCTATAGTAGAGTTTGGTGCAACCCATAGTTAACTCCATTCATAATGGATAGAATATCTGATAGAGTTGATGATTTATTATAATTAAGATATAATGAAATATCTAGTCCCAATAACATTATAAAAATTTCCATTAACGAAACTCTGATGGGTTCAGAAGACACGACCATATCTAGAAGGTCCTGATGCTCTTCAAGACACCCCATCGATGTTCACTTTCAAAAAATGAAGAATAAGTGGGATCGATCTAATAGGCCTAAGCAGAAGAGAAATATTACTCTTACCACTCACAAAAAAATATTTAAGAAATATAATATTAGACATGTCATTATTCATAGAACGTGTAATGATTTGAAAGGATTTTATGACATCATTGTATATAGATTTGTGGGCAACAATAAAGAACATCTCTTATTCTCAATGGAAAATTCATTTCATGGATTCAAAATGTATGAAAAAGCATTAGTATCCACTGTTTGTAGCATGTATTGAACCTATTCACTCAAGCCATCATTGATAAGAGATAACATATGTTCAGTAAAAGTGATCAAATTCCACTGAATACAAAATTATTCTTGAATTGGATGCCAAATTATATATGAATTTTTCTAGGAAATGAAAATATGATCATATGATTCACCATAATAAAGATATAAATTGTATGTAGAGGCTAATTAAAGACATTTTTTTGGAGAAGTTCATGAAGGGGAGACCCATATTTCCAAATTCTCACTTGTAGTAGAAAATGAATTATGGAGATAAAGGGATTTATGATGCTATGAAACCACATTGGAATAGAGATCGAACCACCACAAAAATACATATAAAACCCTATAGAGACAAAATTCATAGTGGATCTCTTCAGCAATATTAAATTATCATAATAAAAATATTAATAGATACGTAATTCCATCCAGATTTGTGAGGAGGGACAGAGTTGAAAATCCATGTTGTGAAGTGTTGTAGTAATAGATAAATTTTCTAGAGTAGGGGGAACTTCTATCCATTAATTGAGAGATCCCAAAATTCATGGTGTGGTCTTTACATTATGTCTAAAATCACTGAATACAATCCATTTTTAGAAAAACATGATCTCATAATAAACATACATATATGTAGGACAAATAGAAGAAGATAAATACATGGAATATCCATTATGAAACTATGATAGAAATGTGACTATTGATTTTTTATTTTAATTACAGAAGTCATATTCATAAATATCATGTTTGGGAAAGATAAATACTAATAAATCTCAAATCTCGTGCTACTCTCGTGAAATCTTCCCCTAGACAGGCCTATAATATTATATTGGATTTGTTGGTTATTCAGCGATGGAGGTTCTATCGCTTCACCAATTATGGTAATGATGATCAATTATAAAAATAATTTAATCTATAATGAAAAATGTTTTAGATTATTAAGGAAAAATAGTTAACACTACTTATTATCTATCAGTATAGATGTATACACTATTATGATACAGGTTTTATCAATTAAAATGGGAATTCTATTACTCGTGGTGTATTATTACGACGATTCATATTCTCATCAAAATTGATAAAATTATCAGTGATGAGAATTATTAAAAATAATATTCTATATTGAAATATCATTTAAAACCCCAATGTTTATGTAGGAACATCTGTTGGTCATATATAAAATATTTTCAATAGTTAAAGAGAAGAAATATAACGTTTTATAGAAGAAGAATAATTATCTATTATAATAATACGCACTGTTACAGGTTTAAAAAAATGGAATTTATAATTTTTGTTGAATATTATTTTAAAGTGGAAATATGATAATTTTTTCTATCATATGATCTCAGAATAATTTTCATACAACTCTATTGGTCCAATATTATAGTTTTCACCTTAGCTATAAATTCGGTTTGAATTCTACGCTGGTGGTGTTTTCCTAGAGTATTTATTATTTATGTAATAAATAATAAATATTTCTATGTTGGTTAATTTCGATATATATTGAATGGATACTTATATTTAAATTTTTATATCATGGTTGTGTTTGGAATGGGGAGGGGGGTTCTAAGTCACATTATTTACATCATTTGTATTCCAATTTCTAGGTTGAGCAATATAAGTGGCTATTTTTTTCCCCTATTTTTCCCTTCTAATTTATCCAATCATTTGATCCCTGGGACTCATGGGGGTTTATGGGTTATTTTTTTTCAATTTTTCATTATAACCATGAGATAGAGTGTGAGAGGTGAACGCCGCTGTGTTTAAGGATCTAGGAGCGGGGACTATGGAGTGAAAATCTAATATTAAGGTTGTGACATTTGAAACCCCAATATAGGTAACTATTTTAATTTTTCCTTGATGATATGATGATATTGATTTTAAAAAATTAATGTGTTTTATGATATATTGGGTGTTCCATATTGGACTCTATTGGATGATTTTTGGATTAAGGGTTTTAGGCTAAGCACAATAAAGTTTAATTAACGAAATATTACTAAAGAGAGTGAATTTTGAAGAAAACAAGTCAAAAGTTCACCAATAATATTATTTAGTAGAAAAACTTGAATATACAATGTGTCTATTCTAGAAACACCATGTAGTTAGGCTCAAATAATTTCCTATCACTTTCCCAAACACCACTATTGTGTGTGAATATACATCTATGACACACGACAAGACCCAATGTATTATACAGGGAAAATGTCTATGTATGGTACTTGGACATACATTTTATGAGGTACATGGCTAGGTACCATGTATATAGTGTATGATATGTAAGACAAAGATAGATGATATACATGGGTAGTACATTCTTTGTTTGATGTGGAACATGAACATGGAAGATTTTAAGGGAAAAACTTATGTATGTGGGGTACATTCCATGTATATTCCCAATAGAGGTGTTTCTTTAGAGTTTTCACACTTTGGAGTTAGTATAGAACTCATGAGTTGTCTATTTTAATTTTTTTCAGGAATGATGTGATGTTGGGGACCTTAGGGTCACTAGATCATATTAATGGGATTGTTTGTGTTACAAGAGATTTGGATGAAAGATCCCTTTGAGGTTTTATATTGAGATTTATCAATATAGAGATGTCTTTTAGACCAGGGTGTATGTCGTGATCTTTTGGTATGATGTCGAAAATGGATGATAATGGGATTATTTTGGGTTTACTCAAATACTTCCTAGAAGATGGGATCAATTAGAGGTGCCGGTTTGGTTATATAGATGTTTATTGGATTTCAGGACCAGTCAAATGATGTGTGAGTGTATTTTTTGTTGATTGATATCATTATGTTTATTTTGGATAGAGACACTTGTCTTAGAAGACGCTAAGTGTTATTGGGTAATTTTGCATGCCACTATGTATAGGTTGATATGGTTCTGAGGAATCCTTGAGAATTCATTTCTGGGTGTGGTTATTCTCTAGTTTAGAGATGTGATGAATCATTCATATAGGGAATCCTATTTTGATCTAATTTAAGGAAAAAATGTATGTTCCCCAATTATGATTACCCAAGGAGGGTTGGTATTGAATATTATCATTGGTGGTTTCAAGCATCACTATAAAACCTAGAGTTCTATAGGGTGTTTTCATTGTTTTATTAACAGTTTAGGTTTGAGAACTATTCTATCCAATGAATTTGGGGTGAATTTGTTTTGGGGTTATTTAGGAATTCATATTTCTATGATATCCAAGGTGAGGATGGGATTTATGGATGTTTTAGGAATAGGAATTAGTTCTGATATTTGTATACTCCATGCTATGCTGGATAGTGTTAGTTGGGTATAAGGTTCTAATGGATGATTTGGATGCTTTAACCCCATAGTGTTGCTTATATCCCCAACAAAATTTTATTAACCAAGGAAGAATTCCCACTATAAAATGATGGTTTGGGACTGATCAGGAATCATTTCACTAATGGTTCAATGATAGGTAATTATTAGTTGTACATGGAAATCATGTATTGAAAGGTAATTTAGTGTTGGTCTAGAGTTCATGTCACATGTCCAAATCAGAAAATTGATGTCCTAGGGAAAAGTAGTCATCCCAGTTCTTTTATTAAACACATATTGTGTAATAAGAAGCTTCACCATTAATTGTAGTTTTTTATTAGAATCAAGGATCCACATTTTTCTATGGTGTATATTTATGAGTTTATGTGGATTTTTGAGACATGTTCTCTAAGGTTTCTGGCTCAGGTCTATGTGTATTTCATCATTATCAGATTATATTATAACATGAGGAACTATAGGGGTTTATTTTTCTTCCTTCATTTTTTAAACTTATTTGTCTTCATATATTCTACTAGTTATTATCTAACCAGTATGGGAATATCACATGTGAATGAACATGTTGTGAAATAAAATTTCCAGTACCACTATTGGGGGTGGAACAATTCGAATTATTTTCTTTCCACTTGTTCATCCACCTTGTTCCTCGTGAATACCTAAATTTCTTTTAGGTTGAGTATATGATTTAGGGTAGATTGGGATTTTTTTGATTATAGCGAGATTGATAATTTCTGGTCAGATAGAGTCTATAGATTATGTTGGAGTAGCTCAACAAATTTATGTGTCTTAGGTTGAGGTACAACATGTGGATGTAAATTGATCCAATTTATATATATTTTTATTTAATATATTCTATATTTTTGGGTATCCAAGTGGGTGATAAATTTTTTTTCTAGCATCATTGAGAGTCTATATTATGAATTTCATTTCTAATATCCTGTTTTTATATTTATTTATTATATATACAATGATGATTGTGGTTATAGATGTATATAGATATTTTGTAATAAAATTTCACTCTTGTATGAGGGTATAATCTCCCAAAGGTATCTCTTGAAAACCTTTGTATTATTTTGAAGCATCTAGTTTAACATGATGTTTTCTTGATGAATTATTATGATCCATAATGGTGATACATATGGTTGAACTAAGATGGATTATTAAAATATTGTATTAGATCATCTCTTTTTTTATTTATATTACCATTTTGGGAGATGGTATATTGATTTTCAAGGTAAAGGTCCTTGTTTTTGATGGACCACATACAGGTGAATCAGGAATAGCTTTTCTAAATGGAATTGTAGATTAGTAGGGGTTTCATATGGCAATTCATAGTTTTCAATTTTACCATATTAGGATTTTAGATAATGTTATGCACTTGATTTTTTTGGGATATATGAATAATTTTGGTATTTGAATCTTGTACCATAGGAAATAGTTTTATTGTACATGAATTATACTAGGACCATAGTTAGTACATGAAATACACATGAGTTCAATTTGTCTATTGATTATAGTTCAACAATTTAATGTTTTAATAATACATTATACATTTTTTACTGTATATATTCTTTGTTGTTTTCTACACATATAGTATACATGTATTTTCTTCTAATGACATTTCATGTTGATCTTTTATAGGATATTATTTAGTGATTGAAATAATTTGAAATTGACCATGGGAGTTTTGATACCCATGTATGTTGGTACGAGAATTGGATTCTCTGGTGGTGGCTTAATGAGTTCTTGGATGCCTAAGAGATGTTTTATATTGGTCTGGAGTTTCAAGGTGGATATGGGTTTTCCTATGAATTTTTGGTTTTAGGGATACAGATGCATTTGGATTGAGAGGTGGAGTACTAGGAATTATTTTTCTTTCAAGGAATGGATGAGTGTTTATGTTTGGTTGGTTTTCTTACCATAATGGTTTTGGTGACATTTCATGTGATATAGTGAGAGTTTGGGTAGACACTGGAGCTGACATATGAGATGATTATTGTCAATGGTTAAGGTATGTTATCCTTATTTTAGTGGTTTGTATATCATGTTAAAAAATTTCCATATTTGATAATCATTTTCATGGGTGCATGTGGAAATTAGGCTGAAGATTGACCAACAGTTATGGGGTATGAGAGATTGTTAGAGTTTCTAAACGAATCAATCTACCATGATGAAGAATGTTGATATTGGATTGTATTTTTTTTTTCAAAAACCATTATGTATGAAGACATGCACATATTGGTTGTGTATGGTGTCATGTGGATTATAGATTGCGGGAGTGGACCATGTCTAGATCCATTGCGAGTTGTTAGAGTCTTAAGGGGAAATCAGGTGGTGTATCCACAATAAACATGTTTAGGTCAGTGCTCTAGGGTTGATATAAGTGAATCCACAAGGAGGGGAGAACATAGTAGGCCATTAGAAGTGTTCATCCTCTTTTTAATTGGATCATTTATCTTGGGGAATACTATTCCTGGTTCCTTGGAAATGGGTGATAGTTATTGTCTAGGGTTGACTCTCATGTGTGAGGGATTTAACCACTTATAGCCATTACACTCATTAGGGGACATGGTTTGGGCCATGAGAATCAATATTTTGGTCATGATGGGATGATAAGGGACCATATATGATAGGGAATGTTTTATTTATTATAAATTAATTACCCACAAGTTCTAAGAGTCTTGTATTCAGTGAGAGAGGATAATGGATATTCAGGATAGCATCAAATAATACTGTACATAAAGAATATGGATGTATATTGATTTTCATAATATACTAGAATCATGATTGGGATTTGTTTTTTGTAATTTCATGGTTTTTAAAATAGAATTTCTATTAGTAGGATGTGATCCATGTGTGTGTTGGATTGAATGTGTTCTAGTGTTTAAGGTGAGATATTGACGAATGGTTATCCAGCAAGGCATATTGGGGGGGGGATAAACATTATTTTTGTGAGGTTGTAACGAACCACATTGTTAGATGTTAAGGAAAATATAGAAAATTATAATTTTTTCCTTTGTGGTTTTATTGAAATAAAGATATTTTCTTGGGAGATGGTATTAAATTATTATTTAGTCACTCAATTAGTCATGTAATACGGTGCATACCATAGGGATTGAGTTTTGTTTTAGTTCATGCACATCATATTTTCATAGAATATATAATATTTAATTTATTAATATTAATTTTCTCTACATATGAAAATTTTGGTTTCTATTGAATATATTATTAAATTGAAAATCTGATTTTTAGGATCAGACAAGAATAAGTGGGGTTTTGTAGTGTAAGTATAATCATCATTCATGTTTTGGGGTTTTGGTTGTGTAAACATAGTGAAAGTTATTCTTTCAGTTTATTTTTAATTTACATATTTTTACAATTTTTATTCTCATGAACATGTTTCTTTCGTAGGAAATAAGGGGGTTATGTTAGGGAGAGGGATAGGGGATCAACACCGAGGAGCTAGAGTGGAGTTAAATTGATGTATGATAGAAGTAGGGTGTAGATTATAGCTTAATGTTTCAATTTTTTACACTTTGAGGCTGGAAATTCCTATATATTTTTCATCTATATCCCCATATATTAGTTTTTTTATTTGTTATAGTGTATTATTTGTTTTGGGGGGTTCAATAATAGACTTTAGGTGGGAATTTTGAGTGATACACATGTTTATAGATACTCGAAAGGGACAAATATTTCAGAAACCATGCTATATTGTGTTTAGTTTCATGAAAAAATTCTATGTGTTCATTATTTAACTGCATGGGATGAATAAGATGACTATACAATGTATTTGTGTGTGTGTGTATGTTTGGTAAAAACAATGTAGGGAAGCGTAGCTTGTATCGAATTTCATGATCAGACTCCCCATGTATGGGTTCATGGTCATTTAAGGTACTTGGATAGACCCCATGTATTTTACAAGGATATAGTTTATATATGGTACATTAATATAAATTATGTGGGAGTATATCGTTTGGTACTCCATATATTGTGAACCTTGTGTACGAGTTAGATTTGTTGTGTACATTGGAAGTTCACACTAGGTATACATATAGAACATGGTGAGAGAGGATGGTTCTGGGAATATGTTGTGTATTTCGGGTAAAAGTCACATACTTTATATTCGAATGGTTATAAGTGATTTATCTCCCTAGAGTTATAATTAAACATGTGAGTTGTATATTCTATTAGTTTTTTAAAAAATTATGTGATGGTAAAGACCTTGGGTTGAAACGTCCTTCATTTTCATAAAGGTAAAGACTATTTTTTTTTTGTAAAATTTCTTTTTTTCATCCCTAAAAATGACGCCTAATGTATTCATGGTGGGTCTGGGGGTGTCCAAGTCTTGTTTTGTACTCAGCGACTCAAGGATTGATGTTGAAAACTAGGTTTAATGATTAGTCAAAACCATTCCCCTGAACCCGCATGGTTTCTATATTGGTTTATTATGAGGAAACATGGTACTAGGGGATGTACCATTTTTCTACTTCCATAAAACCTCATGTGCACCACCATGAAGAATTATAGACCAAATTGATAGTGTCCTTCTATATGGTTGGTGTATGGATTGTCCAACAGTGCGACCAAACTCTTCGAACCTTCCTATGTGGATGAATTTTATATTTGGCCCTCATTAAACTTTTAAATCTTTTATTCTATGTTCCCCCTATATGTCTAATCGATGAAAAACCTTCTTCCTCTCATAATTTCTCCTCCCTCAAAGAATAGGTAACAATATAACTCCGTCTTCTAACATCTATTTTTCTTTCCTTCTGAACCATCAGAAAGATAGAGAATATATATTTTATTCCCACCCTTCTTTCATGAGTTTCAATTACTATATTTTTTTGTTATCTCATTGAAATATCATTTTCACTAGTTCAAATTAATATAATTTTTTCATCGATATCTTTCATTCTATATCAAATAAAAAGAAAATAGTGGATGTGGGATGCACTACAGGGAGAAGATAATTTATTTGGTTCTTTCATCCTTGTTTCATTTCATTTAATAAGATGTATCATTGTGCGGTGATTTGAAAATTTCTGTCTATGCCTCTCTTTTATGAAATAAAATAAACTGAAAGCCTAAAGTTTCCAAATTTAACCCAATCTAGTTGAGAATAAATCCCATGGATTTATATCATTGGCTCGTGCCACCCAATGGGTGTGTTATACTTTAAAGGACCCATTTTCCCTTTGTTCTAAATTGGTTAAACACAATAGATGTATGTTTCAAAATAATTTATTCCACAATGGAATTAATGAAGTTCAATTTAACAGTGAAAAATGGGTTGGGGCCTAAAATGATGCTATAAATGTAATTGTTGAACAAATTGAATTTTTCAAGAGATAAGGCTATGTGACTTATGCCATATGAAATAAATGGATTTCCCTATTTGAATTCCTTGTCCAACATATATTTATCTTCTAAATGATTGTTTTGTTGAATGAAATGGATTTTCTTATCAAGGCATATCCTCATCTAGTTCTAGAGGTGACACAATGGGTTCTAAATTGAGGACCCATTAGACATGATCATCGTGCCTTAAATAATGTTTTTTTTATTCTTTGGAAACATGTTGGGGTCGACACTACCTATGTATGTGATGGGCTTGTCAATCATTATTTCTATTTTTTACCCTAAATGAGTGACATTGGTTCCTTTGGGGACACCCCAGGAATGATATTAGTCAAATAACCATTGTACCATTCCAAAAGAGATACATGGGCTTATACATGTGATAGTAGGGAAGGAAATCAAGGTAGGTTCATGCTATCATCACATCATTCTTGGGGTGACACTTGGGATCAAATTATTGGGTCACCTTAGAAGGAATTGCTTGGTATTTGACTTATACTGATTCCCCAAATCGATACATGGGATTCCTTTATAATTCCCACATAAGGTCTTAGGGTGACTCTCTATAATTATAATGACTTTTAATAGGACTAAATATATGGTGAATGTTTTTGAATACGAATTGACCACTAGAATTGGAATCTTAAGGAAATGACTACCAAGCCTAATCACAAGCATTAGGAAAATACATCTTCTTATACATTATCTCTCTCACATAACCTGTGTAGGATACCCTTGGTTTAGACTCGTTATCATAAGCCACAATAGGTAGAATTAGAAAATTTTCCAAACGGAACTTAGTAGAATTTGTTTTTTTAATTTTTATTTCATTATTACATTTATTAATTATGGAACATTGTTTATTTTATACTGCATGAGATAGATTGAATAATTCACTATTTTTTATGGCCTAGTGTGATTTTATCTCACACCCTTCATTGGCTGCCTTTGGTACCCAAGTAGACGTCTTGACTACAGTTATAGATAAAGGGATGTGACAAGCTTCTCATTAATTATTGATAGTTCTAGGATGTCGTTTCTGAGAAGAGGACCGAGTCTATGTTCATGATGCTATTAGTAGTTGTTTTTGTCCATTGTTTATATGTTGTTACCATGTGGTATATGCAGGTATCCCCTAAATCTATTGCAAGAGTTTTTAAAGATACATAACCAAGATCATAGTAATATTTTAACTAATTATTATTTATATTACACCACATATGTATTTATCTAACATGAGTTTGTATTTTGTTTCCAATACTATCATTATACTGATATTTATTCAACTATGTCAAGTTGTTGGAAATGTCATACATAATTTCCATATTATATATCTTATTATATATATATATGTGTGTGTGTGTGTGTGTGTGTGATCCACTCTAATAAATGATGAAATAATATCCAAATGGACACACCCAAGGAATCACAGTTATTCAAATACCTCTAGCATTTTGGGTGGTGTTCTTGAGGTGTTGTGGCAACCATCGTGGGGCACCATTAATTACCATATGGGGAAGGAAACTAAAATTTATATCAATGTGTATTTATTTTTTCCATATTGTTTTGGTTTAGAAAAAAAATATTATATTTGTTTTTTATGTTCCTGTGTAGGGGAGTGGATAACCCATGTACAAGAGAAAATAATTCTCTATGAATGGTAAATGATGTTATTTTTTCATTGTTACCTTTCCATGGATTTTATCATTGGGTGACACACTTTCATTGTAATAATATTAATGTTGATGTTAATAAAAAGGGTTGTTTATACTTTTCCAAATGATATAAGGGCACACCAAAAACATGCATCAAACTAGAAACTTTAGGATTAAATGTCTGGAATTATTCCATGCCAAATTTACTATTATGAATGTGTCACCTATATTCATTTGGTTTATGCTTCTTCCTTGATTGTTATTCTATATAGTGCTTTGATTATTATAACAGAAAATGTGATGATATTTCCTTATAAGAGTGAGAAATAACATTTGGAAGTTAAAGTGTCTTCCTTAATCTGATAGTGTTTTCATGCATAGGTTAAATGGAATGCCTTGAGCAATATATTGAAGAACATTCATCCATGTATCATTAGTCTCATAGACTGGAATATGTTATGGTTAGGATTAAGTGAATTTTAAATTTCAATTTATAATTTGTATGGGAACATATAAATTTTTTACGGTGATTCATCATATTTTTATATAAACTAAAATGTTAATAACATTTAAAATTAAATGGACACTTATATGTGTCATACGATACCTTTAACTTTAGATGACTAGGAAGTGGGAAGTAGGACATATCTTATATGACCCTTTTGGGATATTTTCTAATCACCTAGACCTGGATTCTAGAGTAATAAGATGGTTATTCCCTATTATACAAAGGATTTTTATCCATCCTTTATTTATCACTTTCCATATAAATTTTAAATCATTTATAATGTGTATTCTTGTATATTATATAGCTATGAATCCATGATGACCTCGGGTCATACAGAAAGTGATTGGTGTTGAGAATACTCTTAAGATGGCGGAATATATGCCACTCATGATACCTCCTATAGTGCCATGTAAGGTACTTCCTACAGATCATCCACTGGGTGTTGATGCTATGTTTTGTGAAAACTTATTCCACTTTATGTAATCATTATAGGGTTCTACCTAATTGTATCCTAATATTTAAGAGTTGATTTTGGAGTTTCTGAAGATACATAATCCCAACTTCCCAGTGGATGGAAGACCTCATTCTACAGATTCATGGATAGAGGATATGTTGTATATCATCATGTATATAGAGACTCATATAGAGCATATGGTGATGCTCATGACCAACAAATTATGTGAAATTTCCCCAAATTGGTTGGATGTTATCACTCAGGATGGTCAACATCTGGGTATTGTTTGGGAATACTTCTAGGAAGCCTTCCTCAGAAACTTCTTTCTCATGACTTTAAGAACAGACCATTCTCCAAAACTGATGCACCTTTAGCAAAGTGACATGTCAATGATTGAATACTCAGCATTTTTCAACAAAGTGTATTGTTTCACACCAACCTTGTTAGGTGGATATATGAAGGAGACAAGGTAGTTTGAAGATGGGAATTCAAATGAAATCTAATTGGAGCTGTATTTCTTTTGGTTGACCACCTTCTCATAGATAGTGAACCATGTTCTTGTCAATGATAGAAACCTGAGGTAATTAGGTGATATAAAATAGGATAGTTTAGATTTTCTAAAGAATAGTAGTTTATCTATTAGTAGGAAGATGCATTTTTAGGTCAAATGTAGGGGTAATACTAGCCTTCTGGAACACATAGTCAATTATTTGGTTAGTGACAACTGTGTAAGGAAAACCCAAAAAATTCATAATGTACGAGGAACATTATTGAGTGTCATGCTTGTGGATGTATGTCACACCTCTATCATTTCTTTCGATCATTTCCTCATGTTCTTAATGAGAAGGGTTCTATTTTAGAACCACTCTCTGGTGAAGGATTATTTAATCCATGTCAGGCTGAATGTTTTTTACTCTATCTAAACAATCCGTGTAGGTGTTTCTGGATGAGGAACTCATGCCTCTGAGTTTCAGTGTCAGAAGTATGGACCTACTCAGGCTAGTTACGTAGCATCTTAGGGTCACTAGTCCAACCACATCTATGTTGTGTACCCTACTATAGAGGATCTGAGTACAGGTCTATCATCCATTATAGGTACTGGTCTAAAATCATCCACTTTAGTTTTATACTTTTTGGATACATGTGTATCACACATTTTTCTATCTATAACAACTATAGGAATTCAGATAATAGTGATAGAGTAATCAAGCCGTGTTATGACTATTGACACACTGTTAGGATTTCAAGAAAATTGTATACGCCACTACATAGAGTTCCCCCTTAAGACTGGTTTGTACAATTTTTTGTAGAGTTTCTTCATTGTTGATGTGGTTGGTTTTGATGTGATTCTTTAAATGGACTAGCTTGTTCCTTATCAAGAATAGATGGATTTATATCTCCTAAAAGTATCCAATACATGTCATGACCCGCCTACACCAATATGAGAGAAGGGACAGTGGATTTCTAGACCCTTCCTTCTTCATGTTGAAAGAGAGATGATAACCCCCGAGAACCACCTTTAATAGGCCCCAGAGTGGTGACTAGAACCAAGGTAATTGAATCACACACAAGATGGAAGGCATTACCCTTTTTCTTTATTAGGATCAGGAGATAAGATAGTAAATCCCAACCACCAAAAAACTAGGGGGTAAATGTAAATCCAATGAAAACCATTCCCATATGCATGTTAAAAAAGTAAATGCCACAAAGTACAAGGAGACTACAAAGGTAACATACCAAAGAAATGAAAAACAACAACTAAAAATTTCCAAACCTCTGAGCTAGTATGGATCTACACGATCCCTAAAGTCCTCCTAGTAACATGAAAATAGTTTTATATACGTAGGGTGAGCATAAAATTATACTCATTAGGGAAACCAAAAGACTCTCATGCACAAGTGGGTAGGCATTCTAATGCCCTGTGAGAAAAGAGATAACTCAAGCACCTAGCAAGAAAAACTATCCACCCAAGCCTCACCACGACACACTCCCCAAACAACGCAAGTCAAGTAATGTATATTAATATCACATAGATATTTGGGTTCCCCATTCCACATACCCACTTGTTATTGAGGACATCCTACGCATCGAACCCCTCTATCCATTCTCACTGCAGTCCCAACACCACACCCTGCCCACACACACCTGGGCCACAACCACACATCCTGCCCACAAAAACCTAGTCCACAACAACCATCCCACCTACAAACACTTGGGCAACAACCTCCATGCGTAA
This sequence comes from Viscum album, assembly GCA_963277665.1. Taxonomy (NCBI): domain Eukaryota; kingdom Viridiplantae; phylum Streptophyta; class Magnoliopsida; order Santalales; family Viscaceae; genus Viscum; species Viscum album. The sequence goes on along the minus strand of OY728143.1, from coordinate 1,956,827,389 downwards.
CGACTCTCGCAAACACCTAGTCCAGAACAACTAATTCCACTCCTGAAGACACCTGGGCCTCATCCCGATGACTCTTGGGAAACAACCTACCCACACAAACGTGGGCCAACCACCACATCTACCCTGCCCGAAAAATCATGGGCTATAATGGACTTTATGCCATCACATCCTGGCCAAAGAGTCTTGGTCTATTCAATAAATGGTGTAGAAAAGGAGATAATAACCTGCCACTCATACTAGGGTTGGGAAAAACACCCTCCCCCATGAAATGGGGGTGTTGGGAACTAAGTGCTCAACATGGGTGGGGGAACGAATAAGAAACATAAGAACTACAATTATATGTATAGGTTACATGCACTCATCCAAACCAATGATTTTAAAGTCCAACCTAAGCACAAACACCATCATTAGTATTCATTCATAGAATAAAGGCACAACACTCACAACTAATTCACAACTCATTTCCAAAACCAACTCAACATTTAACCCATTCTTGGTTTCATGATCAACTGATCCCATTTATTTAAATTATGCTCTACTGGGAAACTAACAAGGAAAAACCACATGCTAGAGAAATAGAAACATCCAAACAACAAATTAAGAATTCACACTTGGTTCTCTTGTAAAGTCACAACAACAAAGGGATATGTGAGATCCCTCAAAGTACTGGAACCAAACCAAACCTTGAGATACAACCCCACCCAGCTTTAGATTCACATCCAACAATTGTGCCGCAATAGAGGATCCCATCCCCATCCACTTCACCCCATAAGCATCAAGAAGAACAACACACCTACTACCAAAACAGAGTAGAGAAACTTCCAGGTTCAAGCACATCATTCATTATGTATTCCTTTCTATTTGTTAACCGGGGTGACCACACAAGGATTTATTTTTAGTATTAATCCAGTCAACCAACCAAGTTTAAGTTATTAACCAATTTACAAGTTACAGTTATTTAATCATCACATAATACAAGGGTTCATTAGTGAAAAAGGAAAGACCACCAACGACCATGATTTTTAGTGAGCATAAGCCCATACAGTTGACAGCATATAGAAATTATAAAAGTGTATTAGTAGAAAGTTCAAGCACACCCCATCATTATTTAACAGTATGTTTATTATGTTTTTTATTGTTCTATTTCATCCATTCCTACAAAATAGTATCGTACCCACCATGCATGTACACAACAAGGATATTAGGAAAATCCCTACTTGGATGATCAATGATGAAGTCTTTCTCTACGCGCCTAGAATTGAGGATGCATGGTATGCATGGGAGGAACTATGGGGACTCCAAGAATGAGTAGAAAAACTACAACACAGGTGCACCACAAACCTCAGGAAGGAGGGACTCCAAGCGCACCAGGGAGAAAAAATAAATCCAGCCAAGAAGGGTAAGGAAGAAACTCTAGCATGATATAAAAATGAGATTTTATTATTATGGGATAAGGAATTTTGAACCGCTTTAAAGTTGGATCGTGGTTTCCTTTAAAGATTGGATGTTACACAAGATGGGATTAATTCTTATTTAATTATTCCCATCGGGTTGGGGGCATAATGGTTGTGCATTAAACCATTTCTTTTAAATGGAGGGAAAATGCGAAACGGTGGAGGAACTGGAAGGTTAGTGGAAGGGTGTGACAGCGAGGAAAAACCACATGTTTTGGTAAGTTAATGGTTTCCTAAAACATGGGGGGATTATAGATATTATTAATGGGGTTTAAATGGCTCTGAAAGGGACATTAAATCATCTTTATGTTAAAAGATATGTTGCAGGAGTGGAAAAAGTTGTATGTTGGAAAAAGAATGAAGAACCTCGGTGAGAAAACGGTGCCACCATCACGGTGCCACCATCACGTTGTCACCCTCACGGAGCCACCGTCATAGCGGCACCCTCATGTTGCCACAATCACGGTGCCACCATCATGGTGCCACCGTGACCGGTGTGTGACCATCACGGTGCCACCGTAACCGATGCCACCGTTTCGGTGGAGCCGTGTTTTGCAATGTAATGGACCAGGTGGGTTTGGTCCATTACATCAGATACCTCTCAAACTATTCTCTCCCTCGAGAATCAAAACTAGACCCGAAGAAAATAGGGGTTTCGAACAACCACCTCAAATGGCACCTCTTAGGAGTTAACCTCATAGACATCTAGGAATAACTATTTCTTAAGTAACCAGGCAACATTCGAGGGTCAAATTGTCCTGTCATATGGGTTAGAGAGTTTCTTCCTCCATGCCAAGATACTATCCACTTTGGGTGGCACTGACTCGACCGCATGAGTTTAATCACATCCACCTTAATATGTCTTGATGAGGGATCAGGTCCCCCTCTCCCCATAGTCAGAACTCTTCACACACATCAACATAATAATGAAAACCACACGTTCCATAGTTAACAAATTAAAGCGTTCCATCACAGCATGTACAAAAAAATAGAACAAATCTCAAAATAGCTTTGGGTATGGGGCCCACATCTGCGTCTGCCATTCCCAGGTACTTTCCTCGATCCCGCCTTGCCTCCACAATAGACGAACCAATGGAATGGCTCTTCTATGGTGGAACTTCTCCTCACGATCCTCGATCCTCACTTGTCATTCCAAAAAAGTCACGTCGTTCTCGATCTCTAGTTTTCCCCATTCGAGAACGTGTGAAACATCATGTAGATACCATCGGAGTTGTGACACATGGAAGACGTCATGTATTCTCAGTAGCGGCGGTGGTAGCGCTAGCTGATAAGCCACTTCATCGACCCACTGCAACACCTAGAAGGATCCAATGAACATTGGAGAAAGATTACACCCCCTACCGAACCTCTGTTGTCCACGCCGAGGGGAGACCTTCAAGAATACATGGTCCCCAACCTCGAAATCCAAGGGTCTACTCCTATTATCAGCATATGACTTCTTCCAGTCAAGATCTGTCTTCATCCTCTCCCGTATAAGCTGATCCTTCTTCGTCATGCTCTGCACCACTTCCAGGCCTAGAACACATACTTCCCCAGCCTCGATCCCACACATGGGCAAGCAACATGCCGTTCTGTACAATGGTTCGAACAGAGCCATGCCAATGGTAGAGTGATTGCTATTATTGTAGGAAAACTCTACCAGAGACAAGTGTCACACCCACGATCACCAAAAAACCAACACACGTGCTCGTAGCATATCCTCCATTGTTTGGATGGTGCGATCTATCTCCCATCTATCTACAGGTGAAAGGCAGTTCTAAGATGTAGCTGAGTGCCAAAAGTATGCTACAATCCCCTCCTGCCTTGTGATGTAAACCATGCATCCCTACTTGATACTATGGACCATGGAAATCCATGAAATCGCACCACCTCGTCCACGTACATTCGTGCTAAGTCATACACTACACCCGAATCCTTGATCACCATAAAGTGAGCCAATTTCGTCAACCAGTCCACCACTACCCAGATAGCGTCACAACTTCCTTGAACCATGGGTATCCTTTTGAAGAAATCCATCGATATTTCATCCCACTTCCACTCGGGGATGTCTAAAGCTTGTAATAGACCACCTGGAACATGATGTTCATCCTTCACCTACTAACACACTAGGAACCTGGCCACGAACTCTGCCACCACCCGCTTTACCATGGGCCACCATAATTGACCCCTCAAGCCCTGGTACATTTTTGAAACTCCTAGGTGCACTTCTAGGGGTGAGTTGTGGAACTCACCGAGAAACCTCTCATGTATCGACTCTGGAACTAACAACTTCCCTCAGAAAATCATATGATTCTGAACATCCTCCATCCACCCTTTCGGAGCATCGCCTTGGTTAACCCAGTCATGCATCACTTCACTCTCTATTTCTCCCCACTATGATTCCTCCAGTTTCCATAGTAGAGAATAATGCACTGTCATATGATACATACAACATCTACCACCATCCAACCTGGCATCCAAGTGTAGGGAAGCCAACTCCTCCATCGCCATCCAAGCATCTGCAGACTCTCGATCTGCATCCTTCTGCTACTTCCTGCTCAAGGAATCAACCACCACATTCCCTTTTCATGAGGTGTAGGAAATCTCGAAGTTGTAGTCATGAAGGAACTCCATCCACCTTCACTTCCTTATGTTCAGGTCTTCTTGTGAGAAGATATACTTCAAGCTTGTGTGATCCGTGAAGACCAAGAAGTTCTCCCCGATGTGGTAATGCCGCCAAAACATAAATTAAAACACGACCGCCGCGAGCTCTAGATTGTGGGTGGCATAATTACACTCATTGGGACGTAACTGTATATAGACCCATAAGAGATCACCCATTGTTGTTGCATCAGCACACACCCGAGGCCTTGTCCTGAAGCATTATAGAATACCTCATACTCTGCCCCTTCTTCTGGAAACATCAGCACTGGGGCACTTACCAACTTCTCCTTCAGATAGATGATGGCTGCCTCACACAACCCATTCCACACAAAATCATGGTCCTTCTTGGTCAAAACTATCAAAGGTGCTGCAACTCAGAATATGTTGGGCATGAACCTCTGATAGTATCCTACTAGTCCAAAGAAACTATGAACCATTACCACGTTCTTGGGTGATTCCCAGGAAACAACCACCTTGAGTTTCGATGGGTCCATCGCTATTCCCTGAACAGACACCACGTTCCCAAGGAAGTGCATTTCTTGCATCCCGAACTTTCACTTGGACAAATTACCATAGAGTTGGTGATGTCAGAGGACCTTAAAAACTATTCTCAGGTGCACAACGTGATCTTCCTTTGACCTTGAGTAGATCAAGATGTTGTCAATAAACATGACTACGAACTGATCCAGGTATTCCCGGAAGGCAGATTTCATGAGCCCCATGAACACAGCTGGAGCATTCGTAACACCAAATGACATGATTACAAACTCAAAGTGTCCATACCTACACCTAAAGGAAGTATTCAAGATGTCACCCTCCTTCACCCTCAACTAAGGATATCCCAACCGTAGGTCAATCATAGAGAACCACCCTACCCATTTTAACTGGTCGAGAAGGTCGCCTAATCTCGAGAGAGGGTAACGGTTCTTGACTGTTACCTGATTCAGTCACCAATAGTCTATGTACAGCCTGAGAACACCATCTGCCTTCTTTTCGGATAAGACTGGAGCACCCCATGGTGACACACTTGGTCGAACAAAACCCTTCTTCATCAGATCATCAATCTGAATCCGCAACTCCCATAACTCAAAAGGCACCATCTAGTAAAGAGCCATTGAAATCAGACGGGCATCAGGTTGCAAGTCTATCCCAAACTCAAGATCACGTCGAATGGGTAGAGTCGCTAACTCCTCAGGGAACACGTCTCTAAACTCACTGATGATCCCTGGGACTTCCACCATTTCTGCATCCACCGACTCCACTGATAGTTCAGCTAACAAGGAAATGAGGGGCTCCTCTCACCTACTTCTTTTCCCGAAATCCCGCTCGCTGATGAAAGTTACATGTCGACCGCCCAAATCTGAAAATAATACTCTTCCTCGGAAGCAGGAAATGATGAAATATATATAGAACAACCAGTCAATGCCTAGGATGAAATCATATGGTTGTATCTGCAATAGTATAAGACCCCTGATAAACTGATGTGGCCCTATCATCAGTCTACGCCCTGAGAAAACATAATACAAGTCAGTATGACCTCCAAATGGTGTGCTCAGCAACAAAGAGCACTAGAATTCTCTCAGGATCTAAACCTAGAGCACGGGCCATAATCGGTGAAAGAATGCATTGTGAAGCTCATGCATCGAACAAGGCACAGGCAAGAGTAATAAACAAGCTTATAATACCTTGAATGGCTTCTGGCCCTACTAGAACTGCTGCCTCTGCGGTGTGCAACTGCCCATGCCCAACTCCCCTGCCCCTCGACTGTCAGCTCAATCCCTGACGAAAACCTGGTCGAGGTCCCTGAGGAGCACCCTGAGGTTGGCCCCCTCCTGCAACGCCTAACCTCGGAGGAGCGGGAGCTTGATGCCCCTGTTGCTTCTACTGAATGGGATTAGATGGAAACAGATGCTCTTGAGGTGGGTGTTGAACTTTCCCACCCCCACTGTACTATAGTCTGTCCGAGCAATGATTCTGAAGGTGCCCATGGCTTCCAAAGACGAAGCATCTCGGTCCTCGGCCCTAAAGGAAAGGGTGAGGACCAGGATATTGGAACTGGAACTACTGAGGCCTATTTCCTGCTGGTCGAAACCTAGAGGGCCCTGACGCTAGAGGCCTGCTGCTGATGACTTTCCCCTTCGACGAGCCCATCTGGATTGCCTCTCACGATACACCTCCAAGCATTTTCATCTTTTCCACCAATTCATCCTTCATCTGGACCTCCAAGTACGTCAGTAATGTGAATGGAGTAACAATATAAGGAATATATGTTCAATGTGCCTCCTCCGAACGTCTCATCAGAGAATCCTCATCTGGAAAGAGGTCCAGAGCAATAAGAAGGAGATCCTTGAACTTCATCCCCAACTCTCTCACTAACATGATCCCCTGATGGAGGGAGAGTAGATCCTGCCTCTTCCCATCATTCATCGTGGAAGAGAGGAATTCCACCAGAAACATCCTCTCGATGTCAGCCCACGTAACCTAAGCCTCCCTCTTCTCCCCAAGATAGAGCGCCCACCACTAACGAACTGCACCCCGCATCTGGCATACAAATAGAGGAACACAGTACTCCATCCGTGCCCGGATCAAGCTGAAAGCTATCACCAGCTCCTCTAGTCGGCTCTCTGTCTCCATGTTTGAGAAACTACCCTCGTACTTCCAGAGGTTCTGTTGTTGAATGGCAAGAAGCATCCTCTTCCACTGATTGTCCTACTCATCTTGGTCAGCCCTCTATCGATCAGCCATGTCAACCACCTGAGCCTCGATCTCCGCACTACTCGTGGTCGTCTCCTAGGTGCCATATCGTCAAGGTAAAAAATGAATGCCTAATCCCGAGTAGTGTAGAATATTGTTCATAAATTTTCTTAGACATATTATTCATTTTAAATATCCAAATACCCATGAAATTCGAGAAAAAAAGTCATTATGTTAAAAGTACATTCCCTAGGGTCTCTACCCTGCAATCAGTGTAGTCTTACTTGGCCGTTCGGTAGGCCCAGAGTCCTTGCATCGGATCATGGGGGACCCTAAAATCCCATGTCCTAGCCAGTCTTCCCTGGCCTATTTCATGCACCATGGTCACCCAACACTGTTTCCCTACCATCCCATGGAATCCTCACTATTCCTAACTCTGGACTCTATCCTATCTCCCAACCTCCTCCTCTGATACCATTCTGTCACGACCCCCCTTCACAAAGATGAGAGAAGGGGCATAATATTGACAAACCCTTCCTTACTCAAGTTGAAGGAGAGACAATGACCCCCCGAGACCCTCCTTCAATAGGCCCAAGACTGGCAACATGCAACAAGGGTATAGAATCACACACAATATGGAAGGAATTACACTTTTTCTTTATTAGGATCGTGAGATAAGATATTAAATCCCAACGACACCAAAACTGGGGGTAAAGTAAAGCCAAAGAAAACCATTCCCATATTCATGTTACAAAAGTAAATGCCACAAAGTAAAGTATACTACAATGGTAAAGTACCAAAGAAAAGAAAAACAACAACTGTAACTGTCCCAACGTCTGAGATAGTATGGCCCTGAATGTTCCCTGAAGTCCTCCTAGAAACCTAAAAGTTGTTTTATATATATAGTGTGTATACAAGTATAGTCAGTAGGGAACACCAAAGTCTCTCGTGCATAAGTGAGGAGGCATTCTAATGCCCTGTGAGAAAAAAGATAACCAAAGCACCTAGTAAGGAAAACTATCTCCCCATGCCTCACCAAGGAACACTCCCCAAATAACACAAGTCAAGTAATGTATAGTAATAACACATCGATATTTGTGTACCCCGTGCCACTTTCCCACTAGTTATTGAAGACATCCTATACATCACACCTCTCCCTCTATTCTCATTGTAGTCCCACTGTCACACCCCGCCCGCACACACCTTGGCCACAACCATGCATCCCGCCTGTAAACACCTTGGTCACAACCACCATTCTGCCCAAAAAAACCTGGGCCACAACCACCATGTGTAACCAAGCCCGCAAACACCTGGTCCAGAACAACTACTGCCACACCCGAAGACACCTAGGCATCATCCCGAAGACACTTGGGAAACAACCTACCCAGACACACCTAGGACAACCACCACAACTACCCTACCCGACGAATCTAGGGTTATAATGGACCTCAGGCTATCACAGCCTACCCGAAGAGTCCGGGGATATTCGGGAAAGGGAGAAAAAAAAGAGCTAATAACCATCCACTCATAGGAGTGTTGGGAAAAACACCCTCGTCCATGAAATGGGGGTGTTCGACACTATGTTATGAACTTGGGTTGGGGCACGAATAAAAAACATAATAACTATAATTATATGTATATGTAACAGGGACTCATCCCAACCTAGGGTTTCCAAAGCCAACCTAAGAAGAAACACCCTCGTTACTGTTCATTCATATAAGAATGGAACAACACTCACGGCCAAGTCACAACTCATTACCAAAACAAACACCCCATTTAACACATTCTTGGTTTTATGTTCAAGTGATCCCATTTAAGTACATTTTGCACTACTGGGAAACTAACAGGAATAACCACTAGCTAGAGAATGAGAAACATCCAAATAGAAATTTAATCATTCAAACTCGTTTCTCTTGTAAAGTCCCAAAAACAAAGGGATCTGTGAGATCCCTCAAAGTAATGGAACCTAACCAAGCCTCAAGATAAAGCCCCACACAACTTCTGATTCATGACCAACAACTGTGCAACAACATGGGATCCCATCCCCATCCACTCCACCCCATAAGCATCAAGCAGAACAACACACCTACTACCATAATAGAGTACAGAAACTTCTAGGTTCAAGAACACCATTCATTAGGTTCCTGTTTCTGTTGGTTAACCGGGGTGACCACACAAGGATTGATGTTCACTGGGATTCCATTTAACCTAGAGAGTTTAGGTGTGTATCTAATTTCCATGATATAGTTATTTAATCATCATAGAAGACAAGAGTTCATTAGTGCACAAGAAAATACCACCAATGGCCATGATTTTCAATAAGCATATGCCCAAATAGTTCAAAATATATAGAAATTATAAAAGAGTATAGCATAAAAGTCAAACACTACACATCATTATTTACCGATCTATTTATTATCTTTGTTATGGATTGGTTTCATCCATTCCCACAGAACAGTAGTGTACCCACTCCACATGATACACAGTAAGGAGAGATGAAGAAAAATCCCTACTTGGATGATAAAAAATGAATTCTTTCTCCATGCGCTGATAAATGAGGATGCACAGCTTGCAGGGAAGGAACTCCAGGGACTCCAAGGATGACTTGAAAAACTCTAGCACAGGTGAACCACAAGCCTCGTGAAGGAGGGACTCCAAGTACACCAGGGAGAAGGAAGAAATCCAGCCAATATGGGGAAAGAAGAAACTCTAGCGTGATACAGAGATGAGATTCTATTATTACTGGATAAGGAATTTTGAACTGCTTTAAAGTTGGATCGTGGTTTCCTTTGCGGCTGGGAGGTTACACATGATGGGATTAATTCTTATTTAATTATTCCCATTGGGGTGGTGGCATAACAACTGTGTGCTAAACTGTTTCTTTTAAATGGAGGAAAAACACGGAACGTGGGTGGAACTGGAAGGTACGGGGAAGGGCGTGACAATGAAGAAAAACCACACGTTTTGGAAAGTTAACGGCTGCCCGAATCTTCGGGGATTTTAGATTTTCTTTACGGGCTTTAAATGGCTTTGAAACAGGGTATTAAATCATCATTACATTAAATGATATGTTGTGGGAGCGCAAAAAGTTGAAAGTCAGAAAAAGAACAAAGACCCTCGGCGAGGACACGGTGCCACCGTCACAGTGTCACCCTCACAGTGCCACCTTCACGGTACCACAATGACCGGTTCTATATTCATGGGGACATTGTGACCGGTGCCACAATCACGGTGCCACTATGATCAGTGTGTCACCGTCATAGTTCCACTGTTTTGTTGGAGCCGTGTTTTGGCAAGGTAGTGGACCAGGTGGGTCCGGGCCATTACAATACTTATCTTGAGAGAATAACATGAATTCATATGGTTGAATGGGACATCTAGAAATTTCGTGATGTATCAAATCAAACAAGACTAGGAGGAGTGACCTCACTGATGGTCAATCTCTACATGAGAAATCAGGGAATGTATCTTGCTGAATTACCTGATATTGTGGATATTTTAGGGAAGTCTTCCCTGGAGATTTTTCATACATACATCTTAAGAGAGGGATCAGATTAACCATTTTACTAATGCCAATTGCGGTACCTATTTCCATACTTTTATATAGGATGACAACTACATAGTATTAAGAACTCAAGAAGAAGCTTAATAATCAAGAGGAAAAGGGCTTTATCCAACCCAACCATTACCTTGGAGATCAATAAACCATTTCAAGAATATGATAAATAGAAGTATTATATGTTTTGTGGATTACTACTGATTAAACTAAATCATGGTGGAAAATAGTTATCCACTTCCTTATATAGAATACATCTTCATTTATCTCTAAGGATTGATAGTTTTCTATAAAATTGATTTGAGGATGGTCTATAATTAGGTGTGTGTGATACGATAAGACATACCACATATATAATTATAGAGTAGGTATAGATTATATGAGTATCTGGTAATGAAATTTAGTCTGAAAAAATCCACTGCAGTTTTTATGTCTATGATGAATCAGATTTTCCACATGTATACTGATTCTCTTGTGGTAGTCTTTTATAAAAAATATTACTGTCGTCTCTCACTATAAATGACCATTCTAGTCACCTTGATATTTTTCTGAATATATTGAGAGAGAAACAACTATTGGGAATCTTAAAAATTTCCACTTTTAGATGCTCAAGGTTTACATATTTATTCATATCATAGAAGAGGAAGGTGTATCTTTTCACCTAGGGAAGGAGAACACCCAGGTAATCTATGTGCATGTTTAGAATTTGGGTGATATATGTAGATCTTAGGGATATATGGCTATTTTAGGTGATTCATATATGACTTATCTTGTACGGAAGCGTTGCTTATCGGCTTGTATAAGAAAGGTGTCATGTTTTACTAGACTGAATCTTGTAAGTCATATTTTAATGAGTTAAAAGGTGATATTGAATTTAAAGTTAATATTAACTCTTATAGAGTAGGAAAAAGGAAATTTTATTACTATAATTCTTCAAAAATGTTGTTGGTGGTAGTTTCAATGTAAGGTGATTAGGTTATTTCATAGGGGTCCTTCCAGCTAAGACACCATCAACATAATTAAACTTTGCAAAATCTTGAGCTAAAATACCCGGTTTATGCTCTATGATATTTGTGGAACTACTTATTGGGAGAGAAATTTTTTGTTTACATTAATAATAAAAATCTCTAATACATCTCCACTCAACAATAATTGGATATAAGGAGGCACATGTGGGTGGAATAACAACCATCTTTCAACATTGTTCTTTCTTTTACACTTGGAAGGGTAATGGCTTAGATGATTCATTATGACAGAAGAATCAGAAACAATATATCAATTATGATAGCTATGAGTGGATGATTATGGATACGTTTTTTTAGTTACAATTAATGGTTTCAAAAAAACATGGAGCCAGTCCTAACATCTATAGAAGTGAAAATATCCCATCTATAGTGGGTCTATATTTTTATGTTATCTGATTATGTGGGCCTAATTTTGAAAGAGAGTGTTGTAGAAGATAAATCACCTCTTGGATTGTTTTTTGATACTATTGAGACCATACCCTTCCATTGGAATGTTGGGTTCCTTTAGATTTAGAAGAAGATATGATGAGGGATTCTCAGGACTCTATTTGGTCTATCCACCATGGTCATACCAATATGAACCAGGACATGCACTATTATTATTTGTGGAAAGGTATAAAAAGAGATATAATACATTTTTTTCACTCATTGCTCCACTTTTTAGTAGGTGATGATAGAGGACTAATGGCCTTATGATCTTTTTTAAACCCATCTCAAATCCTTTGTTGAAATTTAATAACGTCAACAATGAATTTTGGATGGCTTTACTGAGATCGCCTCTAGGTAGTGATATAGTATGTGTGATCATTGATAGGTTACCAACAGTTTCACAGTACTTATTGAATCTAGATATCATTTAAATTGATGATTTAAAATGGATTTATATTTGGTAGATAATGAGTCTTCATGGAATTCCCCATTCAATAATATCCAATTGAGGAAATTGATTTATATCATAGATCTGGAAATGGTAGAAAAAGGAATTGGGTTAACAAGTGTTCTTGAGTAAATCTTATCACCCTTAGAATAACGTGCATTCTAAGAAGACCATATGGGTGTTTGAAGATATTCTTCTGGAATGTATCCTTAACCGAGGGTTCCCTTTTGACAATCTATATATTGAGTTTGGTAAATCATGGGTGTTATATGAACATAGGATTGTCATGAAGTTTTTTATTATTCTCTCAATTCCATTTTTTAGTTATTCACATTATTTTATTCTAGTAGTTATTATTTTACTTGTTTTGGCATATCACCTAGGTATTCACATGTCACAAAAATAATTTTTTTTTACCACTGTTGTGTTGTTCCACAATGAATTGTTTCTAACCCCTTGTGTGAGAACCTTAATGGACATTTTATTTTTTATGTACTAATTAATGATGAACATTGGATTCATTTTTAATCCATAAGGGGACAAATACTAGATGATCGATCAAGACTTCTTTGATATGGTTTGAGGATCGAGATGGAGTTGATCGACAAATGTTGGTTGTGGAGTTTGAGGTAGATATAATAAATGGGTGATCAACCATTTTCACAATATAATCCTTTTATTTATTATGAATATGTGGATTTCCAAGTGGGAATATAGTTTATTTATTCTAGTATGACCATGAGTGTGTATATTTAATTCAATTTTTATTGTATGTTTTTAATTTATTATTTCTTCTTTAAAAATAATGGTTATGGATATGTTTGTTTATTTTCTACTCTAATTTAACTCTAGTATAAGGGTATAGTCTCACGATGGAATCCCTTTAGAACCTCACTTCTAGATTGTATCATCTATAAAACATGGTGGTTCAGTAGTTTCCTTAATGCAAGATGGATTGGGTGACATGTTAGGTTGACCTGAGAGTATTTTTAACATTTATGGTGCAACCAATTGAATATATAAATTTTATTTTGAATATGGTTAATATCATTTATGTGGATTTGTGGGGTATATTCTATGCCCTGTAAATATGTGTTTGTTGAGAAATAAATTATTAAAAGTCCATCTCATTCTTAAATATAAATTTATTATTGATTAGAGAACCATATCGTAATATAGTTTTGTGGAATGAAAATTTTAAACTATTTCAATATATATTTTACTGGAAATTACATTCAAGGATACAATTCTTCTAAAAAAGAAGCATAACTATAAGATAGGGATGTTGATATTGTAAAATCAATATATTCTCCTATGCTCAAAATAGTGAAATAAATGTTCTAGGGAAAGATAACACTTTTAGGATTTTAAAATAGGAAAACCATCTCATAAATTGTTTTCTAAAGAAATAAGATGATGAAAAAGGATTTTTTTTGTAAATCCACCTATTATTTAATAGAAAAATTAGTAACATGTACAACGACCCATACATCTCATAGATAGACATTTCATCTTATTTGTGGAATAATGATTACATAACACAATAATCCATTAAATAATTATATAGATCCAGTATCATTGAAAACACTAATACATAGAAAACTAGATCAAAAGGGATTCACATAAAATCCAAAAAAGTGCTACATAATAGTAACCATTCTTAGACATATCAAAATTAATACCTTCCTATATAAAAAAGTTAAAATAGAAGCAAAGAAAAGGATGGGATCAAATGATCAATAAGGGTAACATAGGGATATAATAATGACCAATAAAACATTACACTAGAATAAGGATATGTGAACATGATCATCACATTTAATCATCATAACCTATATATCATCGATATTGATCTTGATTTATTGAATAATGTTTTGTATTTCATAATACATGAATCATTACAAAATCAAAGAACCTATTCCACGAGAGTAAAACATTGGCATAAGGCATGCATTTGTGGCATACAAATAAGCATAAAAATTAACTTTTAAATTATTGAAGAATCATTTACAACACAATCAATGTGGAATGGTTTTACTCCCTAAACTATCATTGTAGTCAAGGTTAACTCACAATTCTATAATAGTAGACAATGGACCCTACTGAAAAGGGTCCACTCCACCATTCGAATCCAATTTAACTCATGAGATATCCATATAAACCAAATTAATTTGAGGGATATATATTTTGAATCCTATCCATAAAATAATGAAAATAAAATAAATGTGTACTATAATATCATAAAATATTTAACATAACATAACCCATGAAAATAAAATTGGTTTCCTAAAAATTTATTCTGGAACAACCCCTTTAAAATAAACATATTTCATAATCATTATATGAATCCCTTAGAACCTAAACCATGGGAAAACAAAATGGGTTCTGAAAATTTCTGTTATAATAATCTGAATCCATCTATAAAAATAATGAGGATGGTGTCATTGGATGATATCTTCATTATATCTTAAATAATGTTAAGGGTTTTCTATTTTTGATGAATTGAAATACCACATGTTCAGAAAACATTTATATGTTATTATAATGACCATTATCACATGTTCAGAAAACATTTATAAGTAAAAAATTCATAAAATTATAAGAATATTCCTTTTAAACAAATTTCAAAAAATGTTAAACATGGTACATAATTAATTTAATGAATCATTACATACATTTTGTGCTTGGTGGTACAATTACATTAATCACACACACACAAAAACCACACAAAATGGTCATAGAGCCACACCATATCCTCCCAAGGGATAGAACACCCATCAAGAATTATTTATTCTATACATGTCCTGAAGGCCCTGTAGGCACGAATTCCATTACATATCCTAACGGACGAAAAACTGGCTCAACGGCCCAGTGTAGTGTCAAGCCTGCATTATGAATAAGTCATGATCTTCCTAAATCATGACATGAATGCAATATGGTTCTGTCACCACATTCCAGTAGCAATTATCTCCCTCCCGGATTTGAGTGATATATCAAGTAATTTCATAATAATAATAATAATCATAAACAATCCAAATAAACAATGAGGTTGTACTAATAATTCTTTACCACTATGCTAGGTTTTAATCATATGTTATAGTAAATAAAATACTTTAGATGATTATATAAATATCTATAATTATAATAATAAGGAAATAAAATTACATTATGGTAACTATATACAAAATATTAAATAAATAAAAAGTAAATGTGGAATATGTCTCATAGAAAATAAAATGAGACAAAAATACCTTACCAAATGTCTGAATTTATTTTTATATGTTAAACTCATTTATAATAAATATAGAGTTATTATACATATTTTACATAACAATAATCAAGTATTTAATACCAAATAACATTATTTGGAACATTTTTTCACCGATTTATTAACAAAATTATTTTAAAATCACTGTTCGTGGTGATAAAATATTCAACATTCATTTATATTTTGATTAGGTAGTCTTTTCCAATGTATATTGATAATGGATCTATAATCATAATTTTTTTAATAATGATATAAATATATTATATTTTTATTTTATATAAATTTACAGTCATCAATAAATTTTATTGATTGAAAAATGAATTACATTGTTCATAGAGACGAGTGGCTATACATACACATGAACACTGTTTCCATTTTTTCGAAAATGGGAAAGAAAAATGATAAATAATAATTAACCATAGAAAATTTATTATTATATTTAAAACATCATATATATTCATTACTACAAACTTTATTTCTATCCATTTCAAAATAATATAAAAAACATGTCACATTTCTTTATGGGGGTGCCGGTCCACACATACGGAGGAGCGACATTATCATTTTCCAATGTATTGGATTGTAATATGTTATATGTGATATTATATTTATAGATGTATATTTATGTCAGAAATAACATATATATAACTTAAAACCATCATTATATCGATTCATGATAGTTTTTTATTGAAAAACAATTATATTGGTTCGTGAGGCTAAAGTTCACCGTACACACTGTCAAAGGTTTAGTTTATCATATTTTGAGAGGGGTGACCGATAAGGGTTATTATATTATCATAATTAAATATCAATATATGGAATATAAATTTTTATTATTTTAATATAACTAATATATAATAACATTGGAATGATAGTGTTTTTATTTTGTATTATTTCATCTCACTAGGGTGCGAGTTTGAGATCTCGTAGTTGACAAGATAAAAATTTATGTTTTTGGATTTTTTAGTGACTTTATTGTTTAGAAAAATGGTTATTTATAATAAAACAGCAAACATATGGGTAACCATGTGAGTTAATGGTGTGGTATAGCACTTGAATACAATCTGTGAAATCATCCGGAAAGCATGCATATGGATCCTGTAAGTTGCAAGTGACATGGTTTGGGATTTTTTCTTAATTGTATGTCTTACTACTGGTCACAATGAGAGGTGGTTCATATCCATGAAATTGTACATAAAATAGTTAGCGTGTGGTTTAGAAAACTATGTACAAACTGTGAAGTTGAATAGTATTTTGAAATTTATGTTTTCATTTTTATTCATTTATTTTATTTTATTTTACTTTTTCTCTTGTTTAGCCTCTTCCCCTAAATGTGATTCACATGAGGCCTTCCTCCCCTCTGTATCCATGTGCACTACCACCCTCCCCCTTGACCATATATTCTTCCATTGATAACATTATATTTCTTTCAATTTGTTGGTTGAAACCAAAATGTAAGAACTCTTATCCTCCCATTCCCCATCTTGGGACGATTTTTCATCTCCCCATAACCCTAGATGGATTAGAAGAACCCAAGGGTTAGGGTCGATAAAAATTTCAATAGTTTCATCCATGGTTATGGTGTTAAAAGGGCATACCAGGTATTCTTCATGTATTTTTTATTGTTTTCCTCCAAAGTTGATGTGTTTCAGATCATTTTGGTTAACTATCACTACTTTAGGTGGGTTTTTCTTCTATATCATTGTCTAGGAAAATTTTATTTCTGTACTTGTGGTGATTTTGAGACCCTAATATTATTTATAGTGTGTTTTGATAATCTTTCAGGGGGGTCGAGTTTCCAAAGTCATAGGTGACTTACCAGTTTATACTGATGTGGGAATATTTATATGTATGTCCCCCCCTTTATATATATATATTCACTCCGGGTGGTGAATTAATATATTGGGGCTATATGTGCTTTTGTATATATATATATATATATGACAAATGCATACTTGTTTAATTGTAAATGGGTATGCGAATATATGATCATATATGTAAGTATACGACTGTACATATTATTGGCCTTGTGAATATGTAACACCCCAATATTTCATAGTACATTATCTCTTCAAAGTAATTCAAGAACGTGTGCTACATACAACAATGAGTCCGAGCGCACCATGACTTACTAAACTAGTTCTTCAAAAATTGAATATGAATAGTAATAACTAAATTATGAATTTTATATACTCCATATAATTTGATAATCCATATTATGGGTTTCTTAGGCGTAATAAGATAATAAATTCATTTTTTCAGATAAAAGATGTATTTTTCAAAAAAAAATGCAATTTTAGAGCCTTTTAATGGAGATCCATTTTTAAAACCAATATTTTACACATTAATATATTATATTTAATGAAATTTAGTTATTATTTATAACCTGGACATAAAAATTTAGTTTAGATAAATTTTTTGTACTTTTTTTATTACTTTTATTTTTATTCTAATAATGAAAAATACTAAATTTTTATTGAAATAAACTAATTTAATGGAAAATATTTATAGTGGTAAATTATTCATTTGAATTTTTTTTAGTATAATTATATTATATTTTTATCATTTAATGACATTTATATAATTATAAGTAAATTCACATTTAAATTTGACATAAACACATTTCATTCTTCTGATAGTTTTTACTTTAAAAAACCCCGCTTTTGGGTTTTGAGAATGGGAATTAATATTATAATAATTAATGAAAATTAAATTTTTAAATATAGTAAAATATAATTAATTTTTTCAATTTGTAATATCAAAATTATCTTAGGGTGAATTTTATGTATTTTTCTGAAAACATTTAATTTTTGATGAATAGTAAAAAACACTACGTTATTTTTTAAAACCGACGTTTTATTTATATAATTATTTATTTAATTTAAATTTTTTTCAAGTAAAAATTACTATATATTACCTATAAAAGATAAATATAGTTAATTGATGTAATTTTATAATAAAATTAGATGTATAAATGTTTATTGAACTTGTAAACGTCTTTTACAACCTTTCTAGGCACTTTTGGAAATTTGAAAAAAAAAGTAATTTAACCGCTTCTATGAATTGAATTTAAAAAATCGAAGAGACAGAGTCAAAATGAGTGAGTATAATGTGGTTAAATAAGATGATAATAATTTTTTGTGAATAGAAAATTTTGACTTTTATTTACCAGGGATAAAAGTAAATATTGCAACTAGAGGAAAAAATGATATTATAATTACCCTAACACATGTCCAAATTCTATGGGATATGTTTATTTCGACCAAAACCAACCATAATAATAAAATATTATCCTTTTGGTCAACTTGGATTAGATTAGGACATTTATTGTTATTTTATTTAAAGAATATTTAAAAGTGTAAAATTCAAAGTTTAATAACCAAACCATTTTTAATATAAGGTTATACATAAGATAAATTCAACTATAAATATTCATTAGAAAGATAAAAAGATTTATTAAATCATGGTAGATATTTATAATTTTTATACATTAAATAATTGAATTTATTAATGACAAAATGATGATAAATTAATTACATTATTAATGAAAGATTATTATAATTGATATTATAAATAACAAAATAAATGTAAATTGAGACATTTGATGACATAAAAGTATTATATAGGTGAATATTACATGTTTGGATTTATTTAATGAATTTTTATCTAAGTAATAAAATTTTTAGGAATTTAAAAAAATAAAATAAAAAATAGAGTAAATATTTTCCTAAATGAGTTTTTAAAACAAATACTTTATTATTGAATGGTATAATAATCCTAAAAATATATGTTTCTGAAAAAGAACTTATATAATGATATATATGTCATTAATGAACCACTTGAGGTCCTCTTGGATTTTCATAGTATGTTTATTAACCAATTATTAGAATAATACAAGTGGAATTTTTATAAGTTAAACTATTTAACTATGAGTTAAGAAGGAAACACCCAATGAAGAGGTAATTATTTTATCACCTCTTTCAATGTTTTTTTCTTCCACTTTTTCCTTATTTTTTATTTCCATACCAAAATTATAACTCTAGTACCTTATATATACTATTATTTTATTATAAATATGGTACAACCATACTCATTATTCTATCCACCATATTAATGATAACGTCACCTAGCGTGCGTATGTACGACTTACTGTCTCTATGCCGTGGTGTAATTTTTTATTCAACATGATGTTTTTGGGATGAATATAATGAATAGTAATATATATATATATATAATGAAACTGACATGCTAATTTCTCTGTAAAATTAATATTGCATCCAATTCCACAACTTTTAATCATTAGAGAGATGATATCGTCGCTCATGTGTACGTATGACTTACCGTCTCCACGATGCGATGAGATAAATTTCTTGGTTCAACATTCAATGATGATTATAATAATTTATATTATTAATAAGTATGTGATATATGACATAATAATTCTATTAGATATATATATATATATATGTATATGTGTGTGTACTTACATATAACTTATTAACTTACTTCTGTTCAATACAATATGAAAACAGAAACAATGGTTATGCGTATGTACGATATACCTTCTCCATAAACGGTGTTTTCCGTTTCACACATATATATCTATAATTAATATTTATATTCAAAATATATATGATATATAAATCATGTTTTATATTCTCGATGTATTTCAATCATGATCTAAATGATAATATCAAGAATAACAAGTTAAAACACGTACGATAAAGAAAGTGATTATTACCTGAAATATTAATTTAACATGGAAATAAGTATTAAATGGTTTGTATAAAGTCCCAAATAAATCGGGTATGATATATTTAATATTAATATTTTTATGGTATAATTTAATAACATACTATGGTCATTATATATTAGGTTAAACATACCCTCGACTAAAGAAAAGTGCAAGGTAAGGGTTAATTCTTCCATTTTATTATTATCCGAGATTGTTTATCTTTACGTTTTTTCTGAGACATATTTATTATCCCTGTACATGCTTCATAAAATATGTAACACCCCGAGCTTCCACGATACGCCTCTCTTTCAATAATGCAATAGCTTGCATTGTACGCAAGTTCGAGTTCTAACACACCGTGACTAATCAAAGTAGCTGTTATGAATAGTAATAACCACTTTTTAAAATTATAGAAATTTTATATTTTAAAATGGACATCATTTTTGTATTTGTAATATCGAAATTACCCTAAGATGATTTTTTTTGTAATTTTCTGAGAACTTCCATGTTTTTATGAATAGTAAAAAATACTTAAAACAACTTTTTTAATCAAAATAATTTATTGTGATAAATTATAATATTTAGTAGTTTTAAATTATAATTAGAATATATTTTTACCCTTTTATCCAATGGTGGTCATTAGAATTAATTTAACATTGAAATTGGACATAAACAATTGCCAATCTTTTGATATAAATTGTTTCTTAAAAACACTCTATTTGTTGTGACGACGGGAATTAATTATAAAATTAATTAATGCAACTTATATGTTTGGAATTTTGTAAAATAGAAATCATTTTTGAATTCGGAATATCAATTATAGCTTAGGGTGATATTTTGGCATTGTTCTGAAAAACTTCAATTTTTGATGAATAGTGAAACCACTAAGTGGTAGCTAAATAACTGATTTTTCGTTTAAATGAAATATTACCACTTCTGTGTTTTGATTATCAAAAATCCGACATACATGGTTGTCATTAAGAAGTAAAATGTGGTTCAATGAGATTAAAATAATTTTTGGTGAATAGTAACTTTTAAGTTCTTAATCGCTATTAGAGGTAATTAATGTAGTTTAAGGTAAAAATAATGTTTTAATAATTTGAGATGAGCTTGACACATGTCCTACCCGCATTGGATGTGCCATGTACGACCAAGACAATCCATGGGTCAACTTGGGGACCCCATGGAGCCACTTTAGTTGGAAAATGACATAAATACCTTTTATTTAATGTTAAAGACATAAACATGAAATGTTTTACTAAAACAATTTTTACATTGGGTTATACAAGTCATATTTATGACTATAAATAGTAATTTGAATGCTAAAAATATTTCCTACATCATAGTATTTTTTTATAATATTTAGACATTAAATAAATTAAATTATTTATGACATCATTATGATACAGCGATGACCTCATTATTTAACGATTTTAATAAAATGAAAAGATAATGTACAATCTAAGGCATACAATTGTCCAAAGACTATTGGATGGGTAGATTTCGAACCCTTATCACCTTATCCATGAATTATATAAGTGTGGGACCTTTTGAATCCGAAATTCATTGTATAATAATGTAAAATTCCCTTACTTTCCAAGAGTGCCCCTCCTCTCCTCTTATAAAAGGCCCCCACATCTACCACCTCATTCACACTTTCAAGCCATTTGGCTCGGCCAAACTCTGCCCAAATACCCTCCCAACTTCCCTCCTTTACTCCTAGAAGCCTCACTTTGGGCATAATTCTTTCCAAGGAAGCCTTTGGCTCAAATCAAAAAGAGTTACCCGATTTTTAGGTAATGTCTTCTCTAATGTTGTTTTGTTTTATTTAGCTTCTCCAACCCCTTAAACTCTTTTTATTCATTTATTTTGTAAAAACACCAGTATAAGAAATATACTAGGATTTTTTTATAAGAAGGATTAGAGCTACACTTACACACACCTACATCTAATGGTTAAAGAACATACTGTTTTTGTGGATGGCGAATTTCTGCCTCACGAAACGATGATTGTTCAACACTCATATAACACCTTCAAAGGTGACCATTAAGATGTCACTATATTTATATATGATATATAATATGTTTATGTTTTACTTATGCTTCTTTATTTCTCATTTATGGCATAATTTATGATTTCCATTATGGGCAAACGCGATAATTTCATTTTAGGAAGTGCAGACTACCGCCCCCTCAAAGTGATTTGAATCGTTAATGCCATATGTGGGATGTATAAAGGATGGAGTAAATGGTATTATACACTATATTATACTGGAATTATATTATACATTTATATCATTATGATTTCATTCCATTAAATACGAAATAGAAATGAAAGTAGCGTTCATGCGTACGTACGGCTTACCGTCTCCATGAACGGTGCATTTCATTTCTTACCTCTAAATGTTACGTAATATTATAAATGAATGTATATACTATATATATATGATATATATTATATCTACATCATTAATATAATTCTGGATATAATGGATATTTCACCACATGAACAACTTGTAATTATAAGAAGTTTATTTTTGACTCATGTACCAAAGATCGACAAAACGACCGTTATTAACTTAAATAATTACATAATGTTCATAACATGGTAATAAGTGATATAAAAGGAATAATGAACATGAAAAAGGTTCTTAAGTAAATAGAAATTAACTCTAGTTTATTATTCAGGAGGTTAAAGAACAGTCGAGTCAGGACAGGACGCAAGGTAAGGGAATTTCATAACCCAACTTCATTTCTTTGGGTTAATCTCCTACTTTAAAATTATGTCATGATATTATTATGTCCTATTTTGTATTTTTTTACGTTCTTTATGTGTACCTATAGTGAATACACATAATAGATCTATTTTATTTTAAAAATGATCTTTTTATGGACTTCGTCTCAATCTCCTTTCATTGAGGCATATTTGGTTTTATACACAATTATCATTTATACGGTTTATAAACCCCTTTGAATTTTACGTTTATTCAAAAGGAATCTTATTTATACGAAGCGTTTTACTAAACGACAAAAAGGGAATGTTTTTCTTTCCATACATATACGGCGACAATGACTTGTCTGCCGCCGTAACCATTATTTGAGTTTCGACTTCCTTTACCAGCCATACCTTTTCTTAAAAGAAAAATAAATACCATGTTTTACCTTTCTTTTATTTTGGTATTGAAAATGGTTTTGAAATCATTTTTATCATATCAATGTTTTTTATTGAAATCTTGAGATTGAAATGTGGAAATGTTATGTTTCCTTTATGAATGTTTTATGTGATATGATTACGTTATGGTTTATGATATGTTTAAACCCATCCATATGAGGAATGCATTGGACTTATTAAGTGATGGGTGGAGCCCGCTATAGCTCCTCGATGCATCGGCAGGTCTAATGAGACAAACTATTGTCTTGGCACGAGGCCTTGACAAAATCTTATTTTTGGTCTTGGCACGAGGCCTTGGCTATGTGGTTATGATAGTCTGGAATTATGCATTCCATCATTATGAAAGTGGTTATTGATATTGCATGTGATTATTCGACCAGTAGAATATCCATGTGAAGAAGTGAATGGCATTATCTCATTTTACTTCTTCCATATTATGTTGATGTTCATGTTTAAAATGCTTTTTTTAGTTATACATTGCCTTAAATATTTATGTTTATTGATGAAAGCTTCTGCTATATTGATATCCTTACTGAGCATCTGAGCTCACCCCTTTCAATGTTTTAATATTTTACAGGATGTAAAGAAGTATTTTAGGAATGACCTGCAGGGATAGTCAGAAGAGGTTATGAGTGTGGACTATGAAGACTTTGTTATAAGTTTTTCACTTTATGATGTAATGTAAGACTTATGAATGTATCTAGTGTTTCCAAGGCTACTAAACTAATCGGTCTTTCGAGACTTGATCTTTTGTGATCATGCCAATGCTACGAAGTAATGCACCGACTCTGGGTAGCTGGGGTCGGGGCGTTACAAAATAATTTTTCAGAATTATTATTTTAAGGTAATATTTAACTAAAACATCATTTTAAATATTTTTAATATTTATTCTTCTAAATCTTTCTCAATATTGTACATGTTTTCAAGATAGCTTTAAGGATTTATTTATATGGACAAGATTGTTTCAAATTGACACTTCTTTTCAAATGTTTAAAAGTGGTATGGTACACTTTGATTAAAAAATATATTTTATGTTACTTTATTTTTATATTTTTTACTTTTAAATTATTTCAAAAACAGGGTATTTCTTTCAAAACGTTTTACTAATCATTTTCAACTATGTCAACATCCTTTAATGGATATTATTCTTCATTAAGGCTGATTTATTATAATGAAATCTTACATATTGTATTGAATGAGTGTTGATATTTTTGACTAGAGATGTGCTATTTTATAGCCATAATTGTTTATGGATGAAGTTTCGAAATTTTGTATGCTAGTTTTAATACAAATTGTTATATTACTTTTCAACATTTTCATATGAGGAATGTAGTAGACGTTTTATGTGATGGGTGAGCCTTTATAAATCCCCTCAATGCATTGATAGGTCTAATGAGACAATTTATTGTCTAGGCACAAGTACATAACAAAAGTTTATTTGCATTCTTCGAACGAGGCCTTGACTGTGTGGTAATGACGTCCAATGTTAGGAATTCCCTCATTATGAAATTAATTATTACATGGGATTATTAAACTAGTAAAATATCCATGGGTATGCTTCTATGATAATGTTTGATTTATTTTCTCAATATTATGTTCATGTATATGTTTAAAAGTTTCTTTTTGTATTGCACATCTTTCCTTAAATGTTTATTACATCTGAAACATTATTTACCCTTACTGAGCATGTCAACCCACCTCTTTCTTATGTTTTTTTTCTAGAATTCTAGGAAGTGTATTATGTTGGATATGCAGGGTTAAGTAAGTGGAATAATGGTGTTATCAATTGATTAATTATGTTTTGTTTTATGTTTGAATGTAAAATGTGACGTTTGTAACAGCCTGAGATTTTATGAAAAATATTCTTTTTTATTTCACTAATGTCTTGTATTGTACGCTACACCAAAAGGAGCTTGCACAACACACATCCTTGACTTGCCTTGCATTACACGCAATCACGACCTTCCTCGATAGCGTGTGTAGTACGCAATACCGAGTTTCACTAAACAACGATATGCTATAAAAATATTATTAAAACTAGCCGTTATGAATAGTAATAACCACTCTTTGAAATCCAGTAAATCTTATTTTTCAAAATGAACTTCATTTTTGGATTCGGAGTATCGAATTTAGCCTAAGGTGAAATTTTGGTACTTTTCGGATAACTTTCATATTCTGATGAATAGTGAAAATTACTAATTTATAATTAAAAACAACTTTTTTAATCGAAATAATTAATAGTGATAAATTATAAATTTGATTGGTTTTAAAGTATATTTAGAATATACTTTTACAATTTAATACAATGTTGGTCATTGGATGTAATTTCACATTTAAACCAGACGTAATCAAATGTCAATCTTTTGATAGATATTGTTTCTTAAAAACACGCTATTTGTTTTAACAGCGGGATTTAATTATAAATTTAATTAATGCAATTTCTATGTTATGAATTTGGTAAAATAGACTTCATTTTTTAATTCGGAATATGAAATATAGCTTAGGATGAAATTTTGGCATTGTTCTGAAAAACATCAATTTTTGATGAATAGTGAAACTACTAAGTGGTAGGTTAAAAACTGAATTTTGCATAAAACTTAATTTTACCGCTTCTGTAAATGGAATTTCAAAAATCCAAGAGACCCGGTTAATATCAAGGACTAAAATGTGGTTCAATGAGATGAAAATAATTTTTTGGTGAATAGTAACTTTTTACCTTTTTTACCGCGGTTAATGGTAAATCGGGTAACTAAGGGTAAATATGATATTACTATTACCCTAACACATGTCCTAATTCTATTGGACAAGTGTAATTCGACCAAAAACAAACTTAGGAATAAAATATGACCATTTAGGCCCACTTGGATTAGATTATGACATTTATTATTAATTTATTTAAAGAAGGGTTAAAATAGTTAAAATCAATGTTTAATAAGTAAATCATTTTTAATATGGGGTTATACATAAGATAAATTCGATTGTAAATATTCATTAGAAATCTAAAAAGATTTCCTACATGATGGTATTTTATTTGTAATTTTTAGACATCAAATAAGTTAATTTATTTATGACACAAAGATGATGCAGTAATTATCTTATTAATGAAATATTGACATAATTGATGTTATAAACACCAAACTAAATATAATTTGAGACTTTTTATGAATTCCACTAATTTTCTAGGTTACTATGATATATTAATGTTGATTTAATCAACTTGGTTCGAACATTTAATTCTGTTATGACTTTCACAAAAATCATATATCAAATAGTGTCAAAATTGACACAAAATAGTTTTTAAATCAAATATTATATTATTAATTGTTATTTTATTCCTAAAAATCTAAGGTTCGGCCAAATGACTTAGATAAGGATATATGTATTAATAATATACAATTTGGGGTTCGTTTGGCATGTTATAGTAAGTTTATTAACCATATAGTGAAAGAAAACAAAAAGACACGGTAAAAGTTAAATTATTTAACTTAGAGTTAAATCTAATTGATAAGGATAAAATAATACCCTAAACTTGTCAAAATCCTATTGGTTGATAGGATTTCGACCCATCCCCACTTTAGCTTCGAAATAAGACCCTTTGGAACCATTATAAACCGATTTTGACTTTAATATAAAATAATATTTTGAGATATTCCTAAGGTGCCCCTCTCCTCCCCTATAAAAGGACACCTCCTCCCCCTCCTCCTCACACCAATTTGAGCACTCAAGCTCGGCCAACCCCTGACAATTTCTCCTCTCCACTTCCCTAGAAACATCCTAGAGGTTCTGGTCTTCCTCAAAGACCAATTTTAGTTCCCTAAGAGGAGGTCTCAAAGAGGCACTTCAAAGAAGAGGTAATTACCGTTACCAATTCTTTCATCTTTATTTCTTCTTCCACTTCTTCTTCTTAGGTTGTTTCATTATGAAGTAATAACATCAGTATCACTCATATACTGATATGTTATTATAAGTATGAAACAACCCTATTTCACCGTCTATCCATCCTACGGAAAAAGAAATCACCGCGCGTGCGTACGTACGGAATACCGTCTCCACGCCGTGGTGTAATCTATTTTCCACCACCACCTTACATGGATGGGTATAATGGTGTAAAGAATAACTATACATAGTTATTACAACATCATATTGATTCTGATATATTGTATAATCCACTCCACTCCAATTCAATATTTATAGAAATGATATCATTGCTCGTGCGTACGTACGGACTACCGTCTCCACGACGCGATGAGATTCATTCTCCATGTTAACCATTTAAGAATGATTATAATGTATATATAAGAAATAATAATGAAATATATGACATTATAAAGCTACTGGATTTATGTATATATATACATATGTATGTCATCTACTTACTTCCATTTCAAGACAATAAGGAAAGAAAAACAGCGTTCATGCGTACGTACGGACTACCGTCTCCATGAACGGTGTTTTTCATTTTATTTATCTATCTATTATATATATATATATACTGAATATATATGATATATAAATCATATTTTATATTCTGGAAGTAAGTAAATCATGATATAAGTAATAATGATGTCAAGAACAACAAGTCAAAATACCTACGATAAATGAAACGATTTTACCCAAAACGCTTCTTTAACATGGAATTTACAAAAGAACGGGTAATATAATGGCATAAGTGAACCATATATGCTATCATAACAATGAATATGATTCTGGAATAAACCAATAACATGATTTAAATCATTATACAGGAGGTTCGGACACTTACAAAGCAAGTCGGACATAAGGTAAGGGAAATATCACAATCTCATTTTTATCCGAGATTGTTTATTCGTAAGTATTTACTGGGGTGTATTTTATCATCCACGTCCATGTTCCTTCAATATGTAATATTGTTTCCATCCACTTACAATAGTTTAAATCCAATTTTACTCTTCGGTGAGTTTTTAGTAAAGAATATGAAAGGAATCTTTTGTCGCTTTTTCATACGAGGTACTTTTTGACTTTTCCGACAAAAGTACGAGAAGAATGTTTTTTTTAACTTAAACGGCACGAACGGATTTTTACGGTTTTATAAAGCCTTATTTTTATGAAGATTCCTCCAAAAGATTTCATGACTATTTTCAATAAAATCTCTTTCTTTTAAAAATTTCATGATGTTTTGTGAAAAGAAATTGACTTTGAAGAAGAAAGGATATTTTCCTAAAGAATTCAATTCAAGTGTTTTATCAAAATTATTTTCCATCTAAGATAATAAAGGGTTCTGTTTCTATCCATATTTTTACATTGATTTGACTATGTTGTGATGGAATTATGTTTATGAATTCCTTTATCTTATATGAATGGTTTTATGATGTCATGTTGTTTAAGAATCCCATTTTTATTACATGGGTTATGCAATGATGTATGATTTATGATTTTGTGGCACACATAAGAAAGGATTCATTAAGAGATGGGTGGGACCTATATCTCCCTCCAATGCATTGGGTAAAGATTTTATATCTCATGAGATAGACATGGCTGGAATGGTAGGTTATACCGGTTCAGTGAAACAGGACTGAAACGAGGATTACTCGATTCAGAAAGGGACTTTGTCCACTAAGATAGTCTTGGCAATGAGTTTTGACTAACAAGAAATGATTCTCTATGATTATGTGTGTATTCCACAATGAGTAATGTTTTAAGTTATGATTTCATTTTCACTTCTATAATTTATCCCATGTTATGATATTATGAGCTCTTTTTCAGGTTAAGATTTCCAAAAGCTATGTTCTTATGTATATGATGTGATTGATATTTCTTTTGTTTACCCTTACTGAGCATTTGAGCTCACCCTTTTATGTTTTCTTTTCCCCAGGATATAAAGAAAGGTTTTAGGTAAAAAAAAGGGGAAGATCTTTATGGGATATATTGAAGATCTTTCACCACATTTAGAAGATTACGTTCCGAGTTTCCAAAGACACTAAACTATTACGATCCTTGTGTGTGTGTTTTTGATATGTACTAAGTATTCCGCAAAAGTAATGTAATGTTCATGTACGTTAGGCTTCGGGTCTCTACAGTTGGTATCAGAGGCATAGGAGGTAGGAATGTATCCGATCCTTGGGAACTCTCACATGTGAGCGTTGGACGAAGCATGGCTCTCCGCCCAAGGGCTTCATGAGGAAATGGCTGCCACTGGGGATGGTGGTGTGTCCCACCCAGGGGGTGTAGCCTCCCATGGAGTGCCCTGATAGGTATCAATTGTAGTCCACTGGAAGTAATTCTAGACCGCTACAGTTGGTATCAGAGGAAAGGTTTAGTCAACCTTTGGAAACTAGGACGTGAAAACGTTAGTAAGATACCTAGAGATATTTCTAAGGTATGTCTAGGGATTCCCCTAAGGATAAGTATACGTATAGGATATAGTTCTAGAACTATGGTAACGATATTAGATTAAACCAAAGATGATAGATATTTAAGTTACTCACCCTTTATTACGATTTTTGCATCTAACACTATTCTTTTTGGGTTTTAGAAAATGGCTGGAAACAAGATGATTCACAATAATGGAGGATATGATGGACAATGGAATGATATTCTTCATGAGAAACCAAATGAAATGGGATTTGGATGTCCAAACATCATTATTATGCCGAATCAGCAATCTCACAACATGATCAATAAAGTAAAATTTGGTAAGTTTTCTGACTCGACTAATAAGAGAAAGATGGAGTTCCATGATGATCATAGAGGAAAGAAAGTTCAATTTCCCCTATGTAAATCATGTGGGAAGAGGCATCAAGGAGAATGTTTCAAGGGAACTGGAAGATGCTTTGGGTGTGGAAAAGAAGGACACAAAGCAAGTAAGTGCAAAGGAAAAGGGTCGGTTAACACCATGGATGAGGATAATGGTATTGCTACGACATCAAAAATGGTTAAGTGTTTTAAATGTGGAATGTATGGGAATTATGCAAACAAATGCCCTAAGGAAAAGACTCATGAAGAGAATCAGTATGGTCATATGGGTAGTATTTATGTGGATGATGATGAAGAGACTACAAATGATATGTGAGATGAAATAATTTTTGAAGCTCGATCAATGGTTTGAGAATGTAGTGGAATGATTACATGTTTATCATGTGTAATTTTGGAATAAAGAGACATCTATGGATTGTTACACTGTTGTCTTTCCTTGTGTTTTGAAAGTGTATGATTAATGTTACCAGTATCCATGAAAGGTTATTCAGATATTTTTGGAATGTAGATGATATGCGCATAATGAAGGGATAAGGAGAAAATGAAATGTTTAACAGTATTCATGAGCTCATGATTGATATAAGGACTAAGTGATATCATGGTTTGAGTATATAGAATTTTGAGGATTTTGGTATGTGGAAAGTGTTAACTTTTAACTGCTTTCATGTTTTCACTAAGGTATTCAAGAGAATACATGATTAAGGACTTTGAATGTTTGGAATGTGACCAACAAAACATATCTTATGATATATGGGGATCGATGATGGTGTTAAATCTCTGGTAATAATTTTCACTATATTATGAGAGTCGACTGTAGTATTATGTATAAGACTAAAGATTAGACTGGATTATGTTGGACATAAGTTAGTATTGTTTAAGGATAGAAGATTTTCGATATTATTGATGGAATGTTATAGTAACATAGTTTTAGAAAAAGGGACAACCTGCAGGACGGGCGACAGCCCATCGCTTCGGACAAGGCTGTAGGAATCGAACCCACAACCGAAGTGCGACTGGCCTTTATCGCCTACCACTGACCTACAGGAAGTCCCTGTTTAGTAGAAACTAGTTTTATTATATTAAGCAGTATGATATGTGATGTATAAGTTCATTTTAGGAACCATATGTGATTAATCTCACTATAGAATGACTTATGTATATTTAATAACTTTTTCTAACCTTTTGTTTGAGACAGATGGAATGACCCATCATTCAATCACATAATCTGCTAACACTTCACAAATAACAAATTCAACTTCATTTATTTAAGAGATGAAGTAGAAATTGTTCAAGGCACGAACAAAAGTGAGATTGTACCAAAATAAAGTAAGTATTTATTTTAAGCAAATTTTCAACTTTAGGGAAATGATCTTGAAAACCAAAAATGTTGTCCTAGTGATCTTATACCTGATGAATCAGATGGTACCTTATATCATCACAAATGTATGGATTTGTGATTACTGGCTTTTCCATAGCCATGTTCTCTACCACTCTCCATCAAAACATGATGGTTAGATTTCTCTTCCATATCCATATTTTCACCTATGTGGAAACCCAGTGATTAGTTTATTTGGGTAATCGTTACATTTCATACTTTAGTTTTTAAATCCAAGTTTTGGTATTCCCTTTTACGATGTGGGTTTCTATTAAAGAAACTTTCGAATAGTAAACCATTTATAACCCCGACGAATTTCGAGGGAGAAATTCATTTTAAGGGGGGTAGAATGTAACAGCCCGAGATTTTATGAAAAATATTCTTTTTTATTTCACTAATGTCTTGTATTGTACGCTACACCAAAAGGAGCTTGCACAACACACATCCTTGACTTGCCTTGCATTACACGCAATCGCGACCTTCCTCGATAGCGTGTGTAGTACGCAATACCGAGTTTCACTAAACAACGATATGCTATAAAAATATTATTAAAACTAGCCGTTATGAATAGTAATAACCACTCTTTGAAATCCAGTAAATCTTATTTTTCAAAATGAACTTCATTTTTGGATTCGGAGTATCGAATTTAGCCTAAGGTGAAATTTTGGTACTTTTCGGATAACTTTCATATTCTGATGAATAGTGAAAATTACTAATTTATAATTAAAAACAACTTTTTTAATCGAAATAATTAATAGTGATAAATTATAAATTTGATTGGTTTTAAAGTATATTTAGAATATATTTTTACAATTTAATACAATGTTGGTCATTGGATGTAATTTCACATTTAAACCAGACGTAATCAAATGTCAATCTTTTGATAGATATTGTTTCTTAAAAACACGCTATTTGTTTTAACAGCGGGATTTAATTATAAATTTAATTAATGCAATTTCTATGTTATGAATTTGGTAAAATAGACTTCATTTTTGAATTCGGAATATGAAATATAGCTTAGGATGAAATTTTGGCATTGTTCTGAAAAACATCAATTTTTGATGAATAGTGAAACTACTAAGTGGTAGGTTAAAAACTGAATTTTGCATAAAACTTAATTTTACCGCTTCTGTAAATGGAATTTCAAAAATCCGAGAGACACGGTTAATATCAAGGACTAAAATGTGGTTCAATGAGATGAAAATAATTTTTTGGTGAATAGTAAGTTTTTACCTTTTTTACCGCGGTTAATGGTAAATCGGGTAACTAAGGGTAAATATGATATTACTATTACCCTAACACATGTCCTAATTCTATTGGACAAGTGTAATTCGACCAAAAACAATCTTAGGAATAAAATATGACCATTTAGGCCCACTTGGATTAGATTAGGACATTTATTATTAATTTATTTAAAGAAGGGTTAAAATAGTTAAAATCAAAGTTTAATAAGTAAATCATTTTTAATGTGGGGTTATACATATGATAAATTCGATTGTAAATATTCATTAGAAAGCTAAAAAGATTTCCTACATGATGGTAGTTTATTTGTAATTTTTAGACATCAAATAAGTTAATTTATTTATGACACAAAGATGATGCAGTAATTATCTTATTAATGAAATATTGACATAATTGATGTTATAAACACCAAACTAAATATAATTTGAGACTTTTTATGAATTCCACTAATTTTCTAGGTTACTATGATATATTAATGTTGATTTAATCAACTTGGTTCGAACATTTAATTCTGTTATGACTTTCACAAAAATCATATATCAAATAGTGTCAAAATTGACACAAAATAGTTTTTAAATCAAATATAATATTATTAATTGTTATTTTATTCCTAAAAATCTATGGTTCGGCCAAATGACTTAGATAAGGATATATGTATTAATAATATACAATTTGGGGTTCCTTTGGCATGTTATATTAAGTTTATTAACAATATAGTGAAAGAAAACAAAAAGACACGGTAAAAATTAAATTATTTAACTTAGAGTTAAATCTAATTGATAAGGATAAACTAATACCCTAAACCTGTCAAAATCCTATTGGTTGATAGTATTTCGACCCATCCCCACTTTAGCTTCGAAATAAGACCCTTTGGAACCATTATAAACCGATTTTGACTTTAATATAAAATAATATTTTGAGATATTCCTAAGGTGCCCCTCTCCTCCCCTATAAAAGGACACCTCCTCCCCCTCCTCCTCACACCAATTTGAGCACTCAAGCTCGGCCAACCCCTGCCAATTTCTCCTCTCCACTTCCCTAGAAACATCCTAGAGGTTCTGGTCTTCCTCAAAGACCAATTTTAGTGCCCTAAGAGGAGGTCTCAAAGAGGCACTTCAAAGAAGAGGTAATTACCGTTACCAATTCTTTCATCTTTATTTCTTCTTCCACTTCTTCTTCTTAGGTTGTTTCATTATGAAGTAATAACATCAGTATCACTCATATACTGATATGTTAGTATAAGTATGAAACAACCCTATTTCACCATCTATCCATCCTACGGAAAAAGAAATCACCGCGCGTGCGTACGTACGGAATACCGTCTCCACGCCGTGGCGTAATCTATTTTCCACCACCACCTTACATGGATGGGTATAATGGTGTAAAGAATAACTATACACAGTTATTACAACATCATATTGATTCTGATATATTGTATAATCCACTCCAATTCAATTCAATATTTATAGAAATGATATCATCGCTCGTGCGTACGTACGGACTACCGTCTCCACGACGCAATGAGATTCATTCTCCATGTTAACCATTTAAGAATGATTATAATGTATATATAAGAAATAATAAAGAAATATATGACATTATAAAGCTACTGGATTTATGTATATATATACATATATATGTCATCTACTTACTTCCATTTCAAGACAATAAGGAAAGAAAAACAGCGTTCATGCGTACGTACGGACTACCGTCTCCATGAACGGTGTTTTTCATTTTATTTATCTATCTATTATATATATATATATATACTGAATATATATGATATATAAATCATATTTTATATTCTGGAAGTAAGTAAATCATGATATAAGTAATAATGATGTCAAGAACAACAAGTCAAAACACCTACGATAAATGAAACGATTTTACCCAAAACGCTTCTTTAACATGGAATTTACAAAAGAACGGGTAATATAATGTCATAAGTGAACCATATATGCTATCATAACAATGAATATGATTCTGGAATAAGTCAATAACATGATTTAAATCATTATACAGGAGGTTCAAACACTTACAAAGCAAGTCGGACATAAGGTAAGGGAAATATCACAATCTCATTTTTATCCGAGATTGTTTATTCGTAAGTATTTACTGGGGTGTATTTTATCATCCACGTCCATGTTCCTTCAATATGTAATATTGTTTCCATCCACTTACAATAGTTTAAATCCAATTTTACTCTTCGGTGAGTTTTTAGTAAAGAATATGAAAGGAATCTTTTGTCGCTTTTTCATACGAGGTACTTTTTGACTTTTCCGACAAAAGTACGAGAAGAATGTTTTTTTTAACTTAAACGGCACGAACGGATTTTTACGGTTTTATAAATCCTTATTTTTATGAAGATTCCTCCAAAAGATTTCATGACTATTTTCAATAAAATCTCTTTCTTTTAAAAATTTCATGATGTTTTGTGAAAAGAAATTGATTTTGAAGAAGAAAGGATATTTTCCTAAAGAATTCAATTCAAGTGTTTTATCAAAATTATTTTCCATATAAGATAATAAAGGGTTCTGTTTCTATCCATATTTTTACATTGATTTGACTATGTTGTGATGGAATTATGTTTATGAATTCCTTTATCTTATATGAATGGTTTTATGATGTCATGTTGTTTAAGAATCCCATTTTTATTACATGGGTTATGCAATGATGTATGATTTATGATTTTGTGGCACACATAAGAAAGGATTCATTAAGAGATGGGTGGGACCTATATCTCCCTCCAATACATTGGGTAAAGATTTTATATCTCATGAGATAGACATGGCTGGAATGGTAGGTTATACCGGTTCAGTGAAACAGGACTGAAACGAGGATTACTCGATTCAGAAAGGGACTTTGTCCACTAAGATAGTCTTGGCAATGAGTCTTGACTAACAAGAAATGATTCTCTATGATTATGTGTGTATGCCACAATGAGTAATGTTTTAAGTTATGATTTCATTTTCACTTCTATGATTTATCCCATGTTATGATATTATGAGCTCTTTTGCAGGTTAAGATTTCCAAAAGCTATGTTCTTATGTATATGATGTGATTGATATTTCTTTTGTTTACCCTTACTGAGCATTTGAGCTCACCCTTTTATGTTTTCTTTTCCCCAGGATATAAAGAAAGGTTTTAGGTAAAAAAAAGGGGAATATCTTTATGGGATATATTGAAGATCTTTCACCACGTTTAGAAGATTACGTTCCGAGTTTCCAAAGACACTAAACTATTACGATCCTTGTGTGTGTGTTTTTGTTATGTACTAAGTATTCCGCAAAAGTAATGTAATGTTCATGTACGTTAGGCTTCGGGTCT
Organism: Viscum album; assembly: GCA_963277665.1. Taxonomy (NCBI): domain Eukaryota; kingdom Viridiplantae; phylum Streptophyta; class Magnoliopsida; order Santalales; family Viscaceae; genus Viscum; species Viscum album. The sequence goes on along the minus strand of OY728143.1, from coordinate 1,956,791,269 downwards.
CTACAACGTTCATTCCTGTATTATATTTTCCAATACTATAAAATTGATCAGTCTTTTGGGACATGATTCATTGTAATCATGCCAATGTATTAAAATAAGGAACCGACTCTGGGATTTTTAGGACATGACGTTCCATTTGGTATCAGAGGATGTTTAGTAAAAACATAGGAAATTAAATTTAGAAAAACATTGATTAGGAAACATAACCCTATGATAATAATTAAGGATTAGTATAGAAGAGCATCCTTTAATTTTGGTAATGTAGGGATTTTGTGTATTTTTAAAGAAATGCAGCCCTTTCTGGATATGAGAAGGTAGAGGCGGCACTGACATAGATGTACCTAGGAGTGGAATCTTTGACAAAGAGTTTCTGGATTGACTCAGGGTATCATAGTACATGACGGCGGGCATTGCTACACTCTTGGTTCAGACACTCCCAGAGGATATGCTTAGGATAATTAAAATTTTCATTATATGCCATTATGAAGGATTTATTAGTAAATAAATCCTTGAAGAAAACATTTTTTGATGATTATAAATTATTTTCATAATATTTTATATTTACATTATGTATTTCACATGTTTGGAATTAAGCATTGTAATTCATAAACTAACCTAGTGTATTCCATTATTTAGAATTGGCGCCTAGTAGATGGAATGAGAACTCCAGCAATACGCATGATATAAAGAGTAAGAAGGATCATATCATTCATGTTATTAAGAAAACATTTAGAATGGAAATAGTCACCCATGTATTCTCATCACATGAAGAAATAGTATCGAGAGTTAATAAGATATGTAAAGAATTCTAGGAGTCTTATGGCTTTGAAGGGAAGCAAGATATGAAAAGGATGGTAGAGATAAAGATGAATACAGGGAAGAGGGGAACGAAGGATTTACCCATATGTGATAAATGTGGAAATAATCACCTTTTTAAATGATTTAAGTGAATGGGATTTTGTTATATGTGTGAAAAAAATGTCACCATGTTTGTGATTTCAAGGGTAAGAACATGGTTTCAAATGTACACTGCTTCATCTTCAAGGAGTTGGGACACTACGTGAATCAATATCCAAATCCTCAGAGTATACCCCAAATGATGCTATTGGATAATAATCGTGTTCTTATACAACCACATATGAAGAGGAATGACTTGTGTTCTTATGTTTTTATAAAATAATTATTTCATTTGATTGTTGTATCATTGATGTAATGGTTATTTGAATTATGGAAATAAATGAGGATTGAATTGCAGTACTATTTCATAAAAGATTTAAGATTGTGTGGTACCAAGAAAAGTGATTCAATAGAAAGTTAAATTTTTTGGAATGTCCATGGTTGAGGGAAAGATAATCATTAATATAGTTCAGATACTGAGGTAGTGATTTTGGAATAAGATATTGTTTATTTGGATAAATCATATTTGATATTCTTGACTACTAAGAACAAATTAATTGTTTAATTAATGTTGGAGTTTATAACATTTTATGAGATAAGGAGTATATCTATTATTCTATAAGTAATAAGGCATCATGAATGTAATCACTAAGGTTTTATGGTAATTCAGGGTGTTACCATGTTTTAAAATAATACATGATGAAGGTTTTCACATGTTATTACGTGGAAAAAACGATCTGCATTGTGTTTACCTTCATTATATATTTTGGACTGTGAGTTTAGACAAAATTATTTTGTATAAGTCATAAGGTTTTAATGGATTAAGATTGAAATTGGACAATATTTTTATAGTTAAATCATTTCGTAATATTATTTTTGGATTCTTATTAAAATGACAACCAGGAGGTCGGGTGATAACCCGTCGTGTCCCACAAGGCCGTGAGACTTGAACCAACAACTACAGGGTGAAAAGGGTGAACTACCTACCACTCGACTACGTGATGTCTTGGTTTATATAATTTAGTTTTTTTAAAATATTCTGACAAATGAATTATAAATTAATTATTTTTGAAACCCAATACGTTTTGGATAAATAAAATATCTTTGAATACTATTATTTTTTGGAGTGAATGATTAGTTTGTCATAGGAATTAGTTGAAGGATGAAACTATACTTGTAAATTATATTTTATCCTCTTATTATATGAATAAATTAATTCTTAAACATTATGGAAGTAATCTTAAAACAAAAAATGCATCATTCTAATACCTTGTGTTTTGTTGAACCGATGATAATTTAAATTATCATAAATTGATGCCATTGAGGCCCTCAATTTTACACGTGTTTGTGATTGATGACCTCAATAACTACCTAAAAATATTTTCGTTTTTCCTCCAATTATGTGTCTTTAATTTCCAAAAATGTTCTCATAATCAACATCATAATTTTCTGGTGAGTTTTTCATTTCCCTTTCCCTCTTATTTAGACTACATTCTATTTACCCAATTCTGATGTCGGTTTTGAAAAAAGGTATTTTTATGATTTTAACCATTTATTTAAAAACAAAAATTTCAAATTGTGAGGAATAAATTTATTGAAGTATGAGAGAATTTAACTCCCCATGATTTTATAGTATGTTATCTCTTTAAAGTAATTTAATAACCTAAGATACACGCAACACCGAGTTCGAGCGCACCACGACTTACTAAACTATTCGTTCCAAAAGTAGTTCGAAATAGTATTATCTGAATTTTAAATTTTATATTGTCCATATAATTTTATAACAAATATTATGGGTTTCTTAGATATAATATAAGAACAAATTCATTTTTTCAGATAAAATATGTATTTTTCAAAAAATGCAATTTTCCACCATTTATTGGGGAACATTTTTTAAAACCTATATATAAAAATTATATATATCCAATTTAATAATATGAAATTATTCTTTATAAGTGTTACATAAAAATTTATTTTGGGTAAAATTTATCTTCTTTTTTAATAAATTTCATATTTTGATGAATTGTGAAAAATAATAAATTTTAACTGAAAATAACTTTTTTAATAAAAATAATTTATATTGTCAAATTATGATTTTGAATGTTTTTTAATTATAAATAGATTATATTTTTATCATTTAATACAATTTAGTTCATTATAAGTAATTTCACATTTAAATTTGACATAAACACAAATCACTCTTTTGATAGTTTTTACTTTTTAAAAACCCACTTTTTTGGTATTGTCAAAAGGAAATAATTTTAAATTAATTAATGAAACTTCTATGTTTTAAATATGCTAATGAAGAATTATTTTTTGAATTCATAATTTCAAAATTATCTTAGGGTGAATAAATGGTATTTTTCATAAAACTTTTAATTTTTGATGAATACTTAAAAACAATACGTTATTATTTAAAAACAAGTTTATATTTAAATAATTACTATTTTTATTTAATATTATTTTAATTAAAAATAGATATATAGTTCCTATATATGTTCAATAATATTTATTGGATTCATTTTATAATAAAATTAGATGTATTAAATTTAATAGATCTTTTTAAGTCTTTTACCCACCTTCTAGACACATTACCAAATTTTCATAAACATTAATTTTATCACTTCTATATATTGAATTTAAAAAATATGAGATTCATGGTTGACATCAGTAAGTAAAATGTGGTTCAATATGTTGATTTTTTATTTGATGAATAGTATCTTTTGTCTTTTATTTACCACGATTAAATGTAAATAGAGTAATTAAAGGTAAAAATTATATTAGAATACCCTAACACATGTCCTTAATCTATTATATTAGTGTATTTCGACCAAACCCAACCTTAGGGATAAAATATGTTCCTTTTTTCAACTATTATTATATTAATGCATTTATTATTATATTATGCAAAGAAGATTTAGAAGTGTTAAATTCGATGTTTAATTACTAAAACATTTTTAATATAGCTTTATACCTAATATAAATTCAAATTTAAATATTAATTAGAATGATAAAAAGATTTCATAAATAGTGGTAATTTGTTTATAATTTTTAGACATTAAATAATTAAATTTATTTATGACATAATTATAATAGTGTAATTACCTTATTAATAAATGATTAAAATAAATGATATTATAAATGTAAAAATAAATGAAAATTGAGACTTTTGATGACATCCATTAATTTTCTAGTTGAATATGACATTCTAGGATTTATTTAATATATTTTTTCGAAGTAGTAAACTTTTTATGACTTTCATAAAAACCAAATACCAAATACTGTCAAAATTGACATAAATGTATTTTTAAAACAAATACAATATTATTAAATTATATATTAATAATAGTCCAAAAGACTTATATAATGATATATATGTAATTTGTGAATCACTTGAGGTTATATTGTATTTTAATAGTATGTTTATTAACCATTTATTATAATAATACAAGAGGACATGGTAAAAGTTATACTATTTAACTAAGAGTTAAATCTAAATGATAGGGTTAATATATTGAAATAAACTTGTCTAAAACCTATTTGTTGAGAGTATTTCGAACCATACCCACCTTCTCTTTGGAATAAATTAATTTAGATCCATTAAAATCCAAATATAATTTTATAATAATATAATATTTCAATCATTTCATATAGTGACCCTCACCTCTCTTATAAAAGTGTACTTACCGTTCTCTCAAAATCACACCACCAAATCCATTTAAATCATCTAACCACTACCAAAATCCCCTCCAAAATTCCGTAAATTCTACCATGATGCCTTCCCTTGAGCATAAACCCATCCTAAGGGCTCTTTTGTTTAAATCAAAAGGAAACACCCATAGAATAGATAATTATTTTATCACCACTTTCAAAGTTATTTTTTCTTCCACTTTCACAATAATTTTTATTTCCATAAAAAAATAATAAATATAGAACATTCTACATACTGTGATTTTATTATAAATATGTTCCAACGATACTCATTATTTTATCCATCCTATGAATGATAACGTCATCATGCGTGCCTACGCATGACTTACCACATCCACACTGTGGTGTAATTTGTTATTCAACACTATGTTATTTGTAAGAATATGATAATGATTAATATATATATATATATAATAAAAATAACATGCTAATTTATCTTTCAAATTAATATAACATCTAATTAAAAACCTTTTAGTCATTAAGGAAATGATATTGTCGCTCATGTCTACGCACGACTTACCGTCTCCACGACATGATGTGATTTATTTCCAAATTCAGCATTCCATGTTGATTATAATAATGTATATTATTAATATGTATGTAATATATGGTATAATAATTCTTTTATATATATATATATATATGTATGTATATACTTACATATATCTTATTCACTTAATTCTGTTCAAGGAGATATGAAAACGGAAACAATGTTTATCCGTACGTATGACATACCATCTCCATAAACGGTGTTTTCCATTTCATATATCTATATATTATAAATATTTATATTCAAAATATATTTTATATACAAATCATGTTTTAAATTATTGATTTATTTAAATCATTATCTAAATGATACGATCAAGAATAACAAGTTAAAACACGTATTATAAAGAAAGTGATTATTACCTGAAATGTTTATTTTACATGGAAGTCATTATTAAATGGTAGTATAAATACATAAATGAATCATGTATTATATAATAAATATAGATATGGTTCTAGTTAAATTTAACAACATACTACGATCAATATAAAAGAGGTTAAACGTACCCTAGACTAAAGAAAATTTCTAGGAAAGGGTTAATTCCTCAATCTCATTATTATCCGAGATTTTTTTCTGTAAGTTTTTTCTGAGAAATATTTATTATCCATGTATATGATTCATAAAATACCTTTTAAAAAATATTCATTTAAGGTAATATTTAACTAAAATATCATTTTAAATGTTTTAAATCTTTATTCTTCTAAATCATTCTCAATAATGTTCATGTTTTCAAAATCATTTTGAGGATTTATTTATATGGACATGATTGTTTTAAATTGTTCCTTCCTCTAAAATGTTTCAAAGTGGTATGGGATACATTCATTCAAAAATATATTTTATATTACTTTATTTATAAATATTTAACTTTTATATTATTTCAAAAAAGGGATATTTCTCTCAAAATATTTTACTAATCATTTTCAACAATGTCAACATCCTTTACTAGATATTATTCTTGATTGAGGTTGATTTAATACAAAAAACTCTTCCATATATAATTTAATGAGTTATTATATGTTTTAATGTGTATGTGAAATTTTTATACCCTTCATAGTTTATGGATGAAGTATTGAAATTTCACATGCTAGTTTTAATACGAATTTTTAAGTTAGGTTTCAAAATTTTTATATGAGGAATGTAGTGGACTTTGTAAGTGATGGGAAGGGCCCTCTATAGACCCTCAATGCATTAGTAGGTCTCATGAGACAAATTATTGTCTTGGTACAAGGCCTTGACAAAAATATTATTTTTAGTCTTTGAATGAGGCCTTGACTATGTAGTAATGATGTCTAGTGTTAGGCATTCCCTCATTATGAAATTAAATATTATATGAGACTATTAGACTAGAAGAATATCCATGTGCTTGTTTATATGGTAATGCTTGTTTTATTTTATCCATATTATGTTGAGGTTTATGTTTAAAAGGCTGTTGTTTTTATTACACATCTTTTCTTAAATGGTTTTAGCTTCCATTTAATTATTTAAACTTATTGAGAATATAAGATCACCCCTTTCTTATGTTTTGTTTTCACAGGATTCCATGAAGTGTATTTTTTTTGATATGTAGAGTTAATCTAGGGTAATAATGGTGTTATAAACATATTATTTTATTCTGTTTTATGTTTGAATGTGTAATGTGATCTTCATGTATGTAATTAATTTTCCAAGACTACTAAACATATCTGTACATCAGGACATGATTCCTTGTAATCATCCAAATGTATTAAAATAATCCACCAGTTGTGGGATTCAGGGGTTAGGGTGTTACAAAATATGTGTATAGAGTAATGGTGTCCTTATATATATATATATATATATAAATGTGCAATTTAATGGATTATGGAAGGAGGATATATGAGTGGTTTCTGATAAAATCATTATGTAAAGAAGTGTTCTAGCTTGATCCTCTTCTCCTCTAGGTGGAGGTCACTATGAAATCTATTTAATTTACAATTATAACCAGACTTTTCCATTTTAATATCATTTTTATTCAAGTATAAAAAAGTGTTATCATAATTATTATTTCAACCCATTTTATTATTCCTTGGGCTTGGATGAAATGGTTGGGTTTCGGTAATCCATTTATTATGATTAAAATTTGAATATTTAATTGGGCTAAGATATTTAGAAATATATTTGTGATAGAGAAATTGTTTTGAGATGTATGTTACCCATTATAATGTTGTTTTAGTTTTCATCAGGTGGATGTATGGTTTCAATGGTAATTTGGTCTTAAATTTTGGTTTTGACATCAAATGAAATAAAAGTGAGTTTTTAGTATTATATCATCTGGGGATTTGAAATGTATGGGTGATTTAAAAATTTCGGTAAATTCCTAGATGGATTATATAAAGGTGGTTTAATGAAAATGAAAGGGTATTTGGTTCGATTTTGATAGCTCACTAGGTAATTTGGAATGTTTTATAGAATGGATGATTTTATTGAACATGCAAATATAATATATGTAGAGTTTTATGGAAACTATGATTAAAGAAATTCTATTGGCCTTGTTTTGGATTTTCATAGAAGAAATAAATTTTGTAGAGGAAACCATTATATGCTTTATGGGATTCGGTTTTTCTATTAGAAGGAGTGGTTGGATTAAATTATTTGGTGGGACACGGATTTGAAATGGGGTTTTATGAATTATTTATGTTTTATTAAAATTCCATTGAGGTGTTTCTTTGTATCATGTACTTGATTGTTGGGCATTTGGCTAAATTGGGTTTTATGCTTAATCTCTGTATTCTATTTAATGGGTTTCCATTTTTTAAAGGGGTGTTTTTTTAAAATGTGAAAATGGAGTTTCCCTTGATTTATGGGGTTTTTCATGGGTGTTTTATTCAAATATTTATATTTTTTTTGAAATTTTTTATATTTTTAGAAACTTATTTTTAAATTTTTTTGTTAAAATGATGGTCTAGCGGGCAGATATGATTTGATGTTAATTTCCCCATGCTGAACCCTCTTGTTTAAATATGATGTTAATGTTTTTCATAATATTGATGATTGTGATGTGACTAATGGTTGTGATGTTTGGTCTCTTATTGTCATTATTTTGTGATCCCCTAGGGAGATGTGATTGATTAAATGATAAAAAAAAATTAATCCCTCATGATCCCTATGGGATGCATAAAGGATTTTAGGGATGGGATTGAGGATACCCATGTGGTATTATATTTTCCTGAACTTGGGTACAAGTTTTTAAATATGTAAATGGTGGAAATTAACAAGGTAAACTCAGGATTTTGATGTTTAACATGTTAAAATTGGTTTATGATTAAGAATTGATAGAGTTGTGTGGAGATTTTTGGGGTATCAACTTGTGTCAGTTATATTTCCCTTCTTGGTTGCTCATAGCTATTTATTTTAGTTCATCTATTTATGAATATGGAATATTTCTATTTATTTCTTTATATTTATTATTTAGTTCATACGGTTTTCTTTAGATTCACTCTATTTTTGGTGAAATCATACCAGAAGATTTATGATGACTCACAGGGGCTAGTAACCATCCCATGTGAACTGGGAAATCCCTTTCAGCTTTCTATAAACTTGGGTCAGGTGTCAGGTAGGATGAAATCCTAAGATGGTTCATTAAATTATGTTATTATATCATAAGATCCTTATAAGACCTATGTTGGGTATAGCCCATGTTATTTGGGGATGTGGGGGTAATAGGGAGGCTGTGGTTATCATAGCTTGAGAGGAATTGGATGTGAGAGTCTAGCTAGCTCTTGGTTATCCTAAACCTCAAGCTGTAGGGAAATAATGGGCTTCGAATCTTGAATTAGATGTTTCCTTGGGATGTTTTTGATGTTTTTTTGATGAGATTGATGTTTTGATGCTTTTTTCATTTTCATGATATTGGGGGTCTCTAAAAGTCTCTGGGTGGAATGGAAGGAGAACATGAGTTGTGTGGTAGGAATATAATTGATGGGAAACCGTGAAGTGCCTCTGTGGTCATGAATTCATATTATATAGAGTGGGTTATAGGATTGGATCGTAGTCCCCTAATGACGAGGAAAATGCATGAATAACACTAGTTTATTTTTGATTGGCCTTTTCAGACAGCACTTGATTTTGGATTTCTCCAATGGAAGGTTCTTCACTTTGATGGCAGATTGAGGAGCATTTTAGGATGTGGTTTTTGTGATCTTATGGGATTTCATTTATTTTACATGTGTTTTATTGCTTTTGAAAACCCTTGATTGTGTAATACAAAGGGGTTTTGATGAAAAAATTAATTTTCAAATTTGATTTTGTGAAAAATAGGGATGGTTGATTTTCTTGGTTCTATAAAATGATTTATAAAATTGGATTCTAGATTTTAAAAACGCATTTTCTTATGTAAAGTGAGTTTTTAATAGGAATCCATTCAATCATGGATTTTAAAATGAAATGTAATTTTAGATGATTTTTTTTATTTTCCCTTGTTTGGTAAAAAAGTTAGTATCATATAGGTAATTTTGTTTCAAATTTGGATGGCTTGGTTTTTAAAAAATACCTTTGTGGTGGGTAATTACTAAAACTTTGTTGGTGAAAATGATGTTTTTAAAAGGAAAATTTATTTTAGTGTTATTGTGTATGAATGTTTTGATATTCATTGTATACCTTATTTTGGTTTGATGTTTTTTTGTTAATTCATTGATTTAGAGGGAATCATTTTGTCAGGTTTACAAGGCCTGAAATATAGAGGTTAATGTCTAGATCCATTGTTTCATTACCCTATAATTGTTAAAAGAGTTTCTCTTGATCTGGTACATACCCTTTCTTTGAGTGGAGTAATGGTTTTGAAACATTCCATATGTGATCGGTTGAGATTTGGCATGTCATTTTTTGTTTGGTTTGATAAATTGAGATTCTTTCTGAATCTATTATTTTGGTGGCTATGATCTCAATATTTCATTTTGGGATATAGTTAATAGATATTGTGTATGTTGTGCCCATTTTCACATCGAGTAATTAAGTTGAATGTTTCTGTGGGCAAGAAAGTGGCCTTGGGTGTACAATCGGGTAACTTGGAGTTTTGATCGACCAGTTGAGTTTGGCATACCTACTGTTGTTGACCATGGCCATTTTGGATGCACCATATGGGAGAGATATGGGATTGGGACTATATTTTATCAGTGTGTGTTATGACCTGATGTGAGCTATTTTTCATCTTTTGATGCTCCATATTGTGGTTCAATATTTTTTTGGTTTGTGAGTTATTTTTCATGAGTATGTGTCTCTCATTGGATGTTCAGAAGTTCGATGTTATGTGTTCAGTGGTTCGCTATAGTACCACCATTTTGGAAGAACACTAAATGGTAGGGAGTCCATGATAAATGTTCATGTGCTGAATAATCATTTTTGTTTGTGGTTCTTATTCTAGTATTACTTGAAGATGTGGATTCTTATTATTTAATGGGGGTGGTATTTTTTATGATTTCAGTCATTACCTTTGTGGTTAAGCTATATCGAGTGTCTTTTTTGGTTATCTCCTTAAGGGAACATTCAGTTTTCCATTTACATTTCTTCATTCATGATGTTATATAAACAAAAAGTGGAAGGGTTGGGAGATTTTAATACCATAGATATCACAATATAGTTGTTTTTTATTATTTTATATTGTTATAAAGTGGGTATGAGGTATGGTATTTGGTGGGACAACAATTTATGTTTTTGGAAGATTTTTTGCTCTTGAACGGTTAGCTCACTTTTTATAGTAACCATGTAGGGACCGTGTAGGTTCCTAGGTGAGTCAATGGTGTGGTACATGGATTACACATGGTATATTAAACAATTTTGAAAGTGAGAAGACAAGTTCTGTAATACGATAGTGTCGTGTGGCATGGTTTTTCCATGGTTTTCAATACCATGTTAATACCAATATGTAATTTTATGAAGGGGATGGATGAAATTGGTACTTTCCAACATACAGTAAGTAACCATATTTATTACACTATGCAATAACTCCATGGTTAACCAATATTTAAAAATTTAGGTTTTTATTTACTTTTTATTCTTATTTTCATTAATCTCATTTAATCTTCTTATCCCTATGCATCTTGTAAGGACTTCCTCCCCTCATCATCCACATGCACCACTTCACTACCCATTTACCATATATAATTATATAAATGCCACCAGATTTCATCCAATTTCTTGGTCTATACCATGAGGTGACATCACTTATCCCCCCCTTCTCCCTCTTTTGTTTGATTTTCCCTCCCCCTATCTCCCTAGTTGTAATGAAGGAACCCTATGGTAAGGGTTGAATTGAATTTTTTTTGTTTCCTCAATGGATTGGATGTGAAAAGGGCCTCTTGAGTTTCTATCCTGTATGTTTTAGTGTTCATAGCTGAAGGCGATGTGCAATAGATCATTTAGGTTTTCCACCATATGTTGAGGTCAGTTTTTCTTCAGCTTCGTGGTGTTGAATATATGTATTTTGGATTTTTGGTGATTTTTTGTCCTTATTAATATTTGTAATGTGTTTTGATAATCCTTAAGGTGTGTTCATGTCACTACTCAAAGTTATATTACCTGTGTATGTATAGGTAGGCATATTTATATTAGTTTGTGTGTGTGTGTATATGTTTCTCCATTATGTATTTTCATTCCTTCATGGTGGTGAATATATATATATATATATATATATTGGTGATAGGTCTGATTATGTATATATATGAAAAATGAATACACGTGTATGTGTAAATGTGTATATGCGTTTAAGTGAATATATATACAGATCCCCTTACACATATTCATAGCCATGAAAATATGTGCATATAGGATGAGTGACCTTATGTATATACGAAGGTCCACATGAGAGGGGGATATAAGGAGCATCTTCAAGTAGTCGATGACAATAATATCAAGTGTCAATGTGTTCTGTCTTGATCCTTGTCTCCTTGAGGTATGTTTCACTATGAAATTCATTTCTTTGGGAATTCTAAATTTTTTTCCACCTTTGATTTTCATTTTTTTGGAATTATAAATAAATGGAATAATTTTTTGATGATTTTACCCAATTTTATTATTCCCTAGTTTTTTTCTTATGTGTTATCCTAATTTTATGATATATATTGGAATATTTAATTGTGATAAGATTTATTTAATTGAATTTGTGACTTTTGAAATGGTTTTGGGAAGTATGTGATGGTTTTTAGACCGGTATTGGTTTTAATTAAGTTAAATTAGGGTTTTATAAGAAATTTGGTAACAAATTTATGCATTGATCTCAAATGATATAAAAGGGGTTTTGATTTGTATTTAATGTTTCGATTTGAAATGTGTGGGTGGTTTACCTATTTTTGGAAATTCCCAGTTGTCTTAGTGAAAATGTTTTTTGTAAATTAAAAGTTATTGGGAATTGTTTTGATTATTCAAAGGGATTATTGAAATGTTTTATTAAATTGGTGATTTTTTGAATGTCTTAATTTTATAAGTGGTGTTTTGTGGAATCTAGGATGGAATAAAGGCCTTTAATAATTTTTTTATCTTCGAAGAAGAAATCCATTGTGTAGTGGTGAAATTGATATTCTTTAAGAGCATGTGTCTTTACTTTGGAAAGGGTGCTTGAATTTCATTATGTGATTGACCATGGTTTTAAATTTGGGTTTTACGCATTCTATATGTTTGATAAAATTTCCAATGAGGGGTTTCATTATGAAATGTACATGATACTTGTCATTTGGCTTAAATTGGGTTTTTTTTGTAAGTGGGATACCTTTTTTTGTTTAATGGGTTTACATGTTTAAAAGAGATGTATTGGTTTAATAATGTGAAAATAGAGTTTCCCTTGAATTATGTTGTTATGCTTGGATGTGTTAATGCTATCCTTTTGATTTTTTTTTTGAAATTTAAAATTTTTTAGAAAGGTATTTTTAAATGTTTGTGATATGTGTGACGTCTGAGATGGAAAATGGTATGTGATGTTGATATCCTCTTTTGAAAAACCCTTTTTATGATGAATTTGTTGTTCATATGATTTATGTTGGTGATGTGATAAATGATGGTCTTTTTGGTCTATTTTTGTGGTGATTTTTGGAACTGTTGTTTAAAAATTGTAGATTGATTGATTAAATGGTAAATTTAAACCCTCATGATCACAATAGAATTCGTAGTGGATGTCGGGGTTTGGAATGAGGTAATGAATGAGGTGTTTTGTGTTCATGAACATGGTTTTAGGTTGACAAATATGAAAATAGTGGCACTTATTTTATTAAACCACATATTTTTTACATTTTAATGTGTGTTTGTGAAAGGAAATTATTATTGTTTGGTGGATATGTTTTGGGTCTCATAATTAGTTGGTTATTTTCCATTCCTGCTTGCATATATCTATTTTTGAGATAGTTATTTATGTTTAACCATCTTGACAACTTATTTATTTATTTTTGTTATTTAATTTATATCATCAAATGTCGTTTAATTCTTTTTTTGGTGGAATTGTTACTAAATTATTTCCAACTATGCCCAGGTGCTAGTCTGGAAATAGTGGAGACCGAGAACACCCATGAGGCCTTGTATCGAGTCCAGTCAAGTGATGGGTAGGTTGGAATATTGGTCCTGTTTATCACAAGATAAATATTTATAGATATTGAATATTAATTTAAATGAAAATTATTGATTAATAATGACAATTATTATTTGAATAGCCTCTTTATGTTTATACTTAATGTCTTTCTAGTAAGGTTTTATGATCAAAATAGAACCCAACATCCCGAGGAGGGATGTAAGTAATAGAATTAGATAATGATTTTCCAGTCCAAAAGGATCTTGAAGTATATAGATGACTATAGAGTGGGTGACCTTTTATATTTATTGTGAGAGGAAAATTTCCATTTTTCATACTTTTCAAATAATGGAATATAACTTTCCTAGAGAAAAAGGATCCAAAATGAATCATTCCCAAACATTATATGAGATAAAGATAATATATGTCAAAAACATAGAAATTAGACATATTTTCTATAACACCTTGGGATTTTAAAAGATAAACATAATGTTTGATATCATCTATGATCACACAACACCACCCTTAGAATATAATATAAAAACATAAGGAGTTTTGATATATTAAAATAAATAAAATATATTTTATATCTTGTGATGCGTACAATGTCATGTACAACTAAAACAAGATACATTAAAAAAATATTATTACTAAACATGACAATTATAACCTAGATATTATGATTGAGGGTATGGATACTAATAAATAAATTATGGAAATAAATTTTTTGACATGTGTATAAAATAATGTCATTGGTGATATATAGATTATAATCAAAATAAGAACAATTTGAAAGACAATGAATTGTTTTAAGACATATTTTAAAAGGATGACTATTGAAAATTTACACAAATAATTTTATAATTAGTTTTTAACACTTTTAAAAAATGTAGTCAAAAAAATAATATTAAAATTTCAAATCAAATATTAAATATAATTACAGGTTATATATTTCTAATTTTCTAAGTAGACAAATATTTTGATGAATAGTAAAAAGTCTATTTGTTATTGAAGAAATTATTTTTGTATAATTTTTTTAAAATTTTAATTATATTTTAAATTTATTTTAAGGTAAAATTATATCAATTATATTAATATTGAAAATTTTCAGTTCATTAGAATAAGTTAAATGTTAATTTTTTATTGTAATCCATTCTATAATTATGTGAATCTTTTATAAGGATAACTACTATTTCATTGCATCTTCAGTTTAATTTTAAATGTAATTATTCCACTTCAATGAAATATATTGGTTAAAATTTATTCCATATTTATAATTTGAATATTTAATATTATATAAATTTTAAAATTGAACTTTTTAACATAACGATTTTTTTAAAAGAGTAAAAACTAATTTATGTTGTTTTGGTAAAAAAATGTGATTACTGGTCGTCAAAATAAATATTTATAGGTTAATTATTTCCAAATTAATTTTAAAAAACAATTGTATGGACATATTAGGACCCTATAATCTATTAGTATTTTTAATGAACCATTTTGGAGGCTTTTTATATGAGAACAAAATAGGTATCACATTATTTTTTAAAACATTCCATGTATATCCTCTCTCAAACTTATAAATGGCCTCCACTATATACTCCATTATTAACACATGAAAAGCCATTTTCTGAAAAATAACTACCCAAATAACATCATTAATTACACCACCATTTCATAGAGTCCTTGTTTACATAAAAAAAATATATTCTAGAAAGCCTTTACATTAAACCTTAAGAGGATCCCAAAATAATAAGTAATGTTTTTAAATATGAATTTTGATTTTACATCTTCTTATAACACTTTATAGTTTCATTAATCTATTCTATAAATTATTACGCCAATATTTAATATATACCTATTTATAATATTCTAAATTATTTAATCTATATCATTCTCCACATCCCTCATATGGGGAATAAAACTATTGAATGAGTGTTAGGAGGACTATCACCTCATGAATTGAAGTAATTTGTTTTCCATACCCACATTTAAAGGATAGATATAATGATATATTTCAAATATATATATATATATATATATTACTAAATTATTATAAATTTATATGATTATATCAAATGTACCTTCATTCATAACATTTCATGTGGGGATATGATAATGTCGCTCAAGTGTATTTTAGACTACAACCTCATGACATGATGTTATTTGTTTTTCACTTACCCTTTTTATATATGGTATTAAGGATAAATTTAAATACTATATGTGATTTTTATTATCTAATTATAATTCTTGAAATATAACATCAAATTATACTTACCACCTTCTAATCTGTTGGAAAATATCAACATCACCCATACATACGTGTTGACTACCGCCCCCACCTAGTGATGTTAAATGATTTTCATTTATGTTTACTTGGATGGTAATGAGGATGGATTTTATTGATATAAATAATATATATAATAATAATTCTAAATTTTTAATTAACATTTTTTTACTTTATTCCACCCATTACGAAAAATTTAAACATCGTTTGAGTGTATGTACGACTTACCATTTCTATGGATGGTGTAATCCATTTATATCTCTATGTTGTATATATTACTATTAAAAAAATATAATGAATATATATTATATTTATATCATGGTTTAAAATATGGTAATTGTTTTATAATTATCAAATAAAAATGCCAGAATTATGAAACTAAAACATTCATGAAAATGAAGTAATGTTCTCCAAAAATGTGATTCAAACGAATAATTGATAAGTAAATGGTAATAAAATACCATAATTAAATCATATATTGTATGATATATATTAGTATATTACATTGATATATTTATTAGAAACATATATTTATTATAAAGGAGGTTTTGACACATATGATGGAATTCGAACCAAAGGCAAGGGTTTCTTGTTTCACATATAATCCCATAAGATATATTCCATATTCAATGCTAATATCTTTTGGGTGGTGTATTTAATACCTTATTTATATGTTATAACATGTATCTTTTTATATGAATGGTATTTAAATTTTCATTTTATTTAATTTTTTACAAAAACAAAGCTCATGTTACCAAAGTAGTAAGGGTTTATTTCATAATGTCATCATTATTCATGATTATTTTTATATTAGTACATCGTGGAAGAATTATTTGATATTAATATATTAAAATGAAAATAATTTCTAATAATATTGATATTATTTAACTTTTTTAATTTATAATGAAATTTTTATACACTTTGGTATATAAAATTATTAAGAAATATTTTTTAGGGAAATATAACATTATTTGTCATATTGTTCAAAAATGTTTATTTTTAAAATAAAATATGAGAGGACCAGTTGGGGATAAAACTAACCTTGAGAGGGGGGTGAATCAATGTTGGGGAATTTTGTAACCAATTCCAACTTTTATCTTTGTACCTCTTGACATGTTAGGATCTTGATTCCCTTATTCTATTTTCTCTGTCGCATGAAATATTAAAAAGTGGTTAAAATATGCTCACGATATTTTTACAAGGTTTACCCCTAAATAAGAGTAGTTACATCCTTTCCATGCATGTATATAACCAGGTCATGTATTCTTCACTATTATGTGATATGAAATTATAGTGGAGTGTCTAGGAAAACAATCCTCTAGACAGTGTGAGTCCCTAAACTTTATAGGTGGTGGGAGAAAATCCTCTTCCCTAGACTGGTGATAGTCATGTCCAACTTTAAGGTTTTAGTAGGATATTTATACTGCCAATGGAGACACTCTTCTTCTTTCTTAATAAGGTAGGTTCTGAACTTGGTCTTCATTAGTTCTCTACACTTGATTACTTGCAATGTAGTAGACAATCAATTGTTCCTTCATTCCTTCTCTTATTTTCTAGTGCAACACCAAATGCACTAGAATTATTATTTCTTCTTCTTAGTGCATCAACCAAATGCACTAAAACATTTTCTCTCTCCTTGGCTTGAATCATATACCCCAATGTGATTAATCATGTAGTGAAGATTGGTTCACTTGGGATCATCTGAATCAAACTGCCCTGAATAATTGTTAGCCTTTAGTTGGGAATACTATCTTCTTCTTCTTCTTCTTTTACTTATCTTTGACACAGTATAATTGCAGTGTCTTAATTTGTTTCTTCAATTCTCAATACCAACACAGCAGTGTATCAGTATACTAACTTCTTCATTTGTGCAGATATGAATTCAATTGCACATCTAGTTCTTCTTCACTTCGCAAAGCACAACGAGTGTGTTAAACACCGGTCATGTGAGTGCAGATCTACTTCTCTTCAAGATACTGAATGGTTCATGATTCTTTCTTCTTCGCAAAGTCACTTCAAGAGTTCAATGCACATGTCGAAGGCTTACAGGACCCTCAAATGTTTCGCACACCCTTCTAGGTGACTTGCGTATAAATTTCAAACCTTTACAAGTACAAAAAACCTTTTGGCGCGAAAAACCCTTTTCACGCAACTCTTCTATTACGCGCTAAACATCCCTTTTCACACAACACTTCCTTTTTCATGTTGCACTTCTTCTTTTTCTGAAATACTCTATAAATTAATTTTTCTTAAAGTTAGTCCTCGGGGTTTGTCTAAGTGTTGAGTCTCTACAAATGAGATGGGTTCACCTCATATTAATAGGCATTTTTACCCTTCATGTAAACCCCTTCCTATGCGTAAAAATGTCTCTCACTTCTTTAGATTACGCACACCTACCGGGATTTTTCTCGCACCTCATGACTTTTACATTTTTTATCATTCTAATCAAAATGCACTAGTTGTGTGAAACAGTCCACACCACATTCCACATTGCATATAAAAACAATCTTTTGTGCTACCTCTTTTTCACACACTTGGACCAATATTTCGTGCAGTCCATGCCTTTGCCATATTATCCTATGACGGACATGGAAATCCACTTGTGTACAACATTCTACACTACGTTCCATATATCCCACAAATTCACCTTTCACATAACCTCATTTTTCATGAACTTTTCCCTCTTTTTCGTGCACTGAATGCCTTTGCCAAATTTTGATGTTCTGATCTCGAAACACCTCTTGCACGGAAAACTTCGTCCCTACAGTTCGCACACCACAACAATATTTCACACACTGCATTATTTTTCCCACATCCCACTAATATTTCATGCATCCTACTACTATTTGAAGCACCAATTTATTTTTTCGTGCACCATGCAAATATTTTGTGAACCTCATTCCATTTTTCGCGCACTTCCCTTTCCCAAAAACACATCTCATCATTTTGTAATTTTTAGGCCCTAAAATATAGAAAACACTGGAAAAAAATACCACCTTAAACTATTCTTTTATACCATCTCCAAATTTTCCATTCATTTGTCATTTCATTCTCCACTGCTTCCCATAACCATTATTCATCATTCTTCACAAACTTGACTATCATGATATATATCATTTGATAGATCAGATTTGGCGTCGTCATAATTACAATATAAAGTACGGAAACTTCCATATCTTCAAGCAGAATCATTCCATCCAATCAAAACCTTATATAACTGGAATCATCCTTTCTCCATCATTCCATCATAAAGCTTGCATCACAAGTTCTCTTGACTTTTGATATTTGTGAAATACATATAAGAAATCCATCGTCCGGTTTCATAAAATGTTAAATGATTGGATGTCTCAGAATTCCAATCCCTTACTCATTCTCTCTTCTTCTTCAATTTATGATTTCATAACAATTCTACTGGAATCCACACATCATCCGATCTCCATTATCTTTGGAGTCCTTATTCATCTTCTTCTTAATTTTGACTAGCATTGAAAACTATTGACAACAAATACAATCTTCATACACAAAGTGGTTCCACCAAAACATTTTCTAAAAAAAGTGTTAAAAAATATTTTCAAAGTTTCAAAATATTTTATAAAATATTTTTTAGAAATTTTTAATTTTTAAAAACCTTTTTTTATGGAAATTACATGTCGTTTTCTAAATTTGGTCAGTTTGATTTTTATCAAAAATTTGATAGGTATATGTTTTTTAAAATGTACGACATGAAAAAAATTGTATTCAATCAAGACCAATAATTGTTTTAAATAATGTTTTTCAGATAATAAAAATTTATTTTAGAATAAAATAATGTTCAAATTTTTTTGAAGTTATTATATTAAAATGTGATTTTCCAAGTGCAAACTATATTTTCCTCAAGAATGTTTTTAGTGATAATATTAAGGTATTTACATTCATCTATGCCATATCTCATTTATTATAATGATAATCTACTAGAGATATTCATTATTGATTTTGTCCTTATTATTTATTTAAATGGATTATTATTAAATTGATCATTTGTGCACAATTTTTTTTAACATTCACAAATTATTTTTGTGTGGTTTATGACATTGATTATCTGAATGGGTAAATATTCACATTTCAAATGTTGTCTTTTCATTAAAAATTTAATTATTGATTATGCCGACCCCCTTTCATCTAAGGAATTAATTATACATAGTGTGTGGTGGGTGGTGTTGGGTTATAGATAGCCATTCAATTAATTGATAGGTCTCATGTGTCAAATAATATGGCTAGGTTAGACAAGTTTCTATCCACATATTTTAAATATCATGTGAATGGTCTTTATATTATGTTTTAGATATATAGAATTATTTGTTCCCCCACTAAGATATCATTTATTAATTTCCAAGTGATTATTCAATTAGTGATAATATCATTGGATAAGATTCAATATTATGTGATAATTTATATGGATTTATTTGATCATCATTTATTTCATCCACATTATACATAGTTTATTTAATAAATGACCTGTGTTTCGGTTCTTTAAATTTCTATATTATTTTTATTATTTATTTATGATGACACCCATTATATTCTAACCCTTACTATGCATTTGATCTCACCAAATTCTTATTAATATTTTTCCTTAAGATTCACAGATTGTTTTTCTAATTGGAATGTATGGATACACTATGAGGAATAATTACTTTCTTAATGAAAATACTTCATGTATTTAATGTTTTCAATTTTTTTTGAAATTCAAGTGTGTACCATGTTTTTCAAGAGTAATAAAATATTCCTTCCATTAGGATGCAATACCTTGTATCTGGTAACAATATAATAATGTGACCAATGAATCTAGGATACTAGGGTTGTGTTATTTATAGTTTGAATAAGGGGATGTTTTTGGGAAACCTTGGGAACTAGTGATAGGAAAACATTTATTGGGGAATATATCCCTATGTAAAAAATTGAGTATAAGTATAGAATACCATCCTAATGTTTTGGTAAGTTATGGATTATGTGATTTGTTTCTATAAATATATCATGTTATTGATACTAGAAGTGGAAATGTTTATGGAAAAAAATTACGTAGGGTTAATTTCTCTAGAACATTTGTATCAAGCTTGACTCAAGTATTTCTTCGTACCTGAAAATGGGAATTAAATAAAACTTGGTTTGAATCATCCAAGGGATATTTATAGGATAATTCAATTTTTTTTTACAAACCACTATTATGGGTTTGAATTTTTTTTATTTGGATATTTTCCCAAATAAACAATATTTATGAAAATGAGAATTGTCACACATTATTAATATAAATTTATGTTATGTGTTTCACTAATTTTTCGATTATAATTTATCATAAAAAACCTTATGATCTATTATATTGTATTATATTATTTAGAAATATAACTTATAAGAATGAATGAGAACCATATAAATGCATGCAAACTAATGTGTAAGGATAATCATTTCATTGATTGGATTAAGCCAATATATTCAATGGAACTAGCCTCACAAACATTCTCATCATATGAGAACATTATATAATGATATATAATGAAAAATAAAAAATTCTATATATATTGTGGCTTTTAAGGTAATCTATCAGATAAGAGGGTGGAAGTAAACAAGACAACTAGAATAAGGGAATGAATGGTTTTCCCACATGCTATAATTGTGAAAAGAAACACTCTGGTACTTTCTTAAAGGTAATGGGAGATTTCTAAATGTATGGAGAGAATGAACACCATGATCATTATTTTAAGGGAAAAGATGTTTATAATGTTTAATTATTCTAATATATTGATATACGGAACAATGAAAACGAATGTCTAAAGATCCAAGGGAATATAACCCAAAATGAAACAAAGTGATCAAGTTCACGTTTAATTTATTATTACACCCAAATTATATTGAATATTGTTCTAGAATTTAGATTCATGAAATATGTTGTTGATGTATTTTTTCTATGATATAATCACTATAAGAATCATAAAATGTATAAGGCTTATAAAATTGTGTATTTCCTTTATGGATATGGAAGAATATTATGGATAATTTTGGTAACCAATAATAGTTATTTTCTCCAATTTTTATTTTTTGGAAACATATTATTCAGGGAGGATAACTATTAATATATTGATTATGTTGATATTATAATTATAAAGAAATGTTATTTTTGTATAGTATTGGAAACATTGATATTGGGTTGTGAGTTATGTTATATATGATGATGTTTACTTTATGTTTATATTTGTGGAATATATTCAAAAAAGTGATTTGTTTGGAAGAATACAAGTTTTCATAATGGTTTTATGGTGGTCAATGTATTCATATATTTGAACAATGACATTTAAAGCCACCATACATTGTATGGGGAACATTGTGTTGATTTAGTGACATCCCTAGTATATTTTTTGGACATTGAATTTTCTTAGACTTATTTGGGGTGAGTTTTATGGTTAACTATTTTTGTAATGGATTTACATAAAATTTGGGTGTTATTGTGTAACTTGTGCTAACCATTTGGGATCAAAAAATACCTAGAGGTATGAGGAATGACTTTTTTTTATTTTATTAAGATAATGATATGTTAAAATAAAATTTTAGAGCATCAAGAATATAAACTACTATGGATTATTCATTTCATGGAGAATGTGATGAAAACACAATTGATAGAAGAAAACCCAAATAATGAATTTATAAGTATATTTTTTGTGTTCTCTATCATAATGGGAATATAATCCCTCAAAAATATGTAATATATCTTCATATAAATATTTTTTCTGATTAATTTCATTTCAATTGAATATATGGATTTTGAATTCATCATAAATTTGTTGTTTTTTGTGGTTAACATTCAAAAGAAAACGTTCTATATCACTCTATCTTAATCCGTCGAAGTTAGTGTTCCCTTCCACATCCATGTTTTCAATTTCCACCAATGTTCACCTATTTGAATTCCTAGTAATGTATTTTTCAAGAAAACATTTATAAATCCCTTTATCTCTAATAAATTTGGTGTTTTTTATCCCCTTTTATAGTATGGGTTTCCCAAAAAGGTATATTCAAATTTAAATCACTTGATTAACAAGATCAATATTATATTTTTATGATACAATTTATATAAAGAGAAGTATGTAACACCTTGATATTTTAAAAGTGTATCACAATGTTACATAGAATGAATAACACAAAAAATCATGATTAAAACATATTTTAACCCCCTAATTACTTACAATACATTTATTTATGTTCAATATCGTGGACGTATTGTGATGCACACAACACCAACTTTAAATGAAACCTGATACTCTATTGAAAAATTATTATATATTCCGGACCACTATAACAGAGCCGTGAAAATGTTGATTTATTATAATAATAAATAAATTATAAAAATTATATGGTTTACATAATTATAAAACAAATTATATATTTATCTATTGATTAGAAATAAAATATGGCCATTTGAAAGTAAAAGAATTATTTTCTGAATAATTGTTAATAGAAGATTAGTCTTATTTGAGAACATAATTTAAAATAAGACTATACAAATTTTAAAAAATATTTATGGAAAAAGTAAACATAATTATGGGAATCTATGCATTCAAATTATATTTGGGTGAATTTTTAAGATTTTTCGGAAAACATAAAACTTTTTATGAATATTGAAAAACTACTATTATTGCTGATCACAATTATTTCATTTAAAATATAAAAAAATTTAAATTATATTTTAATTTGGTTTAAATGTAAAATTATATTAATTTTGTTAGTTTTTGACTAATTTTGATCATTGGAATCAATTTAATATATAATTTATATATTAAAATATTCTATATTTATGCTAATTTTCTTTTTAGAAAACATTTATTTCGTTATGCCTTCAATTTAGTTTTAAATTGTATTATGCAACTTTTTTAATTGAATATGAAAAAATCTGTTTAAGATTTGGATCATTAATTAATTATTTTATGTAATATGCTCTTCTTATTTTTTTACCATAATAAATAATGAAAGAAATAAATATAATTTACCATAGTTAAGCAAAAAATTAGTTTACTAGGGATTAAACAAAGTAAAAAAGTATTAATATGACTTAAAAATTTTCTAAAACCCATTTATGTAAAAATTTGGAACCTATAATTTCTACATTTTAATAGAGAATCATTTTAGAGGCATTTGGAAAGAGGAAAATGTTGGTAACACTTTATCTTTTAAAAAATTCTCTCTTTATCCTCTCTCCCACATATATATGGACATCCACGCTCCTTCCTAATTAACACTTAAAAAACTATTTGGTTCAACAAAATCCCAAAACAAGTCCCATACATACTTACATCTCTATGTCTGATATTTCTTTTTTATATCAGAAATCCAATCTAGAAAAGATTTCGGTATCACCTAAAGAATTTTCCCTAAGAACATGTAATATTTTTGACATGGAATTTTTAATTTAATTCATCTTATAACTCTTTATAATCTCCTCTAAATATGAAAAAAAATATCCAACATACTGAGATTTATTATGATAATATGAAAACAAATATATTTTATTTCAAGGTATGATATAATGATGGGTTAAATTTATTTATCTGGTATTTATTAAATAATTATCATTTTTGAATTATGATATCACTTATTTGACCTTACTTACCATTCTATCTTACTTACCATTCTTTGGGGGGATACAATAATGTCGCTCTTGTTTATTTCACACTAGCACTCCTCGAGGGGATGCGATTCATTTTTCATTTACACATACCATTGAAGGAGTTAAGGAAAATAGTAATGAATATATGTTATATTAGGGACCAAAAAATAAATAATGAAATATAATACCACATATAACTTTTTCCCTTACAATAAATTATAAAACCATTTCATCAATCATGTGTAAGTGTGGACTACGACCTCCACACAGAGATGTAATTTTATTCATTTTATTATCACATGGGTAAAAGTATGGATAGATTTTATTAATATAATTTTTATATATAAATGTCTAATGATTATTTAATGGTTATTTAAAATTTATTTTCCATTCATTCCAACCATTTAGAAAAATGGAAGGATTGTTCATGCTTACATACGCCTAACCATCTCTATTAAAGGTGTAATCCATTTTCAATATCTACAATATTTTATTACTATAAATACAAATATATTGAATATATATGATATTTATATCATTGTTTTGAATATCTATATAGTGTTACCATGATTAAATTATAGGGAAAAAAATTAATTAAATAAAACATAAATTAAAAGAAAATAAATTATCATCCATAACAATGATTTAATCAAAGTGGTTATGGTTTATTTTATAATATCATCATGTTCATTATCATTTTTTATAAGCTCAAATGGTGGAATTATTTGAAATATCTATACTAAAATCAATATAATTTCTTATCTTATGGTTATTCATGATCACTTTCAAGTAATATTTCCATTTTTATACTCTTTGATAATTAAAATTATGGATTATATGTTTTCACAAAAACCCAAATTTAATTTGACCTTATGCCGAAAATCCATTTTCATGAAAATAAATGTTTTCATTTTTTTAAAATTAACCATTTCTAAATTATTTACTATCTAATTTATCTTCATTTTATTTCATTTTAAAATAAATATTGAATGTAAAATTCATAACATTTCAAAAAACAATGCACATTTTTATTTTATGAAAAAATTGAAAAGAATATTTATTTTAATGTGTACGACACATACACAAGTTTCCTTCATCATAACAAATAAATTTTTTAGATTCTTAGTTTATATTTTTTTAAAAGTCACTTTCAAATATATATATTTTTTTAATTTTTTTAAAACGTGATTTTAAATTTGTAAAGTATTTTTTCTTCAATAATCTTTTTAATGAAATTTAATGGTATTTAAATTCTTCAATTATATAAAAACATTCATATAATTATAATTCAATGGAGTTATTTTGTATTGATATAATCCTTTTTTATTTTGATGGTTTATGATCATTTTGACTGAGTATGTACAATTTTATTACCATAGACTATATTATTCATGATGGTTTATGATTATGATTATTTTATTAGGGTATGTATTAATGTTCCATTTACTTTTTTTCAATAAAATTTTTATGTTTATTATGTTTCACACCTTTCATAGGTCGAATGAATTGAACGTAGTTAGTGACTAGTGATACCTAGTTATAGATAGCCCCTTGATGCATGTTGAGATCTCATGAGAAAACTCAGTTAACCGTATTAGATGGGTTTCTACCCACATATTTAAACATTCTCGATAAAGGTATTTACAATGTGTTTCAACTATCCTGCACTATTTATTACATCATTATGAGATTTGTTATTGGTTTCCTTGTTATTATTCGATTTGATAGAATATTTATAGATATGTTTCAATATTATGTGATTATTTATATGGATTTTTTTATCATCATTTAATTATACCATATCATGATAAATTTACACATTAAATGTGTTTTTAAGTTATTTATGTTTCTATATTGATTATTTTTATTAAATTCATTATAGATTCAATTGTATACTTACCATTACTGGGAATCTAATCTCACCACATTTTTTGTTTTATTTTACCTGGATTACAGTAAGACTGTTGGGATGGATATGTAGGGATACATTATAACGAATAATGTAATTATAAAAGAAACATATTTGTGTATTTTATTCCTTCAAATGTCTGTAAAATTATTATCTTATCTAATATAATACGACTATTAAATTATTCAGACCATTGAGAGGTGATGTAACACCCTCAGATTTTTTGAAATAATTTTTTTGAAAAATAATCTATTATCTTTGAAATTTTTATTTACTCACAAATCTATATTTATCATGAGTAACATGAAATAGTGTTTTTTGGATTTATTTTATACACAATATTGAGCATTTCTTTCATTACCCAGAATATTGAGTTTTAATGAATCGTAAAATATTATTATAATATTTTTATGAGAGATTTCTCTTACCCATTGGAATGGGGATTATGAATAATTTTTTATAAATTATGAAAATATGAATTAAAAAATTATACAAAATTAATTATTTGGAGACAAATAAATTATAAACGAAAATAAAATCCTTTTAAAAATAATAGAAAATAAATCTATGAAAAAATATATTTTTATAAGCATAAGAATATTTTATATCAATAAATTAACCAAATAATAGTTTTTTAATAATTAAATTTAAATTCAGATCTTATACATAGAAGAAATTTTTTTATTCATCTTATGTTCTTTTTATACAAAAAATAATTATAAATCTAATTTTACTCTTTAAAACTGAATTTTTCTAAAAAACTGTTTTCTCAATTTTTTTGAAATTATTATAAAACTAATATCTTAAAATTTTTGAAAATTGAATTGATAAAATAAAATTTATCTTTAAATTGTAATTTAAAAAATATCTTGGGGTTATTTTTTAGTATTTTTCTGAAAATATTCATTTTTTCATGAATAATGAAAAATTCTGAACTTAATTGATAATTATTATTTCTATTAAATTTTTTGTAATGTTAACATATATTTTGAATTGGGAATAAATTATTTTTTTAAAATTATATATAATTTAATATTATTTATTAAATTGGAATTAATTTCATATTAAAGTTTGATAAAAAATACTTCAATCTATTGATGTTATTATCTTTAAAAACCTTCTTTCTCAATGTGTTTTCTGGAGTAATTTTAAATTAAATGTTGAAACAAATGTGAATGGAATTTGGAAAAAATGATTCCATATTTTTAATAATCATAATTTCTAATTACTAATATTATAAACTTGTTTTTACCAAATGAATAGTGATTCTATTAAATATTAATTACTAAGGTTATTGTGAAAACTGGTTTACAAGGGGGAGAATCTAAAATGATATGGGTCCAAATTTCATATAAATTTATATAAAATCTATTTTATAGATATATTTCAACCATTACACCTATAAGATTATATAATGGATTAATTGTGACCCTTGTGACACCTGAAAAACACGGGAGAGACAATTTCTATTCCAAAATACCATGATTGTCCTCTCCCACACTTATAAAAGGCCACCACCTCCCCTATTTTATTTACAAATTAAAACCATTTATTATCATACAAAAACATCCCAAATAACTTCAAATAATTTCTACTATTTTACTAAATACCTTATTTTGAACATAAATCTAATCTGGGATGTATGTAGTAAAAAATAACGAAGATACCTGAAGAAGGGGTAATTTTCTTCAACAATAATAATTATTTTATTTCATTCTCAACATCCTTCAATTATTTATAAAACAAAATGATATAACATCCTAAGTATATTAAATATAATGGGATTTTTTTATAATGTTCACATGTTCTCAATCCTTTTCAACTTCTATCAAATGGGATATGCAATCACTATTTGTGTGTACAGTGGATTATCACCTGGTGAACTGATGTCATTCATTTTTATTTTACCAACTATAAAATTTGGAAATAATGATGGATTTATTTTTTATATATAGTATTTATGAAATAATTATGCATATTATGTTTCATTTGACAAATAAATTTTTTTATCCATTTTCTAGGAAAATGATGACATTGCTAGCGTTTAGAGTAGACTAATACCTTACGAAGTGATGTGATTTGTTCACGCTTTACATGGAAGTTGATAAGGGTAATTTTAATGATTTTATGTGATATAAATGTTATAATAATGATATTAATGAAATATTTATCATTATTAAATCAAAATAAATACCATTTTTTTCTTTCCACTTCGATCAATCAAAAATTATAACACAACTCGTGTATGACTGGACTACATACTTCAAGAAGCGATGTGACTCTATTTTCATAACCACAAAATAGTATGGTAATTATAAATATTTATTGATAATAATATTTTTATGATTTTATTATATTTTTTAAGGACAATACACTATATACCACATTTCAATAATGATCATTGAAAAATGAAAACATTACTCATGTTCATGTACTACATATCATTTCAATTATCGTAACTTACATCATTTATAAAGAAAATATTTAGTGATTTCTATTAAAATTTAATTTAATTTATAAATATTTTAATTTTGTAACAATTAATATTTTATATTTTATAGTACATTTATTAAATCTAGATGAAAATCAAAAAATCAATTATATATGGGAAAAAAGATCTTATTACACGAAACATGGCTTTGACATTGAATTATTTATAAATGGGTAATAAAATGAATTAAGAAAATTATATATCATATGATATATATATATGAGTTTCAGAAAGAAATGGTTAATCCACTTAAAGTTATAATACATATGGTTTTAATGAGTGCGGTGGAAGTCAAGACTTGTGGTAAGGGACTTCTATCTCACATTTTTATCTTTTGTGATACACAAACCTTATTTACAATTTATTTATTTTTTGTGGTGTATATAATACTGATGAATTTATTTTATGATTATTATTTTTAAAATAATGAAGATTTACATAATTTGAGAAGATATCTACCTCCCAGGGATTACGTTTCAATATTTTCCAATGTGATAAATGACTTTTTGTCTCAATCTACATTTCTTGAGAAACATGATATGTTATGTACCAAACCTATTTATTGAGATTTATATGCTTAATCATTGAAATTTAATATCATTAATTTTTTCATAATCAAAATATTTTTATGTTTTGTTTATGTTAATCCTTTATAGGGCATTAGATTCTAGGTTTCTAACCTGATAACAGTGTTATGTTTCAATCTCAACATTTATCAAGATTTTTTATTATTATGTTTCCAATAATAATATATTATAGTCCATATCTCATGAAACTTGTATATTTTCTTATACTATATTTATTCAATATATTTTAATGTAATAATTCCATTTTTCAGCTCTTTTATACTAAAAAAAATTTAGAAAATAATTTTAAGAAAACTTGAATTTATTTCTCTCTTTGTATAGAAATCCATTTCATCCAAAACAATGTTTTCTAAAAAAAAATTTTAATCATTTTTTATTATACAAATTAAATAATATTGAAAATTTTGCCCATGTTTTAATTTTTTTTCAAATTTTTGGATAGCAACCATCAGGCTATTTTTGAAATAATATATTTTTGGATTTTATTGAAAATTTGAAAGTAATCATTGTTTGAAAATTTAAATCATGATCAAAACATCCCATTTTTATGAAAAATAATTTATTTAAATATTACATTATAATTTTTCATCATTATCTTTAAATTAAATGATTTAAAAAAAATGATTTTAAAAGTTTTATTCATTTTAGAAAATATATATTAATTGACAATTATTTAAAATTATTTTTAATGACTTCCATTATATTCTTTTAATATTATTTTAAAAGAAAATGATTTTGAAAATTTATAATGCTTTAAAAAGATATTTTGAAATAAAATTTTCCATCCTCATGAAAATATCTTTGTGATCATTGAAAATACTTCTCCATATGAGATGACATCGTTTGATAAAACTTAATGAGTAAGGGGGACTTAAAATAAGGATGTCATTGTTATTATTTCTCTCAATGATTTATTTTTATGAAACAAATATTTCTATGAAACCCGTTTCACTTCCACAGGTTATACCAAGCTAAAAATATTTAATAAAACCACTTATTTTCATATCTTAATATTTAATGAAAATTTCAAATGATTATGAAACCTATTACCTTTCTATAGGTTATTATATGATGAAATTTTAAGGAAAACCATTTCCATTTATGGCTTATGATATTTTTAATTTTTTATGATCTTGTGGAAATATATGTATGATTTTTATTTTGTGAAGGTGGTTATGTTATAACCAAGTTCAGTGGTTACGTTATAACGAGTGATATGTTGGACCTAAATATCCCTCTAATTATTTGTTTAATGATTTATATATCATCAGATAGATAAAACTGTAGTAAGGAGTTGAATAAGTTTAGTTAGATAAGACTATAATGGGGTGTGAACATATTTTAATAAGGAAAAAATTCACGATGATGGTCCTGGGAGTGAACCTTGACTAATGTAATGGTATAGTGAGTGAACTTACTCCAAATATGAGAGCCTTGGTTGTGATCCTTGAGTAATATATAAATGATTTTATTTTCATATGTGTATGAAACAATATTCTATGCCTTATGTGTATTTTATTCTCAAATGTACAATTTTATTTGATTCCCTAATGATTCATATCTTAAAGACATCCCATATTTATGCCACAACTTAATATTATGATCCTTAATATGAAGGTTATGGATTTTAAATTTCATTCACATGTTCTCATACACTTATACTCATGTTATTATTTTTTATCACCCATATTTACCCATATATGAAATCTCATCTCACTCATTCATATGTTTCCATTCCCTAGGTTATTAAAAAATAATTTTATGTATAAGTTGTAACAGTGAAGATATTTACGGGGTACGTTGAACATCATTAATGAATTAAGAATATTGTTTTATATATTTTCAATGGCACTAAACAATTATGGCCCCTATGAATGTGATTGTGTAATTAGATGAATATTCACATAAAATGTTACAATATCCATGTATTAGAAGCCCGTGTCAATATATATGGTATTAGAGGAATGGTTTAGTTAACCTTAAAAAACCTATATAAGAAAAGATTAGTTAGATCCACAGGGATAATCCTAATTATATATATAGGGATGTATCTGAGGATAAGTTTGAGGAATCATTAAAGAATAGGAAAATATCCTTGAATTTTGGTAAAGGATAAAGTGAGTTGTATCTATGAAATTATGTCCAAGTCTGGATACTACAAGTTTACATTGATATAGAAATTGATGTACCTAGGGAAAACCCCCCAAAACACCATATTTATTTTGATTTATTTAGGAGATGTTTCATAAAACCCATCCTTATTTCACATCTAGTATAACTCTCTTAATGAAAATACATTGGAAATTCAAAAACACTATACAAACCACTATGAAGCATTTAAATAAAATATGAATTTGAATGACCTTTTTTAGACATATAGTTTCATATATCAATTAATCTGTCATGATTTATACATCCTATAAGTTATTTTACATGATTTTATAGTTTATCACTTGAATGGTTTTTCTCTCAATTTTTTTTTATTTTAGTCAATGGTGGGAACCCAAAAAAACTAGGTTACAATTTGAACGTGATAGAATATTTTTTGATTAGAAGCCTAATAGGATGATGATTGTAGTGAAGGATATTATTTTTACCAATAAATCATCATGGAACATAAATAACTCTTATACTCACCAATTAATAAATGGATAGAGTTCATTAAGAGTGTGGAAAATGTATACCATGGAAGAAAGAATATCTTGTTTACTATACTCGAAAATTTTGCGAAGAATAATCATGTGAATTGCTTAATTGGAACTGTGATATAATGTAAATATGGATATAAAGGTCATAAATCCCATGAACGAATAAATGTGTTTAATTACATGGTAAATTATATAGAGGTGAATAGGAATCTATCAAATCCACCACATATGCTCCATTTTTTCATGTTCATGGAGTTCTAGTATTATTCAAATTGATGTTCTAAGGTAAATATATTGAATTGAATTAGTAAGGTTTTAAGAGTAATGGATTTTAGTTGATGATGAATAGGCTATGAATGAAAATTTAAAGGAATGATGTATTACAGAATAATATGACATAGCCTAGTTAATAATTTAAGAAGGATGTTTTTTAATTATAGTATTTTTGTATTCTGATTCAAGAATTATGAAACATGTAAAGATTGATTTGAATAACTATTTTATTAAGGATTTGAAATAGTATGTTGAATGATATTGATGATAAAGAAAACTTATTTAATGGGAATGTTATATTTTTTTGGAAAACATAGTACTATAATAAGGCAACACATAATATGTTCCCCTTGTTGAGAAAATAATGTTTCGCTTAGATAATTAGATGATTGATATGGATATCATAAATTGGATAATTATAATAACCCCTTTCATGATAAATGATTTGTTGAAAATGTTGTATGTGATATCATTGATTAATCTTAAAAAAAATTTGTATCTATAAAATAAATTCAATAATAATTGATTTTATCAAGCATTGAGGAACAATGTTTGCTTTCTATAAAGTAATTTAGTAATCTAAGTTCTTAAAATGTTTTAGGAGAGTACATTATGCATAAATTCACATGTTTGGTATGCTAAATTCAAGAGACACAGTATTTTATATGGGGGATCAATGAAAGGTTAATTTTGGATGTTTAGATACATTATTTATAAATATTTGGATTTTCTTTATATGGATGAGGTCTAAGGACAACCATTTAAGTACTTTTTTAAGTTGAATATTGGATTTTCTGTCTTTCTTTTTTTTCCCACTTTCTTGGGCCATGAGTGTACTTTATTTTTGAATAAAATTTAAAATGATGATGATGATGTATTACTTAAACATATGAATATTTATCCATATTTTTTAACTAGTGATAAATTTCTATTTTTCAATATATAAAAATAATTAATTATAATTCTATTATATATCTTATGATCCACTAGTGCTTAAATTATAAAATATTCACATTCATTTTATAGAGTGAGTGATGAAGTGAAAAATGATCAAGGAAAATCCTAAGGGCAAGATAGTTCATATGAAATGGAATGAAATAGAATGTATATCTTCTATTGAAAATTAGTGAAGTAAATTCTTTTCTTGTAATCACCAATTTTGTGGATATCAATGAACTCTTTTAAGAAAATTTTATTTATGGATTTATGGATATTAATATTTTTTATTTCTCATACTTTCTTTTTTATCAATGATCTCTATTAGTCTTCATTTTCATCTTGGTGTTATGTTTCTCTTCTATATCAATGTTTTCACTTATCACTTATATTCTCTTATTTGGAAACCTAATAGGTGAAATTATAGAAAAAGTATGCACATGTATTTCTGTTTTTAACTGGTTTTTTTTATAAAAACTAGATATTTTTTGAGATTCTATGGAGGAATTTTCTAATTTTAAACCTTCGATGATCGTGATGAATTTCATAGCAAAAATTCATTTTAAGGGGTGGTAGAATATATCCCCTTGAGATTTTATGAATATTTTTATATTCATTTAATAGTTTTGATATTTTTATATACACATAAACTTATGTTTATCTTAGGCAATATAAAACATTTAGTTTTTCATGTGTTACATGAAACAAAGAGCTTAGCTAGTTACATAGACAACACAATGTTTAAATAACACGAGACATATTATTAAAATAATATTA
Organism: Viscum album; assembly: GCA_963277665.1. Lineage (NCBI taxonomy): Eukaryota > Viridiplantae > Streptophyta > Magnoliopsida > Santalales > Viscaceae > Viscum > Viscum album. Next base: position 1,956,757,071 of record OY728143.1, on the reverse strand, counting down.
TGATAATTTTCGCATATGAGTCTTTTTTTTGAATAGTATCAAGTATATTTCCAAATAAAACTATTTATACGTGTATATAAAATTAATTTTTTGACTAATTAATTATAAATGGAAATAACACTATTTTGAAAATATAATTTTTTATTTCTCTAAAAAACAATTTTTATGCACACAAGTATGTCATGCATAAATAAAATAATCAAAATAAATTTTAGTGGATTATTTTATTTAAATATTTATATTATATTTTTAACAAATTTTTTAACATTCATTTTAATTATTTGGAAGACAAGAAATAAGAATAAATCCAATCTTATATTGAAGAACTGTATTTTTTTAAAAAAGTAGTTTTATCGCATTTTCCATAGATATGATAAATTTACATTTTAATCATTTAAAATTTTAGTTATATTGAATAAAATTAATTTTGAGGTTATATTTATAAAATTATCTTACATTCAATTTTTGTGATTTTTCTAAAAAGATTAATTTTTTATAATTATTGGAAAATATAGATTTTTAATTAAAAACTACCTTTTCCATAAATTAGTTGTAATGTTATACTATATTTTAAATCTATTTAAAAAATATATTTCAGTTTTATATTAGTTATTAGTTTATAGGTCATTGGAATCGATTTCATTTTGAATTTTGATATAATAAAATTTCAAACATTTCTAACTTTTATCTTTAAAATATATATTCTCATCAAGTATATGGGATTTATTTTGAATTAAAATTAACCAAATATGTGAATGGAATTTTGAAATATTTATTAAAAATATTAAATTAGTACTGTTAATATTTTCTAATAAGTACAACATAATTTTTTACCCAAATAAATTCTGAATGCAGTAAATAATAATAACTAAAATAATGGTAACATTTTGTTTAACATGGGTCAAACTAAAAATATAAGTGTAAATAACGTCTTATAAAATATATTGGATGGAAATATTTACACCATTACACCAATAAGGTTTTTAAAGATCTTATATTGGACCAATGTGACTTATGAAGAACATGGGAGGCCTTATTTCATTTCAAAACTACCAAATGTGTCATATCCCCCACTTATAAAAGTCCACCACCTCCCCTATATTCTTCACACTATAAAGGATATTCGGTTATGAAAATAAATACAAAAATAACATACCAAATTCTATTATATTTTCCTTGAATATATAGTTTCATTGAAATTTATCATATGAATAATTTAGTGAAAATCTATTGAAGATTCCCTAAGAAAAGGTAATGTTCTTAAATGAGCGTATTTATTTTATTGTTTTTTACACCTCTTGGAATTATTTTAAAACCAAGAGTTATGATAAATTAAGTACATTTAATATACTTTGATATTTTTATAATATGTTAATGACATATGACCTTCTCCATATCCATCAAATGGGTTATAAAATCGCCATTCGTATGGCGGGGTACCAACAAGGGACTGATGTCATTCATTATTTCTTTACCAACTATATTAGTTAAAAATAATTATGTGTTTAATTTATATATATAATATTAATTATATTATTATTATTGAATTTTTATATAAAAAATAAATTTATGATACCCATTTTTTGGAATTTGATAACATCACTCATGTGTAAGGAAGACTATGTACTCGCGAAGTGACGTGATTCATTCACACTTTTCCTGGAAGGTGATAAGGGTAAATTTAATTATTTCGTGTCATATGAATAATATTTTTATAATATTATTGACATATTTATATTACAATAATATAATATATATCAGTTTCATTCCTAACTTTTCACGCAATGAATGATGATAATGTTGCTCTTGTATGTATGGACTACTGACTTCATGGAGCAGTGTGACTCTCTATTTCTCAACCAAAAATATGTATGATTTGTATAAATATATTAAAATAAATTATATTTTATTCATTATATTATCATCATTATATAAAAATATTATTTTATTTACATTCTTTAAATAATTATCATTGAAAAACTGAAATGTACCTCAAGCTTATGTATGACCTATAGTCTCAATGATCATAACATACTTAATATAAATAAATGATATTTCATGGATAGTCCCAAATTTCTTTATTTATAAATATTATAATTATATCATGATTATTACTCTTTATGTGATAGAATCATGATAAATATAGGAGGATCGAAAATAAAAACTCAAACCATATACGTAAAACAAAGCGGTTATTATCCAAAATATGAAAATAACGTAGTTTATAAACAACAAAGTAATAAAATGGTTTATGAAAATAATTTAACATTTATTAATAATGTTATAATAAACATATAATTATTATAACTGAGTTTTGAATAGCTGTTAAGGAATTAAAGAATTAACGTTAGGTACATTTGTCTCAGTTTTTTCCTTAATTTAAGACTCATGAATAATTCACAACCTATTTATTTTAAGTGTTGTATATACTTCTAATGAATTTATTTTATAAATAATATAATTATAATTATGGGGACAGATATATATATATATATATATATCCATATTTGGATATCTATTTCCTAGGGTTTATGGTTAAAAAGATACCAATGTTGTACGTGATTTTGACAATATGTGTCTTTATTGAGACACACATTATGTTATGCACATATAATCTTATAGGAGGTGTATAGAAATCCCCTTTGACATTATATATAATTAATTTTTTCATCATAATGATATTTAATGTTTCATTTTATTTTATTTCTTCTTGGGGATTAAAATTTAATGTTAATAATGTGGTAAATATTTTTTTCATTATTTACTCTTTTATCAAGATATTTTATAATTATGTTTTCAATGATTAAATATTATGATCTATATCTCAATAAATTTATTAATTTTATTCTCATATGGGTTTTCATATTATTTTCAAGCAATATTACATTTTCCACTATTTGGTACATAAAATAATGGAGAAAATAATTTTAAAAAAACATGACTTTATTTCTCCCTCAAGTCAGAAATATGTATCTCAAAAAACAATGTTTCATAAAAATGATTACGTAGAAATATTTTATTATTTAAAAATAATTTATTACGTACCTTTTTACAATTGTTTTAATTATTTAGAAATTTTTTTGTAATAATACATCATGTCATTTTCTAATAAATTTCTTTTTAGATTATAAAAAAAGGTTAAATACATACGTATATTAACATTTGTGGAATGAACAAAACATCCCATTTTCATGAATATTAATTTAATTTAAGACTACATTATATTCTCTCAAAGTTATATTCAATGTAAATTATTTTAAAATTTATTTTCTTTTAAATTATATTCAAAATTCGAAATGATATTTTCTTTATGAAATGCTTTAATTGATTTTTAATAGTTTCAATTATTTGTTTTCAATATTTTTTTCAATGAAAAGGATTTTTAATATGTTTTATGTTTTAAAAAGTGATTTCCAATGAAAATTTATATCCCTTTGAAACATTCCAAGTGATACGTCAAAATTATTCTTCATCTATGATGAAGTATTTTGAAATTGTTTTTGAATTACTAGGGATATAAACCAAGTACATCATGAATAAGTTTTCTCCAAATAATTTATTTTTATGATGAATTGATGTTTATGAAATATATTTATCTTCCATGGGATATAATATGTTATAACTTATCTTTAAAATTATTTTTTTCAAAGTTCATGATTTGATGAAATGTTGAAATGATTATGAAACATTTCTCTTTTCCAATGGTTATGATATGATGAAATGTTTATGAAACCCATTTCATTTCTTGGGTAATGTTATGATGTTTGTTTTATGATTGAGTGGAATACATATAAATGATTTTCTTTCTGAGAAATTTGTTACAATATAAGAAAACATAGTGGTTACATTATAATCAATGATGTGTGAGACCTATATCATTCTACAATTAATTTGGAAAATATTTATATCTCATGAGATACAATGGAATTGAATAGGTATTGAACCATGTTTTGTAGGATCATATTGGAAAAATTAGTAAACCTAGTTTAGTAAGGGAATTTTACAACTATTATCATCATAAGATTAATCTATGACAACTATGATGAATTGAAATGACATCCATCCTTTTCTATAACATAACATTTCATTACTTTTTACAAAGTTGAGGATCTTTAAGGTTTAGTGTCTTCGAAACCAAGAACATAAAACATGAAAACAGAAAACAATATTCTTAAAAACATGAAAGGCTTCTCCTTATGTTCATCCAAGGTTCATTAATGCGTCTCATAACCTAGGGACAATCATCAAAATAAAGGGTGAGCAGAAGGCCCAGTAAAGGAAACAAGGGAGAAACATTTAACATGTTATCTTGATATACATCAACAATGTCATGAAAAATAATTTTGAGGCATGAGAAAGAAATCATGAGGCATGTCATAATAAAACTAAGGTATTTCATAACATGAATATGTGGCTACAACATTTAATATTGAAAACCATTTAGGTTTCACCAAGGTCCATCCCCAAGGTGTCATTAAAAATTACCAAGGTTATTCACCAAGGCGTCGTTAAAAATGGTCATCTCTAGAGATTAAGTCTTTAACCAATGCAAAGGAGTGCTATAAAGGTGCACCATTAATTTTTCATTATAATCATTTGAGCCACATATATCATCGTCAATCATTTCATAAACAACCCATATAGCATAAAATAAGTGGGTTTCATTTCATAATCAAAAAGTTTTAAAAAACTGCTTTAAAGACATGATCTTTATGTCACTTTAAACCCACGGAAACGGAAATCGAGTCTCATGTATGTAAATCCCATAACTGAAAATAGAAATTTTTTTTATATATGCGAATAACCCTTTATTATAATGATCTTTGAGTATTCACTTAATAAAATAAATGAATTTTAGAATAAGAGAGAGACATTTTGAGACAGAAATTCTGCAGCATAACGGCTATGTTACGAGGTTTTAAAAAAACATTGAAAAGAGTGGGGACATGGGTCACCCACCCATAAATTATCCATAAAAGAGTAGGGGGATAGAATATATTGTAGTTAAAAAAATATTTAATGAAATTTTGTGGATATACCATATTAAATGTAGAACTTGAAAGGAAGACAAAAATTAGATTTATCTTATGAAAATTCGATAGCCTAACAGCGTCACATAAACATCAAAAAAATGAATTGACGAGATCGAATAGGGTGTCTCAAAATATGAGCATAAAATATAAGTATAATATTTATAGATATAATACCCCAACATAATAAAAAGGAACATGAAAGACTTGACATGAAAATAGATCTTGAAAACGAGAAGGGTGAAAGAATCCCTTAAAAATTTGGCAGCCTAACGGCGCCACTAAAAACATCAAAATACTGAATTGAAGAGATAAAATAGAGTATCTTATCATATTAAAATAAAATATCAGTCTGATAGATATCGAGATCTTACCCAAACATAATAAAAAGGAACTTGAAAGACTTGACATGAAAGTAGAACTTTAAAATAATGAGAAAGGTGAAGGTGTCCCTTAAAAATTTGACATCCTAATAGCGCGACTTAAAACATAAAAATACTAAATTGAATAGATAAAATAGGTTCTCTCATCACATGTACATAAAATATCATTATGATATATATAGATATCATACCCCAACATACTAAAAAGAAACATGAAAGACGTGAAATGAATGTAGAACTTTAAAAACATGAGAAAGGTGAAAGAATCCCTTAAAAATTTGGCAGCCTAACGACGTCACTTAAACATTATTAAAATTAATTGATGAGAGAAAGAGGGGGTATCTCATCATATGAACATAAAATGTTCAGTAAGTGGAATATAGAAGATCATCCTCTAACATAAGATCATGGAGCATAAACGAAATTACATAAAAGAGATTACTTGAAAAGAAAGAGGGTGGTAGGATCTCTTACGTTAAACGTAACTCTTTAAATTAAATGGTTGGGACCTTGGGGGCTTGGGGGAACCTTGGGAGGACTCCTTATGAGGTAAGGAGACCATAAATTTATTGAGGAAGATTTTGGAGTTGAATGAATGAGAGGATGGCTTGGTATTTATAGGGAAAGTGAGGGGACACGACATTAATGGCCAAGGGACACCTCATTGGTGGTTTTGGCAAAACCATGGGCTTGCCCAAGGTATTTTCCCATGGTATTGGCCACTTTGGACACCTCATAACTTATCTTACTATTCATAAGTCGACCATATTGATTATATTCTTAATACATCAATTAATGATGTCATTAAACACCCGTAACTTAAAAACTGTATTTTCACTATTCATCGAAAATTCAACTTTCTCAGAAAAATCCCAAAATTGTACTTTAACCAAATATCGATGCTCTGATTTCAAAAATGAACTCCATTATATAAATATAATTTTCTAAATAATTTTAATTTAATTTTTAAATAAATACACAATTCAGAAAAAATTCATTTTTTTCAGAAAAATCCCTAAAATTTTCCTTAGTATAATATCGATGTTGTGAAATCAAAAAATAAAGTCCTTTTTATAAAAATATTTTTCTAAATATTTTTAACTTAATTTTTAATTAAAAAACACTATTCACCCAAAAAACTAAAACATGAATAATAATTTATGAAACCGTTATTTAACCATTTTATTGAATCACATTACTTAATCAATTGTCCTAGATTATATTAATAAATTCTTTAAGTGAGATTACTAATCTATTTGGTCACATTATTAATCCTAAGCATAAAACAACTATTCATAATTTACTATTCATCAATAATTATGTTGATCTTATTAGTCTCTAAATTGCGTACTGAACATAATTGTATAAGACCATTTTTTGAAAATCATTACACATTTTTAATTATTTAATGTTTACATAAACATTTTTAAAATATCATTTTTCTTAAATTCATCAAAAATATGCATAAAATATTTATCCGGATATTTGAAAATTCATAAACTTTATCATAAGAAGAAATCCAAAATTTTATTTAAAACAAAAGATTACATAGGACAGTTATGGTCTCCTTACATATCCCCTTATAACCCCAGCACAAGACCTATGTGTAAGGTGTGCTAAGGTGAGAGAATCTGAGGGCGGCTGGGCCAACATCACATGAGTAGTAATTTGTATCAGTTTGAACTTCTCGCGAAGGATATTCCGTTCTAGCTTCACGCGATGAAGTTCGGCTTGGGTTTGGTACAGAGTAAAGCCCAGTGATGCTACCTCCTTCCCATGTTCTGTTAGATGGGCTTCGATCGGCCCAAGACTACTGGATGAGGCCATCAAATCTTCTTTCTATATTAATTAACCAAGATCACAAGTATTTAGAGAGAATAATCGAAACAATTAGTTTCCAGTGGTCATATTGACTAATGGTCATATAACAGTCTAAACCCAACAGTCACATTTTAATTATACTCATGTTATCAAATGAAACAGTTTTGTTGAGTATAAAAATAAAATAACACAGAAAATTAGGAAATAAGATTTATTCAAAATTTCGGGTCGTTACAATCTTCCCCTCTTAAGAAATTGCATTCTCATAATTTTTAAAATTGGGTTTCAAAATTTCATTGAAAGTCCCACATCATAAAAAGAGTCAGTAACACTATTACTTAAAAAGAAAGAATGGGAAGTAAAAAGGTCACCGGAGTTAACCCATACTAGGATTCCATGTAGGAAAACATGGACATGGAGGAGAAAACAATGGGTCACGTTCTAATGGAGAGTGATAGAAAACATGATTAAGAAAAATTTAACAACAACAAAATCACAAACTTATGATGGATTAAACAGTATTTCATTTCCCAGTAGGAAACGTTTACAGACAACGTTTTTATTTTAAGTTCCTTTTCATAGTTTTGAGGAATTCATTTACTACATAGAATAAAACATAGGGAAATATTCCAACCTTCAAGTAGAGTTTCACCTTTTAATAAGATTCTACCAAAACTAATCTTTTCTCCAAACAATGAGCATTCAAAACTACTTGGTCTCATCAATGCACAAGAATCATCTTCTAGATAAACACATAATCCACCAAAGATTAACTATCTATTTCTTCTATTATCCCAAATAGAGAAAGGGTAAGATAAAACAACTCTTCAAAAATAAATAATCCCATAGGAAGGGAAACTTATTTAAATCTTCCAAATTTGACGTTACTACCCAAAGTTCATCATAGACCATTCAATAAATAACTATCCTTAAAATTCCTCAAATTAAACCAAACTAATATTGAAACCCAAATTTAAGAAGGATTTAATAACATAGTCTTCCAAAATATACTTCATCATTCATCTCCAAACAACATCAACCACTCTTAACATCTTATAACAAATGTAGTTAAACAAAACATATTTTCCCAAGATAGGTTAATCATTTATATAAGTAACCAATATTACAATAAGTTTACCTTAAATTCATAGATTCTCCAAAATATAAGCCATACTTTACTCCCCAATGAAAATACCATAGTAATCTATTTTCCTCAATCAAATAGGGTTCCCAAATTAGTGAATGGATTCCAAAACAATAATAATATTTTAATCCCCTAATCATTGTTTTTTTGAAGAAGAATAGCTTCACAACATCAACATGTGGTACATAACAATAGATGTTTTCCTTAATGATATAAAATCATCTTAGGTAGTGACTCGATGTTCTTATAAAACATTAAAGATATGCTCATAGGGCTTGAACTAAAAAAACAACATGACATAGAAAATTATTGCGAAGAAGTTACATGTACTTCAGTCATCATGATCTGTCCCAACATGGGACTTGCATTATTCCCTTGTCCATGAAGATTTTTGATGCTCATAATGTTTCTCATCCCTTCCCAGAGAGCATTTCCTTAGATAATGTCTAACTTCTCCACATTTACGACATTGAAAAGTATAAGGTACATTAGACCGAACCTTATCTCTATTCATCACATTATCAATTTATATTAAAGAAATTGGATACTTTATTCCAAATCTTCCCACACATAAAAAATCTCCCAGTTCCTTTGTGACATTCTCCTTGGTGCATCTTCCCCCACATTTTGAAAAAAAGAAATTGGGTCTTCTTTCCCTTATCAACTTGATCAGATGAACATCCTTTTGACATTGTCTTCTTATTCCTTGATGAATTTGGGCATTCAACTATGTAACAATTATTAATTGTGATTTTTGATAGCAGGTTTGGAATAATCACAATATGTTCAACTTGATCTCTATTCATCTCTGTCACATTAATTGGGAAATCATCACATTTTCCATCACATTGGTTGTTGGTAAATGTTCTTCCATTTCCCTCCATTAACTAAGAAAAGAGAGTATAATTAGGGGCTTAAATAATTAGCCAATAATCATTAAAAGGAAAATTCAAGCTTATAAGGATAAACTTGTATGAGGATAGTATACCCTAACTTCTGATCCCCTAGGTTCTAATCTAGGTTATCCTTGATCATATATTCTTATGTGAATCTTTATTTTATTTTATCTTTGTTCCTTTAATAATGTTTCATACTAAGCTTATGAATTTACCAAAGTATATCCCCCGGGAGTGTCGTAACCAAGAGTGCAGTAAGACCCGTTGTCGTGTACTAGTTCCCATTCGATTCTAGCTCAATGTGGTGTTTTTGGGTTTTACCCCTATGTACATCTGTGCCAGATCCACCTCTACCTGCTCGTATCCAGACCGGGATGTATTTTCTTGGCAACCCCTAACTCAATACTCACCAAAATACAAGGAATATTTCCTATATTTAAACATTTATATAGGTTTATTCCTAAAGTTTTCATATCCTAATTTTCACAAATAACTAAACCATCCTTTTATACCAACTATGAAATCTATCCTTTTTATAACATAACATTTCATTACATTTTACTAAACCGAGGATCTTTAAGGGCTAGTGTCTTGGAAACCAGGAACTTAAAACATGAAAACATAAAACATTCATCTTAAACACTTGAAAGTCTTCTCCTTATGTTATCCTAGGTTAATTAATACATCTCATAACCTGGGGACATACATCAAATGAAAGGGTGAGCAGAAGGCCCAGTAAAGGAAACAAGGGGGGAACATTTAACATGTTATCTTGAGATACATCAACAATGACATGAAAAATAACTTTAAGACACGAGAAAGAAATAATGAGGCATGTCATAATAAAAATAACATATTTCATAACTTTTAGATGTGGCTACAACATTTAATATTGACAATAATTTCTGTTTGACCATGTTCCATCCCCAAGGTGTCATTAAAAATTACCAAGGTTATTCACCAAGGCGTCATTAAAAATGGTCATCTCTAGAGATTAAGTCTTTAACTAATGCATTAGAGTGCTATCAGGGCAAAACCTTAATTTTTCTTTATTATCATATGATCCACATAAATCATCATCAATCATTTCCTAAACAAACCATATAGAGTAAACTAAATGGGTTTCATTTCATAATCATAAGGTTTTAAAAACTGCTTAAAGACATGATCTTTATGTCACTTTAAAACCATGGAAAGTAAAAGTGGTTCTCATGTATGTAAATACAAGAATTTAAAATAGAACATTTTGGTATATATGTGAATACCCCTTTAGACAAAGATCTTTGAGTATTCACTTAATAAAACAAATGAATTTAAGAATAAGAGAGAGACATTTTGAGACGAAAATTCTGCATCATAACGGCTATGTTACGAGGTTATAGAAAACATTGAAAAGAGAGGGGACATGGGTCACCCACTCATAAATGATCCATAAAAAAGTTTGGGGACAGAATATAAAGGATTTATGAACATGGTAATGAAATTTGAAAGATATATCACATTAAATGATGAACATGAAAGGAAGACAAGAATAAGATTTCTCTTAAGAAAATTCGGCTGCCTAACGACGTCACTTAAAATTCAATGAAATGAATTGACAAGATAAAATAGGGTCTCTCATCATATGAAAATAAATGATCAGTATTATATATATAGAGATCATACCCCAACATAATAAAAACGAACATGAAAGACTTGACATGAAAATAGATCTTGAAAACGAGAAGGGTGAAAGAATCTCTTAAAAATTTGGCAGCCTAACGGCACCACTTAAAACATCAAAATACTGAATTGAAGAGATCAAATAGGGTATCAAATCATATGAAAATAAAATATGAGTATGATAGATATCTAGATATTACCCATAAATAATAAAAAGGAACATGAAATACTTGACATGAAAGTACAACTTTAAAAAATGATAAAGGTGAAAGTGTCCCTTAAAAATTCGGCAGCCTACCAACGCCACTTAAAACATCAAAATACTAAAATGAAGAGATAAAATAGGTTATCTCATTATATGGACATAAAATATCGTTATGATAGATATAGATATCATACCCCAACATACTAAAAAGAAACATGAAATACTTGACATGAATGTAGAACTTTAAAAACATGAGAAAGGTGAAAGAATCCCTCAAAAATTTGGCAGCCTAATGACGTCACATAAACATTATTAAAATGAATTGATGAGAGCAAGAGGGGGTCTCTCATCATATGAAAATAATAAGGGCAGTATGAGGAATATATAAGATCATCCTCCAAAATAAGGGCATGGAGCATAAAAGAAATGACATAAAAGAGATTATTTGAAAAGAAAGAGGGAGGTAGGATCCCTTACCATAAATGTAACTCTTTAAACTCAATGTTTGGGACCTTGAGGGCTTGGGGGAAGCTCGGGATGACTCCTTGGGAGGTAATGAGACCATAACTTCGTTGATTATGATTTTTTAGTCAAATTGATGAGAGGATCGCTTGGTATTTATAGGGAAAGTGAGGGGACAAGGCATTAATGGCCAAGGGACACCTCATTGGTGGTTTTGGAAAAACCATGGGCCTGCCCAAGGTATTTTCACAGGGTATTGGCCACTTGGGACACCTCATACATTATCTTACTATTCATATGTCGACAATATTGATTACATTCTTAATACATCATTTAATGATGTCATTAAACACCCATAACTTAAAAACTGCATTTTCAGTATTTATCAAAAATTCATCTTTCTCAGAAAAATCCCAAAATTTCACCTTAACCAAATATCGAAGCTCTGATTTCAAAAATGAACTCCATTTTATAAAAATAATTTTCTAAATAAATTTTATTTAATTTTTAAATAAATACACTATTCACGGAGAATTAATTTTTTAGAAAAATCCCCAAAATTTACCATAACATAATATCGATGTTCTGAATTCAAAAAATAAAGTCCATTTTATAAAAATAATTTTCTAAATTTTTTTAATTTAATTTTTAATTAAAAAACACTATTCACCCAAAAAACTAATACTTGACTAATAGTTTACGAAACTGTTATTTAACCATTTTATTGAATCACATTACTTAATCAAGGTTCCAAGATTATATTAATAAATTCTCTAAGTGAGATTACTAATCTATTTGGTCAAATTACTAATCCTAAGCATAAAATCACTATTCATAATTTACTATTCATCAAAAATTATGTTGTTCTTATTAGACTCTAAATTTCATACTGAACATAATTGTAGAAGACCATTTTTTGAAAATCAATACACATTTTTAATTATTTAATGTTTACATAATCTTTTTTAAAATATCCTTTTTCTTAAATTCATCAAAAATATGCATACAATATTTATCCGGATATTTGAAAATTCAAAAACTTCATCATAAGAAGAAATAAAAAAATTTATTTAAAACAAAAGATTACACATGGCAGTTATGGTCTCCTTACATATCCCCTTATAACCCAAACATAGGACCTAAGTGTAAGGTGTGCTAAGATGAGAGAATCTGAGGGCGGCTCGGCCAACATCGCACGAGTAGTAATTTCTATCAGTTTCAACTTCTCACGAAGGCGATTCCGTTCTATCTTCACACGATGAAGTTCGTCTTGGGTTTGGTCCAGAGAAAAGCCCAGTGGTGCTACCTCCTTCCCAAGTTCTTTTAGATGGGCTTCTATCGGCCCAAGACTACTGGATGTGGCCATCGAATCATCTTTCTATATTAATTAACCAAGAACACTTGTATTTAGAGACAATAATCAAAACATTTTGTTTCCAGTGGTCATATTGACCAATGGTCATATAATAGTCTAAACCCAACGGTCTCTTTTAATTATACTCATGTTATCAAATGAAACAGTTTTGTTGAGTATAAAAATAAAATAACACCCAAAATTAGGAAAAAAGATTTATTCAATATTTCGGGTCGTTACAATCTTCCCCCCTTAAGAAATTGCATCCTCAAAATTTTTGAAATTGAGTTTCAAAATTTCATTGAATGTCCCACATCAGAAAAAGAGTTAGTAACACTATTACTTTAAAAGAATGAAAGGGAAGTAAAAATGTCACCCGAGTTAACCCATACTAGGATTTCATGTAGGAAAACATGGACATGGAGGAGAAAACAATGGGTCATGTTCTATGGGATAGTGATAGAAAACATGATTATGAAAAAGTTAACAACAAGAAAATCACAAACATATGATGGTTTAAACAGTATTTGATTTCCCAGTAGGAAACGTTAACAGAAAACGTTTTTGTTTTAAGTTCCTTTTCATAGTTTTGAAGAATTCATTTACTATCTAGAATAAAACACAGGGAAATATACCTACCTTCAAGTAGAGTTTCATCCTTTAATAAGTTTCTACCAAAACTATTCTTTTCTCTAAACGATGAGCATTCAAAACTACTTGGTCTCATCAAAGAACAAGAATTATCTTCTAGAGAAACACATAATCCACCAAAGATTAACTATCTATTTCTTCTATTATCCCAAAAAGAGAAAGGGTATGATAAAACAACTATTCAAAAAGAAAGAATCCCATATGAAGGAAAACATATTTAAATCTTCAAAATTCCATGGTACTACCCAATGTTCATCATAGACCATTCCATAAATAACTATCCTTAAAATTCCTCAAATTAAACCAAACTAAAATTGAAACCCAAATACAAGAAGGATTTAATAACATAGACTTCCAAAATTAATTTTATCTTTCATCTCAAAGAAACATCATCCACTCCTAACATCTTATAACAAAAGTATCTAAAGTAAACATATTTTACCAAGATAGGTTAATCATTTACATAAGTAACCAATATTACAATAATATTACCTTAAAATCATAGATTCTCCAAAATATAATTCATCCTTTACTCCCCAATGAAAATACCGTAGTAATCTATTTTTCTCGATCAAATAGGGTTCCCAAAATAGTGAACGTCTTCCAAAATAATAATCACCTTTTAATCCCATAATCTACTTTTTTTTCAAGAAGAACAGCTTCACAACATCAACATGTGGTACATAACAATAGATGATTTCGTTAATGATATAAAACCATCTTAGGTAGTGACTCGATGTTCTTAGAAAACATTAAAGATATTCTCATAGGGCATGAACTAAAAAAACAACATGATATAGACAATTATTTCGTAGAAGTTACATGTTCTTCAGTCATCATGATCTGTCTAATCATAGGACTTGCATTATTCCCTTGTCCTTGATGATTTTTGATGCTCATCATTTTTCTGATCCCATCCTAGAGTGCATTGCCTGTGATAATGTGTAAATTCTCCACATTTACGACATTGAAAAGTATATGGTACATTAGACCGAACCTTATCTTTATTCATCACATTATAATTTTTTTAAAGAAATTGGCTACGTTATGCCCTATATTCCCACACTTAAATTATCTCCCGGTTCCTTTGTGACATTATTCTTGGTGCATCTCCCCACACTTTTTGAAAAAAAGAAATTGAGTCTTATTTCCCTTATCAACTGGTAAGACGAACATCCTTGAGACTTTGTCTTCTTTTTCCTTGATGAATTTGGGAACTCAACTAGGTACCAATTATTAATTGTGATTTTTGATAGATGGTTTGGAATAATCACAATATTTTCAACTTGATCTCTCATCATCTCTATCACATTAATAAGAAAATAATCACATTTCCCATCACATTGGTTGTTTGGACATGTTCTTCCATTTCCCGCCATTAACTAAGAAAAGAGAGTATAATTAAGGGCTAAAATACATAGCCAATAATCATTAAAAGGAAATATTAAGTATATAAGGATAAACATGTAGGAGGAAAGTATACCCTAACTTGTGATCCCCTAGTTCCAATCTAGGTTATCATTGATCATATATTCTTATGTGAATCTTTATTTTATTTTATCTTTGTTCCTTTAATAATGTTTCATACTAAGCTTATGAATTCACCAAAGTATATCCCCTGGGAGTGTCATAACCAAGAGTGCAGCAAGACCCATTATCGTGTACCAGTTCCAGTTTGATCCAAGCTCAATTTGGTGTTTTCGGGTTTTACCCCTATGTACATCTGTGCTAGAGCCACCTCTATCTACTCGTATCCAGACAGGGATGTATTTTCTTGGCAACCTCTTACTCAGGACTCACCAGAATACTAGGAATATTTCCTATATTTAAACATTTATATAGGTTTCTTCCTATAGTTTTCATATACTAGTTTTCACAAATAACTAAACCATCCTTTGATACCAACTATGACACCCAGCCTTTCTATAACATAACATTTCATTACATTTTACATAACCGAGGATCATTAAGGTTTAGTGTCTTGGAAACCAGTAACTTAAAACATGAAAACATAAAACATTCTTCATAAACACTTGAAAGTCTTCTCTTTATGGACATCCTAGGTTCATTACTGCATCTCATAACCTGGGGAAATACATCAAAATAAAGGGTGTGCAGAAGGCCTAGTAAAGGAAACAAGGGGGAAACATTTAACATGTTATTTGGAGATACATCAACAATGTCAGGAAAAAGAACTTTAAGGTATGAGAAAGAAATCACGACGCATGTCATGATAAAAATAACTTATTTCATAACATGAATATGTGGCTAAAACTTATAATATTGACAATAATTTCTGTTTCACCAAGGTCCATCCCCAAGGTGTCATTAAAAATTACCAAGGTTATTCACCAAGGCGTCATTAAAAATGGTCATCTCTAGAGATTAAGTCTTTACCCAATGCATTGGAGCGCTATCAGGGCGCACCCTTAATTTTTCATTATTATCATGTGAGCCACATATATCATCATCAATCATTTCCTAAACAACCCATATAGAATAAATTATATGGGCTTCATTTCATAATCATAAGGTTTTAAAAACTGCTTTAATGACATGATCTTAATGTCACTTTAAACCCACAGAAAGGGAAAGAAAGTCTCATGTATGTAAATCCCAGAATTTAAAATATAAAATTTTTGTAGATATTTTAATACCCCTTTAGAAAAAGATATCTGAGTATTCACTTAATAAAACAAATGAATTTAAGAATAAGAGAGAGACATTTTGAGACAAAAATTCTACATCATAACAGTTATGTTGTGATGTTTTAGAAAACATTGAAAAGAGATGGGACACTGGTCACCCACTCATAAATTATCCATAAAACTGTTGGGGGGAAAATATAAAGGATTTATTAACATGGTAATTAAATTTTGAATTATATACTATATTAAATGAAGAACATGAAATGAAGACAAGAATAAGATTTCTCTTATGAAAATTCAGCAGCCTAACGACATCACTTAAACATCAAAGAAAGGAATTGATGATATAAAATAGGGAGTCTCATCATATGAACATAAAATATCAGTATTATAGATATAGAGATCATACCCCAACATAATAAAAAGGTACATTAAAGACTTGACATGAAAATAGATCTTGAAAACGAGAAGGGTGAAAGAATCCCTTAAAAATTTGGCAGCCTAACGGCGCCACTTAAAACATCAAAATACTAAATTGAAGAGATAAAATAGGGTCTCTCATCATATGAACATAAAAGGTTAAGTATGATATATATAGATATCATCCCCCAGAATAATAAAAAGAAACTTGAAAGACTTGACATTAAAGTAGAACTTTAAAAAATGAGAAAGGTGAAATAATCTCTTAAAAATTCGGCAGCATAACGGCGCCACTTAAAACTTCAAAATACTTAATTGAAGAGATAAAATAGGGTATCTCATAATATGATCATAAAAAATCAGTATAATAGATAAAGATATCATTCTGTAACATAATAAAAAGGAACTTCAAAGATTTGACAAGAAAGTAGAACTTTAAGAAAATTAGAAAGGTAAAAGAATCCCTTAAAAATTCGGCAGCCTAATGACGTCACATAAACTTTCTTAAAATGAATTGATGAGAGAAAAGGGGGTATCTCATCATATAAACATAAAAAGGGCAGTAATAGGAATATAAAATATCATCCTCCAACATAAGAGCATGGATCATAAAATAAATGACATAAAAGAGATTACATGAAAAGAAAGAGGGAGGTAGGATCCCTTACCTTAAACGTAACCCTTAAAACTCAATAGATGGGAGCTTGAGGGCTTGGGGGAACCTTGGGAGGACTTCTTGGGAGGTAAATAGACCATAACTTCGTTGAAGATGATTTTGGAGTCGAATAGATGAGAGGATGGCCTGGTATTTATAGGGAAAGTGAGGGGACAAGGCATTAATGGCCAAGGGACACCTCATTGGTGGTTTTGGCAAAACCATGGGCTTGCCCATGGTATTGGCCACTTGGGACACCTCATACCTGATATTCCTATTCATAATTCGACCATATCAATTACATAATAAATACATCATTTAATGATGTCATTAAACACCGGTAACTTAAAAACTGTATTTTCACTATTTATCGAAAATTCAACTTTCTCATAAAAATCCCAAAATTTCACCTTAACCAAATATCGATGATCTGATTTCAAAAATGAAATCGATTTTATAAAAATGAAATTCTATATATTTTAAATTTAAATTTTAAATAAATACAATATTCACCGAAAATTCATTTATTTCAGAAAAATCCCCAAACTTTACCTTAGCATATTATCGATGTTCTAAATTCAAAAATAACGTCCATTTTATAAAAATAATTTTCTAAATATTTTTAATTTAATTTTTAATTAAAAATCTTTATTCTCCAAAAAAAACTAATACTTAAATAATAATTTATGAAACCTTTATTTGACCATTTTATTGAATCACATTACTTAATCAAGGTGCCTAGATTATATTAATAGTTTTTTTAGTGAGATTACTAATCTATTTGATCACATTACTAATCCTAAGCATAAAATCACTATTCATAATTTTCTATTCATCAAAAATTAAGATGATCTTATTAGACTCTAAATTTTGTACTGAACATAATTATAGAAGACCATTTTTTGAAAATTGTTACACATTTTTAATTATTTAAGGTTTAAAAAAACATTTTTAAAATATAATTTTTCTAAAATTCATAAAAAATATACATACTATATTTATCCGAACATTTGAAAATTCATAAACTTCATCATAAGAAGAAATAAAAAATTTTATTTAAAACAAAGGATTACAGAAGGCAGTTACGGTCTCCTTACATAGCCCCTCATAACCCCAACATAGGACCTAAGTGTAAGGTGTTCTTAAGTGAGAAAATATGAGGGCAGCTCGACCAACATCGCACGGGTAGTAATTTCTATTAGTTTGAACATCTCATGAAGGTGATTCCGTTATAGCTTCACACGATGAAGTTCGGCTTGGGTTTGGTCCAGAGAAAAGCCCAGTGGTGCTACCTCCTTCTCATGTTCTGTTAGATGGGCTTCGATCGGCCCAAGACTACTAGATGAGGCCATCAAATCTTTTTTCTATATTAATTAACCATGATCACTTGTATATAGAGACAATAATCGAAACTTATATTTTCTAGAGGTCATATTGACCAATGGTTAAATAACAGTCAAAAACCAATGGTCTCATTTTTATTATACTCATGTTATCAAATGAAATAGTTTTTTTACGTATAAAAAGAACATAACACACCAAATTAGGAAACAAGATTTATTCAAAATTTCGGGTCGTTACAATTGAGGATTAATTTTTTTTAATATTATTGCCTTGGAAGTGAGACTTGACTAATATGTAAATAAAATTTTATGTATATGAGTATTTAATAAAATTATACGTCATATGCGGATGTTATATTCTAATGACTCATGTTCATTGATTCAATTATGATTCATATCTTAGGAACTACCAATATTTATGGAATGACTCATAATTATGATCTCTGATTTGTATGGTATGGTTTTCAAATGTAATTATCATGTTCTTATACCCTTATTCTCATTTTATGACTTTTTTCTACGTTATTTACCCTTATTGAAAAAATGAGAAATCACTTTCTTATGGGTTCTTTCCATAGGTTATGATAAACGGTTTTCAAGTAGGAGTACTATCGGGGAATATCTTTAAGTGATAAATTTAATATTTTCCAATAATTATTAATATTGTGTTACTATTGGGAAAAATATATCATGGTATAATTGTATCATTTTGGGGTTGGTTGTGTTTTTTGAAAAATAATGTTTTCATGGTGAATTTTTGAGTTCTAGAGATGTTGTTGAAAATATATTTTGACAATGAACCATGAAAATATAATGGAACATCGAGAGGTGGTACAAAAGAACAAATATAAGATGATGTAGGTTTCTAAGGTCTTCTAAATATTTGGGGTCCAAAATTTGGGATTTGGTGAGAATTTTGAGAAGTGTACTTCCTTGAATATTCCAACAGAATATAGAGAAGGTGTGGGTTTCACAAATATGGGATTCATGAATTATATTTCTGAAACACATGAATAATTTTGACTTTTAACTCTACGATTATAAAGAGCTTCTTGAACAATAGAGGTGAAGATAATTGTTCGGGAGAATTATGGTAATGGCACCAAGGAATTGATGGAATGATCTACAGTTACAAAGATCTCTACTATTCGAAAATTTCCATGGTGCATCGATGTTTATAGGGAATTTCATTGGAAATTTGGGAACATTGTGATTTGAGCTGATGTGGTTTTGACATTGTGAGGAAGGTTCTCTAGTCGGCAGAATTGCCTATAAATAGACCTAAAATCACATGAGAAAAGTTTAGAGATCAAAATAAAACCCATAAACTCTTGAATTAAAAAAGAAATTTATATACCCGAGAGCTTCTCGAAAGAAAAGGGAATTCACAGAGGCAGTTGATCTCTACGAAAAGAAGGCACACCATAAAGGATTGTTTTGCATTGCAAAGGACATGTACTTCACAAAGGAATGTTTAGATTTGAAAAATCACAAAGAAAAAAGTGGGATTTATGATGGAGTGATCTCTACAATCCATAGAGCTATGTGATCTAGTGACCTTTGCAAAATTCTGAGCTCTATGAACCTATGAGCTTGACGAAGATGTTGGAGAATTGTGAAGCTTTGTGCGATCTTTGAAAAAACATTGAGCTTCACAAAGGAAGTGTGCTTTGCGAATGAGTTTGAAAAGTTATTGGTTAGTGTTTAGAAGAAAATTATTATTTATCTGTGGATAAAATCGGAACATTAATAGAGCATCTATTTACAATTGAGGATGCAGGTGTTCATTCAAATGAAAGGAACTACAAGTCTCTAAAATGTGACTACAACTTCTAAAGAGCAGTGGTCTCACGTTAGTTGAGAGATTAGTGAGATTTAAAATTGTGATTGGTTGAAAACTATGAGGGACACTGAATTCACCCCAAATATTTTAAACAACAATATGTTTATAATGGATTTGGTACATCATCACATTGCTAGTGTATTCTCCTTCAACGTTTCCCAGTGAGGGTGAACCAAGTGAAATTTTTGTGTGTTGTGCATGCTTCAAGATTTTTTCATACTATTAAATGGTAATGAGAGAGAAGAGAGTTTTTTTCTAAAAATAAAACAAGTTGAAAAGGGGTAATTATTTTTATATGTCATACCCTGATTCACCTCCATCTCATGGTATCTAGCATAGTAGACCTAACAATTGGTATTAGAGGTAATAAATGATTTTTTGTTTCTCTCTCAATAGAGGAAACCGATCATAAATAAATTTATATTTTCTATTGGAATAATTTTTATCTATGGATGAATCATATTCAACAATACTTCCATTCAATAAGAAGGGATGTGTTTACAGTATCACTTTATCGCATAACAACTGATATTAATAATAGTACATTATCGGAAGATGAGTGATGAGAACTGGATGTTAAAAACAAGTGAATAAAAGTTTTTTTGGGATCCCTATCCAATACTATATATAGTAAGGTGATGTCAGGGAGAAAATTACATTCTATGTGAGAAATCTGATTTAACATATATGTAGGAGATTCAAATATCAGAGAGGAAAAGATGGAAGGTTTGTTGAACAAGTATGAATATATAACAATTAACCTGATTGTGTTCATTTATACATTCTTTAATGTTTAAAGGTTTTAGTAGAGGATATGCGAGGTCTTGTTTGAGTAATTAATGATATAAACACTGTGAAACCAATTCTATGGAAACTTCCACCTCACTTAAATCAGATTGTTTTCATATTGTATGACACAGACCCAAAAGAAATGACATTGGATAATTTGTAGAGTTCCCTTGTAGCATATGATATAAAAAATGATGATAATGATACTATGAAAAAGTGGAATTTCAGATAGGTGGAATTCAAGGCCATGAATAAGATCACTATTGAAAATTCATAGGTTGAAGAAGAGATATATGAGGTAATTTCATTCCTTTTCTCAAATATTCAAAGAGGGAAAATAATTTTTAAAGGGAAATGTCTACTTCCCTACATTAAATATAAGAAGGTAGCTCATATAGAGACAAGGTGCCTCAAAATGATCCATGAAGATATTGATGTCAATGATGCTAAAATTCCCTGTAATAATTATTCAGCATATGTGATTGTCAAGAAACAAATAAGGAAAAAATTATTTAACAAGAAGAATCGTTGTTCCCAAGAATGTAACAATTCAGATGTGTTTGAGGTTGCCGAGGTTGAACAAATAGAGAACTATAAATATTAGGGAGGAAATGCTATGGTGGTAGTTTTCGATTGATCTCAAACAAAGTAAGAAACATATGCTGATAAATAAGAAGAATAAGTTGAAGAAAGAGTTGATATGCAACTAAAATTAGAATCATATCTAGAGGAGATCGATGTTTGGTGGGGAAAAATAAAGAAATCCAAAAAAGTGATACATGATGAAAAAATCTATATGAAACCACCATAAGAAGAGATGTCTGATTTGACGAATGAAATGGAAAATCATAATACTTCTAGGCTAGAGAGATCATAAAAGGTCGCTGAAAAAAACTCATGGTTGAAGAATAGAAAAGGGAGATCGATGGCCTGAAAAACACGATGAAAGATCAAATAATGCTTATCAATGAACATGGAGAAGATGTATTCGGTCTACAATGAAAAATAAATATCAAGAAAAACTATAGACTCCTAGTATGATACTAATAAATAATATCATTCCGTTGAATAAAAATTGACATATAAAGCATAGTTTTTTAGCACAAAAGAGGAAATAATTATGTATAGATGGTAAGGATGATGTCAGGCTTGACAAAAAATAGAATACCTTGAAAGTTGAAATCACACCACAAGAACCCATTCTAAGATTGAAAGTTGATTTGGGCATAAAGTTGAATTAATATATTTGGATATCCCAAAGGGTAAATATAAGGGCTGATGTGACTCATAGGAATTCAACTTATACTAGGTTTTATTATTGGGTAAGGATGGGACATTCACAGTTTGTGTGTTCCAAAGACAAGATATACATAAGGGCACAAGAAAAATGGTGGAAACAAAATAGAGATCGATATTATAGAAAATACATTGAGTGAAAGTATTTTTTTGTGGATAATTTGGGCACATGTATAAATATTGTACATCAACCTTGCAGTGGAATGTGCCAAGGAAAAATCAAATCCGTCGTAACCAGAATATCAACAAACCAACAAGTGATTTGAAATTTCAAAATTGATCTGCTTCTCTGTAGGATTAATCCTATAAATCATAATATGAGTAAGCTCTTTATTTCCAATCAATTATAACTATGAAGTCCAAAACTTGGATCAGGAAGAAGGGAGATTAGAAGGAAGTGGTTGTAAAAATTTCCCTTAAAGTATCAAATCGTTGTCACATACAGATCCTTGATAGTAGTTGTACATCTCACATGACTGGTAGTAAGTATCTTGTAACAGACATAAAATATGACAAAAAGGAGTAGTTATCTTTTTATATGTTGATAGAATAATGATTATTGGATCAAGAAATGCCTGGTCTGGTGGGAAAGAGAAGAGATGTGCCAATGTCTTGGTATTAGAAGGCATCAGTCACAATTTTCTCAACGTCAGTCTACTATGTAACTCAGGGAGTTGTATAAGATTTACTAAGAATGAATATTTCCTCAAAGGAAGTGATGATACAGTTTTCCTACAAGGATAAATTACAAAGGGAAATATCTTCCTTGTAAATGGATAAGAAGTTATGTTCTTTTTATCCATAGAGGTGGAAAACAAGTTATAGAATAAACAACGGGGTCATCTATTCCATGCATCCCTAGAAGATCTCATAATGAATGATACAACTAGAGATCTCCCCATTCTATCACATGTTCATACACAAACCCGTGATTCTAGCTAACTTGGCAAGATCATTAGAAAGACATACAAAGTGAAGGAAAAGAAGTCAACAAGTGTGATTGAATTGGTGAATAATGATTTTTGTGGACCTATATCACCAAGATAAATTAATGGAATGAGATAATATGTTATGTTCATTGATGATTATAGTAAAATTTAATGGGTATTAATCATTTCCCATAATTCCAACACGTTCAGTTTCCTAAAATATATCCTAGGGAATTTGAAAGGATTCATTGTAATAAAATTCTGAATTGTCGACTGAAAATGGAACAGAATTCAAGAAATAGTATGGAGGAATACTATATCGAGAAACCTAAGGTAACACATCAGGTTTTTTCAATAATAACTCCCCAATAGAGTGGAATTGTTTAATGTAGAAATTGGGTCATCAACAACATAGAAGGAATAATCCTAATTAAAAATGACCCACCAGAGAAATTTTTGAAGAAATTATTTTTGTCATTGGTATTAATTTCTAACAGGTATCTATTACCCCTAAAAGATAGAAAGGCTCTGTACGAGATGTGGTATAGAATGAATCGATCAATGAAATAATTTGGAATCTTTGGAAGCATGTTATTCACTCTCAAAAAAGAAAAACATTGGATGTTTTAGTCACGATGAGATGAGGTCATATTACTTGGATACTTAAGAAAAAGAAAAGAATAGAAATTCTTTAACAAGAGGCAAGGAAAGTCATTTGAGAGAAATGGTGTTAATGTTGTGGAAAATTAATTGAATACTCAATATCATTGTGAATTGTGTCTTGATGAATGTCATGATGAAGAATGTAACATCGGGGGAACAGATGTAGTAGATGCTAACTCATAAGAAGATGCCTATGGTGAAAAATAATTCAACTCTGTACCTACAAAGAACCCAAAGAGTCAATATGATGTTGACTAGCATAATATCATTAGTGATTAGACAACATGATTTTAGATAAGAAGAATGAAGTTAGTACAACAAAAATAAATCTTATCTCAAGATGAACCTAAATATTTTTCTGATGCAGCTGATGATTAAAATAGGGTTTTGGAATTGAATAAAGAGCTAATCCAGATTTAGAAGAATAAGACTTTGAAGATTGTATTGAGTCCAAAAAATAACAATGTCATCGAGACTAAATGGGTCATTCAAAACAAGATGAATGGAGATGGAATAGTGATTTTAAACAAAGCATGGCTAGTGTACAAAGGATACTCCTAGTTAGAGGGTATAGATTTTGATGTGACATTTTGACCGATTGCAATGTTGGAGACAATCATATTATTCCATTCCATTGAATTTCAAATAAAGTTCAATGTATTCCAAAAAGATGTCAAATAAGAATTTTTGAAAGAGGTTTCTGGAGGAGGAATTTCATATTGATAAGATATAAGTTTTTCTCATTTGTGAAGATGCGAAAAATGTTTTTAAGTTAATTAATGCAATATATGGGCTAAACAAGAACCAACATCATGGTATTTGAGGATTTATCATTATTTAAAGAATCTTGGTTTTCACCGTGGTGGTGTTGATTACAATATCTATTTCAAAAACTATACTAATAAAAAATGATTGTGTGGGTTTATAGCAACAAAATAATATTTTTTGGATTAGATAAATCTCAATGTAGAATGTTTTATAAATTTATGAAAAGTGTGTTTGAAATGTCAATTATAGGTGAATTTACATTTTTCCTTGGTTTACAGGTAACACAATTATGTAATAAAACATTCATTTCTCAATCCAAATATGCCAAGGAGGTTCTGAGAAAATTTGGAATGGAAAATTCCAAGGATATAAAGGCTTCAGTTGCTACCGAGATGAATTTATCAAAATATGATGATAGAAATGCAGTTAATATATAATAATATATAAATATTATTGGATATTTACTATATCTGACAATACCAAGACCTGGT
This sequence comes from Viscum album, assembly GCA_963277665.1. Classification (NCBI taxonomy): domain Eukaryota; kingdom Viridiplantae; phylum Streptophyta; class Magnoliopsida; order Santalales; family Viscaceae; genus Viscum; species Viscum album. The sequence continues at coordinate 1,956,731,618 of OY728143.1, read as the reverse complement.
ATTTGTTTCACCACATTCTATGCAATGCAATGTTAAAAAATCCCATGGAAATTCACGTGATTGAAGTGAAAATAATACTTTAGTATATCAAAGGAACTATGGATTTTGGTTTTATGTATAACAACAAATCAAATCCAGAGCAGTTGGGATATACAAATACAGATTGGACAGGTTCCACATTTGAAAAAAATAAACATTGGGATAAGCTTTATATCATGGTGGATTGTGTATTTCTTAGATAAGAAAGAAGAAGGATTCAATTTCATTAATCACCATAAAAGATATGTATATTGCATCCACTCAAGAATGAAAACAATAATTATTGATGAAGCAATGACTTGATGAAATGGGATTTGAAGTGTAGTCTCTAATCGTAATACTATGTGATAATTCATGATCTATAAATATTTGAAAAAATCCAGTTCATCACTCATGGACAAAGTAAATTAAGATTAAATATCTTTTTATCAGGGAGAAGGTGGAGAAATGGCTATTGAAGTTAGTGCATTTTCTTAAAGAGATATGGGTGGAATACATTCTAAAAAGGCCTTACCCAAGGAAGGTTTTTAGAGACATCGACTGGCTCTAGGAGTCCAGTTGACTCCCCACACTTGAAAAAGTGTGGATGTGAACCACCCCTCTCCCTGAGTAAAGAAGCATTTTCCCGAATTTACTAATATATTTCTCTACTCTATTGCATACCACAATAGTGTGACATTGGGATTGGGTGAAAAAGGGTGAAAATGTGTGAATCTTAGTGGGTGAGAAACTGTGGACAATGAATGGAGAAATTTCCTAGAAAAGACATGGGGAGAAGGTGACATCTGAATCAATGAGATAGGGGGAGAGCAATGAGTTAGGAGGTGTAGGAGTTATAAATTTGACAAGGGTAGAAGTGATCGATCAAATAATATATATCATGATAGTTATGTTATGAGATGAAATAGGTTTATTAGTATTTGTATGGTATCGAAAATTAGTGTCATAATTGAAGTGATTTGTTGAGGGTCTTTTTGTACATATCTTGTTTCGCAAAGAAGTCATCCAAATATAGAAGAGGAATGAGTATCACGAAGAGGGTCTTCATGAATTTTATTTAACAAAGTCATGAATAATTTGGATCACGCGATCTATAATTACAACTATCTTAGAGAATAATAGAGGTGAAGATCATTGCGAGGGAGCTTTGTGGAGGCGGCAGAAAGGAAGTTACAGAATGATCAGTGACTACAGTGAGTTATGAAATCTGAAAATTTCTGTGGTGGTCCACGATATATAGAGATAATTTCTATAAAATTTTGGACCATTGATATTTGATATGACGTGGCACCAACTATTCATGGAAGGATCCTGAGATTTTGGAATCACCTATATATAGACCTCGACCCCCTAAGAAAAGCAGAGAGTTAAAATGAATAAACTATAAGCTCTTATATTCTCAATAAGATTCATAATTCCGGAAGAATCAAAAAATAAAAAGAGAATTTGTAGAGGAATTTGAGCTATGAGAAATTAAGACACACCATGAAGGACAGTTCATCATTTAAGAAGATGTTCTTTTCGCAATGGATTGTTTAGCTTTGCAAAATCGCAAATATGAGCGTGAGATCTATGAAACAGTGAGGTATAGGATCTAGAGAACTATGCGATCTAGTGAGCTCTAGGAAATTTTGAACATCACAAAGAGTTTGTAAAATCTCAAAGGCTTATTTTGTCATTTCAAAAGTGGGTACTTCGAAATGGTAGTGAGCTATGAGAAAGTGTTTCCAAAGGGATTCCCAGTGTTTAATGGAAATGTGTTATTCATCTATGGTAGAAAGTGGAACTTCAATAGAGCATCGATCTATAGTTTAGGATGCATGTATTCATGTATATGAAAGGACCTACTGGTTTATAAATAGTTATTAGATATTATGAAGGAGTATTGATCTCTTTTTAGTTGAGATAGTAGTGACATTTCAAATTGTGATAGGTTGTAAACTAGGTGGGATAGTGAGGTCACTCAAAACATTGTAAAAAACACTGTCCTTATAGCATATTTGGTACATCATCACATTGCCTGTGTATTCTCCTTGAACGTATCCCAAATAGGGTGAACCAAGTAAAATTGTTGTTTGAGGTGAATCCTTTAAGATTTGTTCATACTATGAAATTGGAAGGGAAAAGAAGAATGTTTTTTCTAACAAAACAAAACAAGATCCTATGGGGTAGTTGTTTTTATCTTTATACACTTTTTCACACCTAGGGTATCTAGCCTAGTGGATCTAATTGTTCCATGTATGTAAAGGAACTAAACTACTATACCCCCATGCATTCTTTTGTATTATAACTAATATACATCTAAAAGGATGTAATATCCATGTATGAGAAGACTTGGTCACTATACGTGATACATTGTAACTAGTGATAATGTAATAAAATTACCATGAACTCGATGATCCCATAGTTACTGTATTTACATTTCCTTGCCATTTCATCTAATATATCTATATTTTAACCCCCAGAAAATTCATTTTAACCATAAATTTAGTAAATGGTTTCTTATAGTTTAACTATTAATTTTAAAAAATATATTTATCCCAAAAAAATATTAATAATAATAATGATTCATAATGTTGGATCAATTTTATCAAACTCATTTCATAAAACTGGTAGAATTTACTGTTAAATTAAACCCTAAATCTGATAAAAAACCATTTTTTAATAAATTGTATTGTTATGAATAATGTGTTTTTGTATAAAATTCAACATAAAATTAATTATAGTGATCCAAATTTAATTTATCATAACATAATTGATTTTTTTAAAAAATGTAAATAAATGAACATTATAAATTCATTAAACCGAAAGACAATATTATTAAAAAATAGTACATTTCAATATTAAAAAAATAATTTTTTTTTTGAAAAATAAAATAAAAAATTCAATCAAAGATAATTTTGATATTTTAATTTAAAAATTTATTTTAATTTATTAAAATAAATTTTATAATATATGAAAACTGTTATTTTAATATAGGTTCCCAAAATATAATGAAACCACATTTCAAAAAAATATAGTTTTTATCATAAAAGTTAATTCATTCTTCACAAATCCATAGAAAAAATATTAGAATAATTATAAAATATTTCACAAAAATAATTATAAAATAGTGTCTAATTTAGTTTATTTTGAAAGAAACACATTTCTTTTATTAAAATGCTTATTCGAAAAGAAATATTTTATTACTTTCAAATGATTCTTTATTTCAATTTAAAATCAAATGATACCATATGAATTTATTTTATACATGTGTTAATTATAATACTTTCTTAATATAATTAATCCAATTTTAACTACTAATTAAATGTATTGGATATAATTTTATATAATTTTAATATTTGTTTTGACTCAGGGTTGAATGTATCAGAAGGTATTGAAATGATTAAAATTATTTTAAACTAAATATATCAAAAAACATCTGGGTGTAACCTTATTCTACATAAAATGAAATTTCTACATCAAATTTCATTATTATAATACTGAAAAATATCATTATCTCCATTTCACCATGTCTATGAGCTCCAATATATCTTCTTCTAATAACTCATTCCTATAAAGAAATATAACTAGGTGAGTATCCTTCTTCCATAGATAAGTATCTCATTGATATTTTTAAGATTTTTTTCTTTATATGAAATATCATGTTCTAATGGATTGAGACAACGTTTTAGTATATTTGAAGGATATAGTATATAATTACTCAGGAGAGATATATAAAACACATCATGAATACCATAAATCTCTAGTGGATTCACAAATATATAAGTTATCATCCCTTCTCAAACAAGAATATATAGGAATCCAACATACATAAGGAACAAAAATCCTTTATCTACAAAACTTATAACTTTCTTAGATGAATAAACTCACATAAATAACTTCTCAACATATTTTAAATATATATAAATCTAATGAATATCATCATAAATTTTCATCCATCCTTGAGCTTCCCTGACATACAATTTAATGGCTCTAACATTAACATTCATTTCTTCAACATTCTAAAGCCCCGATATTTTTATTTCACTAACTTCATCCAAAAAAGTTCGACGTGGAAACTTTATTCCACTAAGGCTTTTTAAGGGGAAACATGAATTAATTAGGGAATGTAATTGTTCTTATAAAATGTGACTAGAGGAACCTAATGACCCCCCACCATTTGGCACAATAGAAAATGATCTAAAATTATCATCTATGATTTGAAAGGATAAAAAATAAAACATATTTCCAAGGATGATATGTAGTATAGAAGAATATCTAAATATCTAAAGAATTGTAAAACGTATTCCAAAACATTAATGTTACCCCAAAATAACAATTAGATACATTAGATTGTAGTACACCTTGAACCCTAATTACATCCTTAATGTATATTCTGGATAGTTGATCAAGAGATAAACAATATATGATAGAAATGAAGATCTCTGAATTTTCATGGTGATTGACTATAAACCAAATAGAATTTTGGCCTTTAGAGGTTTTAGGGAGACTGATGAAAATTTCCACAGAGATTTTTCTCATTTCCAATAAGGTATGGGTAATAGTTTTAACATCTCCTTAGACTTTGTTTCTCTCAAATTTATCTTTCTATCTTATCAATCACCAAGATACATATTGAAAAATATTTCCCTTCATTATATACAACTATAAATACTCTATTATATGTCATTACATATTTATACTTCTAGGTTTAATAGATAATGTTTATCTATAATATTCATAAAATATCCCATTCATCAAATATAGAATTGATAGGTCAAAAACATGGTTACAGAACCTTTTCATTCCATCATAGTCACTGTTAAACACATGAAAATATCTCAAATTGTTTTTTATTTTGTATATTTATTCTGAACCTCCTTAATACAAACTTGGTTATATGGAAAAATTCTTATTTGAGAAAGACAATATATACCTCACTCCAATTTGTTTTTTGGATAGAAACCATTTAAATATATAATTATATTATTTTTATGATAATAATCATAAATAATATTTAATGATCATTTTAACAGAATACATCATCCAACTTCTTCTCTTTCCTATGGTGGTAATTTATTAAGGAGTCATAACATTTAATGAACTCCAATTATCATCTCTATTAAATATTTAACTCTATCATATTGAATATATACATTAAAAGTTTATTATCAGTATATATATCACAAATTTATTTATAAATATGACTGCTCCATATATTTAGTGAAAAAATTACCATTTCTGTTTCAAAATCATGAGAAGTGTAAATTTACTCATAAACAATTAGCTAATTTTGAGGCATAAACTATCACTTTATCATTTTGAATGAGAAAGAATCCCAACCCATTATTTAATGCATAACTATATACTTTAATCCATTCTGTATTGTGTGGTGAAGTAATTGAAGTTTAAATGTAAATCATTCTATTTATTTCCTTGAAATTTAATTTACATTATGTTGTCTAAAAGATCATATACCCCTTCTCTGTTAACTTGGTGATTGGATTAGATAATTGTGAAGCACTCTATAAAATCAATGATAAGATATAGATGAACTAAGATAACTATGGATCTTATTTAATATGTGATTTCTTTGAATTTTCTCAATAATATCCTTAATTTAAGTATCCACTAAAATTTCCCTACATGATATTAAATTACAGATGAAAGAAATGTTCCAAATCCAAAATTCACACTTGGTAAATTTAACATACAATTTTTCATCCCTAATGGTATTAATCACAATTATCAAGTGATATTAAAGGCCTTATATTGTATTTTACAATATAATAATATCATATTTAAAGGATACCAAAAACATTTTCAGTTAACCTCTAAAGTCTCTTTTCATTAAATTCATAAAGATTGAAGGGGAATTTGTAATAATAAATAGAATATCTATATATACATATATATACCTAATATATAATTCAATCATGGGTATAACCTCCTAATTATCCTTAAATTGATGATATCCCCAATAACATTGAGTCTTTTAAAATTATTGAGCTGCACACATTTGATAAAAAATCATCAATTTGGGTAGAGGATATTTTTTCCTGATAGAGACCTTGTTTAGTAAAAAATGGAAGAATCATAGTTTCATTGGTCTATATATAATCATAGTCAAAGGAATATTTACACACCTATTGAATGCAATTGGAAAAAAATACCTTATCATGTTTCTCATGTAGTTTGTTCTTTAATTCCTAAAAGTCAATCTGTGTTATTCTATATAGATTCTTTGAAATAGTTACAGCACGAGGTGTGAATTCTATTGAAAACTGAACATGATGATATGGTAGAAGACTAGGAAACCCATTCATAAAAACATCAAGAATATATTAGACAATTATTATATCTTCGACTTTGAGTTCTCCCCAACCATCTCAGTTAAAAACCCCTTATTAATAAGAATCAAGACCGTATAATGGATTCAAATTCCAATGGATGTTCATATATATCATTTCACTAGGTGATGATCATATATTGGTTCATGATACAAAACACAAAATATCATAATCGATTATTTATTTGTTGTTTATATTGATAAATCAAATACATGACTATGATAACATAAAACTTAACATAGAAATAATAAGAGGATTTGTAGGAAACACATTCCCACAAATTTTTCTTATTCAGAAAAAAGAAATATTATTCAGTTTAAACGATTTTATTATAACTAAAACATTGGTAGAAATTACTTGAAAAATAAATCAAATGTAGTAAAAACGTTCTTAATGTTTTCAGGAAATCATAGACAAGGAATAGAAAATATTTTTTTCCATAGAGAGATATAAATTTTATTTTCATTGAAAACATTAATTTTGTATCATGATTACATAAATAGAGGAAAATGAATAGAAAAATTTTAATTTCCATAAAAAACTAGTGGATTATAAAAATCATGAAATTCATTTGTTGTATTTAAAAACATTTTCCTCAAGGGAATAATAATAATAAATAACCACTATTAATTATGAAATTCTTACATAAATCCAATAACACATTGGAAATTTTTTAATCCTAACTCCCAAAAAAGAACCAAACACATATAATTTTTTAAATTCTGAAAATTTTATATGAATTATCCAATACTTTATTCATTTTTATTATATATATAACATAAAGGAAAGAAGTAGTGAATTTTTCATGTCTCCCACAAAAATTAAAGTGATATAAAAATCCCTTACCTCAGGTTTGACTTCCATCATAATTTTTCAATCCTATGGTATAATGAATATATATTTATTATAAATAAATTATATTACCATACTAATATATATAATACTATGTATTCTTTTCATATGACATTTTATCACCTATTTATTAGCAATAATTTATTGAAATCAATGTTATGGTGATAACTACTTTGTTTTTCATTTGTGTTTTGGTTTGGTAGTTTTAGTCCATCTTCATTGATCATGGATCCATAATTTTTATAATTCATTGCACTATATAATATATCATATATATTAATTATGTAATATTTATTGTCATCTATAAAATGTGTATTCTGAAAAATGATTACACCATTCATGGATTTGATGTCGTTCGTACGCGTGAACATTGTTTCTATTTTGCTAATGGATGGAATAAAAGAATATTCAAGAATAATTTTTATTTAAAAAATAAATTTTATATCATATATAAGATAGATATTAACTAAATTTATACTTATTACACCCATGTGAAAAAATGAAACATGTTTTACATCGATTTGTAGAGGATGTAGTACACACATACACATGATTGACAATATCATTTTTAAAAGTATTAGAAGTTAAGATAGATGATGTGATATTTAAAATTATAGAATTATAGATATGTTATTAATATATTTAATATAAACTAGATCCATAATTTTGTCTATTTTTATAGGTGATTTTGGAAAATGAATTACGTTGGTTCCTGAGGTAGTTGTACACTTTACAACTGATCGACGATTTCATTTCCCATTTTATTGAATATGCGATGGGTATAGGTTATGATATTATCATATTAACAAATAACTATATGTAATTTAAATTTATTATTTTTTCACCATTTTTTATGAATATTTTATGGACTTATTAGAAGAAATAAATATAAAATAATCGGTTATGAATGAAAAATCTTATTCAGATAACCTCTTTAGGTTTAGAAGTGATGCCTTAAAAGGATGGGTTTTTATCAATCCAGAGAATCTAGTTCTTAGGGAGGGATTTATGTAAATTATTTGGGTAGATACTGATTGATCCAAAAATATATTGAATTAACAAGAGGATAGGATCGAGGTTCCCATTTATAATTGTGTCGAGTTAGACACTTGTATTTGTTTAATGTTTTCAAATAAAATTTTGTCATTTTCTTGGAAAAAGAAAAAAATATTGTCCAATTATAAACATTTTATGATATAAAGTATAAATATGGATATAAAGAAAATAAATGTTTTTATGAAATTTCAAACCTTTTAACTATACTTTAAACCATGGAATACCAATTTTAACCTCAACTGTGGTAAAATTTATTTTATAGTTTTTATTATTAATTATGAACAAATATTATTCTGATCATGTTAACTAATATTCAAAATTATAATTAAATATATGGAATCCATTTTATCAAATTTAATTCAAATAAGTGTTGTAATTAAATTTGAAATTAAATTCTCAAACAAGTTGAGAATAGGTTATGGAAATTGTTTTCATAAATAAAACGTTTTTTCTATAAAAATTATATAAAAAATTAATTGAAATTATATAAAATATTTTAACCATTAATAAAATGAATATATTTTTATTTTAAACCCATTTTTAAATAATTGTAAATTTTTAAATTCTTGAAATGAAAAGAAAATTTTAAGAAAAATATGTATTTTTCAGAATTCATAAACATATTAATCATTCCAAGAAATTTCCCACAACTGAAATATAAAATAATATGAGGATTTTTATTTCAATAATGATGTCAATTTGTTTCAAATTTTTTTAATTATGTGATAAATTAATTATAAAATATATGCATAAAATGATTAAAAATTGTTAATTTATTGAAATATAGGTTTTATATATAAATCTAGATTTATTCTTATCTCATGACTAGAAAAAAATATTATATCAATTATGAATCATTTCAATTTATATATAATATATAAATTTATTTAAAATAATTCAATAATAATGATTTATTTAGTTTATTAAGAAAAAAAATCATTGCATTCATTAAGCTATTTAGTTAAAAAAATATATCATTTATAGTAAAATTATTAGTTCGTATTTTAATTAATAATAAAATGATAAATAATAATTTAATTTATATATTTCAAAACCATAATGTTTTTAAAAATATGTAATTATTTTTAATTATTTGTATTATTTATTATGACAAACCAATTTATCCTTTTTGATTTTATGATAATAACATATTGCAGATCATTTAAACTCATTCTTGTTTGTACCATAAGCTATCGAAGTATTGAAATTTATTTTAAAAATATATATGATAAGTTATTATGGTGTAAAAACTTGTTTAATATCATTAAAAAGAAAAACGATTTATTAAAAATAAATAATCCAGATGAATGAAAGTATGAGGATTTTAATTCATACAAGGACATATGGGAAGAATTCATGGTGGTAGTATTGTTGAATCATTTATAAATGCGGTCAATGTGGAGTAAGAATAAAAAGTATAAGGAGTAGAAAATATCTGGATTGAATTTCAGTTTGTTCTTAAATAAATTAATTTGTATATAGTAAAATCAGTGTAATTAAAATTTTTGGTACATGAGTCCAATTTCTACGAATAATAATAATGAAAAAAAATTATGGATTGAAGGATAATATTACAAATCATGAATATGAAAAAAAAATCCAAAGAATATTATCGATCTAACGATCATTTTTTTAGATAATGCAATGATCATTGATAGATGGGTGTTTATATTGAAAGGAAAGTATAAAAAGGATATCAATATCAAAGGTGAATTTTTTAAACGTATGATAATTACAGATAAAATTAATGAAATTTATAAAATTATCAACTATATCATATGATAAATATTAGTAGAAGTTTGGAGAGTCTTCAATGAATACCTAGGAGTAATAATTTTTTAGAAATCAATATTTTATGGTATATTAGTTTGTGGATTTGATGGTAAATAATAGTGTATTAATGTTTATCTGTAAATTTAGGCTATTACTTTATATATAATGGTATATTGTGAGAGACATAATTAATACTAAATTAATAAAAAAGAATCACAATATAACATATCATTTAACTAATTCCATTGTGAAAATATAGTCTGTTATTAGATAGATTTTTATTTTTATTAAGGTAAAATTTTGGTCATTGAAAAATGTTAAAAAAAGTATTATTATAATGAATATGATATAGGGTATCAACTTTTTAATAGGGTAACAAATGATAATAGTGATATTGAAGAAAACAATTAGATCAGGGTCTAACTTGGGTGTATGGATTCAGTGCAGGATAACATTGCTTCTATCGTGGGCAATTATGATTTCATTGAACCAGAAGATATGATTATTTGTATTGATCCTAAAATGGAACACTTGAATCGAAAAACTTCTATAAGAATATTTTTCATGGTGACATGCACTGGATATGTGACTGGAATAAGAACCGGATGTCCCCCTCTCAGTATACTCTAATCTAGTGTCTCTTATTGAAGAAGATCCTGGTGGATATAAACCTTAAATGAGTGGAAATTTCTCTATGATCTAAATGTTTTTAGGCAATAAATTTGTAGAGTATGTGAACCGTTTGTTCTGGAGATGTAAAATTGTATTCACATTATGGAAACATATACTACAGATTTTTTATATCCAAATCCAGTGAACATACTCTATCTGTTCTTTTGTTGTGGAGATGTATTAGACATTCCATTCGAAACAAATTATGGTTCTTCTTTGAGTAGAACATGATGAAATAAATCAAATTATACGAAAGAGTAGGCATTATTCAGTCCACAATAGTGAGTCATTCAATGTTATAGCTTCTTTGGTGAGCATTTATTGTATAGTGTAGTCATCAAGAAACTTCTTTTGAAATAAAATTTGGAAGATTTTTTGCAAGACCCTATTTATAGGATATATGAAATCCAACACAAAAAAAGACTTTAATGGAAACTCAGGTATATCAGATTATGGAGTTATCTTCTATGAACATAAAACAATATGATTGAATACTTGAATGGTCCATTTTCAAATGCCTCTGTATTGGAATCAGAGATGATGGGCATGATTATAAAAGTTGTTCTTTATCACAAAAGAGTGTGGAATATCATATGGTTAGAATGTGAGTCCTTCATTCTCGTGAAAGAAATATAAAGAGGTAGGATGCTCTTATCAAGGATTTTTACTACAAAATGGGTAAAATTATTGGATATAAATTATCATTTTATTTAAATTATCACTCAATCTTTCACGGAAGTGAACTATATTACTGTTGGGCTTGCAAAAAAAGGGATCAATGCAAAAATATGTCTCCACTCAACCATTTTTTTCAGATGTCATGCTTCCACATTTCATCTTTGACAAATGTAAAATTCATTCATTCATAATTGTGTAATTTTGTTTTGAATTATTAAAAGTGACATAGTGATAATTTTTTCAAAAAAAATCACATAAAACTGTACATTATTACTTTAAATCATTCCATGGATACACTCTCTAGTTAGTTTAATTCCTCTTCAACCCTTTAAAGAAAAATTATCATCCATTATATCACATAATTCAAGTTTATTGAAATATATGGAAAATGTGATAAAAGGATCCAACTAAATTTTGGATACATTTTCCATTCATAGATATCCTATAAAAATAACTTTATTCATGAAGAGGTATTATATCTGATGTCATGTTTTTAGTGATTTTAGATTTGATGTCTTTCTATAGTGTTGATAATCCTCCATGTGCTGATGCTCATGCCATGTTCTCTAGCCTATACATCCTCAAAAACATAATAAGCCTCTTATTAGTGATTCAATATAATTAAAACATGGTCATAAATTATAGATATGGTCTTTCACTAATACACTTTTCTATAGCTTATATAAATTGGAAATGTAGTAAATTTCATTACAGGAATATTTTGATTTGACACAACTATCTAGAGGGAAACAAGGTAAAAGACATCACGGCTACTAAAGGAGATGTAAAACATTCTCGTTAAATTTTCCATTATTTAGGTTCTTTTCTATTTCAGTTTTACACTTCTATTTTGGGTAATGTGCTAGATCGTAATCACTTTATTCCACTATGATCCATCCATTTGTTTTCATTTTTTGGATTGATCTTTCAATTAAGAAAAATTAATATTTTACATTAGATCTATATTGAGGATACTTTATTATATTTTCATTTTTAATTTTATCTATTTTATATATTTAAAAAAAATATATTTATTTTTAGACAAACGTTTTCTTAAAGAACATTAAAATTAGATGGAAAATTAAGAATATATTATAAAACATCCAAAACATTTCCCAAGTAATGAAATTATTTGAAAATCTATATAAATATAATAAAATATCTATCCATGTCTTCATTGATTAATGGAAACACTTATTATATCCACAAGTCATTTTTTATATTAATATTTTTTCATAACGCGAAATAAATCCTACTAGTTATTAAAACCATTTCTCATAACTACAATCCATGGAAATAATAAATTAAGTATAAAGTGTATATTTAATACTATTTTCATAGTAAATTTTTTGTCCTAACCACCATGTATCCATGAATACCATAATTAACCAATAATCAATTAAACCATTGGTCTTTAGTAAAAAATGAAACACTCCGATCTTGAAAATAATTTCTATATTTATGATGATTTTTCCAAAATATTCATTAATTATTCCTAAAAATTAAATGTTTAAAAACATTTACATATGTTTAGAAGATTATATATATCATAAATGTTTTAGAGAATAAATTAAATTTTTTAATAAACTTTTATTTCAAACAAAATTTCAATATAAATTCATAACCATCAATCTAGTCAAATAAAAATTACAAAAAATAATTACCAACACTGATCCACCGTAGAGTGTCTAAAATAATCTATCAATAAATAATACAATAAATGATACATCGTGCCTCATTAGATTTAATAATAGTAATAAAATATTAACAAAGTAATCCTTACATTTTACAATGTCATGATATACATTTTCAATATACATAATAGGGTATATACGTTTGGGTTGAGGTTATAATTTCCCAAATGGATTTCCCCAAGGTCTCAAATAAATTAACATTAATGGAAAATAATTAATAAATATATAAATTATACTTTCATCAAAAAAATTCAATATTATATTTCTATTTTATAAACAAATAGTTCTCATTAGGAAAAAAGTTTTTTTTATTTATCAAGGAAATATTTCAACTCATTAGAGAATTTTAGAATTCATGATTAACCCTATCATATTTTCCAATAACATAATCAAAACCAAAATAATGATTTATATATATCATATAAAAATCATAAAACATTTGATTCCCTCGAAATGTGTATTGAAATTATCTAAAGTATATGTATTATTTACTTTGTAAAAAAATGAATTATAACCCAAGATATTTAGAGATCAAGAAGGTAGGTTACAAAGATATCTTGACCCCTAAGAAGAAACATTCTCTTAGGAACATAGTATCTTCACAGAGGTAGATCATATGTTTCCTATGATTTTATAATGATCATGTTAATTACCCTTGTACATACGTTCTGGTCATATAAATCCTTTTCAAACATCCCATATTATCATGTAAACCTCATATGATATGTCTGTAAAATTAGAAGAACCTTCGTCAGATGAGTTTCTTTGATATGGTGACATTTAAACAAATAGATCCCAAAAAATAACAAAAATATCCTTATAAAATAAAATATTGAAAAAAATAAGCTTCATGTGATGGAAGTTACATTGGTTTTCAAACAAAGGGATTGCATGGATCATATGACCAGTTCAACAGTTAACTATGATTCCTTTTCAATTTCTACCATGTTGTGTGAATGTCCATGGGCATGTCACCTTAATCATGATAAGTCCATTAAATATGTCAATTTTATAATTTGATTCCCCTTAGAATCAATAAAAAAGTAAAGCGATGCTATGTGACGCTGATCACTCACCATCACGACATCCATTATTGATATCTTGATAAAACAAAGATAAGAGGAGTGAATGTCCCTAAAAATCCTCTCACACCGTAGTGAGATCCAATATTGATTATGGAATTCCCTAATGGACAACCAACAAGAAAATGTAAAAGATACTATAATATAGAAAAGAAGAAAACTGGTAGAATCCACAAGTGAATGTAAGTTACATTGTTTTCCAGGTGAAGGGTTGATGTGGTCCACTTGATCAGCCAACTGATCACAAAAAATCCCGACAGACATCCAAAACATGTCATTCAAAGGACACTAATCAGGTCAGCTTTTTCATTATATAGATCTCAAAAATGTCCAATTTATAACACAATTCCTTAATAAATAATCTATGATAGATTTACATATGCTTTGTAGAATTAAAGATCAAAAGGCATAATCCTTATGTAAAGTACAATTATCTTATTTTTCATTTGAATTCTTTCCAATGAAGAATATTTAACCACATGAACATCCCAAGACATGACTCTTTTGATTACATGAAATCCTCTTTGTGAGACGTCTTGACATCATGAAGACTCGATAACATGTTATCCTAATATTTAACGACCATTCAAATGACAATTTTATTATCTGAAAGCAATTTGAAAATATGTGAGTCCAATAATTATTATCGTTATGGGATGATCTCACAAACATTATTTATCATGAAAAATAATGATGATTCTATTTGAAATATCCCATGTCTTTGTATGAGGGTTGGATAATTGTTTTAGTTTTAATGCTTGTTCAAGATCTAATGTCAGTACCCAATGTGATCATGGGTGTATTGGGGGTGTATGGGAAATTCATCGATCGTAGAACCAAATTTTATAGGAAGAAAAGGAATGTCACATGATTAGTGGAAACCCTGCAAAACATACTGCACGATTTTGTTCATACATGCGTGGAATGTGTAGTGGGATTTAGGATACCACATTGTTTGAGTAGACCATATATATTAGAAATGTTTCTATGTGAATTTTTGTAGAACCTTGAATTTTTTTTGTGAAATAGTTTGTGCACGGTCAAAAAATGGTGTTCACAGACTGTGCGAGGTTCCCCTTGAAGCAGTAAAGGGTTGACTATGGGAAAATGCTTTTTCCAACCCTATGGGAAAAACATGAAGCCTGTTATTTTGAGAAAAAATGGTTGTTTTCCCCAAAAAATGTTTAGAACCTAAATATAATTTTATTTTTCCTCTTTTTGTTAGTTCCTCATTCAAGGGAGATCACCTGAAGGAATATCCATATATTTTAAACCTAATATTATAACAATACTCAATGTTGAAAATTATTGACCTTGTTTGATTCATTTCATTGAGTAATCAATTCATTTTTTCCCATTATTCTATTTTCATGACATTGATAGATTTTTTTAGGTTAAAACTAATATTCATTATTTCCAGGTTCATTACTAATTCATAATTTTTTTATTTTATTCTATGTTGAATCAGATGAAGATACTATATGAGAATTGTATTACAGACCTATAGTAGGTGGTCTATAATTGACCATTGGAATTTGGTACTTTATATTCTAGGTTTCAATTGTGCCATGTGCTGGAATTTCCAACGGTGCCCTGATAATTAATTGAATAATAAAATTGATCAAATTGGAACCCTTATAGGTCTCCCTTGAGTAAAAATGAGATAGTTGGAGGTTGTTTACAAAAAAACGATATTCATGGGTTGTGAATCTTCATATGCTTATTTTGATACAACACATTGGATGTGTGACTGATTTTATACTTAAAGGGACCCCATTTGTAAATGAACTTTACTTAATTTAATTGAAATGAGATGTTAGGAAATGGGTTTCCACCTTTGACAAGTTATTCATGAAGTGAATTGTTTAACTATTTAAATATTAAATGTAATATGAGTGCGTAAACTCCTAGGATATAATGGATTTTGAAATGATCAATGAAATTTGTTGAATTTTAATGGTACTGGATTCCTTGGTTGGTATACCTTGGATCCTTATTTCATTGGATTCCATGGATGATTCCCTCGTGGATCTTGATAGTGATAGTCAACACCTTGGATAAGATTTATCCTTGGGTATTGAATTCATATCATTCTTTGCTCTTTTCTAGCCCTTGGATTTAGATTTTTTGGAATCATAATAGACACAGTCTTTTGAAATACTCATTGGATCCCAATCCAATTCTAACCCTATTTCAATCAAGATTCTCCTATGTATATATAAAGATTTCATGGTTCACAATCTATTGGATTCAGCCCCTTGGGGTATGAAATTTATGATTGTATTGATCCACTATGGTAAATGCGACACATATGATTATATATCTCCACCACGGTAAATTGATATTCTTATTTAAATGTCTTTCCCATGGATGATATGTTATAAATGTATTAAAAATTTCCATGGATAATATGATATACTGAGTATACGGCATGGTCATGGTATTTAATTTGGTTTTATTTACCACAACCTTGTTATATTAGATTGAATGATGTTTTGTACGAAGCATTGTTTTGATAGACAATTAAACTCTTCATTCATTACATATTCCATGGGAGCATGTTCAATTTTTCGTATACATGTGATATAAATTACACACTACATAACTTGCCTTTCATAGCCTAGATTTTTTTTGGACATCGTTGGTGGTGGACTATTAGGATTTTTTCTTCACACCATATCTCAGGCCATTGTTGGGTACCCAGAAAGACTATATGGATGTAGATAGGGATTGTTGAAAGTACCCACAATATGATTCTTTAAATTTATCCACTCGTCGAAGTAGGGGACAACATGACCAAGTTGAGGCACATGATGCTACCTACAAATATATATTTTTGGTAATTTTGGTATTTTTCAGGTGTTGTACTGGCTATCAGTATACATATTTTCATGATTTATCAATATAGAAAATATGATTTTGATACTGATATTATATTTTATGTTGTTTATATATTATTGTATTGGATTTTTATCTAGTTTCTGATGAATATACGACTTCCACTATTAAATGATATGTTTAATATCATTGTGTGATACTCCGACATGTTGGAATTGTAGGTTCTAGGAATAGTGGAAGATCATTGGTGGGTGTAATCAACTTTAATTTTTTCCTTTAATGACGTTTTATCTGAGATCCTTCAAGATAATAAAATTCCAGATCTTTAGAATAGAATGAATAATGAAGAAACGAAAGGAGTCCTGGAACCATAGATAGGATCATTAAAAGATGGTTATAATTAATTAAATTAAAAAACAAGATTGACCTTGATGGAAATATCTCTCCATTTATGTTTACGATCTTGATTCTATGTGATCTGACATTGTGTTATAGAATCCAAATGTAGGATTCTTCTAGTGGCGATCCACACAATCTCCGCGTAACTCTGGACATTGCCGAAGAGATATTTCTTTTCTAGCATGGAAGAACCTTCACCTATGATACCCGCCTTCGATCACCTTTATCTAGTGGAGAAGGATCTCTCTCTCCTAGTTTGAGAGAATTTTTAGAAGAAAGGAATTATCTCTTGTCTTGAGAGCTTTATCCAGATCCATTGTTCACAACCATGGAAAATGGATTGGCTAATGAGAATTATATAATTGGAATTTTAATTACTATAAATAATAAATGAATTAAATTACTGATATTATTTATTCATTTCATTTAATTCTTAGTAATACCCCATGTCTAATAATAACAATTGACTATTATAATCACTTAACATGCACCAATCGAATTACACATAATATTATCTAATTAAATAAGTAAAATTATTTCTCATAAACTCCCATTAAAAATACAGAGCTTGTACTTTTATTTTTCCATTCTAATTATTTCATCCACCACATTCATTAGACCTTGAATAATGGATATTTACTTCCAAAAATAAATATCACTACATTACTCACTAATAAATAAATTATTTCTCCCACAATATATTCACTCTAATAACATGTTTCAAAATAAATTCGAGCATGCATCCATAAATAATTATTAATCCAGAATCAATAATAATCTTTATTCGACTTCTTAAGTTAATATTTAACTATGATACTATGACACACTTAGTGTGTGATCCTCTAGGCCTCATTATTAATGGCATTAGGTGGAGACTGCCTAAAGTCCACGGTTAGAATTTAGAAACACGCCAAGGAACCCATATAGGAAAAGGTTAACCCCGTAATGATGTGTCACATCCTACGAATGTTTACCATGTAATGTAATCCCTTTTTCATGATATCTCAAATCAAGAGGGTATAATGATAGTTCAATCAACCCATGTGCTCAATTATTCTTTCTTTGACATTACATAATTGAACTCTCCCGTTCCTTACTTTGTACATGGAATTATTTAGGCTATATCAATTTGGTGGGTCTGAGATGTGTACTTCCGTTATGGAATAGAGGGGACCAATCCCTTCTCACAATATCTATTAGTAGTATAATACTCGTGACGCACCCAACATATCATACCTCACTACGAATAGTGTGTCCTCATAGTTCTCTTCAATATATCTAAGTGCACGAGTTGTAATACCCATTAATAATAATCATAATGTCTAAGGACCAATACACATGTCCGTAGATAGGAACATCGAATGACACTTTGAAATGTGGATTTCCGGCTGGTGGGTCTCGTTGTCATAATATCCTTGTAGATATTACCAATGGCACACACCATGTGAATGTGCCTTAATGTTTTATGAGTCCTCACCCCTAATGGACTATATTTTTTGTGTCTCTTAAATAACATCATTTGGACATAGAACATATATTCAAGAACAATGTTATGGAACTTCCATGTTCTCATCACAACATTAATCCACTATGACCCTTTAATGTAACAGAAAACCATTGGACATAATCACATGAATTGTCTCGTAGAAGAACAATCATGATGTTATAAGGTATTTATTAATGAATAAAGTATAATGTAGTTGGTTAGAGGCCACTAACTCCAAAAGACTACCACTTAGACTAGACCCAAAAGTTAACAATCTTTAACCTGCTAGCTCTCACATGATATTAATTTTTCTACTGAGATATGCCATTAGTCCTGGTGTCTACCATGTTCTCTTCCGTGGACACTCTCCTCCCTGTAATGTCAACCATTTGATAGAAATCCCTCAAAGGTGATACTTCTGGAGTTTTTTCTTTCTCCATTGATGTGACCTTGGTTATTTTGAAAGAGCCACCACTATAGTATTATCACAATAAAATGTGATAAGATCTTTATTTCTAGGCACCAAATCATGCTCTTGGAAAAAGTTACGAATCCAGATGACTTACTAGGATATATAAGAAGCATCTCTATATTCTGACTCCACAGTAGAATTGGTGGCAACTAGTTTCATTGAACTCCTCCATCTCACAGCTCCTCCATTGAGACAAAAAACAAACCCAGATTTTGACTTCATATCATTCTGATCTATCTGAATACCATCATCAACATAACCTCATATGAAAAGCTCCATGTTTCCTCAATAAACTAGGATCATATCCTCAAAAAAATCAGATACATAATGATTTTATTAACATAATTCCAATGATGTTCTCCTAAATATGATTGATATCTGGATATAATGCTCATTGAATAGGAAACATCATGCCTGGTACATAATAAGGAATACATTATGGATCGTATAGATGAATCTTAAGGGATCTTACTCATTCAATCTTTCTCCTGCAGTGTCTGAGGAATCATTTTCTTAAAAAGATGTATGCCATGTGACACTAAAACCAATCTCTAATTGGATTTTTCTATACTATGTCACTTTAGTATCTGGTCAATGTATTTACCCTGAAATAGTCCAAGAAGACTTTTATATCTATCACGAATGATCTTAAGCCCTAGAATGTAGGATACTTCACCCAATTCCTTCATGAAGAAACATTTGTTCAACAATTCCTTAGTTAATTGTAAGGCTGGTACATAGTTTCCAATAAGTAATTTTTCATCAACATTTACTACTAGGGTAAAAACTATATACCCTTTAAAAATCTTATAAACACATGGAACACATTCATTTTTAATGAAACCAAATTATTTTATGGATTTATCAAATCGAATGTTCTATGACCTGGATTCTTACATTAAAACGTCGATGACTTTTTGCAACATGCATACCCTTTTGGCTTCACTTGGTGTCATAAAATCTTTGGGTTGTGTCATACAGAAATATTACTGATTGTTCCCGTTATGAAATGATGTTTTTACATCCACTTTCCAAATCTCAAAGTCATGGTTAGCTGTTATGGAAAGTATGATTCTTGTGGATTTAAACATGGAAACTGGGAAGAAGGTTTCATCATAGTAAATTCCATGATTTGTCTGAATCCTTTATCCACTAGCCTCTCTCTATAGGTGCTAACCTAACCTTCCATGTCTAGTTTTTTCTTGAATATCCATTTGCTTCTAACAGGCATTACATCAACTAGATCATCAACTAGAACATAGAAGTTGATATGATACACCGAATCCTTCTTAAAATTCATAGATTCTAGACATCTTGTAGCTTCTGAGCATTCTACTGATTCCTTGTTGGAGAGAGGTTCATAATTTTCCAAAACAATATTCACCATCCTCATGGACTATCAAACCAAATATCTTTGGTTCCATCACCTCTCTTGATCTCTTACGCAGTACTTGTGTTTCTAGAACCTCTTCCATGGGGACCTGTGAAATTTTTTCATGTACCAAATGCTATGTGTCTTGATCCTTAACTTAGTCAAGTGTAATCATTGTCCAATTATACTTTTTGAAGATGTTCTCCCTCTCATGAAAGATGGCTTGTTTGGCCATAGTCACTTTCTATTCTAAAGGGTTGTATATAAAATATCTTTTTGTTTCCTTAGGATATCCTATAAAGATATACCTCATGCCACGAGGTTCTATTTTTCTACATAAGAAGGCCTTAAAAATGCCTCACATATCCATACACGTGTGTGTGATAAAATGGGTTTCATTCCATTCCATAACTCAGAGGGAATTCCATTTGCTGCCTTACTTGGTAATAGATTTAATTTGTATGTTGTGGTTTGTAATGCATATCCCCAAAAGTATAATGGATGATATGCATGACTCATCATAGACCTCACCATTTCTAACAAGGTACAATTCCTCCTTTCACTAACACCATACCACTATTGTGTATAAAGAGGAGTGAGTTGAGATAGAATCTCAAACACCCATAGAAGATCGATGAACTCCTTGTTAGGATATTATCCACCTCGATCCGATCAAAGTTTCTTTATCTTCATACAAAGATGATTCTCTAATTCATTCATGAATTCCTTAAATATATCCAAGTACTTTGACTTATATCTCATTAAGAAAACATAGCCATATATAATCAATTCATCAGTAAATGTAATGAACTAAGAATATCCACCTGTATCTTCTAATGGAAATGACCCACACACATCTGTGTGCACCAATCCTAGAATCTCTGGGGCCCTTCCAACCTATCCACCGAAAGGCCGCTTAGTAAATTTACCTTTTAAAAAAGTGTGACATCTATCAATTGGTTTTATATTAGAAGAGTCTGAATAGCCAGATTGGTAGAGCATTACCAAGCGCTTCTCGTTTACATGACCGAGATGGTGATTCCACAACTGTGTGATGTATGAGTCATGTGAGTTTGATTCGTTGTCGATTGCAAACCCTTTGTTTTCTTAATTTAATACATATAAACCATTCTTTAAATGTGACATACCATAACATACATTGTTCTCATAATATATGCAAAACATATTTCAAAACATGAATATAAATCCATCCATATCCAAACCTTATAAAGAAATTATGTCTTTTAACACAAGGCACATAACAACAATTATGTAAATCCAAAATCACCCTAGTTGGCAATTAGAGGTGGTAATCGCCAATGGATAATGCAGTCAGCCTCGCACCATTGGCTACTCAAAGATCCGCATATCCTCTAGAAATCTTTTAAAATCTACTTTGTTCCGGTATCTGAATACATATGTGAGACCCAAAAGTTGTATCTAATACCCAATTTGTAGAGATGGAATGATTACACTCGATAATGAACACACCATTATAGTCCCCACTCTTCTAGGTGTAGTTCCTCTTCGAGTGGACTTGTTTTCTACGTGAAAAACATACTTCCTCCCATTTATTGCCTTGCCTATGGATCTTACCCTTCATGGAAGGATGTTTCATGGGGGCTTCAGACCATTTATAAGTCATTGGAAGCTTTTCATTGTCCTTTTTTTATTATTCACCATAAGTAATGTGGGGTTTTCATGCCCCAGGTCATTGTCTACATGAAGAATTATGTTCAAAAGTTCTGATAGACTCTTCTAATTGATTCTCATGTTGTATTTGACAATAAATGAAGAGAAAGTCCTGGGAAGTGATGATATGATGAGTTCAGTACGCAACTCATCTGAGAACATAATCCCTAAGATGTTCAGGAATTCAATGTAGACAATAAGCATGATTACAAGAGGGAAAAATGGTGCAGACTCTCTAGGAATGGTTGTAAACAATGCATTTGAGTTCTCATATATCTCCTTTCACTATTTCTCGTGATAGTGATCCTTAAGGTGAGATATCATGCTATACACATCAATTATTTCATGTTGATTCAAGATCTCATTAAACATGGCTGATAGTATGAAACACTATACTTTTGTGGCATCATCCATATGTTCCATATAGAGAGATAGTTCTCCATCACTGGTGTATTTTACAAGAGAAATTGAAATAGGCTCTTCCAGCACATACAATTTACTCTCGTGGCAAAGGGTGATGTGTAAATGCCTCCTCTATTCGTGGAAATTTGTGATGGGGAGAGGGTTTACCTTATTATGTATGGTTATCAATGATATGTTTGATGTCATTTACCTTGTCATTTTTACAAATAAATATGAGAAAAGGTTTATTACTTTATCATGATAAAACTAAGGCAAATAAATAATTTAATATTTATTAGTGTCCCACTATTTTATCGGAATCTAATAGCCCTCACTATTGACATTGGAATACTCTATTGCCTGAATATTCTATTGGAAAGGATCCATATTACCCTTTGAATTACCCCAACTAGGGTTGGTCAAGCAACTTTAAGTATTTCAGGTAGGCATTCAAAATGAAAACATAATTAACTCACAGCTACTTGATCTGTTGAGTGGACTCCCCAATCCGGAAATCCTTTTATTTTGGATTTCATCAACTTTTTCATCTTGGACACACCTAGTCCTACTATGGAAATCAACCCTTGATGAAAACCTAGTCAATTCAACCCAAAAACTTGTGTTATAACTCCATGATAATTTAAAGCACCCAAACAAGGATTGTTCAAGCACTTTGAACTATAGTGTCATTCTAACCACGATTATGGAAGGCTATACAGACATAATATTTTCTTGGAAAAATTTTATCTTTATACATAAATTTCCATTTTCTTATCATTGATTACATTCTTTTTAATATTAAGTAGGATATAATTTAGTGATTAACTATGTCTACGATAATATTTATGCATAATCCGGTCTTATTCTAGTTCAATCTTTCATTCTTGTTTAATTAATTTATTTTGTGATCATGACAACACTCCCACAATAAATAAATCATACACATGATAGAAATAAAATAAATGGTATGATCATGAGCTTTTTCTATTTTTTAGTTTATCTAGCAGTTGAAAATCTAACCCAAGACCAAGGGGAGAAACACCCTGAACCATTTGGGTTAATGTTTATAGTTTTCTACATATTCACTTTTGTATCTCCTTGGATTGGTTTCACCATGGATCCTACCACGAGCCGCCTCAACTATCATGGGAGCTACATCCATTAAATATAATTTTATCTCACACATAGGTGAGGGGTAAAACATGGGTTTACCTAAAAGAATCCTCGGGCATGAATTCCCTACATATTATTGAGGAGAAAGCACTCAGTCTTACAAATGTAATATAAATAAATTTAATGAAACCATTCGTATATAATGGCCTATGCCTAGATCTTGATAATCCATACATTCAATGACAGACATGCATAAATAAAACTAGAATTCAATTATTTAATCATTCCTGTTTAAGATAAATCTCACTTGAATCAATTAATTATCTTTTATTAATCAATACATTTATCTTAAACCCTTTTTTGAATTTCTTTTATATTCTCATCCATTGTAAATTTAAATAATTAAATTCATTTAAAATTATCTTTGTATGTAACATGTACCTTTGAAGAAACACATTGAATTCCCATTCATAACTACCCAATGAGTAGAAATGAACATTACGCAGATATAAAATTAAAAACACACATATATAACTGCTATCATGTGTTGTGCCTCAGCCTTACGCCTGTACTATTTTGACACGTCTCAAGGGTTTGTATAATATAATAATAACTTTTAAAAAATCTGTGTAATTTGGATGAGTATAGGATGTGTTGTTCTGACTACACGGAGTGTACTTT
The DNA here is from genome assembly GCA_963277665.1 of Viscum album. Classification (NCBI taxonomy): domain Eukaryota; kingdom Viridiplantae; phylum Streptophyta; class Magnoliopsida; order Santalales; family Viscaceae; genus Viscum; species Viscum album. Next base: position 1,956,706,985 of record OY728143.1, on the reverse strand, counting down.
TGATCATCATCTGTCTGAAGTACACACCCGGGGACCTGGTGTGTAGATGTACATTGGAAATTTTTCAGATTACATTGCGTGTTCAATGGGACACATGCCGTGTAGTATCTGTGTTACACGATTTCCAGCCGGGAATCCATTTACGAGGTACATGGTCATACCCTAACCGGACTAGACTACACACCATGTTCAGTGGACCACATAGTGTGTAATCTAGAAACTGTGTTCCACCTATTCTTGGTCAACACACGGTTTCATTTTAGACATAGAAATACACCAACACACATCCTGATTTGGTGGACGAGTCTGATGCATTGAACCTAGAAAACATGCCATGTACATCTGAATACCCACCGTGTAATCTAGTGTTGGGCATCCAAGAATGTTTGGTACCTCCAGATGAGATACTCTATTTTATTTTAATCAATATTTAAAGAGAAGTCATATCTGAAAGGTGAACAAGAAATGACAGAGGTGGAACTAATCTCAAGATTCAGATTTAAAGAACTATTAACTTGAACTAAAACAACTAAATTATAAAAGGCATAAATTACCAATAGAAAAGTTGATAATTATAATCCCCTATATGACCCCTTGGATACCCTTTGTAGGCTCCAGGCGTAGTGGAAGAACGTTGGTGGGTGTACCCAAATTTATTTTTTTCCATTAAAAAAGTTTAATCCATGATCCAACATGATAATAAAACACCAGATCTTCAGAATAGAACATAGAATGAAATAAATAAGGGAGTCCTAGAATGAAAGAGAGTATCATCATATGTCGGATATAATTAATTTAATTACAAAACAAGAATTACCGTTATGTAATTCTCTCACATCATTGATGTTTGGAGACATTATCTAATGAAATCCATCATTGCATCGTAGAATCCATGTGTTGGATTTCTATAGAGGTTTTCCATACGTGCTCCACACATCTTTGGACGTCACTAAATGGATATTTGGGTTCAAGCATAGATGATCCTTCACATGTGATGTCTGGTTTTGATCACCTTGATCCACTAGAGAAGGGTATATTTTTTGTAGCGTGAATGATTTCTTAGATGAAAATAATACTCTATTTTCTTGAAAACTTTCTCTATATCAGTTTTTCACAACCACTTAAAATGTCTAGGCTAATGAAAATTAAATAATTGGTATTTTAATTAAATATAATAATAAAAAGAATTAATTAACTGAATGCATTTATTTATTTCATTTGATTTTTAGTTATAACCCATGTATAATAATAACATTTGACTATTATTATTACTTGACATGCACCCAGAAAATTACAACTAATATTAATTAACTAATTAAATAATATTATTTCTTATAAATTCCTAAAAACAATACATGAAGTGTATATTAATATACAAACATATACTTTTGTTTTTCCATTCTCTTTATTTTTTCGAACAGATTTATTAGACCTTGAATAATGGAAATTTATTTCTAACATAAATACCAATACATTAATCACTAATAAATATATTATTTCTCCCACAATATATATTTTCTCGAATAACTAGTGTCGAAATTAATGTGATCAGGCATCCTTAAAGAATTATAAAACCGCGATAAGGAATAATATTTATATAACATGTTAATTAAAAATTTAACTAAGATACTTAGAAACACATTGTTTGATACCCTCTAGGAATATTTCCCAGTGGCATTAGGCGAAGCCAACCTAAATTCCCATGTTAGCATCTAGCAACATTCCAAGGCACCCATAGAGAAAAAAATTAATTCCAAAATGACGTGTCACCTCCTACGAACTCTTACCATGTAATGTAATAACTTTTTTGTGATATCTCCAATACATTAGGTTTCATGATTCTGATAACAACCCATGTTCTCAATTATTCTTTCTTTGACATTTCATAATTGTACTCACCCATTACTTACCATGAACATGGATCAATTTAGGATATATCAATTCCATCAAAGGGCTTGAGATATCTAATGGCATGTATTATTTGTGTCCCTCAAATAACATCATCCCGCCGTAGAACATATATTCATGAACAGTGTTTTGGAACTCTTGGGTTCTCATCATAGTAGGGAATCACTATGACCCTTTAATGCAACAACTATCAATAGGACATTAACACATGAACTGTTGCGCAAAAGAACAATGAAGAAGTGAAAAGGTATTTATTAATGAATAATGTAAAAAGTTGTTGGTTCAAGGACCCCAAATCTAATAGGAATAGTTTCCCCGATGGCACACCCTATACCCTCCCTTCTATTTTACGACCATTGTAATTTTGGCTGATTCATTAGAGGAAATGTGAACCACTGAATCATGGAACCATTAAGTTGAACTTGGGTCAAGATGTCACAATATTGTATCAAATGTGTTTTATTTCGTTGCATTAGTATTTTTAAATAATAGAAAGAGGATATGGAAGAATTAAAATTTGAAAATAATTTGTCCCAGGGATTAGCTTACCCATGTTTGAGAAAAATACAAATTACCTCTAATGGAAATTTCTATTATCTATATTTTAATTGTTGTTGATGATTTATTTCCACTATTGTGGGATAAACATGAATTGTGATGTTATCATTGATATGATTGACAGTTTATTTTATTGCATCCAAGTGAGATGAGGGTAGGCCATATCTTGTATCATTATTGAAACATCATAGGAATAACAAGTCATACATTATTCAATTCAATATAGGATTCATTACTTTTTTTTCATGATGTTTTGATATGTGTTGTGATAGATATAATTGATGATTTTATAGATAATATGAACAGTGGTTAGGGAAATATGACTGGTACATATTGTGATGGTCCTAAACTAAGAATTTTTTCTATATTATGTTACAATAAACACCTTAATACTCAATTATGGCACATTAATTCCCTAACCATGAGTCACATGGACTGGAACATGTTATGATGTAAATTAAGTGGAACCCATGTTTTGATTCAAGAGGAGTAAGGGATCGTATTTATTTGAATTGGTGAACTATTTATTTCATCCATTTACAATGAAAATGGAAATAAATAAGAATTAAAATATAAATGAAAATTAATTGAAACCATGAAAATAGAGAAATTGACAAAGAATAGCCATATGTACTGGAATTAGGTAGTGTATCTAGGGATATTAATGACTATTTATAATTACCAGTCCTATATTTTGGTGTAGGGTGTGTGGTAGGACCTATTGGTAAGAAGGATTGTAAATATCCTATGCTTTTATCAATGTAATTTTGAAATGGATATTTTTTTTGTTGTGTGTTGGGCATTATGGAGGCATGACACCATGGTGACCTATAATCGTTCACCACGATGGTGTCATCGACCATGCTTTGGATGTGGTGGTCCACGGGATTCTTGTTGGTTCTCCTATCACGCCATCTTATGAAGTAGTGGATTTACTAGACATTGTTTTTAAGGCACAATTCCTTGAGCGGTTCTTACACTATACTTAGAATTTTTAGGGAGCACTGCATCATGCCTCATATATGGAAAAGATTACTTGTGTGTTCCTGTTGAAGCATTATAACACCCATAAGTTTTTTGGAATATTTTTTAATTAATTTAATCATTTTATATAATTAATTTCTAAAAATATTTAATATAGTTTTTTATATTAAAGAACTATGTTTGGTTTGTGTAAACTACTTTCAATACTTAAATTATCTTTCCCTATATAAAACACCAACATGCCTTCCATTATATGAAACACCATATTTACACAAATCATCATTTTATTTATATTATTATTTAAACAAGACAGTTATAAACCTGAAGTTATTCATAATATAATGAATTGATATAACTATATTTTATGTTTTATTTATAATGGTCTTATTCAAATAAAAAATATCGATAATAAAACATTTAATATTGGTAATGAAATTATAATTTTTAATAAACTATTTTCTCAAATGAACTACTTTTTATGTCCTTTTATGAATGATAATAAAATTAATTTTAGAAACTCATAGAGAATTAATTTGATAAAATAAGCATCATTTTGTCAAATTCTTAATGTAAAAATTAACTTATAGTGAATGTTTTAGTTCATTTCTATGAAACATCATTTTTCAGTGAATTATAAAGCAATACTGAATTTTATTCCTAAATGCTTATTCATATAATTTATTTATATTGTAAAATTGCTTTTTAAGTTTATTTTAACATTGAAATAGATCAATTATACATTTATGAGTCCAATTTAGGTCATTGAAATCATTTTTATATTGAATGTATATATATAATCTTAATGAACTTTAGAATATTGTCATTTAAAAAACAATGTTTCTCACAATTTCTATGAAATTAGTGTTGAAAATATTTTTTACTCTTATGTGAATTGAAATTTGAAAACATAAATACATTATTGTAATGAATAAATTTTTTTAGATTAATAATATCAACTTTAAATTTTAACATAATGATTAGTGAAAGTGATTAAAATTAGTTACAATGATTAAGGAAAAATTAAGCTTTATAAATGACTATTCCTTAAACATAAGGGTAAAAATAACATAGAAACTTGTAAAAAACCCATTTTATCGAAATATTTGGTAAATAACCCTTGAATTATTATTTTAATTTTTATGACTTTTTATGGTATAAAATGTGTACACCTAACTTGTTTTAAAAAATTCCATGTTCCTCCCCACCCTCCAAAATAAAAGGCCACCACATATCCCTCTTAGACCAACCTCTCAAGAAACATTGGCTCAACAAATATTGTTACAAATAATTCCAAAAAATCACATCCCTCAACCTATAATCGTACAATTGAGCACATATATGTCCAACGAATCCATTTGGTGAAAACCAAAAGGGGTTTACTGAAAAAGTGGAAACAACCATCCTCAATCTCTTCCATTTTATTTCTCCTTACACTATATCAATTATCCTTATTATAAGCTTATATAATAAAAAAATATCATAAAATTATTGATAATTATTCATATTTTGGAATAAACCCACACATATAAACACATCAGTCTGATTGGAAAGGAACTGATCATTTATTTGTACGACAAACTACCATCTCATGAAACGACGCTGTTCATTTTTCATTTAACACCTACCAGGGTGGATATTATGATGGAAAATATAATAATATATGTTATATATAAACTTTTTTATATTTTTATTGTTTCTTAATTATTTTTTAACACACACCTTTATACATTATAATTTGGTAAATATGATTTTGAATTTTGTGGAAGTGTGTACTACAACCTCTTCAAAGCGATGTGATATCTTTAATACTATAAATGGGATATATAAAGAATTTTTTTAATTTAACATAATAAATTTAAAAAAATATATGATGTTTATTACATAATTACCTTTCTATAAATATAATGCATCAATTTGTGCACACTTTTCATGCACTGAAATGTGATAACGTTGTTTGTGTACATGTGGACTGCTGCCTCCCCGACATGATGTGATTTTATTTACATAAAAGGAATTATATATATAAATATTAATTATTAAATAACATCATATTTTTTTTATATATTTATCATTATGTAAATATATAATATTACTTACCTTCTTTCTGAAAGAATCATTGAAAAGTGAGGAAGTGGATCTTGAATACGTATTGCCTACAGTGTCCCTGATTTCAACATTAGTTCATTTTTTGTAACCATATTTGTGATTTCTTTTAGAAGTATAATTGACTTATAAATATGTTAATTATTTAATTATTATTATTCTTTATATTTTTATATAATGACCCTTTGTCCATAGTTGACATGCCAAAGTTATTTTTTACAAATAAATTGAATTTGGTCAAAACACCTGATATAATATTAATTATTAAATTAGTTGTATAAAACATATTCATAATTGATGAAAAGGTAATAATAAACATAAATGTTTATTTAGGTAAATAATTATCATATTTTTATTATTTATTAACATAAAAACACCGATGGGAAGTCAGACTCAATGTAAGAGAATTTCATCTGACTTTGTATTTCCAGGAGTGACATGTCTTAGTCATCACTCATTTATTTTATGTGGTGTGTATACATCACATGGATGTATTATAGGATTATTTTAATTATATTTATGTTTATTTACATTTTTATTTGACTATATTTCATTCAATTGGTTTATTTTTCAAAATATATAAAATATGTTGTGTAAGTTTGTCTCAATATTCCTTCATCAAAAATCATTCCATGTTTTTCATGTATATTTTTCTATAATGTTTTTATACTACATTTGATATGTTATATCATGAATATAAATAATTATTTGGAATATTAATATTTAGGTCATGTTATTATTTCTATTTTATTATCATTCAAATTTTATAAATTTGTAATACAGTATTGATACAATCTCACCGCTTATGGAGCTTATTTATAATTATGATGAATCTATTAAAAACTATCTAGAGTTTTTGTACACTATTGTTATTAATGCTACATCAAAGTAGTGGTAACATTTTTCCACTCTTTTTTATAGTATATGGTCAAGAATTGTTTTTAGAATGTCTGAATTTACTACCATCTTTAGTTGGAAATCTATGTTCCTTTAAAATAATATTTTTTTAAAAATATTCCAAAAATAGTATACTATTCTCCTATGATCTTTAAAAAACATTCTAACAAATTTTCAATCATTTTAATAATTTTTTTAAAATGATTCTTGTTTTCATTTTTCTGATTTGGAACTTTTCTATACATTTTAGGGAATAAAAGGAATATTTGGCACATACAGATTTACTATCTGTCATTTACATCGTTCCATTGGAGCTTCCATTACAAGAATATAATGTTAATTTTTTATGAAAACTATTTCTTAATATTCTTGAAATTCATTATTTTAATGTTTTTTTGAAAGAAAAAGATTTTCAAAAATATTTAGTTTTAAAATTTATTTTAATTTATTTTAAATTATTATTTTATACGTTTTAAATGTATTTTAAATGAATTTATTTTCAAAATGTTTTCATGAATTTTTAATATTATTTAAATTATTTATAAAAAAAATATTTTTCAAAATGTTTTCTTGCATTCATTATATGTTTTCAAGTCATTTGCAATGAAATAAATATTTAATATTTTGGGAAAATTTTATATTTTTTCAAAGAAATTCGTTTTTGAAATGTTTATTAGATTATATTACATATTTTTGAGGAAACATATTTTCAAAAATAATTAAATCATTCTTTCTAATGATTCAATGTATTTCAGATGAAAATGGACTTCAAAAGGTCTTATGTTTTAAATTTTTTTCTCAAAATAATAAAGGATATTTTCCTCATGTAATTTTTTTAAAAGGATACTTCCAAATTCGTTATTATGTAAGATTACATTCATTGCTGATAATCATAGCTTTTTGGAAAATGATCTAAAGGTTCCGTTAATATTAGTTATCTAAATGGTTTTTGTTTTGATGTCATTATTTTTATGGAACTCTTTTATCTTTCGCAGGTTTTGTGCATCTGAAACCCATTAAACATTCATGGGTTGTATGCTTGTGAAACATATTTCTTTTCAATGGTTTACACAATGATAAATGACATTGAAACCGCTTCCCTTTAGTATGATATTATATGTTAAATTATTATGAAACCACTTCCTATCAAGGGATATTCTAGGATGAATTTATTATGAGAACTTATATTCTATATAGGTTACAACATGATTAAATATTCAAGTTACCCATTTCATTTACTGGGATATGATAGGATGATTATGAAACCCATAGATTTTTATTTCTGATGATATGATTACTTTTTTATTATCGTATGGAATAGGTATGAATGATTATAATATAAAATTTTTGGCCCATATATCATCCTCATATTCATTCAGTAAATATTTATATCTACTTAGATAATTATGGGAATAAAGTGGATAACCTTTATCCACTATTGGAATATGGGGACACCCAATCCACTATTGGAAGTTAGGGAAACCCCATCCCTTATATGGAAAGAGTTGCGACTAGTGATTGTGGTGTGTACAACCTAGTAGGTGAATCCCCCATTAATATGGAAGAATGGGAAACCTTATCTACTATGGTAAAATGGGGAACACTAATCTAGTTTGGGACTATAGAGAAACTCTATCCCTAATATGGAAAGGACAGTGACTCGGGATGGTGATGTGTCCTGCCCAGTACGTTCATTTCCCATGAAGTGACCTGATAAGTTATATCAAATCATGTTGAATTATAAGGAATGAAATTACATGTTTAAGTGTATAAAATAATTCTGTGTCTAATTTATATTTCATTCCATCATAGATTATTATCTTGTTTACCTTATGATTCATGTCCTATGAACTACTAATGGTTATGTTATGATTTGTGCTAATGATCTTTGACATGAAGGGTACAATATTCTTTTATCATGATCACGTTATCATGCACTTATTCTTATGTTAATTCTTATATATCTACTATATTTACCCTTACTTAGTTTCTAAGAGAGCCACTTTTTATGATTCCATTTAAATTTTTCCAAGATATATTTTAGATATTATTTTTCTAAGAGGGGTGGTAGGCTAAGAGAACCTAGTGAGAGATAATGTGGTTCACTAATGTACCGGAATTTATGTTTTCATATTTCCAATGTAATAGAAAAATGCATTCATTGGGTTCTAGTTTTTGTTATATATTAATTATTTTTAAAAAATGATTTAACCTCAAAGTACATTGTAAATGGGCTGTTATAGTTATTATCAGAACGAATCCATAATAACCATATAAAAACAAGGATGAAAATAAAATAGTGATATCCCTATGTATATTGCTAAAGATATGTCCAGCGATGTCACTAAGGATATGTATATTGATGATTTAACATTTAGGAAAATGTTATGAAAATTTCGTAATGTATTTTGTGAGTGTTTTCATAGAAATACATCCCAATATGGATACTACAAGTGGATGTTGTTTTGGAATATATGAACCTTGGGTATGTATAAGGATAAACCAAAATTTTCATGTATTGAGGATGTTTTCATGGTTTAGACATCCTATAAGTAATTTATTTTTGTGATTATTTGGTTTCTATCATGAAAAGTAATGATAACTCTATGATTTCTAGTTTTAGGCAATGGAAAGAACCAAAAGGATCTGAATTAATGTTTAATTTGATAGAAAAATTTCTAATAAAAAATCGAATGTTATAATCACTGGAGTGACGGATACTGTGATCATTCTTAATTAGTTTTCATGGAATAGGATTAATAATGTGTATCTCAACTAACTCTCAAACTCACCAAGGAAGAAAAAGAATAAGTTCACTATGAGTTTGGGTAATGGATACCATGCAATAGAGAATATTTATTTTCCTTTGTGTGAAGAATGTGCAATGAATCAGATAATATAATGTCATAGAGGAATAAAGAAGATGTTTTGAATTTGAAAAAGGACGAAAATAAGGTAATTATAATGGAAAAATTATGGGTTTTAGTCAATGAAAAAAATATAAATATTGGACTCCCTAAATCATAATCCAATGTTAAATGATTTAAGTGTGTAATGTATGGTCATTATGTAAATCAATGGACCAAATGGAAATCTCATGAGGAGAATCAACATGGTTTTGCGATTAATTATTATATTGAAGTTGATAAGGATACTGTAGTTGAAATGTGAAAGGAAAGGGTGTTATATAATGGAATGAGGCTTCTTCATTATGGATTTAATATGTAGTATAATAATTAATGTATTTATGTATTTGGATTAAATAATTATATTATATGATGTTGAAATATATTACTATTTTTAATTTTATTTTATGTATTTACCAGAATATGTTGAATTTTTCTTATAGACATGAAATCTGATTTAATTGAAAGGTGATATCCATGAAAAAAAAGATTACAAGAATTATATACCTTAATATTTTCCTTATGTTAAGATAATTTTTTATGTATAAAAATATTTTGGATATGAATATGTAAATTTGATGGTATCGATTACCTTGGAACTGATAAATGGTTTGATGAAAAAGTGGTCAATGTTATCATGGAAGAAAAATACCACTTCTTGGATTAAATTATTTTGAATAGTGATATTTTTAATAAGGAATAATTCATGTTTTTGAAAATAATTTAGGGTAATTCATGTTCTTACCATTTTTTAATAGATCACATGATGCTGGTATTCACTTGTTTGGTATGTGATGAAAAATGGGGGATCAATGTTTAGCTTATTCTGTGACATTATTTCTAATGTTTTATATTATAAAATTATGAAAGTGTTATAAGGTAAATAATTCATCAAATTTTTAGGTTTCACATTGGATGATGTTTTTTAAATTAACGTATTATCTCCCATTGTGTGGATTTATTATTATTGGATAATTTGTGATAACCATTTTGATTTGATAAATGGAATGACCAATCATTTAATATATAAACCTCATGATATAATAATGATTTGAGAAAACAATTCACCATAATTTATTAAAATAATAAATGAATGGTAAATTTATCAAGGATCGACAAAGGGATATGTTTTCCTTAAATAATGCAATTGAATCATTTCAGAAAAATTCTAAAAATTTATAAAAAAAGATCTAGATATAAAAATTTTCTCTAATACCATGTTTTTTTGAAATGATGTCTTTTAAAATAATAATTATTTTAAGACTTTGAGGACCTAACATTTCAAATTATTATTCACTTATTTTTGATTTATTAATGAAATCAATCCCTATTAATATTTACACTCTTCTTCTATGTCTATGTTTTGACTTCCCAGATATGTTATCCTATGTGGAAGCCTAGTTATTTGTTAATTTAGATGACCATTATGTTTCCTAAATACCATTTTAATGGATTTTTCAGAATTAATTTTTATGATTTTGGTTTCTATGAAACGATATTTAATCTATTAAAATAATGATAACCGAAACAAATTTAAATGGAGAAATTAATTTTAAGGGGGTAGAATGTAACACCCTCACATTTTGTAAAATATTTTTTGAATTAATTTTTTATTTATGATATTTTTCATTTCACACAACACTAAATAATGTTTTTTTATATTAATTGACTATTTTTTACACTACATCAAATACATTATTATATTGTGCTATATGAAACCCTAACATGGCTTGGAGTACATGTAACATCATATTTCTACAAAAAATAATTTTTATCATTATAACTAATAAAATGAGATAGTTATAACCTTAAAATTAAACCCAGTAATATTAAAAGAAATAATGAATTTTAAAATGTTAATTATAATTGTTTTATATTAATAAAACATATTGATAATGAAACATGAAAAACTGGTAAACTATATATAACTTTGAAAAATACTATTATCTCAAATGTACTATTTTTATGTCATTCTGTGAATGATAATATTATTAATTTTATATAATCATAGAGATTTAGTTTGACAAAATAAACATCATTTGGGAACTAAAAACATTAGAATTATCTTAATGTGACTTTTTGGTTTTTTTCTAAGAAACATTGTTTTTTGGTTAATAATAAAAAATTACAGAATATTAATCCAAACTACTTTTTTGAAAAATTTATTTTCAAATTTAAATATTATTTTATGATGATTTTATAGTTAAAATATATTAATTAAACAATTTTTAGTGCAATTAAATTAATTAGAATCATTTTTATGTTGAATTTTTATATAATATCATAATGTACTTGTAAATATTCTCAATGTAAAAACTCAAATTCTATCCACATCTGTGGGATTAACGTTAAATGTAATTTTTCCACTTCTGAAAATTGAATAAAAAATGGAAATACATGGGTATACTCAATATAATATTTATTTTCTAACATTATCAAATTAATTTTTTTACAAAAAAAATAATAGAACAATGATTGAAATTAACAATAGGGATTAAGGTAAGATTAAGAATAATAAGAGAATAAACCTTAAACATAATGAACCAAATATCCTATAAACATTCCCAAAAACCATGTTATGTATATATTTCTTCCATAAACATTACAATATTTATTTCTTTTGGTTTTTTATGACTTTTTTAGGTAAAAACATTGGTACACCTAACTTGTCTTAAAAAGGCCAATTATGTCATCTCCCTCCCCTCTAAATGGCCACCACCTATGCCATATCCTCGCACCACTGAAGACATGTTAGATAGAAAATGATCTACCCATATATCTCTTAAAAATACCTATACTAATTTTATAATCCTTAACTTCTTGAATATATCTGTCATAGTAATACCTTTTGTGGAAACCAAATGAAGTTACCCAAGTAAGAGGTTACATCATTCCCCATGCACATTAGTTTTTTTCACTTTGTACTCTTCAAATTAACTATATTACATGATTATGTATTAAAACAATATACTAAATAAACTGATATATTTTTATATTATAGGTTTTACCTATACTTTACCACACTTCCATCAAATGGGTGATAAACTTACTGTTTATGTGTACGGTGATCTGTCGCCTCACAAAATGACTTTGTTCAATTTTCTTTTACTACCTATCATTGAAGGAATTATGATGAAAAATATATTTATATATGTTATATATTATATGAGTTTTTCCATAGTAATTATTTAATTCATTTATAACTCAAATCATTAATCATTGCATTTTGTGTAAATAAGACATAATGTTTTTTGAAGTATGAACTACTGCCTCCTCTGAGCAATATTAGTCATTCTGGATATACATGGGATTTATAAAAGATGATTTTAATTAAATATATGTGACATAAAAAACATATATATTTAATTTATGAAATAACTACGTTTTTTTAAATAATATACATCAATATCTTTATTGTCCTTTTCATTAAATAAAATGGGATAATGTTGTACATGGATGTGTAGACTACCGCCTCCTATACAAGTTGTGATTCATTTTATGGAAAATTAATTCTATATATATAAGTATATATTATTAAAACAATGGTATTTATGAAATAATTATGATTCTGGAAATAAATAATATTTATAACCTTTTTTCCATAATAATCAATGAAAAATGGGAATGTTACTCTTTCGTATGTACAACCTACCATCTCCATGGTTGTGACGTTGGTTGATTTTAATAACCATATTTCTTGATTTTTTAAAATGTATAATTTATTTATAAATATTATAATTATTTAATTATTATTATGATGTATATTTTAATATAATGACCTATTTGACCACAGTTGACTTACAAATTTCAGTTTTGATACACAAACCGAGTTTGGTCAAAACACCCCACATAAACTTAATTTTTTGGGTAAATTTTTTTACAACATTTAAATAAATGATGTTAAATTATTAATAATCATGACAATTTTTCTTATGAAATTATATTATTAAAATATTTTTATTATATTGAAATATAAAGAGACATGTGACAAGTTGGACTCCTGGAAAGGGAGTTTAATCTCACTTTTTATTTCTGTGAGATACATTGATAATTCACCACTAATTTATTTTTATAGTGTGTATAATTTCCATGGATTAATTATATGAATATTATACATAAATTTATGTGTATTTTGGTATCCATTTTATAATATTCGTTTCATGGATAGTTTGTATCAAATGTAACAAAATAAGTAAAGTAATTGAGTCTCCATTTGTCTTCATTGAGACACATGCCATGTTTTTAACCTATGATATTCCATGACATGTATATACTCCATTGGCATGTTATATCATGAATCTACTTATTTTCATGATATTTTAATCTTTATTTTATATTATTCATTCCATTTTATTATGATTCAATGGTAACAAATTGGAAATGGATTATGGATATTGTCTCACAGTTTATCAGATTGTTAATGATTATGCTCCCATTGATGAATTATCATGATCCAACTCTCAATAACTCTAATTATTTTTATTGAAATATAGTTATTAATTTTATATACACGAATGTGTAACATTTTAACACTTTTTTGTACATATTGTGATCAAGATAGTGTTTTTTTTAAAAAGTACGACATTACCTCTCTCTTCCATCGGGAATATGTCTTCCATCAAAACAACGATTTCTGAAAATGTTTCCATAATTATTCAACTAATATATTAAAATATTTAAATGACATTGTTACCCATGTTTATTCTTCTTAAGAAAGAGTTTTTATTAAGGATTTTTTTGTATTCCGAACAATGATCTTTTAAAAACATTTTACTATTCAAAAGGAATGTTTGATATTTATATATTTACAAGTCGTTATGACCTTCATTCCCTTGACCCTTTCATTAAAATATTAAAATGTTTCTTTTTTCAAGAAAATTATTTCCTAATATTTTTTAAATTATTTATTTTAAACAGTTTTTCAAAGAATAAGGTTTTCAAAAATCAGTTATATTTAAAAATTGTTTTCATTTATTTTTAAAGGCTCTTTTAAAAGATTTATATGAATTTTAATGGAAATAGTTTTCAAATAATTCTAAATATTAATCAATATTTTTTCAAAATATATTCAATGAATTGATTTAAAAAATGCTTTAATTAATTCTTTATATGATTTTATAGTTTTTTAAACAAAAAACGGTTTTATAATTTATTGAATTTTATTTTATATGTTTTAAATTTAAATTTATTTCCAAATTTTTTCAATATTATTTTATATGTATTCATGGAAGAAGTTTTTCAAAGTGATATGAAGCCTTTTTTCCATGTTTTTAAATTATTTTCAATGAATATTTATTTCTAATGTTTTTTATTTTAAAAATCATTTTTCAAAGAAGAAATAAAATTTTCCTCATGAATTAGTTTAAAATTATCATTAAAAATAATTTCCTATCTATGATGACATCCATTGGTATTACTAAAGCCTTTCTGGAGAATGATATAATAGTTTTATACATATTATTTCTCTAAATGGTATATGTTTTGATGGAATGATGTTTATAAAACATGTTTCTCTTTCATGTTTTATATATTTATGAAACACATTTCTCTTTCATTGTATATGTACATATGAAACCCATTTACCTTTAATGATTTATATTCTTAGGGAACCCATTTTTTCTCAAATGGGTTATACCAAGATAAATGCATATTAGATCCTTTCCTCATCAATGAGATATACCATGTGAAATTTCTAGTAAACCAATTTCATATCACAAGTTATTATATGATGATATTAATATGAAACCAATATATTTATCATAGTTTACGATATGATTAAATTATCTTGATACACATTTCATTTCATGGGTTATGATAGAATGTTAATAAAACCAATTTATTTTTATGGGTCATGATATGATTAGTATTTTACTATATTGTGGCATATTCATGAATGATTTTATAATAAGGAGGGTGGGGTCTATATATCCCATCAATAAACTTGGTAAATATTTATATCTCACAAGATAATTATGGGAATCATGTTGATGGTATTAATCCACTCTTGGAAGTTGAGGAAACCCTATCAACTATGAGAAGATGGGGAAACCCAATCCATTATAAATATATGACTACAGTTGGGAATATAGGAGTGTCCAACATGGGTGGTGCAGTCACTTTAAATATGGTATGTGAGGAAACTTGATTAAATATGTGTTGTTGGGGAATCCTGGTCCACTCTAGGAAGATATGGAAAACTATTCCCTTAAAATAAAGGTACTAGAAATGGGGATGGTGGCATGTCCAACCTAAAATGTTCTATTCACATGATGTTCCCTGATAAGTTATGGAAATTTATATTGACCTATATGTACTGATATTATATAATAATGTGTATACCACAATTCTACTTATTATTCATATGTAATGATTTTATAACATAAGATCTTGTTTCCGTTATGATTTTTGTCTTATGAACTACTAAACATTATGCTGTGATTGTTGTTTATGAAATTTCATATGATGGTTTTGTTCATTTAATGTCCTAATAACATTATCATTCCATTATTATCATGTTTATGCTTACATGTCTCCCCAATTCACCTTTACATAACATATGAGCACCCCCCTTTTTAGGTATCCTTACCATGTTTATGAAGATATATTTTTTGATGGTTATGTATAAGAGGGGTTCACCTCTAAGAGAAAATAGTGAGATATAATGTATTTAACTCATCTACCAGCATTTAAATTTCCACGTTTCCAAGGGCACTAAACTAACATGTTTTTTAGGCATCTCTTTTTATAATGTATTAAGAATTATTACATTAATAATAGTCCATTATTGTTGGTATCATAAAAAGGATTTAGTGAAACCTTATAAACTATAATGAAAAAACATTAGTGGGATACCTGGGTATATTTATAAGGATATTTCTTGGGATGTCTCTATATATAATTATAATGATGAGTTACATTTAGGAAAATGTCATGGAATTGTGGAGAAGTATAGAGAGAGTTTTTTCTTTGAAATACATCTATATCTAGATGCTACAAGTGGAAATATTTCAATAAAATATGTTCTTAGGGTTAATAAGTCATAGAAGCTGTGTAATGCTTGATTTTAGCATAACTAGGTACATGAAAATGGGCCTACTACGCCCTTGGATCGACACTCCTAGTGGATATTCTTTGGGAATTCACAAACTCTTTAGAAACAATCATTATGGATTTCAATAGGAGATTACGTTGAATAGCCTTGGGAAAACCTAAAGTGTAATGATTTATAAATCATATAAGGAATTCATTTTAATGATTTTTAATTTTTCCTCTACGATATGTAATTCACATAATATATTTATGGTTTTAGTAATTTCTAGGATCCAAAATGAACAGATATAATTTTGAATCTGATAGAGAATTTTCTGATGATATGTTAAATGGTACGATCACTAGAGTGAATGATGTTGGGATCATTCCTAGCCAATTTTCATAGAACATGATTAACAACATTTATCGTAATAAAGTCTCTGATAGACAAAGGAAAAGAAATAATGAGTTCACATAGATATTGTGTAATGGAGACCATGGGGGGTAATATATTAAGTTTCCATAGTGTTAATAATAACGAAAGAATAACCAAAGTGATTCTATTAGTGGAATAATAAGATGTTTGTATTGTGAAAATAGAAAAAAAGTAACTACAAATGAAAAATGAACAGTTTGGTTAACCCCACAAATGGAAATATTAGTATCCAAAAAAATCATCGTAGGGTAAATGATTCAACTGTGGAATGAATAGACCTTAGGAAAATTGATGTCCCAAGTGAAGTGATCTGGAAGATAATCAACATGGTTTTATGAGTATTGTTATATTTCTGATGGTAATGAGAGTATAGATGAATTGGTAATGAAAAGTGGTATTATGTAATGGTATGAGGTATATGTTTCATCTATTAATGATTAAGAAGAATAAATGAAGTATTTCATTATTTGGATTCAGGAATTATGTAATATAATTTGTGAAATATATAAAGATTGTTCATTTTATGTTAGATATTTAGTAAAATAAATTAAATGGTTCAAATGGACTAGAAAATGGATTTTAGGGTAAATGCGATATCAATATAAAACAAATGATTAATGGAATAAAAACCCTTATTTTGTTCATTATGTTAAGTTAATTTTGTTTAGATAAAATATTTTAGATGTGAATATATAAATTAGAATGTATTGATTAACTAGGAACTGATAAATGATTAGTGTATAAGTAGTCTATGTTCTAATGGATGAATATTACACCTTCTATATTTATGGAATTTATCTAGTAATATTTGGAATAAGGAAGGAAAAATGTATTAAAATATTATTTATGGTAATTCAGGTTATTAAAATATTTTATAAAATACATGATGAAGTTATTCACAGGTTTTGTATGTCATTAAAATGGGGGATCACTGTTAAAAATGTTTCATAGTGATGATTTTAATGTTTTGAATTTTATCTTTTAAATGGTTAATAAGGATAAATATGTTTTGAAATTTTATTTTAAAATTAAGATGAGGTTTTTTAGATTAAATTATTCTCTCCCATTATGTGGATATATGAATTTTTTTTAAACTTATGGTAACCTTTTTTTAAACATATACAATATCCTATAATTTTATTTATTGATCTCAAGATCTGTTAAATCTTTTTGAATATAAATATTCACATTTATTTTTTAAGATAATAATTTTAATAGATATAGATCATTGAAAAAAAACATTGAGGTTTTCCTCAAATCATGAAAGAATATATTTTCATTAAAATTCATCAATTTTCAAAAATGATTTTGATATAAAATTTTTTCTCATTACGTTAATTTTTTTGAACTGAATAAATTTTAAATAAATGTAGATTAATGACATTGAGTTCCTAAAAATTCCTATGGTCATTTATTTTTTTTGTGATATTATACTCCAATCACTCCCTGTAAATATTTATACCGTTCTTCCATCTCCAGGTTTTCACTACCCACCCATGTTCTCCAATGTGGAAACATAGTTATATGTTACATTGGGTCTCCATTATGTTTAAAATTTTCCCTTTTTAAATAGTTTTTAATATTATTTTTTACATGGTGGGATTCTATGAAATTATCTCTCATGTATTAAACATTTTATAACCAAGATGAATTTCGAGGGTGAATTGTAGAATATAACACCCAAATATGTTGTAAAATATTTTTTTGATATTTTTTAATTCACCCATAAATGGATAATTTGTTTATATTAATGCATGAGTTTTTGTTTTTTTACACTACACTTAAGTCTTATATTATCTTGTGCTACATGAACAACTTACTTTTCTTGCGTTACACGCAACACTGAATTTCTACGAAATCCCATTTTTTTATTATGATTCTTTAAATAAAGTGGTTATAACCTAACCATTGAAATTTGTAATATAAATAAAAATAACTAATTATTTAGTATTATTTATAATTGTTTTATTTCAATAAAATATATTGTTTGTAAAACATGTAATATTTCTAGAGTCTTTAGATGTTTGAAAATTACTATTTTTTATAATGAACAGCTATTTATGTCCTTATGTGAAAAATAATATTATTTGTTTTATACAAACTTAGATATTAAATTTCATAATATATAATTAATATTTTCAATTTCAATTTCAAAATTATCTTGGGGTGATTGTTTGAGATTTTGCTGATAATCTTTATTTTTTGGTGAATAGTAAAAATATTGAATTTTATTCCCAACTAATTTTTTTAATAACTTATTTATATTATTAAATTAAATTATTATATTTTTTTAATGTCACAATTTGTAATTTATAAATATATTAGTCCAATTTATGTCATATTTATAATATTTATATTGAAATTAGATATGAAAGCATAAGGAACCTTTGAACATTCTTACACTAAAAACACGCTTTCTCACCATGTTTGTGGGATTGGTACCAAAATTAAAATTTTCACTTATGTGAATTCAATTTAAAAAAATTGAAATAAATGGTTGTAATTAGTATAATATTTATAGTATAATAATATAAAATCAATTTTATATCGAAGTAATTATTTAATTTCATTTAAAATAAATACAATGATTAAGGTAAAACATAGCTTAATAAGAGACTAAACCTTAATCTTAACGACGCCAAACAACAATAATCATTTCCAGCACCCATTTTATGGACATATATCAGAAATAAACCTTAAATTGGGGAATTTTATTTTATTTTTATGTCATATCATAGGTAAAGACGTGGGTACACCATCCTTTTAAAAAAAATACTGCGTGTGTCCCCTCCCTCCCCTATAAAGACCACATTCTCCCCCCACCCCCTTTATAAAACATCCCAAGAAAGTTTGGGTAGACCATTTCTTCGCAAATATATGCTCAAAAATCATAACCTTTACCTTGAAGATTTTTTTTCCCAATATCTATACATAGAAGCCATTTGGTGAAAACCAAAAGGAGTTTCCCGTATGAGGGTTAACAACCTTCCACATGCAATTCAATTTTATTTCTCATTACCATATTACAATTCTCCTCATTTAATAATTATATAACAAAAAAAATTATCTCAATTATACATTGATGTTTTTATATTAATGTTTATACCTAAGAATACACACACATCCTTCTAATGGGTAACGATCTTAACATTTTCGAGTACGGTGATCTACCGCTTCACAAATATAATGTAATTTATTTTTCATTTAAAACCTCACATGGTGAGAATTATGATAGAAAATATATTTATATAAATTTTATATGGTATTTATTATTTATTTATTCTCCTATTTTTATTTTACATCACATTAATTTATACTATACTTTTACCATAAATACGATGACATTTTTTTGTCGAAGTGTTGACTACCGCCTCCACAAAGCAATGTGATTAGTTCACACTATAAATTTGATGTATAAAGGATGGTTCAAATTAAAAATATCTAAAATATATATATGATATTAATGACATGATTATATTTTGGAAATTATAAAAAATAATTTTCATTATCAACCTTTGTAGACACTTGAAAGTGATAACATCCTTCATGGACGTGTGGACTACTACCTCCATGATGCAATGCGATTCATTTTACAAAAAAGTAATTATATATATAAATATATATGATAAAATAAAATTTTATTTGTTATATAATGGAAATTATTGAAAATTTTAACATTATTAATATTTTTTTCCATAAAAAATATTGAAAAATTGGAACTTTACTCATGCACACATACATACTACCATCTCAATGATTGTAACAGTGGTACATTTATCATAACAACGATTCCTGATTTTTTTAAACTATAATTGATTTATAAATATGATAATTATTTAATGACTATTATTCTGGATATGTTTATAAAATGACCCCATTGATTGTAAATGACATGCAAATATTGTTTTTGGCAAGAAAAACACATTAGGTCAAAAATCCAGATGTAAAATTATTTTTTTAAGTATTATTATTATACATTGTAATAATTTAAGTAAAATTAATAATAAAAAAATTTTATGAAGTAATTATATATTTAACCTATATTTATAATTTAGGAATATAAATGAACATGTGATGAGTCATAGTTATGGTTAGGGAATTTCATCTCACTTTTTATTTCATTATTGTACATGCCTTATTCATAACTCATTTATTTTTTGTGGTGTGTATAATTACCTTGTATGAATTCAGTAACTCTTATAATTATATTTATGGGTATTTACATATCAATTTTTTATATTTCATTCACGTTTTTGATATTTGAAAAGTTACCAGATAGGTGAAGTAATTTTGTCTTAATTATACTTCTTTGAGATACATGCCATGTTATGTGCCTATATTTTTTCACGAGGTGTATATATAGACTTTGAAATGATATATCATTTATCTCATTATTTTCATGATAATTATATATTCATGTAATTGTATTATTTCTATGGTATTCTGATTCAATGTTACCAAATTATTAAAAGATTATTTCAACAATCTTAATGTTTATGAAGATTATTTATTATTATTACACATTTGATGAAACCTTATGAACCATCACTTAAGAAAATTTATGATTTTTCATACGTTATGATTATTCGTGTTATATCTATGTAATGGTACCAATTTTTCACTCTTCTATACTTAATATGATTACATTTTTTAGGATATCTGAATTTACATCTCTCTTTAGTCATAAATAAATGTTACATTAATAATTTTTTAAAAAAAACATCAAAAATATATATACTATTATCAAATATTCATTAAAGAAATTTTTTAACAATGTTTTTCTTTTTTTTAAAAATGGTTTTTATGAAGGTATCTTCTTATTATTTTCTAGATGTGGCACTTTCCTAAACATTGGAAGATCCAAAATAAATACTTGGCATGTACAGATTTACCTGCCATCATGATCATCATTCCCTTAAAGATTTATTTATATGATTAAAAAGTGAGCTTTTTAAATAATTTATACTCTAATATTCCAAAAATTCATTATTTTAATATTAGTTACAATGATGATGGTTTTAAAAAAAATGTATGTGTCAAATCATTTTTTAATTATTTTCAAATCTCTTTTATAAATTTAAAATATATATTCATAAAAATTGTTTTTAAAATGATTTCTATATATATTTATAATCAT
The DNA here is from genome assembly GCA_963277665.1 of Viscum album. NCBI lineage: Eukaryota > Viridiplantae > Streptophyta > Magnoliopsida > Santalales > Viscaceae > Viscum > Viscum album. Next base: position 1,956,685,027 of record OY728143.1, on the reverse strand, counting down.
TAAAAGCATTTTCTAGGAAATTGTTTTTACTTTTTTTAGTATATCATTATATTTTTTACATAGAAAAAATTTTGAAGCATATTTTAATATTTTTCAAGGAAAATGGTTTTTGATGTATTATCAAGCTTGTTTTTTTATGTTTTCAAGGAAAATTAGTTTCTTAATTATTTTATGCCTTATTTATAATAATCCACAGTATTTTAAATGAAAATGAATTTCAATAGATTAAATTTTTTATAATTTTTTTTGAAGAATTAAGGATATTTTCCTCCTGTGTATTTTTAAAAGGATCTATCCAAATAATTTCCCATAAAAGATGAAATACATTATTTTTACTTAAACCTTTTTGGGAAACTATTTAAATGTTCCATTCATATTCATCCTATAAAAAGATTATGTTTTTATGGCATGATGTTTAGGAAACTTTTTTCTCTTTTATAGTTTATATTTTTATGAAAACCTTTTATATTTCATATGTTATATTCTATTGAGACTCATTTCTCACTCACAAGTTATATGATTATGAAACCAGTTTCTATTAAACGGGTTGCACAATGATAAATCTATATGAATCGTATTTATTATAAACATGATATAAAATGTCAAATATTTATGAAACCCACTTCTTATCATGTATTATTCTAGGATTAAATGATTATAAAACCTGAATATTTTTCACAGGTTATGATATGATTAAATGTTCTTGATCCCATATAATTTAATGGGTTATGAGAATATGTTAATGAAACCCATCTCTTTTTATGGGTCATGATAAGATGAATGATTTACTATATTGTGGAACATGTATGAATGATTTTATTATGAGATTTTTGGGATCTATATTTCCCTCTAATACATTTAATAAATATTTATATCTCATCAGATAATGAAGGAAATAAATTTGAGGGGAATGACCTAGTATGATAATATGGGGAAACCTGATTTAATATGTGATGTTGGGGAAACCTGATCTCATTAAAATAAATGATTGGGACTGGGGATGGTTGTGTGTCATTCCCAGTAGGTGATTTCACCATTAATATGGAAGTTGGGAAAACTCGATCCACTATGGTAAGATGGGAAACTCCAATATAATATGGGACGATGAGGAAACCCAATCCCTTACAAGGAATGAACTGTGATGGGGATGACGGTGTGTCCCACCTAGTAGGTGAAATTCCATGGAACTTCCCCGATATGTTACTGAAATGCGACTTCACATATAAGGAATGAGATTTCCTATTCATCTATATGACATAATTCCATGTCTTATTCCAATGTTATGCTTTCATTGATTATGAAATTGTGTCCCTTATGATTCATGTACTATGAATTGAAAACCAATATTCTAGGATTTATATTTATGATCTTTTAATTGTAGGGTATGATATTCTACTATCATGATCACGTTCTTATACTATTATTCTCATGTGTTTGCTTATATATCTCCATTTTTTACCATTACTTAGAATTTGAGCTCACTGCTTTATATGTTTCCTTCCCTAGGTTATATAGATATATTTTAGTTATGATATATCTAAGATTGATTCTAGTTTCATAGAACCCAGTGGTATATAATGTAGATCACTCATGCACCAGTGTTTATGATTCTAGTTTTCAAATGGCACTAAACTAAACATAGAATTTGGGTGTCTATTTTTATAATGTATTATGAAATCTATTGAAAAAAATGTCACATATATGTTTGTATTGTATATATTCTTATAAAAATATTCTTATGTTTTCAAAGGATGGTGGACAATGAGATATTTAGTTATATCTTGAGACTATAATGTCGACATTTAATCAATTGGAGACTCCTCTAGAGAGGATAGTGATTATAGAGACATACATACGTCACATAGAAGGAAAGCGTTGGAAGGATGATTTGAACTAGGATGATAGTCTGCTTTATATGGTTTGATATAATTCCCAAAACATGTTTTATTACTAAATTTACCCTTAGACATTAAGGTAAGGGAATGCTTCTGAGTTCATGATTTGGGATTTGGTTGTCAATAAAGTTATGGAGTATTCATAAATCTTTATAGATATACAATGTTTTCCACCTATATATCTTGTGCATGAGGCAGGGATGGAGAGACATGTTGAGGTAGGTCTCTGAATTGTCATTTTATTTTAGGTCGACATGTTAATATTGACCTAAATTATTTTGACTGTTTTTTCCATAATTTTTTTAAAATCAGAACCTGATGAATGTTATGGTAAAAGTGTAGAGCAATATAGTCTCTCAGCCCAATGGTTCAACTTCCAATGGAAGGAAACCACATATTAAGTGTTCTTAAGAGATGTGTACTTGGTTGGATTCAAGTGATGATATCTATGCTTTTTTATAAGTGTGAATGACGGGGAAACATGTGGAATCAGAGTTATTAATATATAGTATGGTGTTGATCTTGTGGTAATATTGGTCACGTACAACACATTTGAATGAATTTCCTCAAACAGTGATTGGTGAGGGGTTATCTCCAACTCCATATTCTAGAGATAGTTTCAATGATCATTGTAAATTTAGGATACAATTTCAATTGGACGTTCATGATGAGGAGGTGGTCATGGATAGGGAATCTAGGAATCAGTTTGTACCTAGAGAACAAAGGGGGCCTACTATGGGTAGTGACATTGGGTTACCAAGCCTTGATACAGAACATATATATTCTATATAGCATACATATAGGGATATGAATGTTTTTCATGTACAGTGAGTGGTACTATTTTAGTGGAATCTACAATTGTATATACAATTTTTTATACATGAACCTTATATATTTTAACAACATTACATGTGGTATATATCTTTGGGCTCATGGTTCAGTTTTCAAAAGGAATTATGACCCATGAAACTACTTTGAGGATCATAATAGAGAGTGTACAAAAGTACATGTAGTTCCCCCTTGAGATTGGTTGTCTTCATCTGGTATAGAATATATTCATCCTCGAGATTATAAGGTTTGGTATTATACTTGGGATGGACAATCATGTTTTATATCAGTCATATGTTGATTGAAATCACCATAGGGTAACTTTACCATCACAATATAATAGTGTTTTTATTCACAAGGATGAATGAGATGTCTAGGAATGTTAATATAGAGAAGATAATCATAAGATGGGATGGATGGTAACCCAGAGTCCTATTTTATATCATTATGATAAGTTATTACATCAGGAAAATTTCCCTTTAGTGGTAGATCATTTCATGGAATTTTTTAGTGGTGAATTTTATAGTTTACGACCCTATAGAGAGGTGTAGTTCTCCATCGATCTAGTTCCAAGAACAACATTATTTTCCATTCCATCATATAGGATGTATACAATAGAGTTGTTGGTTCTCCAAAAGTAGTTACTAGACTAGGGTAAAAAGGGGTTTATACGAACCAGTACTACTCTATGGATTTTTCCTATATTTTTTAAGAAAAGATATTTGATAACGTCAGTTAATGTGTGGCTTCCATAAAATTGGACCAACTACTGTTCAAGAACAGGTATCACCTACCATGGATAGAAGATATTTTTATCATATTTATGAAGATTAGGTCTTCTAAAAAATTTATTTAATGTCTAGATTTAACTAGGTTTGTGTTTAACCTACAGAAATACCTTGTAACATTTCATAGAGATGTTATGATCTACACAAGTATCTAGTTATTTGGATTGGTTTGTAAAACATACAATCGCTCTTCATGTTATGAACGCCCCGAGTTTTCCATCTTTATCTATATTTTTTTGGCAGAATTCATGGAAAATATATTGGTGTGTTTCGAAAAGAGACTCAACCATGAAAAATGTAACGACCCAATCTTTTTGAGTAGTATATTAACTTACTCTTATTGATTTAATAAGATGTTAATGGTTAATGCAGAAAGAGGAGTCGATGGCTTCATCCAGTAGACTCAACCCTTATGAAGCCCACTTATCAGAGCTTGGGAAGGAGGTAGCATCTGTGGGCTTTTCTTTGGACCAAGCCCAAGCCGAGCTCCAGCGTGTCAAGCTTGAACGAAAACGCTTGCAGGAGAAGTTCAAGTTAGTGGAGATTGCTACTAGGGCAATGTTATCTGAGACTCCCTCAGATTCTATCACCATAGCACACCTTACACTTAGGTCTTATGCCAGTGTTATAAGGGGCTATGTGATGAGACCCTAGTTTCCTTGTGTAATCCTTTCGGATGAATAAATTGAGATTTCTTCCTTTAGTGATGTTTGTGAAATTTCAAATGTCTAGATAATTTTAGAATGTATTTTATTGATGAATTTTGAAAAAGGGATATTTTGAAATATTTATGTAAACCCTAAATAACTAATGATGTGTAATGATTTTCAAAAAATGGTCTTCTACAAAAGTGTTCATTAAGGAATTTGGAGTCTAATAAGATCAACTTAATTTTTGATGAATAGTAAATTATGAATAGTGATTTTACTCTTAGGATTAGTAATGTGACCAAATGGATTAGTAATTTTCACTTAAAGAAAGTTTTAATATAATTTAGACACCTTGTTTAAGTAATGTGATTCAATAAAATGGGTAAATAACGGTTTCATAAATTATTAATCAAGTATTAGTTTTTTCGGATGAATAGTGTTTTTTAATTAAAAATTTAATTAAAAATAATTAGAAAATTATTTTTATAAAAATGACTTTATTTTTGAACTCAGAGCATCGATATTATGTTAAGGTAATTTTTGGGGATTTTTCTGAAAAAAATGAATTTTCGATGAATAGTGTTTTTATTTAAAAATTAAATTAAAAATATTTAGAAAAATATTTTTATAAAATGGATTTCATTTTTGAAATCAGAGCATTGATATTTGGTTAAGGTGAAATTTTGGGATTATTCTGAGAAAGTTGAAATTTTCAGTGAATAGTAAAAATACCGTTTTAGGGTTTCAGTATGTTTAATGACATCATAATGATGTCATGATGATGTCATGAGATCTTTTGAGGGTTGGCCGGCCAAGGGTGATGAATTATTGTTTTGGGGGCCCCATGTGGCCTAACTCCATGATAAATGCCAAGGGAGAGCCCATGGGTTTGAGAAAAGCACATGTGAGGTGTCCTTTGGCCATTAATGCTTTGTCCCCTCACTTTCCCTATAAATACCCACCCTTTCCTCCCTTGGTTTCCACTCCCAACTCTTCCCCAACGAAGTTCTGGTCTTCTTACCTTCCAAAGAGTCCTCCCAAGGTGCCCCCAAGCCCTCAAGGTCCAATCCTTTGAGTTTCAAGAGTCACGTTTTAAGGTAAGGGATCCGACCCCTCTCTTTCTTTTCATGAAATCTCTTTTATGTCATTCCTATTATGCTCCATGTTTTTATGTGAGAGGATGTTCTTTTATATTCCTCTTACTGCCATTTCATGTTTATATGATGAGAGATCCCCTCTTACTCTCATCATTTCGTTTTATGAATGTTTAAGTGACGCCGTTAGGCTGCCGAATTTTTAAGGGATTCTTTCACCCTTCTCATTTTCCAAGTTCAATTTTCATGTCAAGTCTTTCAAGTTCCTTTTTATTATGTTGGGGTATGATCTCTATATCAATCATACTGATCTCTTATGATCATATGATGAGGGACCCTTTTTGATCTTGTCAAATCATTTTCTTTTGAAGTTAAGTGACGCCGTAAGGCTGCCGAATTTTCATAAGAGAAATCTAATCTTTTTCCTTCCATGTTTTTCATTCAAATGGTATGTCCCTAAAATTTCGTTACCATGTCCATATGTCCTTCTTATTCTTTCACCCTACTGTTTTATGGATCATTTATGAGTGGGTGACCCATGTCCCCTCTCATTTCAACGTTTTCTAAAACCCCGAAACTTAGCCGTTATGCTGCAGAATTTTCCCCTCAAAATGCCTCTCTCTTTTCTCAAAACTTATTTTATGTTATAAAGTGAATACTCAAAGCTCTTATTTCTACAAGGGTATTCACATATATATCAAAATGTTCCATTTTAAATTCTGGGATTTACATACATGAGACCCGCTTTCCCTTTCCGTGGGTTTAAAGTGACGTAAAGATCATGTCTTTAAAGCAGTTTTTAAAACGTTATGATTATGAAATGAAACCCATTTATTTTATGCTATGTGGGTTATTTATGAAATGTTTGATGATTATATATGTGGCTCACATGATAATAAAGGCAAATTTAAGGGTGCGGCCTGATAGCGCTCCAATGCATTGGGTAATGATGTAACCACTAGAGATTACAATTTTCACGATACCTTGGTGAATAACCTTGGTAATTTTCAAATGACACCTTGGGGATGGACCTTGGTGATATGTTCATGATTGTCTATGTTAAATGATGTAGCCACATCTTCAAGTTATGAAAAATGTTATTTTTATTATGAAATGCCTCATGATTTCTTTCTCATGCCTTAAAGTTCTTTTCATGTCCTTATTGAAGTATCTCAAGTTCACATGTAAAATGTTCCTCTTGTTTCCCTTACTGGGCCTTCTGCTCACCCTTTCTTTTGATGTATGTCCCCAGGTTATGAGATGCATAATGAACATAGGATGAACTAAAGGAGAAGCCTTTCAAGTGTTTTAGAAGAATGTTTTTATATTATGTTTTTTTTTATGTTTTATGATCCTTGTTTCCAAGACACTAAACCTTAACGATCCTCAGTTTTGTGTAATGTAATGAAAGTTTATGTTAAAATGGTGGGATGCTATAGTTGGTATCAAAGGATGGTTTAGTTATTTGTGGAAATTAGGATATAAAAACTTTAGGAAGAACCCTATAGAAAAGTTTAAATATAGGAAAAATTCCTGGTATTTTGGTAAGTATTGAGTAAGTGGTCTATCAAACAAATACATCCATGTCTGGATACGAGCAGGTAGAGGCGGCTCTGGCACAGATGTACATAGGGGTAAAACCCAAAAACACCGCTTTGAGCTAGACTCGAACGGGAACTGGTGCACGATAACGGGCCTTGCTGCACTCTTGGTTACGACACTCCCGGGGGATATGTTTGGTTAATCACATGCTTTTTATGAATCATTATGAAGGAATTATAGAGAAGTATAATTGTCTAAGCATGAAGTCTTAGTTAAAAGATTCATAAATGAAATAAGTTTCTCACTAAGGTTTTATTCTTTTAGAAAATGGCGGGCAATAGGAGAAACCGTGCCGATGGTGACCGCAATGCACCATGTGCTGACGGCCCTCCGATGGAAGCCGGAATGGAAACATTCATGCGGATGATGAACCAACTGACTCAAGTTATGAGTAATAACTTGAATCAAGCTGAGAGGCCGACCTCACCACGAAGGGAACAACTTTCTGTTGAGTCCTTCATGCGTCAACGACCGCCAACATTCAGTGGATCTACTGACCCATTGGTTGCGGAACAATGGATAAGCTCCATTGAAAAGATCTTTTCTGTACTTCATTGTTCGGAACAAGAAAAAGTCACCCTTGCTGTTTACCGCCTAGAGGGAGAAGCTGATCAGTGGTGGTCACTGATCAAAAACACGAAGCCACGAGGAGAGATGGAAGCTATGGAGTGGGAAGAATTTCGGGGAATTTTCTTTAACAAGTATTTCCCTCGTTCCATGAGAACGAAAATGGAGAAAGAGTTTCTCGAGCTGAAGCAGAAGGAGAACGAATCTGTCGGAAGCTATGAGATGAACTTCACAAGGCTTTCCCGTTATACCTCAAGCTTTGTCATGGACCCTAATGGAAAGGTTGATAGATTCTTTGGCGGACTACGACCACATCTGCGGAAGAATCTAGCCAACAGGGACTACGATAGCTATGAAGAAATAGTTCGAAGTGCTATGAAAGTTGAACTAGAGTTTGGAGAGACACAGTGGTCTCACAAATCTAATGAGAAGAAGAGAACTCTAGAACCAAGCCTGGGAAGAAGTTTTGATCAGGAAAGAGGTGGAAAGCATATGCAACATGCCACATGCAATAAATGTGGGAAGAAGCATCCGGGGAACTGCTTGATCGGAAGTGGAAAGTGCTATAGGTGTGGAAAAGAAGGCCATATTTCTCGGAATTGTCGTGGTGATGTGAAGCCTCAACTTCCCAACACTAACGACAGAGGAAAGATGGTTTTGGCCCTACCCGAAGTCACATGCTTCAAGTGTGGACAGCTTGGGCACTTTGCTAATCAATGTCCAAATCCGAGGGCGGTGGAGGGGAATCACCATCAACCTCAGCAGAGGCCAAGGGAGCAAGGTCGTGCTTTCGCTATCACAACAACTGAAGTTGAAGTTCCGAACGATGTGGTAGCAGGTACTCTTGTTGTCCTCTCAAAACTAGCAAGTGCTTTGTTTGATTCTGGTTCTACGCATTCCTTTATTTCTTCCAAGTTTGCAAAGAATATAGAATCAATCCCCGAATTGCTTGAGGTAGAGTTGTCAGTCAAGACTCCAAGTGGGATTATCCATGCATCAACAGTGTTTAGAGACTCTAGTGTTTACTTTGGTGAGCACAATCTTATCGCAAATCTAGTAGTCATTCCCATGATGGAATTTGACATTATACTAGGGATGGACTGGCTCTCAAAGTATAATGCTAAGATCAAATGCAGAAGTAAGGAAATCTCAGTAGTCATGAATGAACGACCTACAGTTATCTTCCGAGGAGAGATATCCCGAACTGATCCCTATCTAGAAGCACCTCCTATAGCTTTCTTTATGGAGTTAATCGGTGATGAGGAAGAAGGGAAAGGGAGCATACAAATTGAAGATGTTCCGATTGTTCAAGAATACATGGATGTATTTCCTGAGGAGTTACCTGGACCTCCCCCAGAAAGAGAGGTAGAGTTCTCCATTGAACTCGTACATGGGTCTCAACCGATATCAAAGACTCCATATAGAATGGCAAATGTGGAGCTAGAGGAGCTAAAGAAACAACTCCAAGACTTGTTGGAGAAGGGGTTTATCCGACCGAGTGTGTCTCCTTGGGGAGCACCAGTTCTCTTTGTGAAGAAGAAGGATGGATCAATGCGGCTATGCATTGATTATAGAGAACTGAACGGGATCACAGTGAAGAACAGATACCCTCTTCCAAGAATTGATGATTTATTTGACCAACTTCGTGGGGCTCAATTCTTCTCTAAGATTGACCTTCGATCTGGTTATCATCAACTGAGGGTGAAGAAGGAAGATATTCCAAAGACTGCCTTCCGATCAAGATATGGGCATTATGAGTTTACTGTTATGCCCTTCGGCTTGACTAATGCTCCTACTATTTTCATGGATTTGATGAATAGAGTCTTTAAGGACTACCTTGAAAACTTTGTGGTAGTTTTTATTGATGATATTTTGATATATTCAAAAAGTCGGGAGGAGCATGAAGATCATCTGAGGGTTATTTTGAAAACTCTACGGAAGGAGAGGCTCTTTGGGAAGTTCAGCAAGTGTGAGTTTTGGTTACAACAAGTGGCTTTCTTGGGGCACATCGTAACCAATGAAGGAATCTCGGTTGACCCTGCAAAGACAATGGTTGTGGAGGAGTGGCCTCAACCCACAACAGTAACTGAGATTCGTAGTTTCCTTGGTTTAGCGGGATATTATAGGAGGTTTGTGAAAAACTTTTCACGGCTTTCTAATCCACTAACCAAGTTGACTCGAAAAGGGGTTAAGTTCATCTGGACAAAGGAATGCGAGGAAAGTTTCCAAGAGCTGAAGAAGAGATTGGTTAATGCACCTGTGTTAACACTACCCTCTATCGGAGAAGGATTCGTTATTTTTAGCGATGCATCTCTGAAAGGGCTTGGGTGCGTCCTCATGCAAAATGACAAAGTAATTGCTTATGCATCTCGACAGTTGAAGATTCATGAGCAGAATTATCCTACGCATGATCTAGAGCTGGCGGCAGTTGTTTTTTCTCTAAAGATATGGAGGCACTATCTTTATGGGGAGAAATGTGATATATACACCGACCACCAAAGTCTAAAGTATATTTTCACACAGAATGAATTGAACATGAGACAAAGGAGATGGTTGGAGCTTATTAAAGACTATGATTGTTCAATTCATTATCACCCTGGAAGAGCAAACAAAGTCGCGGATGCGTTAAGCAGGAAAGATCCTGTTGTTCTGGCAACAATGAGGATCCTGGGAGATCCCTTGATTAAAGATCTAGTAAAACTGGACATGGGAATTATAAGGAAAGGGACATCATCAACCCTATCCCAAATGATTTCTCAACCTTCATTACTAGAGAAGATCAAGAAGGCTCAAAAAGAAGATCCTTTGCTCCAGGAGAAGTTTGAGGCTGTAAAGGATGGGAAGTTCCCTGATTTCAATATTGATCAAGAAGGTGTATTGAAATTTCGTACAAGACTATGTGTTCCATCTATTCCGGAGATAAAGAAAGAACTGATGGATGAAGCTCATAGCTCTACTTTCTCTATACATCCGGGAAGCACTAAGATGTATAGAGACCTTCGTGATCATTATTGGTGGGATAACATGAAGAGGGAGATTGCAGATTACACTACAAGGTGCCTGGTGTGTCAGCAAGTAAAGGCAGAAAGACAACTTCCTAAGGGGGTATTACAACCGCTACCCATACCAGTATGGAAGTGGGATAATATCACCATGGACTTTGTAACTGGTCTCCCAAAAACATCCAAAGGAAACAATGCGATATGGGTTATTGTGGACCGTCTCACCAAGACAGCCCATTTTATCTCTATTCGGGAAGATTTCTCTCTGGATCAGCTTGCCAAGATATACGTGAAGGAAGTGGTAAGGCTGCATGGGGTACCACTATCCATCGTATCTGATCGTGACCCAAGATTCACATCAAAATTCTGGAGAAGTCTTCAGCATGCTCTGAATACTGAATTGAATTTTAGTACGGCCTATCATCCTCAAACTGATGGCCAATCTGAAAGGACTATTCAGACACTCGAAGACATGTTGAGATTATGCTCAATGGAATTTAAAGGTGGATGGGATCAACACCTCCCATTAGTGGAGTTCTCCTATAACAACAGCTTCCATTCGAGTATTCAGATGGCACCCTATGAAGCTCTATATGGAAAGCGGTGTAGAACTCCTACTTGTTGGGATGAAACTAATGAGAGGAAGCTTCTTGGGCCTGATCTCGTGCAAGAGATGACAGAACAGGTTCATGCCATCCAACAACACATAAAGGCTGCTCAGAGTCGGCAGAAGAGCTATGCTGACAATCGTCGAAGGGACTTGGAGTTTGGTGTTGGTGACAAAGTCTTCCTTCGAATTTCTCCATGGAAGAGAGTCATGCGGTTTGGGAAGAAAGGGAAGCTCAGCCCTAGGTACATTGGCCCCTATGAAATCCTTGATCGCATAGGAGCAGTGGCCTATCGTCTAGCACTTCCACCGAACCTAGCTCAGGTTCATGATGTCTTCCATGTATCTCTCTTGAGGAAGTACATACCCGACCCTTCGCATGTACTGAACCCAGAGGTGGTACAACTTGAACATGACCTCTCTTATGAGGAGCAGCCAGTGGAGATCTTGGACCGTAGAGACAAGGTCCTACGAAACAAGACTACCCACCTTGTGAAAGTGTTGTGGAGGAATCATAAATATGAAGAAGCGACTTGGGAGCCTGAGGAAACGATGAAGCAAAAGTACCCTCACCTTTTCAACTAGGCCTCAAGTATAAATTTCGGGGACGAAATTTCTTAAGGGGGGAAGAATGTAACGACCCAATCTTTTTGAGTAGTATATTAACTTACTCTTATTGATTTAATAAGATGTTAATGGTTAATGCAGAAAGAGGAGTCGATGGCTTCATCCAGTAGACTCAACCCTTATGAAGCCCACTTATCAGAGCTTGGGAAGGAGGTAGCATCTGTGGGCTTTTCTTTGGACCAAGCCCAAGCCGAGCTCCAGCGTGTCAAGCTTGAACGAAAACGCTTGCAGGAGAAGTTCAAGTTAGTGGAGATTGCTACTAGGGCAATGTTATCTGAGACTCCCTCAGATTCTATCACCATAGCACACCTTACACTTAGGTCTTATGCCAGTGTTATAAGGGGCTATGTGATGAGACCCTAGTTTCCTTGTGTAATCCTTTCGGATGAATAAATTGAGATTTCTTCCTTTAGTGATGTTTGTGAAATTTCAAATGTCTAGATAATTTTAGAATGTATTTTATTGATGAATTTTGAAAAAGGGATATTTTGAAATATTTATGTAAACCCTAAATAACTAATGATGTGTAATGATTTTCAAAAAATGGTCTTCTACAAAAGTGTTCATTAAGGAATTTGGAGTCTAATAAGATCAACTTAATTTTTGATGAATTGTAAATTATGAATAGTGATTTTACTCTTAGGATTAGTAATGTGACCAAATGGATTAGTAATTTTCACTTAAAGAAAGTTTTAATATAATTTAGACACCTTGTTTAAGTAATGTGATTCAATAAAATGGGTAAATAACGGTTTCATAAATTATTAATCAAGTATTAGTTTTTTCGGATGAATAGTGTTTTTTAATTAAAAATTTAATTAAAAATAATTAGAAAATTATTTTTATAAAAATGACTTTATTTTTGAACTCAGAGCATCGATATTATGTTAAGGTAATTTTTTGGGATTTTTCTGAAAAAAATGAATTTTCGATGAATAGTGTTTTTATTTAAAAATTAAATTAAAAATATTTAGAAAAATATTTTTATAAAATGGATTTCATTTTTGAAATCAGAGCATTGATATTTGGTTAAGGTGAAATTTTGGGATTATTCTGAGAAAGTTGAAATTTTCAGTGAATAGTAAAAATACCGTTTTAGGGTTTCAGTATGTTTAATGACATCATAATGATGTCATGATGATGTCATGAGATCTTTTGAGGTTTGGCCGGCCAAGGGTGATGAATTATTGTTTTGGGGGCCCCATGTGGCCTAACTCCATGATAAATGCCAAGGGAGAGCCCATGGGTTTGAGAAAAGCACATGTGAGGTGTCCTTTGGCCATTAATGCTTTGTCCCCTCACTTTCCCTATAAATACCCACCCTTTCCTCCCTTGGTTTCCACTCCCAACTCTTCCCCAACGAAGTTCTGGTCTTCTTACCTTCCAAAGAGTCCTCCCAAGGTGCCCCCAAGCCCTCAAGGTCCAATCCTTTGAGTTTCAAGAGTCACGTTTTAAGGTAAGGGATCCGACCCCTCTCTTTCTTTTCATGAAATCTCTTTTATGTCATTCCTATTATGCTCCATGTTTTTATGTGAGAGGATGTTCTTTTATATTCCTCTTACTGCCATTTCATGTTTATATGATGAGAGATCCCCTCTTACTCTCATCATTTCGTTTTATGAATGTTTAAGTGACGCCGTTAGGCTGCCGAATTTTTAAGGGATTCTTTCACCCTTCTCATTTTCCAAGTTCAATTTTCATGTCAAGTCTTTCAAGTTCCTTTTTATTATGTTGGGGTATGATCTCTATATCAATCATACTGATCTCTTATGATCATATGATGAGGGACCCTTTTTGATCTTGTCAAATCATTTTCTTTTGAAGTTAAGTGACGCCGTAAGGCTGCCGAATTTTCATAAGAGAAATCTAATCTTTTTCCTTCCATGTTTTTCATTCAAATGGTATGTCCCTAAAATTTCGTTACCATGTCCATATGTCCTTCTTATTCTTTCACCCTACTGTTTTATGGATCATTTATGAGTGGGTGACCCATGTCCCCTCTCATTTCAACGTTTTCTAAAACCCCGAAACTTAGCCGTTATGCTGCAGAATTTTCCCCTCAAAATGCCTCTCTCTTTTCTCAAAACTTATTTTATGTTATAAAGTGAATACTCAAAGCTCTTATTTCTACAAGGGTATTCACATATATATCAAAATGTTCCATTTTAAATTCTGGGATTTACATACATGAGACCCGCTTTCCCTTTCTGTGGGTTTAAAGTGACGTAAAGATCATGTCTTTAAAGCAGTTTTTAAAACGTTATGATTATGAAATGAAACCCATTTAGTTTATGCTATGTGGGTTATTTATGAAATGTTTGATGATTATATATGTGGCTCACATGATAATAAAGGCAAATTTAAGGGTGCGCCCTGATAGCGCTCCAATGCATTGGGTAATGATGTAACCACTAGAGATTACAATTTTCACGATACCTTGGTGAATAACCTTGGTAATTTTCAAATGACACCTTGGGGATGGACCTTGGTGATATGTTCATGATTGTCTATGTTAAATGATGTAGCCACATCTTCAAGTTATGAAAAATGTTATTTTTATTATGAAATGCCTCATGATTTCTTTCTCATGCCTTAAAGTTCTTTTCATGTCCTTATTGAAGTATCTCAAGTTCACATGTAAAATGTTCCTCTTGTTTCCCTTATTGGGCCTTCTGCTCACCCTTTCTTTTGATGTATGTCCCCAGGTTATGAGATGCATAATGAACATAGGATGAACTAAAGGAGAAGCCTTTCAAGTGTTTTAGAAGAATGTTTTTATGTTTTTTTTTGTATTATGATCCTTGTTTCCAAGACACTAAACCTTAACGATCCTCAGTTTTGTGTAATGTAATGAAAGTTTATGTTATAAAATGGCGGGATGCTATAAAAAACATCATCATATCATTTTTTATGATTTGGGAGTGCATTAGTTATATTAATAGAACATAAATTGACAATTTTGGAAGGAAACAATTCACATCATAGATTACATTATTTTAGAGAGAAGAGTAACATTTGACTGAGTAAAGTTGACATATGTAGTTTCATGGGATAAACCCATTGATATATTGAGTTTTCTAGGGACACCCAGATATTATATGTTTTCCATAAATGACATATCATGCATATAAACATCATTCTCTAGCATGACCAAGAATAGTGTAATGTGTGTATGGTATAATGTCTTTGAGAATACCCTTCATGAGATAAAAAGGACATTGAAGTCAACTCCAGTATTAATTCTTCTAGATTCAGGTTGGCTTTAAAGTGTGTACTATGATGAATCATTTCTATATATAAGATATGTTCTTATTAAAGGTTATATATTAGTGGATAAGGGTGTTTTTAGTTGTGTCAAAACATGAGAAATTACGCAACACATGATCTTGAGTTGGTTAAAATAGTTCATGCATTGCACTATTAGATAAATTATTTATTGGGATAACATTTTGTGGTGTACACCGGCCACAAAAGACTCATGTATATTTTTACACATTACCATATGAATTTGATATAGTGATTATGGGCTGAGTATCAATAGTACTTTGACATTGAATTTAACTATACTATTGGGAAGGGCAATGCAGTCACTGATGCTTTGTGAAAAAGGACTTAGATATTGGTAGTTTAATTGTATAGTAGTGAGTGGAAGCTTATAGATTTTTTGAGATATACAAGGAGGTAAATTATTTATAGGGGAATTACTTCTTTCATCCTTTTTTTTGACCACTATAATTTTCTATAGTGTGTGTATGAGTCGGAAATCATATTTTGAGGGCTATGTACTGTGGGAGAGTGTGGCAGATGAGGATCTACCTCCTTATTTGAATTAGGGTGAGAATTTTTTCTTTCATATCCCTACTCATGTTTGGGTTCCAATGTACATTTGAATGGTGATGATGTGAGATTTTCATGCCCTATTTTGGGTAGTGAACATGATGTCACCATGATGTAACATGAATTGTGCCAGCAGTACTGGTGGCTGGGTATGAAAAATGACGTAAATTCTCTCATTACGATGTATTACATAAATCTGTAGTTGAAGGTTGAATATCCAAAACAAGAAGGTTTTTTATAGTTGTTTCCAATTCCCAAGATGAAATGGTGTGATTTCTTGAGTAGAAATAGAATTATGTATTCTTTTCTATGGTTTTTGGGGAACTTTGTGTTCTAATTAAGTATTTTATTTTGATGATCAGTTGTCTACAAGAATGAATTAGAAGCCTTTAAACCTATTCCCCGTAGTGTTGATGTGTTATACGTGTATGTAGTTGGGATAAATATTTTTCCTAAAATATTTTAATATATGTAGTTAGGAATGTAATTTTGTTTTTAGGATGAGGTGTGAGACCTTTCAGGTTCCCCATTGGGTATTTCGGTGATGTGATACAAAACATAGAGCTATCAATGGTGTATGCCAATGCATTGGGGATGGTAATATCAATAGGTAAATTTTGTGTCATAGATACAATTTTATGGAATGGGTAGGAGTTTTTATTTACTAAATGGTCATGGTTAATAGGATGACTGAAATGATATATGACTGTGTTGTGAATTGCCATGGTGGATTTTGAAAATTTCTTAAATTATTTGTGTTGGATATTGATTTTGTTATAGTATATAATATAAGAAAATGATTTGTTAAAAATAGGAAATGATTTAAAAGGTTGTTTTGACCTAAAAGTTATTTGGAAAAGGATTTTATTATAATGATTAAAAATTAAGATTTTAAATGGGAGTGTGTTCTCTTTTTGTGGAAAATGATTTATGGTTGTTTTTAATGGTTGGGAATGGAGATGAAATCCATGAAAAAGTATTTTAGTTTTTTAAAAAGGGTAAATCATGATTTAAAAGGAGGATTGAATATAATTTTAAATGATATATTATATTTGTTTATCATGGATTTCAAAACAAAGCTGATATTAATTGTTGTTTAGTTGTTAACTAGGATTAAGTGGGAGTTATGTATAATGTTATTGTGTTTAAGGAGTTCTTGTTTGAAAATGATATATCTAATAAAGGGGATATGTCATGTTAATGGTAAATGTGTCAAATGGTTAAAGATTTGTGTGAAAATGACATAGTGGTATGTTGTTTGAGTGGGGTATTAGAATAAGTATATACTCACATGGGTCGGGCTAGATCAATGATCTTGGACTTACCTATGTGTGGCTCTGGTTAGGATGTCATATCCAGTTTCAATGATCCTAATATAGGCATTGAGGGTCCTCAATTTCAGGTCATCCAGACTAATTATCTAGGACCACTTATGTTTCTAGGGTTAGTATTTTTTTACAAAGGTTCCATTCATCCAACTTTTTCATAGTTCTCGATGTCGAAATGAGGCTCTATACTCCCAAACATATGGAACTGACATGAATATTATATTGAGGTTCCAAAATAGGTTAATAAATTGTTTGTTTAGGGAAGTCTCCATGTGATTAAAAGAAATTCACCACTTGGGATATGGATTAAGAAAATGGTATGACTGAAGTTAGTTCAATGATTTAGTTGACCAATATTACATAATGAATAAATTATTATTTGATAATCAGTAATATGTGAGAAATATTTATTTTGATTTCATGGTTATTTTTTGCACTTGAGTTGACTATATAAATTACAATACAAAATTGTTATTTATTTAGACAACATTGATGGCGGCCTACTGTGTTCTACACACACAATTCATGGGCCTCCATGGCACTTAGAACATAAGCATATGTGATTTGTTTTAATGTATAGGTTTGGGAAATGCACCGGGACTATGGTTTGTGCTATGAATGATCGGTTAGAGCATGGTACATTAGGTATGGGTTGGACTCAGTATATTCATTGGGGATTTTTTAATATTTTTTTATTTTGGGTTTTATTGTTTGACATCTTGACACATTGTGTACCCATCATTCTATTACCACATGTGTTACTTGGATACTTTTTTGAAAATGTTGTATTTTTTAATTTATTGGTCATATGTGTTATATTATATATTTATGTTACATATGTTGCTAATTTACTTATATATGTAGCTATACTCTTCCCATTCTTGTCTTTATACCCACATTACTAGTCCAAAGCCTCTGGTGTGTGGGAAGGAGTGCCTGGGGTCATGTGGTGACCCGACATGGGGAACTAGATTGTGTGCTTACATGGTATGTGAAGTTATAAACAATTATCATATGAGTGTCCATATAATAAATATTTAGGGAATGTATGATAATATACTAGGATCATGTTGGAAATTTGTAATGAGCTCAGGTTAGGGTGATTGGAGACCCACGTACGAGGGAAAACTCATGTTTCTAGGGGTGGGAATTGATGTTCCATGTTTCTATTTTAATATTTTTTAATACTTATACCATTATTGGATCACTGGGATATGATTTTATTGATTTATGAGGTTTTATCACTTTTGATGGTATGGTATGGTAGGGTGTGTGGGCCCATAAATCATCCTAGGAACATAGGATTTGTATTCCATCTGTATGTTTCCAATGATTGATAGTTCCTATAGATTCATATGTAGTCAGTGTACTTTTCTGCCTATGATTTTTTCTAGTAGAAATACCATTAAAATGATGTTAATGGATTTTTTTTTAAAATGACTTTCTATAAATCTTGGATTTCTATTTTTTTTTGTAATAAATGGAATTGAATTTTTTAAATCCCTGGGATTAAAAAAAGGGTGCCTTTGAAATATGAATCCTAATGTTTTTAAAAAAGTGAATTTTAATTATGTAATGAAATGGAAAATTATGGGAACTAAGGGATGCTATTGTGGGTATCCATAGGGTTGTTATAGGACCTTTGGTATTAGTGGTTTGGGAAGTGATATTACCCAAGGGTTTGAACTTGTTCATGGTCATGAGGATTTTTTGGATTTGATGTGTGGTAAATGTGATATTCTTGTTTTGCCCATTGTAGGATAGTGCCCATTGGGTCATGAGATGTTATCGGGTAATGTGGGTGCAATATCCCATGAGGGTCATTATCGTGTATGTTGTATGTTGGACCCCATAAATGGTAATTTATTTTTTGTGACCTTTATCGGTTAGAAATGTGTGAGTTGTGTTTGCGACCCTAGAGTGTGTGTTTGGATGGTAGTAATAATGTGTAATAATGAGTATCCTTGGTGTGAAACCTATAATAAATGTTTATTGGGGTGGAATAAATGTATTATTTCTTAGATTGTAGGTAGTAGTGTCATCTATGTGAAGTAAGTTATATAATGTTTTCTGTGTATGGGTTTGTGAGAGAGTTAGTGGACATCTCTTGATGTGCCTCCAATTTAGAATGTTTTTATCATTTAACATTTGAGGTGACCCTCATGAGTGGCCGACTGTGTTCTTCAATTTTTTGGGTGGATATGAAACTAGTATACATTTTAGATCTTAGTAGTGGAAGATATAGTATTTTCCTTGTGAGGTTTTGGACTAGATGTATAATTGGTAAAGTAAATGCTTTGGAGACATTAATTTTGTTATGGTTATGAGTTGAATGTATTGGGAAATAGAGGGTCACATTAGAGAGGTTATCCTTGTGTCACAGATTCCTTGGAATGTGAAGCATATGTGGATTCATTAGAGGTGGAATCAATGCATGGTGGGTGACATAAATATTTTCTTAAAAGAGAATTTTTATGCCTTGTTTATTTATTAGTGAAGTGATTGAGTGATTATTTGGGCATTAATGGTTGGTTTCAAAGGGAAATATTTTTCGGGTTCCTCATATGACAATATTGAAAATGTTGGAAGAATATAGTATTGAGTTGGAAAGATACATCAAGGATGACATAAGTGTGGATCAATGCTTTTGTTATGAAAATAATATCTGGGAAGAGGTGTGGTAAAATTTTTGGGTTTGTCTTTGAAAAAGGTTGTTTTATTGGAATGAAAACTTAGTTAATTCATTTAAAATTATGTGACAGATAGACCAGGACACATGGTCCGATGAGTAAGTGGGAATTTCATCCTCACTCTGATGATGTATGACTTGGGTGATCTAGAGTCAGGTTCTATGTGTGTTCACATGAAACTGTTAGACCTTGAGGTATTTAATGAGGTATATATGTGGGAATGCGTTGAGAATTCATGATTCCATTTGTGATTGGTGAACAGGTGGCTCGAGATAAGCACCTATAATTTTTCTATGTGATCGCAGTGGGATGTAGATGTTATGCATTAGATAATTGGTTTTTAGATTATTGTGGTGGTCATTGTGTTTATATTTAATTCACTAGGGCTACGATGAATTAAATTGAGTGGGGTGATGGAAGTGGTGCCAAGAGAAATGTTTGTTCATGGCTACTAGGAAGATAGTCATGTTGTTGTGGTGAGTTTCGGTTTGAAATCCCATTTTATTTGTAGTGACTAGGTGTTTATGTGACATTAGTAGGGAGAGAAGCCAGAGAACCTCGATTGTTTGACATGTCTCGGTAGTGGGATGTGACATCAGTGGTGGATAGTTTGTGGTGTAATTATTCAAAAACATTGTATCATAATTTTTTAAATTAACTATCATGCCCAATATATTTATGTCACCTTTGGTATGTTGAGTGATCTATGGAATTAATTAAAGTTACTTAACTGTGATTTGGTTGGATTTGGGGCCGCTTGGTGGATATGCTAATAGTGGAGTATATGTTTAGTTATATGGTTGGGAGTACACCATTGACCGATTTCATGAGAGGCCCATGGGATTGAACAGAGGTCAATGAATGACAAAGGATCCATTCGTGGATTTCATGAATGAGTAGTGGGTGATGTTTATTCTACCATTCTTGTGGAATATACATTTCCATGTTCATGTTTTGGGGTTCATCATTTAATCAATTTTTGAGCCATGATGGCTTGAAATTGCTTATGGAATGTGGGGATAACGACACTCTCATTGTGGGTAGCAATATTTTAGTCATCAGTTTTTGGATCCAATTATGGAATGGATGGGATGGGCTTTTAATTCTAACAAGAATATTTTGAGGAACATTTTTTGACTCTCTGAGAAAAGAAAGGTAGGTCGTTGATGTGGAAGTTGATCGATTGAAACATTGGCTTCACGCATAGGGTCGTTCTAAAATGTACATGAGATGTCTTTGTTAGAGTCATTGATGGGCCTAATGAGGCTTGGAAATAGTTAATGGAAATTGAGGTTTTGGGTGAGAAAAATATTATTTGTATTAAATGGACTTGGGTAGGTATGTTTGGATGTCCATGTAATGACTTCAGGTGTGAAGTCTTCTTGTTCAAGTGAAGTAGTGATGTGCTAAAAATTTGTTTTGGTGAACTTGTAGTAGATAATTACTATGACATAGAGAGTAGTGGATTTCATGATGGAATATTTTTAGAAAAAGTTACGATATGACCAAGGTAGGTGCATTAGATGATTGTTATTTTATAAGTGAGGAGGTGTACGGGGAAGGTGAAAGAGTTAACATGTCTACAGATGAAGTTGGTTGTTTTTGAGCAAGTCGATCATGGATGGTATGCAATGATATTGTTAAAGCTATAGATTTTATAGTGAACCATTATTAACATATAGGGATATTACATAATTTTATATGAATATTCATCACATTACAAAAATAGATTCCCAAGGACCATAATAGTTTAGTGTCTTTAGAAACATGGAAACATAATCTTTTAACATGGTGAAAGTTATTTGACATATCCCTTAAGGATAATTCCCCTTATAATCATACATAAAAATTTTCTTTATAAAATGGAAAAAAGAAATCAAAAGATATGGTTGAGATTAGATGATCAGTAAGGTTAAACAATGGAGATATGTGAGCATAACAAGAGTGTAAGGGTTTGAAAACATGATCATAACATTATAACTTAATCCTATTCATATCAAATATTTTAATCTAGAGTCATGGAATAAATATTGGTAGTTCATAAAACATGAATAATAAGGAAATAAATAGGATATTCCATTTTATCATAACATAATCAGAAGACATAGAATTTATGGAATAAACAAAAGTATATAAAATAATTTCTATAGCAGTAAAGTATTAATTCCAAGGCCATATTAGTCGAATGGGATCCCTCCCAAAAACATATTAGTATAAATGGTTCAATATCAATACCATATTAGTAGAAAATTTCATCTACTAAATGGGTATCACTTCCCGTTCGAGCCCTGTATTACTGAACAAGGTTTACTTCCCATTCTAGCCTTGTATTACTGAATTGAGTTCACTCTACATTCTAGCCATGTATTTCTGAATGTAGTTTAATTACCATTCTAGACCTGCATTACTAAACCATTATCACCTCTTATTCCTTCACTATATTAATGAATAAATTTTACTTCTTGTTCTAGTCCTATATTATTGATCCTTGCACACTTCTGACTTTATCCCTATCATACTGAATAAAGTTCACTTCCTATCCCATACTTGTCATACTGAACCTATCTCACATCCCGTTATAGCCCAATAATATTCATGAAATAAAAATAATTAACCATTGTTTTGGATGGAGATATAGGTCCGACCCATCTCGTAATTAAATCACAGACATGTTTTTTACAAGATCATAAGGATTAATCATATCATAACTCATGAAACGAAATGGGTATCATAAAAATGTAATCGGGTCATAACCTATGAGAAATAGATAGGTTTCATAATCATTTAGTCATAGAATAACATGTGAAAATGGAGTGGTTTCATAATAATTTATCATTGTATAACCCATTGACGAAAAATAGGTTTCATTAATATCAAGTAATCATATCATAAACTATTCAGGGAGATAATACAAATGTTGTCCTTTGGTCATATCTCTTGAAAAGAATAATCTATAATGAAGGATTTGATCCTTAATGATTAATGATTCAGATATATCACTTAGAATATCCAATTATAAAACACGTAAAATTTCCAAAATCATTTTCTTTGAAACCACATTGAAAAAATATAATGGAATCATGAATAATCATTTAAAACATTTAATAAGGATAATTTATTTTCCTATTAGAGAAAAAACACTTTTTAAACGTAAATATATTTGGAAACATTTTTTTGAAAATTTCATTTAAAAAATATAAATTAATCTTTAAAACTTCTCGAAAAATTTTTACCTCGATAAATTATAAATGAATCTTGAAAATCATTTTGATTAAAATTTTCATTGAAAACTTATTAATGAAGCTAGAAATTCATTTTGAAAAAAAATTATAATATATAGATAAATTATATTGAATGCATGGGAAAATTTAAATTACTATTTAAACATAAAACCATTTTTTAAAACCAATTTATAAAATATGGTGTTGACAGAATACAGGTTGCGAACCGAAAAGAGATATAACATCAAATTTTCCTAAATAATAATTTATTAATTATCTTAAATCCTAAATAGTGGAAAAATGTACCAAATGATGAAATATATCATAAATAAACATATTTAAAGTTGTTTAAAGAGTGTTCTTTACTGATGGATCATAATTTTTCATCAATGAAAGCATAATCAAACAAAATCATGATAAATGATGAGATTATAGCAACAAATTGTAACAACCTCAGTAAGATTAAACCAAGATTCCCATAGAATAAGAAAAATACCTGAAACTTATAATACCATGATAAAAATAAAATTCATCATATAACATCTATAAGGAAACATATAAACATCATAGAAAAATATAGGTGCATAACATTACTTTTGTATCTGTGAAGTCAAATTTAGATAAAACCACTTTTCCTATTTAGTAACTTTTCAAACACAAAAAATTTGAAAGGGAGATAAAAAAATGGGATTTAAATACCTATAAATATAAGTACAAGTATAATTTTATAAATTAAAGTGATCTATAGACACCAAAAAAATTATACGAGTGGTGATCATGGAATGTTTTCCATGGATAATAAAATGTGAGATGAGAAAACCCTTACCTAAAGTCATACCATACTTCATACACATTAATAAATACTATAAAAAAATTTGTTATAAATTTTACACATAAAAATATTAATATATATTTAACCATATATTATTTGGTTATTATATTATTTTATCATTTTATAAACCACTCCATGTTAATGTTACATTTCAGGTAATATCGGCTTTATTATTTGAATATTATTTTTCTAGTCATTATTGATCATCTTAATTTGATCATGATTTAATTATTTATGGAAATAATATTTATATAAGTACCATAAATATTTAGTGCATATTTACTTATAATAATCTATAAAATATATTAATATGGAATGGAGTACACCGTACCATGAAATGGTTGGTGGTACGTACACATGGATACTGTTTCTGTTTTGTTGTTGTATTGAAATAAGAAATGTAAAAGAAATATATATATATATATATATTATAATTATATATGAATTATTATGTCATATATGTGACATATGTTCACTAAAACCATCCTAAATACATTGCATGCAATGTGTGAACAAATCACATTGTTTTTAGGATGCAGTAGTCCACAAATCCACAAAAAATGTTACTGTATTTACAAGAAATGGAATACATGGAGGGATATTTTATTTAATAATTAAATAATAATAAATTATTCATAAATATCATATATATAAAATAAAAATATATATACTGATCATAATTTCCAACCATGAGAGGTGGAAAAGGAAACAAATGAACAACATTGTTTCGTGAGGTGGTAGATCACCATATATAAGAATGATATGTTTGTTGCCCATTATATTTGAAGTATTTGTGAGTGTATAAAGAATCCGTAGAATATATAAATATAATTATAATTATTATAATTATATTATTAGATAATCATTTAATTAAATGATTTACGGTGGTGGAGAATGAAAATAAAATAATGGATGCTGAGGAAGGATATTACCTCTTCTTTGGGTAACTCCTTTTGGATTCCATGAAAGGGAATCTTTGGATGGATTGATTACCAAATGGAGGATAAGAGGATTAATTTAGGGATTTTGGGAGACTGTTTTTTCACTTTTTGGGTGATCTAAATTTCATGATAGGTTTGAATAAGTTGTAGGGGTTATTGCCTTTTTATTGAGGGGGAGTTGAATTCTCGTAAATTATTGACAATGGAATACCAAATATGTTTCTATGATGTAATGTGGCTCCAATAATTCTAAAAATTATTTAATTTTGAGTATAGGATTGAACTGGGAACACAAAATGGCTTTTGGACAACATTATTGGTCATTTAGTGCCTATAGAGTATTTTTTAGTCCTTTGTAAAGCAGATTGTCCTTTTAATCACATTAATTAATTTTAATTACATTAAATTATTTTTTTCTCAAAACTAAGGTTATTTTTAAAAAAAAAATTATTATGATTCCAAATATATCTTCCATTTTCTTGAATTCCAATCAAAAAAGTAGAAAAAATTAATTTTGAATTAATACCACTGAAAAGACGAGAATGTGAGATTTTAAAGTAAAAACATTTAAAAGGATGGTATGTTTTATATATAATTTCAATTTTTAATTGATTCTAATGACCTAAATTAGTTTTTATATTATAAAATAGATCTAATTATAATTTGTAACCTATTAAAAACATTATTTAACAGTAAAAATAAATTGTAGGGAATTCAAATTTTGATCTAAAATTTACTATTATTCTCTCATAATTAAAATATGAATGTTCTAAAACACTACAAAAAATACACCAAAATTAAAATTTGAGATTATTATTTAAAAAATTGTATGTTTTTTCAAAATAATATTAAAAAATTTCAAAAATCATATTTTAAATGTTTTCTACATTAAAAGGCTATAAAAATACATTGTATAAAATATATATTTTTATTCTTAAAATAGGATTTATTGTTATCTTATATGTATAATTTTCTTGGATCAGTATAAAAAATATTTATTTATTATATAATATATAATTTTAATTAATCAAAATTATATTCTTTTTTAGTTAGATAATCATTGGTTTGTACTTTCAGAAATAATTTTTATAGAAATGAAATCTCTTTATTTTCAAATGGTTATTTCATTCACTTATTCTAATTTGTAACAAAATGAATCATATTATATTCCTATGTAAATAATATTTTCACAATATATTTATTATTATTAGAAACAAACATCCCAACTACTAGGTGGTTGAATAATAATATTTTAATAAAAAGACTAATAATATAACGTACATCAGGAAAACTAAACGTTTAATGTTATTTAAGATATCAAGGGAACTCGGTATTTTGTGTATAACAACACAATCATAGTGTTGTGTGTACTGAAATATACACTATGTGTTTTTTATTGTTTAATATTAACATGGTTTTACATATAATGTAATATAAACATAAATTTTTCACATAACAAAATATATATTATGTGATGTGTGAAATATAAAATATCAAAATTATTAAATTAATTCAGAAAACTAATTCATAAAATATCAAGTAATAACATTCTACAGTCCTTAAAAAAATGTATCCCTTTGAATCTATCTCATTTGTCTATTTTTTAATACTTGAATATTCTATTCATAGCAACCCATATGAAAAAAATGAATACTAACTCTTCATTCTAATTGGGAAAATCTGTACTGTAATGGTTACCCAAAGTAATTCATAACTTTGTTTCCACATAGGATATCATCGATTGGGAGAAAATTTGTGACATGGGGGGAAATCATAATAAATATAGAGAGTGATTAATGATCATCTATTAACCGTTAGTGAAAGAGAAATGGAATGCTAGGGGCTTCATAACCATAAATATATTTTTATTTTTATGGCCATAACTTCAAAATAAAGGAATGTATTAGGATAAATAATTTTGTATATCAATTTCCTATATTTTCATATATTTTCACAAGAATATATACATTCTTTATTTTCTTCCATTCAATATGCACTTTATAAACCTTTTGTTGTACCTTCATCAATTCCCATTTCATCCCTTACTCCAAGGAATGAAGGAGAATTAATTACTCATAAAGAACCGATAGATCGTGAGATCTATAAATATAATGATAAGTCATTATATCTATCTTTAGTAAAAATTACAAAAAAAATTTGTGGAAAGGGTATTCAACATTCATAATTCCTACTATGATGAGATAATAATTTAATCTTACAATTTCAATTTGATGTTGATCTTAATACATCCATAGATGGTTAGCCTTATAACACTTTTGTAAGCCTAAAATCATAAAACATTTGAATGAAAGTCCTTATATTTCTAAAAATCACCTTATTGTTGACCCCCACATATCATAAATCTACTCTTATTTAAAAAAATAATCATTTGATTACCTTTATCTTGTATTGTCTTGAAACATGTTATTACGTGAATTTACTTACATAATATTAGAAAACATGCATGTTTCAATTTTCTAAATATTAATAGATTTATTCCCCAAATACAAGATGTTATAAACTTCCCCCATGATTAAATAAACCAATTTTTCATCAAATAAATTACAAGTTCCATTGTAATCAGTAAAATCAATCTTTCTTCATCCGTATAAATCATCTCCTTATCCCAAGAAAACATAATTTTTAAAATATTATGAACACATTAAGGGTTATATTCCCGTAATAAAAATGTCACATTTCCATTAAATTAATATTCTTAGTTCTTAATGCAATTCAACATATCATTTTTAATGTTAAATGTAAATATTATACTGAAAATACATAATAAATCATGACTCATATTATTTGAATTCCATGACATATACACTTAAATAATCCATAACTATTCATAAACAATTACCAATGTTTAATAACATTATTCCTTAATAAATATTTTCCATGAAATTTAAATATGAATCCTGTCCTAAGGTTCCTCAACCTCAACCTAATCATGTTTCAAGCATTTAATGAAAACAATATTATTATAACAAGACATACCTTACTCATTTCTTTTATGGTCCCTTTACCTCTTATATTATAACCCATACTCGTACCACAATCACGATTTTCATTATGACATTCACAGTTAGGAAATCAATTTTCATTGTGACCATACTTTTAACAGCTAAGAAATTCAATGTTACCATGCTACTTAATATTTATTTACTTAACTAAAACCCAAAATCATTTTGTGCACAAAACTTTTCATAGAAGAAAACAATATATTCATGAAAAATTAATTATACAATTACTAAATCATGACACATATATTTATATATATAACAATATAGGCTTATCCTTAGAGGCATCCCAAGACACATCCTTTGAAATATCCATAGGGATCTCACTAATTTTTTCTCATCCTAGTTTCCAAAGGTGGACTAAAATTTTCCATTGACATCGACTATAGAAACCCAGGATTAAGAAACACGGATATTACATCATTTATGTGAATATTTTTAACATTATAAGAATAGATTCTTGGGGACCATAATTGTTCAGTGTGTTTGGAAATATTGAAACATATTCTTATAACATTGTGAAATATCATCAAAAAATAACTTAAAGATCATTCCATTTATTAATCCACTTAATACTTATATTCATAATCTAACGAAATTAAAAAGAAGAATTGGGTTAGTTTATAAGCTCAATAAAGGAATTCTAGGGAGATATGTGATGATAACATGATAATAATGGTATTAGAACATGATCATAACATTATAATATCACTATTACTCACCCATGCTTATGAAAAACATATTGAATTAATGATTTTTTTGATAAGATAATTCTATTTGTAAGAATTCCCCACTAATAGTAATGTTTTATATTTTTTAATCACAACCTATTAGAATTGTTGGAACCAGAAAACACGTCCATGTAATTCACTAAATGCTTCCATATAATATCTTGGAGTATAGATTTTTTTGCAACCTTCGATTTGACTGGTCGTGGAGCCCAAATGGAGTTACAGATCAAAATTTATGGTCGTTCAAAGTCTGTATGCTGGAAATGGCCATCCTGGATGATTTTTGGGAAATGCACGGTCTTCCATGAAAGAAGTGAAATATTGTACGCAAGAATGATAGTTTTGCATGAAAGAAGAGAAATATTCTATGAAACGTGTCATTCAGGTCTTTTACGCGTCCAATGAGAGGTCATCTTCTACCCATGCTACCTGAAAAACTTCTAAGGGGCGCACATGTTTTGAGAGTTGCGAGCAAGAGGAGCATCCACGTACAAGATTCATCCACACCAAAGATGACTTAAAATTCCCCTTTGCACACGTGACCGCTTTAGGTAGTGCGGATAATGACTTGAATGCACAGATGTCTACATGCACCCCTTGTGTGGAAAACAGCTTCCGTGCGCGGAATCTTCTGCGCAACCACTCCTAGGTTCACCGATAAATACAAGTACTGCCCCCACCCCTCGAGTGAGGTCTTCGAAGGTCGGCCGATACTATTAGGTGTACAAGACCGCATCTTTGGAGCCCACAAGGATGAATGGAATCCTCAATGTGAGATCTTGCACGACAGGTCCCATATTGGCCCTCTTTCACGCGGGCCCACAATGGTTTGATCCACGCCTGACATATTTTCTACCCACTACAGGTTCGCGCAAGATACCATTCTTGTGCCCAAAACATTCCGTCTTGTGTAAAAAACATCCAATCATTCATGCTACATCAAATATTATGGGCAATACATTAATCATGTGAACTATACATCAATCTTGCACGCTACAGTACCAAGGTGCTGGATCTTGCGTGAACCTATGCCGCACAATCCAATCATGCGGGCAGCCCATCCTACATGTATCCCATCTTATGCGCAATAGTGTACATGGCTATTCCCACTAGCTCACACCACAGGGGACTGTGCCCCCGCACCCCTACTTTGGATCACTGCCAGGCTGCGGTCCTGGCCCTCCGAGCTGGACCCTTTGTTACCATCACATTCCCCCCTGAAAAAAAGAGTGTCGCACTGTGAACTTTTTCAAGCCGGGACAACTGAAATTTCCATTGCGCCCTTATGCACAGCTTCCTTCAACCTATGGGATACCAGGATTTGTGATACTTCTCCTCAGACCATAAAATTCCTTGAGTCATCATATTTCCCTTGATCTATTTCCTACGTCATGAGTTGAGATTCTCATCACCAATCCCCCCTGAGTACTGAACAATAACTCAAGCAACTCATATGAACCCCATCACCTGACTCCTATGCCAGGATGAACCAGAAAAGGGCTGCCCTTGCGTAATTCCCAACACCAACCATTCCCAAAAGCATAATTACTAACAGTCCAAGTAACATGACTATAAACTGTAGTGCACCATATATTCCCAACATAGGATTCCTCTTGCTCTGAATGAGAGATGCCTTCTTCTCCAAGCATAAACTGCCAGTAGTTCTATCTATATTACTTTAAACTGTAGAATTCCCTATTATTCAATAATAGGATGCCTCTTTCTCTAATAAAGAGATGCTTTATGCTCCAAGCATGAGATTCCAACCATCCTTCCTACATGACTATAAATTGTAGTACACCCTATTTATCAATAATAGGATTCCTCTTTTTCGAAATAAGAGATGTCTTATGCACCAAACACATGATGCCCAACAGTTCTATCTACATGACTATAAACAATAGTGGACCCTATATTATAAATATAGGATTCCACTTTCTCAAAAAAATGATTCCTTATGCTCCAAGCATAAGATACCAACAGTCTTGTCTACATGACTATAAAATCTAGTGCACCCAATGTTCCAAACATAGGATTCCTCTTGCTCCAAACAAGACATGCCTTCTGATCCAAGCATAGAATGCTAATTGTTCAATCTACATGACTATAAAACATAGAACACCCTATGTGCCAAACATAGGATGCCTCTTGCTCCATAAAAGAGATGCCTTATGCTCCATGCATATGATGCCTAATTCCATGATTGTATTGGATTAATTTCAAGAGTGTTGTAATCCATTCAATCATTATATCACTCCACCTCACGGTTTGTGTTTCCTTCATTCGGATCTTCATCCACATCCATGTCTGAAGGGACCCCCTAATGGCCAGGTCCAATGCCGCATCAGCTCACCTACCATCCTGGTCCAACGCCCCAGAAGGCTATGGATGACCCTTGGAGTTAGGTACTTGTTTTGAACACTATCAATAGTCGAACCTCATTTTATTTTCCTCATTTCATTCCAAAGTGATATGGATGCTGTGTTTAGAACACATTCAATAGTAATCCTTCATCGCCATGCCATCATCACTGAATTCTGAATGTCAAGTATGTGATTCACACTTTTCATCTCCCTCTTTTCGGACTGATTCAAGCCCCTTTGGCATTATACTGCTTGCGCACTAGCACATAGGTGTAGGCCTCAATCATATGCCTCAACTCACCTATGTGTTCGGATGACCTCATGGCCAGATATGAGGAAAGAATTACGAGCATATTCCTTATGTAAGCCCAATTCATCATTACCACTCCATAGCGGTACCTGAAAAGCTTACTTGCACAAACCCCATTCACCATTGCAGCATCATAGCAGCACCCCGAAAGCTTCCTTGTGTTTTCCCCATTCAACATTGTCGCTCCATAGCGGCATCTGAGAAGCTTCCTTGTGTAAGCCCCATTAACCATTGCCCCTCCATTGCGGCACCCATGTAGCTTCCTTACATAATCCCCATTATCCATTTCCGCTACATAGCAGCACCTAGGTAGCTTCTTTGCGTAAGCCCCATTAACAATTATTGCTCCATAGCGGCACCGAGGTAGATTCATTTCATAATCCCCATTCACCATTGTCACTCCATAGTGGCACATAGGTAGCTTCCTTTCATAATACCCATTCACCATTTCTGCTCCATAGCAGCACCCGAGTAGCTTCATTTCATAATCCCCATTCACCATCGTTTCTATGTAGCAGCACTAGGGAAACTTCCATGCTTAAACCCCATTCACCATTGCCGCTCTAATGCGGCACCTAGGAAACTTCCATGTGTAATACCCATTCACCATTTCCACTATTTAGTGGCACTCATGCAAGCCAACAACTATTGATTCTTCGCATATCCACACTAACGTGGACCCCCAATTGGATCACCACTCAACATCCCCCGCCTTGGAATTGCTGATGCCTTACTTCCCCCAAGGGCGGGTGGGTATCTGTTATGTATGTCTTAGGGGTACGGAGCACACCCACCTCGTCTGAGCTGCATGATGTTTAACATCCAAGTGCCATCATCCCCATAACATGATGTTAAACTATGACCTCACCTCATGCCTTGCACACAGGACGCCCCACCTTGGACGATTGTTATGCCCACCGGTCTCCATGGATGTGAGATCATTCTTCACATGGAATGAAATCTTCTTTATTGGGGTGGCATCTATCCGTGGGGAAAGGGCAACCACCCTGGTGTAAGTCTCAGAGTTTTCCTTGCTAGAGGCAGCGCCGGTGCTCCTCCTCTCTTCCTGGGTTCCAAATCCCTCTCCTGTTGGGCTTTGTCACCTCCTAGGCCTCCATCCTAGTGTAAGTCGCAATCTCCACCTCCCTGGGTTGCTAACTAAATGTAAGCCCCACTTTCCCTTTTAGGATGTGGACCATTCGTAAGCCCCTATTTACTATTTGGGCCACTAACCACGTGTAATCCCCATCCCACTTCTCATAGATGCACCTTTTATGACATGGTCGTCATGTCTTCTCTACCTATTGTTTCTCATACCAATCATGAATCGCATTGGTTTAGAGTAAGCAACGACCATGACATCCTCTTTGGGAAGCATAGAGTGTAAGCTCCATACCGTTTTGAACTACGTGGTATTTGATCCATGCCAAGTCAAGGTACGTAGAAAGCATCCCTGAGGTTCAATCACAACACTCGGTCGCTCCGACCTCCTTCACGTTGGTTCGCCCAAACCCACCATGAACTGCGTGGTCTTTGATCCTTACCGAGGCATGGTAGGTAGGAAGCCTCCAAAATGTTCAAGCCCACCATCCATTGGTCTAGACCATAATAACGTCAGTTTACCAAACACCCCTTCTAAACAATGAAGTCCTTCATCCTTTCCATGGAAATGTATGTATAAATCCTCCCTGACGTTCAAGATCATCACCCATTAATTCTGACCCACCATCACATCAAATCACCTTTGTCCTATATGACGTTAAACAAAATGCACCCTTTTTTTACTACATGATTTTAAACTATATCCCCCATTCATCAGAAATCTGTTTTAACCCCATTCAGTGGTGTGCACATGTAAACACATTTTGATGGTAAGTTGTCTTCAGATAAACGATTTGGACCATGATTCTATACCACATGGACACATAAGAAGCCTCCCTGAGGCTTAAGCCCACAACATGTGTCTCATCCGGATCTCTCCCTCCAGCCTATGTGTTTTGGGAAGGTCATGACCCAACATGGAGGTTCATTTTCCTCCAGGTCCCATCCATGATTCCACTATCAAGGCTTAGCTCCTCATGTGTCCAATCGTCCCACTGAACTACGTGGACTTTGATTCCATATTCTGGGGATATATAGGAGATCAGTTCGAGACTCGTGCACAACATCATTGTCGTCCATGAGTCAAATCCATCTAATTATTCACATACATAATTAAACCCTCCATTATCCATTCTGATTCTTACTCGGTCTGCCACATCCTGGTGGTATCACGCCACCTCATTCCCCATTCCACATAACAAAAACTGGGATGCCAAACACACGTCGGCCCCAACAAGAGTGTTCCCTCCAAGGGTTGCACCCATATAATCCACTATAATCTGTTTTCTAATCAGTTTGATCTATTTGATCTAGACATTAAACTCAGGACATACCCTAAGTTAAACACAAGATGCTTTGGAAAACATCATATACATGCCTATGGAATAAAATTCCCCACGTTTGACATGTGATTCCCCAACCTTCCGCACCCTCAAGAAGCCCCATAATAAGGGGAATGATCTTAGACACGCCAATGTCCCAGCTTCCAGACATGCCAGTGATGTCCTACGTGACTACTCCCCAGACTGAAGGTTGCTGTACGGACCAGACTCTTTGTAATGTACTGATAGAAGTAGTGTAATTAACCAGTGCCCATGAAGATTTGGAACTAGGAAGAGTTTAACGAACAATGTCATAAATCTATAAGGGAGACTCGGACTAGCTGACCTGTTTCGAGGTGGAATCCCCGATAGGAAGAACCGACATCCCATCATCATATTTTGATCAATGAGAAAACATCCCTGATCTAGGAACAGATGTCACCCACCATGGGAAAGCTGGAATGCGAGGAAAAAACAGCACTACCACCCTCGAACATGATAGACAAGCACCCCCCGAAAAAAGTGTCCGAAACAATTATATAAAAATGGAATATGTGTGGGTAAATATGGACACACTAATAAAATACTGGAAAAAAATAAATGATACATAAAAAGTAAATTCTAATTTTGGAGGGAGGGTGGAAATCATTTTCAATTACATTCATGTAATGCTTTTTGTCCATTGTGGGTCAGCTCATGCGCTTCATTTCCCTACAACCAATCACATACTTCAGAAAACTAGTAATGAGATCAATCTCCATATAAAGAGTAATTCATGTAGTATAATTCCATGTGAAAGAAAAATATGTTGTAGGAGTGGTGGTAATAATAAAAAAATGTTAAATGGGAAGTGGAATATATATAAATCATCAAAGAGAAGAAAAAAATAACTGAATATAAGTTAGATAAATTATTAAGAAATCATAAAAATAGTATTAAATATATAATTGAATTAATAATGAATAAAAAATTATATTTGGAATTCATGTTGAAGAACTGAATAACATGAATGAAAATACATGTTCTATTGGTCTAAAAAACTATCCAATACTCAAATTATATAAATCATCAACTTCTCAATAAGAGTACAAGAAATCAGAAAACATTATGCACAACTCATATTTAATAGGGGAAAAAGAAAATATAAACTGAAACAAAATAAAATGACCCACTACATGAAAATATACCCCTCCTCCAAACATCGATGAATGCGTATTTATCCCAAATCAAGTGTTAGTCCACCCTATCACATTATATGAATGATCGAAACCCTGTATTAATATTTATTATACTTATCATATATAAAACGTAAATTTTTTGGTACATACTATTGTAATAAAAGTGGATTAAACATGAGTAGGAAACATAAGATAATAAAATTTAAATTTGAATTCATAGAAAAAACATCACCAAATGTAAAAATCAATTTAATGTTGGTTTCATGATTACTAATTACTCCATGTCATTAATACAAATAATAAACCTCAATGGTCAAGATAGATGCTTACCTAACAAAATGATTTAGGTAAATTAATATATGTAACAACTTATTATCTAAAGATCTATATAGTAATTTAAAAAAAACAAACAAAACGTATAATAGAACATCCCATGAAGACATCACCATGAATCAAGGATATTAATAGGAACATTAATTTATAAATTATTCTAAAATTTATTTCTATTTTAGTATATTTTGTCAATTGTGTGTGTTATGAGTTTAATGATTTATCACAACATAATATCACTCTATAATAAGGGTAATTTCCCCTCGATGATGGGGTTTGGGTTGTAATGTTTTTGGATCAAACAATTATGCGATGCATAAGAATAATTATATCATATATTAATGGTTCTTCTTTTCATTTTCCATTAAATGTATTTAAAAATTTTTCCGGGGATTTTGATTCACCTACAAAGATTTTCTACTTCTTCAAACACACAGAGAGAAAAAATTTCTTTTGTTAAACTCACTCAATATGTGAAATCATTATATATACTTCTCTAGATTATAAATCTTCTTCTAAAAATATTTTTTTACTTCTCAACAAACCACAAAACAACACAACTAGAAATATATTTTACGTAGATTTTATGTACATGGAAAAATGTTCTGAATATTTCCTCTGAGGATAAACTGTATGTTGTCAGTTTGAACATTCTCACTTCTACCTTGATACAGGGAATAATGACATATCATTCTCCCTATTCAATAGAATTAGTACACTTAGATACTCACAATTCTCCACACACACAACCACACTATTGTTGATTGATTCTTATTCTATTCTTATCTTCCCAATCTTCCCAAACACGTGGGAAAACACTCAAGTACGCAACATGGACTGGATCTACTCCTTTTATGGTATGTCATTACATATAATTATTTTTATGCCCAAGACTTTGATGACCATTACAATAGGTTAATAATATGTTTTTATATGGTTAGACCATGTAATAAAAATGATGCACCTATCCTAATTTCATAATACAAACTATAGCATCTTCTAGATATATTTCACCACATGCACCGCCTCTTAAAAAATCCCACGCACTTTTTTCTACATAATGAATGATTCATGCAATTTATTCAATATATAACAAGATCTTGTGAACCAACCACACGTCATAGGTATGATATCACCGAAGGGGTATAAATGATCACAAGACACTCATTTCTCTTAGGTAATGTTAATAAAATCCCAAAATTCCAAGCACACCGTGCATGAAACCCAAAACTATGATATATGTTAAATAAAGATCCATTTTGTATATGTTTTAGCTGGACTTCACTAATACATTAGTATACATTCATATTCTTGTTGAATATCCCTCCAAGGGTTTCCATAAATCCTATATCTATAGAGTGCATCTGTAGGCCATCAAGAATCACTTAATTGTCTAGAAAGATATTTCAATAGTTTATAATAAAGTTTTAAAAATGTTACAAATTATTTTAGTACATATGTAAAATATTATTATTTAAGGATATATTTTTTAATTTTTATAAAAAACCAACCAAATAAATTTTGTTAAATTGTTTAACCCTGTTCAATAATATTGTCTACTAGGTGCATACATTCCTGCCAAATATGGGAATTTTTGGGGTAATTGGAGAAAATATCTCTATGTAAAACTATTGTAATCACGGGCATGTACTGAACAATCTTTGGATCTTCATTATTGTTATCATATCATTGACCACTTTTTAGGTGTCTACAGGCCTGTGTTATAAATTTGTCACGAAAGAATATAATTAGAAAAATCATCAATAAGTAAGAGATATATGCCAAATTCATTGAAATTTGATGACAAATTTCATTTGAATTATTACGAATATACATGAAAAAAATCTACACTGAATGCCGGTGGCTCTGACTATAAGAGAAATTGAAACTACAATATTCTACATAATATCTGGATCCCTGCCTAGAATGAGGAAGGAATGCATTAATATTGGTTAATGACATATAGAACCTATATTTTCCTATAGTAAAATCACATTTCAAGATAATGTAGTTTATAAGTTTAACACCATCAAAATTATTATCTAATAGAAGGAGATAATCGAGGAGTCAACTAGTACCTCTAAAACCAAATTGAAATAAAAAATAATAAAAGGAAGGATCAAAACTATATATATATGTATAAGTTATAATATATATATTAAACATATCAAAAATAAATCTATCTGAAGAGGTAACTAATAATGTTCCTCCTTTGAATTCATTATAATATGGTACAAAATGATGGCACCATGAGTTTGGAATAGATCACGTATTGCTCGTGGTGGGATTGGATTGAAACATTATCCATATAGGGATCTTCTTAATCTTGTTGCACCTCCAACTTCTCTAATAAATCCACCTCCTGATGGAGACCCCTATAAAATATAGGGAGACCATTAGAATACATGTTCCAATGATAAAAAATTCCACTAGTTAAACCAAATAAATCATCGGTTGGGTAAAAAAGTACATGGTTTTATTTTAAAAAACATGTAACGAATGTGTTATTCAATACATGTAGAAGAAAATGATAATTGAGATAGAATAAAATGATCCACTGGTCCAAAATATTCCATAGATAATATGTTCCATGATGTTTTATTTCTCTAAATTCTTGTTGTGGGAAACCCTATAACAGAGTAGGCAGAATCAAAACCATGCATTTTATCCATGTGAAAAGTAGCTTACAAGTGTCAAGAAATTTAATCTAGAGATTAACGAATATACATTAATACTCAAAATTACATACATTCATAACATATTTTTTAGTGTTCAAAAAATAGTAGTAGGTGCGCCCATGTAAATTAATTATTTGAAATCACAAATTTCAAAACATATTAGAATATTTAACAGAAGATAAACACAAGAAGAAGACATTTCATAATTTTTAGCTTACTTATTGTCAATGCCTGAAAACCTAAACTGGTTTGCATCATACATTAAAATATTGATAGAATATACTCTGTGGATGTTTAGTTTGAAGATATCTT
Organism: Viscum album; assembly: GCA_963277665.1. NCBI lineage: Eukaryota > Viridiplantae > Streptophyta > Magnoliopsida > Santalales > Viscaceae > Viscum > Viscum album. Next base: position 1,956,647,173 of record OY728143.1, on the reverse strand, counting down.
TTTAATAATGTATTATCACAAGTGAAAAAAAAAACTCTTTCTATGAAATATATATTTATATAATATATGTTTAACAAAAAAATTTAACAACTCTATTTTAAATTGAAAAAAATTGCAATAATATAAATAAAAGTAGAATTTGTACCTCATCATCTTAAGAATAAATTTCTTCATGTTTAATCTCATTTACATCCTATTTCAAAAATCATACCATGCTGGTATCTTTTTCACATAGTCGATATTGGATAAAGGCATTGAAATATAAAATATAAAAAGTCATGAGAAGTGGTTTATGTTTGAATGTGTATTTTTTTTAATCAAACACAATGAATCAGAATTATATAAACCAAAATAATAATGAGTTATCACTGACCAACAATTTAAAATAGTATCTACAACATTATATAATTTAGTTTTCATTATTTGAGAAGCATAAAACATATTTTTAATGTTTCCAGGATAGTTTTAGTTATTAAAATACACTAAAGTGTATTTAAATATGTTTTTTATTGTAACCAAAATTTAGTATTTACATATGTTCCAAACAAGTCTTATAAAGGAAAAATCTTTCTTAAAAATATATTTAGCTTGGAAAACATATTATAGTAGTGTTATTTATTTATATTTAAAAAATATATTTTATATGTTGTAGTATAATGTTGAATGGAATATTAGTATACATTGAACACTTAACAGCTGTGAGATAAAACATTGAAGAAATTCAACAAATTTTTTTAATGTAATAAAATTAACAAAACTAACGTTTTCTATGAACAATCGAAATTTATTATCAAGTGAATTCTTAAATTTCATACAAAAAACATTTGTGAAATAGAAAAGGAAATTAATGATGTTCATAGAATACCAATATCATCAATTTTCAGTTATATTATTTTATATAGAGTTATAATATAATCATATTCATAAGGTTTTTGCAAGGATAGAAAGGCTAAACAGTTATATATGATGTATCCAAACTGTTATCCTTAAATAGTATAAAATGACTTGTTTGATACATCAATATCCTTATAGTACAACAAAAACATAAATTTGGAAATAAATTATTGTTATGGTAAAACAAACGAAATTAGGAACATGGATTGTTGCAAGATACTGTAATATGTGGAATTCTATTCTTGAACAATATACTCTCTTTGAAGTTGGTACCTATATTGAAAACATGAAAATTTGTTATTTGTAGTAAAATAAGAATAAAAAAGTGGTTGTTTATTTTCTAGAGTTTAACTAAATGTAGAATAGAGAAATATATATTTACAGATTCCATTCAAGGAATTAGAGTCATCATACATTGAAGAAAAACTATGGTTGATAGTAGGATACCATTTTCTCATGGTTGTATAAATTGTTTTAATATTTGATTAGATGAACTGGAATGGAGTTGTGAAAACCGATAGTGTAAAACATTTCCTTTAGTAACATAACACCTTTTACCTTCCACATAGTGCATTATTAACATGATATTATGAGTTTAATATCAAAAGAACATATATAATATAATTTTAACAACATAATTGGAGTGAAAGGTACCATTTATAGTATATTTTTAAAATCGATCTCAATCTTTTATTTGTATCTTCTTGTTATCTGGACAAAAATGATTTGTTTTACTCGAAATAGGCATAGTGAAATTTGATTTCAAATAACCATAATCACTAGACATTCCTTGGATAGTACATATATTTCATGTTTATAAATTAACAAATGGAAATTTAGTTTTAATTTAATGGTTTTATAATTCAACATCACTAAAATTATACATAAGACAGACATGAAATCAATACACTCTTTACTTTTATAATCATCTTTCAATGTTGTCATGCCTCCTTGCAGATAAAACTATGCTTGTTGATCATATCTGAAATTTTTTCTATTCGTATTGTATAATAAGGGTTAAAATTTTCATTCAAATAAATTAATGATCTTCTAGTTAATGAAACACACTCTTCTCTGTGGTAATATATATAATTTTGATTATAGTGACTCTATTTTATGGACTTATTTATTTGGTGAAAATATTAACAGTCATTTGATACTGAAAGGAATGATTTCAAGTAGTTCAACAAATAAATGAATGATATTAACAAATCACATACCTACCTAATATGAAAAATTTTATTCATGATAAATTGTGTAAAATGGATAAATAATCACTAAAATAAATTGATTACACCTAGTAAAAACACTTCATTACACAATGGGGATGAATTGTAATACACGTCACATGCAACTCGAAAATAAAATATCATAATAAATTTAACGGTCAAATTTTTATGGAAAATGAAGAAAAGTTATTTTAAATTATAATTAATTTAATGAAAAACTCTACAATGTGGAAAAAAATTCATTCATAGACTATTTTTGAATCCTATAAATGGAAATATAAATTTGAAAACGTGAATGAATAGTTGGAATAAAATGAAACAAAAAAGTCAAAACAATGAAGTGGAATGTAGGACTGCGAGTTCTAGTATATATGTGATATGCGTGAATAAATAAAGTCATCATGTGTTACAAAATAAAATGTGATGAATATATTTTATAAAATGAAATAGAAAATTTCAAAAAAAAATGAAGGAATATACAAGACATTGAGATAATGCCAGACCAGATATGGAATGTGAGAGTGAGACATGGAAATGCGGGGAGAGATATGATGGCAAAAACAACTGGTAGAGTGATTTGAATCCTATAAGAGGATGCGACCGAATGGTAGGGAGAGTTTGAGATGCTGATTTGATGCTAGAGAAAATATTGTGCGATTGTAATGAATATTATGTATTCAAAGGGAGTAATTTAGTGAGTGGTCCAAATGAGGTGTAGCATGTGGTTTTACGCAGGAACCCTAGGTGGAAGGATATGTTGACCGATGTATTCTGGAACTGTTGATCGAATGGAGTTGATACTCAAGTGGGAGGAGAAACCGACCGAAATCGATAGTCGGTGTGGATCTGAAACAAAATATCAAGCCAGAATAGGACTGAAACTGCTTGTGGAAGTGGTATGAATATGAACAAGAATTATGATGAAGATGATGATGATGATAGTGTGCATGATTCCCTATAAGAGTAGAATAGAATTAGATTAATGAGGAAGGAGACAACTAGGGCATGCAGGAACTATAGGTCGATATGAGATGAAGAGATAGTGGGAGGAAAATCAGAGAGAAAATACGTGCAGAAGATGGATGGATGGAATGAAAACGTCTAAGGCAAAAGAAGAAAATGACTAAATCCTAGGAGAACCCAAGGTTGATAGTGTGATCGGGAGAAGAGACAATGGTAAACATCACTAATAAGTGGGGGTTAGTGACAATAATTGGTTTACATGGACGAATAATGTGGGAGACATGTTGGATTCAAGTCTGGGTAGCTGTAGGTTGGACACATGGCCTGATGGGAACCTAGGATTAGTACAGTTTGCAGATACCATTAAAATTAAATATCATAATCAATAGTCATGGAATAAATATTGGTAGTCCATAAGACATGAATCATAATGAAATCAAGAGAATTATCCTTGAGTTCATTACATAATCAAAAGATATATAAATTATGGAAGAAAAATAAGTATTTAAAATTATAGTCATATTATGAATGGCTTATTATCAAGGACATATCAGTATAATGGGATCACTTCCCAAATAATAGTTGTTGTTAAGGGTCACTCACATTACTATCTTAGTGGAAATATTACTCTAATGAATTGGGATCACTCCCCAATATATTTAGATATTACTAAACCGAGTTTAATTCCTTTTAAAACCTTTATTACTGAACTAACTTCACTCTTTGTTCTCGATCTGTATTACAGAACTGAGTTTAGTTCCCATTCCTACCCAATATTACTTATCCATGATCAGTTTTCACTCAATCCCTATAATACTAAATCGATTATACATTCCACTACATCCATGTATTACTAAACCGAGTTCACGTCCCATTCGATCACAATCATAGTGAATCGATTTCACTTCCCTATTACATCCCTTTCAAACTGAACCATGTTCACGTCCTATTCCATCCCTCTCATACACAAGAGATATAATTTAGAACCTAATTCATTGTAGAGAGATATAGGTCCCACCTATATCTTAATAAAATCACATATACATTTTCTATAGGTTCATTAAATTTCATTATATCCTAACACATGAAATGAAATGGGTATCATAAAAATTAATCATATCATACAATATATACAATAGACAGGATTTAGAACAATTTAAACTTCAAATAACCCATGAAAGGAAGTGGGTTTCATAATAATTCATTCATGTTATAACCCATTAAATAGAAAGGGGTCTTATTATCATTATGCCCTCAAAAAACAAACCTTTCCATGAAATAATATAAATGGTTCCCTTGGATCATATCACTATTAAAGAATATACTATAACCAAGGATGTCATCCTTGATGGAGAAAGATTTTCAATGATCACTTAAAACATCACATTTTTTAACATCTACAATTTTTAAACCATTTTCCTTGAAACCACTTTGAAAAAATAAAAAATAATCCAAAATAAACATTTAATACATTTCTTACGGAAAATGTATATTCAAAATTCAAAAAAAGGGTATTTTAAACACATATTATTTGGAAAAAATTATTCTTTGAAAATATATTTGTAACCAAAAAATTGAATCTTTAAAACAACTTGGAAACCATTTCCCATGAAAACATAAATGAGAATCTTAAAAATCATTTTGAAAACATTTTTCATTCATAAATTATAAAAGAGGTTAAAAAATAATTTTGAAAACAATATTCGTTGAAAGTAATTTTTAAACATATTATGAAATATTGAAAACATCTAATATAAATTTTAAATATAAAAATGTTTTCAATTTTTTTAGAACACATGGTTTTGGTATAACATATAATTCTGACCGAGGAGAGATATAAAGTAAAAAATTTCCTCAAAAACACATTCTCAATTAACTTAAGATCAAAATAGTGGGAAAATTGTACCAATAAATTATTATATAACTAATAAATATATTATAATGAGTGTCATGATTTTTCAAAAGAGGTGGATCAAAATGTTTCATTAATGGAAGAATAATTACAAACAATCATGATAAACAATGAGATTGTTATAACAAAAGGTTAACACTTTGGTAAATAGAAATCATGATACTCATAAGTGATGTTAATTACATGAAACATAAAAAAGAATAATAAAAATAAAATTCATTAAATAATATTTAAAATCAAATATATACACCTTATAGAATAGTAAATGTGCATAACACAACAAAGGTCGCATTGAAGGAAATTTGAGACAAAACCACTTTACAGATTTCCAAACATTTGGATGACAAACCCCCTAAAATATAGATCATAAAATGGATATTTAAATACCCATAAATTTAATTTTAAGTATCATATAATAACATCATGGTAATTATATACACCAAACTAAACAAATGAGTGGTAAACATTGAATGTATGACATAGATAATAAAAATGTGATATGAAAAAATACTTACCTTATGTGTTCACTTTTATCTACACATGAAAACAACATGTATAATAAATAAAATTATATAATAAATCTAAAAAACCCTATATTATTATATATAATACTATTTATGATTTGGATATATTATTATATATTATACCTTATATGATTTGGCTATGAATTTTTTTTATACATTTATTTACAACTGTACATTATTGTTACCTTTTGTGTAATGTTTTCATTATTTTTCATATATGATTTGTCTTATTATTATTGATACTCTTAGTTATATAAGGATGTTATTATTTCTAGAACATACTAAATTAAAAAAATATCATGTATATTCATTAAATATCAATTTATAATAATCTATAATATATATAAATATGAAATGGAATACATCGTTCTAGGAGATGGTAAGTAGTACATACAAATGAATGTTATTTCTGTTTTATTGTTGTATTGAAGGAAAGATATTAAAATAAACAATTTTATATATAATATTATTATAGTATAGTTGTTATTTTATATTAATCATATATGTTGACTATACCTGTCATTAATACATTCCATGTAATGTTCAAACAAATCACATCGCTTTGAGGAGGCGTTAGTCCACATTTCCAAAAACGATGTAATTATTTTCACAAAAAACGGTAATAATTAAGGGTTAATATATATAATTTTTTTTTGAAAAAATACATCATAATTATCATTTATATAATATTAAATTTATATTACATCATAATTACAAACCATGATAGTTGGTAAAAGAAAAATGATAAACATGGTTTCCTTAGGCGATACTTCACCATACACAAAAATGGTATGTTTATTACCCATTAGAAGGAAGTGTGTGTAATTTTAGGTCAAAAAACTAAATTAAAAACATATTAGTATATAATGATGCTTAGGGTAACATATAATACTGGAATATTAGATTAAATGGAGGTGGATAATAAAAACAATACCATGGATCTTGATGAAGGATGGTGCCATTTTTGTTGGGTAACTAATTTGTGTTTACAACAAAAGGATTCCTTGGATAGATTGATTCCAAAAGATATGATTCTATGATGATGTAATAGAGTTTGGGATATTATTAGACATCTTTATGGGATATAAAATTGTTGTTATTGGTTTTTATAAGTGTAAGGGATGAGTGCCATTTTATAGTGGAAGAGTGGTATTCTAGTAAATTATGGGAAATCGAATTCCATGCACGTTTTTCCCAATTCATGGGGATCCAATAATGTTAAAAAAAATTATAATGTATTATAGATATTAAATATGAATATAAAATGGATTTTGGACTTGTTTATACATCAATTTGGGCATTATGCTTAGAGTTTAGTCACCTGTTAAGCTAATTTTTTATTAATCCCTACAATTAATTTTAATTAAATTCACAAATATTATTGATAAAAACCTAAATTTAAATTTATAAAACAAATATATTATTATTTTTTCAAATATTTAATCCATTTTTCTATATTAAAATCACATAAATTGTAGAAATTAATTTAATGTTCACCCCATATAATGGATGATAATGTGGCATTTTAATCTAAAAAATTTCAAAAGTTTGTTATGTCATAATTTCAAATATCAAATTGAGATTTTTTCCAATTAAATAAATTATAATTAATGACATAAAATTTATCTAGTTACACTTTAAAATCAAATAAAAACATTAATTAAGTATATAAATAAAATGGATGAAAAAGTAGTTTTGATATAAATGTTATTATTATTCAGTATTTATAAAAATATTAATGTTCATAGAAAATCAAAAAAAATAGGCAAAATTAAATTTTTATATTTAAATTTAAAAAATAAATTTTATATTTTTAAATAATATTTTTTTTAATATAATATAATAAGGGGTTTTGTTTAAATTTCGGTAAAATTAACTTTTAGAAAAATACATATTTTTATTCATAGAATTGGACTTATTCTTATCATAAAACTATAAAATGTATTTGATGAGAATAACATATATTTATTTAATATATAAAATATATATTTCATTAATAAAATGTGAATTTTAAATTTATTGAGATAAAATAATTTTTCTACAAATAAAAATAGTTGTATTAGAATAGTAATTTCTTTATTTTGAAATGTTTCATTCATTCACTTATAATAAATGATAACCAAATGAATATTTTAATATAAATGTGTGAATGATATATTCAAAATTATGTTAATACAATTCATAACTTCCATTCCAATAGCTAGGTAGTAGCTTTAATAAAATTTTAATAATATTATTAATAATATATTGTACATTGGTAAAACATGGCCTTTCATGTTACACAAGCTATTGAAGAGACTCAACATTGTGGGTAACCCAGTTCATACATAGTGTTGCGTGTACCGAAAGATACTCTATGTCTTGTGTGTAGTGAAATATTAACGTGGTTTTGGGTACAATTCAAGCATAACATAGTGCTTTCATATAAAAAAAGATATATTTAGTATTTCTTGAAATGTAACATATCAAAAATATAAATTAATTTAAAAATGATAATTCAAAAAATCATAGGGTCTTTAAGTAATGGAAATTTATATGCTTAAACCATTTTGATATTTAAATGGAATGTTAATTTTTGAAATGAAGGAGGACTTGAGAGAGGTTCTGTATTTCTTATTCTGCAAAAGGATGGTGTATGGATTTCCATTCTGGGTGGTTATAATGAAATGATAGTATTCAAATGTTGGGTGGAGTTCATATGGATGTTTTAGCTGGGTGAGTTTGGAAACACATAAGGTACCACGAAAAAATTGACTTTGAGGTTCTTAGGGATTTATTACAATTGTGGAAATTCCAAACACCACATTATTTTTCTTATGATATAGAACATATGAAGTGGATCACCATAGAAGAAAATTGGTTGGTTGATTACATTACTAGTGTTCAGGTTGGATAGAATCGAGTAAGTGTCATCTTTATGTTCAGATTTGGTAATGGGAATTATCATGGGGTTTGACCAATTTATTAACTAGAGATGAAGGTTATGCTTGAGTTGGGCTTTAGAGGTTTGTATATAGAGTGAGTCTATGTTCCTTGACTTATGTTTGGAAAACCATGTGTTCCTTTGGTGATGGAAATATTGGGTCACCATTAGAATATTATTAACTGGGTGAGGTGGTACTGAGTGATTTGGCTAGGAGTTAAGGGTAGGATAAGATCAAAGGTGCTCTGATTGGATCTTCCACGGGGGTTAAATGTTTTTTTGGTTCCATTTTGTATGGATGTTCAATGATGGTACACATACTCTTCTCTTGTGTATTCTATTTGAAAAGATGATTTCGAGGTGGATGCATCCATTGCGGAGCATTGGGTTACTGATTGTGGATCAAGGTGGTGGGAATCTATTTGGTGAGGACTATTTAATGGAGTTAGTATTGTTAGAACATGACAATGTTTTGGGAGATACTTGGGATAGAGAAGTTGTTAGGTGGGACCCATGACCCGACCTTTTGTCTTGGAGGCTTGGTGTTTGATAGAATGTATAGATATAAGATTATTCGTTATAAGTTGTGGAGATTTTAAGATTATGAAACTGAGATATAGTGCTAATCAGTTTTATTTTTTGGATTATATAAGGTCCCCACAGAGTAGGAAAACTATCTATGGTGTTCTGGGGGTTCAGTTCATGAGAAAAAGGAAAATTCAGAGAATCTATGATGACAAAGCAGTTATCCCACTATTAATATAATCTTTTCACATTAACCATGTGGCCTGTAGAAGGGGTTTCATGGTTAGGGAAAATGTGTGGGGTACCTCTAGGTGACCATGCAGTTTGAGATCATCTTAAACAAAGGCCATCACATGTCCACCACATAGTGTTTCTAACCATGCGGGTGACCAACCGGGTTGTTTATCCGTTTTCCCTCTTGGGAAGAGGGAGATGCATGGTTGATGTATATTTTATCCATCCGCGTGGACAAACCATGGTCCATGTAAAAAATATATATATTATCATTTTTCTATCTCGATCATGTATGAACCCTCCTGGAATTTCTACCCCATTTGACTATTCTATATCATGGATGGAAAACCAGTTTTACCACCTCCACCACGGGGGATTCTCCATTGATTTTTTGTCATTTGGAGTGTTATTTAGTGTCATTAAATTATTTGGTCATATATTTAACTCCAATACTTCCATTTTCTAAATAATAATTCTGTTTATTCTCTTCTAATTCTTATTCTTAAAACACTTGTTTTCCTGAGTGTTCTTCACTGTAGTGTTGTGGGTTGTTTTTGTTCCAATCAAGGATTGATTTGGATGAGCGGTTCTCTATAAGAATGATATATTTCATATTAAATACTTTTCACATAGTTTTGATGTGTTATATGTGTATATAGTTTTTATAATTCTCTACTTTGTATCCTTTTAATTTCATTGGTTATGAAAATTAATTTGGGATTTATGTTTAGGTGTGAGACCTTTCATGGGCCAATTTATGTATAAAAATTATGTGAGTAAAAAGATAAGGCTTCCCATGGGGTATGCCAATCCTTTGGGATGATGAAATGAATTAGAAAATTCTATGTTAGATAATATATTGGAATTAAAGGGTAAGAGTTATTATTTTCTTAATTTCTATGGTTACGGAGTTGATTGAAATTCTATATACTTATATACTGAATTTACTAGGTGGATTTGGAAAATGGTTTAATTGATTTTTTTTGAATTTGATATAGTTATGGTTTGAAATTATAGAAACAATTCATTGAAAATTGGTTTCAATTTAAATGAATGTGTTCACCTAAAAGTGATATGAAAAGTGGGTTTCGTAAGAAATTTTCAATTATGATTTGAAATGGGAGTGTGGTCACTTTATTTTTAACACATTATTAAAGATTAACTTTAATGGTTTGAAATGGAAATAAAAACCTTTGGTTATGCATTAGTTTTTCAAAGTTGAAGACCCATTTTAAAAGGGAACAATCAAGATAATTTTAAAATTGATGTTTTATTTGTGTGTTATCCTACATCATAAAATAATATTGATGCCATGTTTTTATTTTTTAATACATAATTAGGGGGATTATGATTTTATATAGAGGAGTAAAATAAGTAATATGTTTTAATTGGTATTTTTGACAAATGGGTTTTGTCAAGTTAATTTTAAATTTGTTTTATTGTTAAGGATGATTGTTAACATGACATAGTGGTAAGATGAATGAGTGGGTATTGGACTAAGGATTTAATCCTATGGGTTGGGTAGACTGATTTTAATGGCACGAAAAATATATACCCCGAGTTAGGATATTAGATCGAGGCACTATTCTCTGAACAAAAAAATTGGGGATCTTTAGTTTCATGTAAAATAGACTGATTCTCTAGGCCATCCTATGCTTCCAAGAATAGGATGTCAGACTAGGTCTTTAATATCCTATGGTTTTCAAGGTTTAGGATGTCGGACTAAAGCTATATGATCCCAAACATATAGACATGGAAAGACTATTAGAATGATGGTCCTGTGTAATTGGATAAATATTTATTTAGTGAATTCCCCTTGTGATTAAATTATAATAACCCCATGTCTCATGGTTTAGGCAACCAACGTTGCTAGATAATGTTTTGTTACATGGTTGATGCTTAATAATTTGGAGGATAAAATGGTTTTTGGACAGTTTCTTTAATCTGAGAAATAATTCATTTAGTTCCTTGTATATTTTTTTCACTTGAGTTAACTATATACATTCTTGTATAGAATGGTTATTTCTTTATACACTATTGGTAGTGGATTAGTGATTTTTAATGACACTCTATTGAGGCCACCATGACATCTGGATACCAAGAAAGTGATGCTTGATTTCTATTATATGTTCGGGCCAAGGATCTGGTGTGTTGTTTGTGTTGGGAATGATGGTTTAGAGAATGGGATTCCATGAACAGGTTGGATTAGGGACCATGATCAGGCATTTTTTTCTTTTTTTTGGTATTTGGGATGTTAATGTATAACTTCACGACTTATAGTGTAATAATCATAATGTTATTGAATGTGTAACTTGTTTAGTTTATGTCACTTGTTATATTCGGTCCATTTACTATTGAATTTGGTTATATAATCTGTTGACGTTACAAAAGGACCCCAAATAACCCAAATAGAGGAGGAATGTATTATCCTATCAACATTTTCTTTTATATCAACAGACCTTGTTACCAAATTGAAATTAACTTATAAAACATGTTTCATGGAATAACACAGTTAATATACAATCACATGTAGAAAGAAAGAATAATTTTTTTACATGGTTCACCTCTAAGGGATACTATAAGGAAAACAAATTTAAAGTGTGCTGTTCATACCTAATTCCACTTATAATCCCCATTTTTTATGAAATACCAATGTTTGGACATAGTCACTTTGTGCCAGGTACACTCCCTTTAAGAGATATTTAGGACTTCTCATTGCCTCCCTCAGAACATTTCTATCAAATCCCACTAGATAATTTCTTTGGGTGAATTATTAAAATGTTTAAGGAATGTAAGTTCACTTTATTATATTGGAATAAAGTCTTATTCCCTGAAAAGAATGAGACTCTTCTAGCACTGATGTCCTAAGTTGATGCACTTGAACTCACAATTCACATAAACCAGTTGTTCAACTGTACTATTAAAAAATATCCCAAACATCATGAAACCCAAATTATGTTTCCAATAAAATACATTTCTAATGGACCAACACACCTTTATGAATATCTATTCCTTCAAAAATATCACAGTCTTCACATAGAACACTAATTTCACAAAGCTAACAATCTTTGCGAAACAAAATGCCTTTATGATGGTCATTTCCATAAAAAACCAGAAGTCTCCACAAAACATTAAGTCCTTGAGAAATACACATAACCAAAAAATCATTATCATCAATCATTACATAACAAGTCTTTTCAAAATTCTCAAGATTGCAAAGAATTCAAAATTTTTTAATCTCCATTCTTTTACAAATTTAGAGTGATTCATCATTTATCCATTACTCATCATTTGAAATTAAGTGGAATTTCGACCACTTTATAGGCTCAACTCTTTTAAAGTGATCACATGCCACCAGTAGACTATTCATGATCCTTCAAAAACATTTTTTTTAATCTAAATTCTTCTCGAACCTCCACAGAAATTTAATCCATTCATGAAGCTTCTTATACCTATGAATATTCATCGTAATCCCATTTTTCACTCTCGATGCTTGCTCGTGATGATCCATATCTTCAAGAAGCACAACCTCTAAGAAACACATTCTTTATGGACCACATTACAGTACCATATTATATAAGATTCAATCCTTTAAATCAACATTTAATGAAGATATTTTAAAATTATTCACACCTTGGGGACGCTTGCCCCTTCAACCCTAAAGACATCTGTATTGTATGATCCCTTTTCATGAAGCCTACTTGATAATCCTAGTGTGGATCATTAAAAAAATGAGTTACCATTTCTATATATGAATGTCATTAGTTTTAATAAATACTTTCATTGTGGATTTATTCTCATAAGAGATAATAGTCTCCCCATGTTTGTTTCTAGACCCTTTCTGCTAGTCGGTAGTTTATGGCATACATGGAGGTGTATATGGGGTCATGTGTTAACCTGGATAAGGGAACCATACATAGTGTCTACTAAGATAGGGATGTTGAATGTAATCTACCATCCCATAAATGTGGAAGGATTCACCCCTGTAATATAATACAATAATGGTTTAAAAAAACACCTAGGATATTCTGGGGAATAAGTTACACATATCCAACCATGTGATCACTCATCCCACCCACCACACATGGAAGTTATCTAAGACTGTGTGTGGGTTAATTCACTTATAAATATTATGTATTTTGTGATATAGTCGAGAAAAAATAATAATGGAAAATGGATGTGCTTTCCTCGTACCATAGTTACTTTCATAAATAGTAGAAACCCAGACTCCACCATTTTTTGGGTTGAGATTGAGCACCTAATCAAGTACATTATAAGAATGAAAACTATTTGAAATGGTATATTTATTTCTATAACAACCTCCCAACACTATTTATTTTAAAAAAAGTATTCAATTGTGGTCAAATGTAATCCGTCATCTCCACGGGACTCTTATAATGGGAGTGTAGTTGGATTCATTGATTTTGGTTCTGAGTGGTTATACTTGAGAATGTATCCCACCCATTTTCACATGGGATATCTAAACCAGGTTGGGGTGATATATTAAAGTCCATGGAAACCAGCAAGATCATCTTCGTGAAAATTGGAGGGGCCATCCCTACATTATCATAAGAAAACATAGGAGAGAGAAAATCATCAAACATATCTCTTAGAATTGTTACACCACAAATTTTATCAATTTCCCAAACACTAACTCCCACCACATAGTGAATCAGATTGATTTTATATTATTATATATTTGTCCAGATGATGAATTCAATCATTAATCTCTTATTTCAATAAAAACGGTTTTAGAAATCCATGTTTCCTCAAATACGAAAAATTACCTCAACTCAGTTGTGAATGTTTTAGAAGTATGATTCACCTAGAATGGCCAATCCTAATGCTTTCCAAATATCACTCCTTAGAAATGGTTGTAGTTGGGAAAAAACTGAACATATGATTTATTGTAAATTTATAAATTATTAACAGGTACATATTAATTTTTTGATTTGATTCCTGACAGATCTTTCCAAATTCTATTCTCATTAACTTTAATATTTAATAATCAGATCATTTTTCGTAGAAATTTTTTCAGCCACAAGAAATTTATTTTTTTTAAAGGAGTTATGAGTCTCCAAATTCTAGGATGAAGACATGCTTATTAAATAGGGTTCCGAAAGAGTAAAATATTTTTTAGGCCCAACTTTTATAGATATAACATGTGTTAATATTGATAATCCAAGAGGTTATACAACATCATTTTTGAATATTGTACATGAGATTGAAAGAAAACCATACAATATAATACATCCACATGTACATCAATATAATTTCTATGTGATATTACTGACATATAATCTTTTCTGGAATACATATTTATGGAAGTAAGGATAATATGGCCAATGGAAAATGAAACATTTCAAGAGGAATAAAATAAGTGAATAGATTAGACAACATTATGAAAACCACATGACCCACATAAGTGTTCACAATATCATGACCTATTATAGGTCCCATATATTACATATACCATGAATAATCTCGTGACTTCATGACACATTGTTGTATATCTGATTGTGTGACATTAAAGATCTCACACAAACCACATAACGATGAATTGATCACATGACAAAATTGACAATTCATGTGAATCCTATGAGGAAACAATGAAAATCATAACAAGAATTATGTTTTATCCATATTACCAGGATTTTGATCAAATTATGATTGAACATGTGCCGACAAAAAATCTATTAGAAGAATAGATCATCTAGTTTGATCACGTGAATGGTTACTGTGAGGAGCTTATATAGATTAGGCTGGAAAAGTAGTCTTGTGAAGTAGGAGATAATAATAACTCTGAAGGAATGAGACACTATTAAAATAAATCACCCTCCACTATCATATTTATAGGGTGGAACCTGGAATTCCAGATGTCACACAGATCACCTAAAGATGCTCGGAACACCCACCAGTGGTAAAAAATGGTCTCAGGAAGGTATTTATAGTCCTCAGAACCGATTAATCATTCATTCATACCTCACTTTTGAGGGGGACATTTATTAATTTCCACAAAATGACCATAAAAAATACATGATGTAAAGGTATCATATTATCCAAAATATAATTGAAAGTGGAAGCCTAGATAAAAGTATATTAGGAAACTAGTTTATGTGGATCACATGACCCCATGGTGGGAACTCGATCTCATGGAACATGTAATGTTACAAAGATGGATCATTCATTCGATGTGGTCTGCTAATGATCACATGAACCCCTTTGTGTGATTCATTATGGTAATACAACCCAATCTGTCTTCACAATTCATCATGCATATTATATCAGACAACTCTTTTGGATTATATGGTACATTTTCTTGATTAGTCCCTTTGATTAGGTGACATGTAAACGGATAGGCAGCTATCTATCAACAAAATCACATTATAAAATAAATGATAGAAAATACAGAAGTTATAGGTGACGAAAGTTATATTTTTTCATGTGAATGGATTGTGTGGATCATGTGATTAGTTCTACGATAATATTATATCCTCAGTAGCATGTCCACTGTGTCACAAAAAATAATTAGTTATGTGACCTTTATCATCTAAAGGCCCTAAGAAATATGAATCTGATCCCACAATTACCATTTATATCCAAGTATAATAAGTTTTAATGTCCATGAAAATAGTGGTTCATTGTTGATATATTTAAAATTGACAATGTGGCGTACCAAAGATAAGAAGATATAACTTCCATGATAATTATCACACCCCATCGTGAAATCCCGTATTCATCATGAAATGCACCGACAGATAATAAATTATAAACATTCAACTATTGTTGGGAATAAAAAGAAAAAAATATATAATAGGAAGAAGCCACATTGGAATGTGTGTTACATAATTTTTAACAAAATATGGGGGCAAGATCCTCATGATCATCCTATTGACCATGGGAAAGGCCCACTAACATGCTAGATTCTTCATGTGAAGGCCACTGGATGTTTCACCATCACATTTTTAAGGATCTTAAGTATGTCCATTTTATCATGTGATTCCAATATAGAAAATGTATGAGATATTACAATAGTAATTTGAATAAACAATATAAGAAGAAGGTAACCTTGTTCAAATAATAGGTTCAATGTTTTTCATATGAAGTCCCTCTGACAATCAAACATTTATCTCATTAAGGGAAACCATCCAGTCTACCTAGATAATATGAAATCCTCTTGGATTATCATCTTAATTTAATGAAGACTCCTTAACATGTCAGTTTATTATTGAAAAAGACCTTTTACATATTTATTTGATTATGGAAAATCCCTTCGATGTTCGTTTAGTACAATAAATATAGAGATAATCGAATGATCTCATAGTCAATATTTATCAAGTGACACAAAGATGGTTCGATGAATGACCCAATACAAGTTCACATGAAACATGAAAAAATCCAGCAAATAAATACCAAATCTATTATATATGATCTATATGGAGTGATGTAGATCTGGTTTGGTGTGGCCTATAAATTCCTCCCCTCATCCCAAAAATATGACATTGGAGGGCATATGCCTATGTGGACATCTCGAATTCTAAATACCCATAATCAAATGTTTCATTCTATAGGTAAACCCTAGGAATGACTATGTGAATTTTAAGTAATGTATATAATCTTCACTAGACCTCTATATTGATCATGTGATGGAATTTTAGTGCGCCAACTAGATCATGAAAAGGTGATTCGGCATATTGAATTATTCATGTGACGTCTTAAATAGGGAAGGGATAAAAACACATTTGAGGAATTTATTTGATAAATGATGAAATTTATTGAATCATTAGATGAATATAAGTCCCATTATTTTAATGATAATTGATCATGTTCTTCACATGTACATTTCATTTGTCATGAGAAAAATTGAAAATGTATGTAGGACATGTGAAAGTCCTCCAAATATGTCATCTAAGTCATGAGAAAACACCCAGTCATGTTATCCAATTCTTAAGAATACCTTTATATATATTATTTTTGTCATTTGAAGCTATCTCAATAGATCAGTGTTGATCATAAGACACCATTATTGTAACAACCCAAAGTTTCATTAATGTAAATTCCTCTTGATCTAATTAAATTTCTCGTTATGTAAAATGTTTATATAAAATGTCAACTTATTTGGTTTTATGTCAAGAATTGTGACCGTTGCTTTTATATCCATTGAACAGTGATCACATGATTAGTATAAATATAAGGCTTTAACAAACCCAATTTACTCAGACAAAGGAAGCGATGGCCTCATCCAGTAAAATTGCTCCATATGAAGCCCATTTGTCGGAGCTCGGAAAAAAGGTGGCATCATTCGGATTCGCTATTGACCAATCCCAAGTTGAGCTTCATCATGTCAAGCTCGAACGTGACCGTCTACAAGAAAAGTTAATGTTGATAGAATTTACCACTCGAGCGATGTTATCTGAGCCACCCCAAGAGCCTGTCACCATCACACACCTTACCCTTAGGACTTATGTGGTTGTTTTATGGTGTTATGTAACAAATCTATAGTACTATGTTCATGTACATTATTTTTTTGTATGTAATAATGAATATACTTTCTTTTCATTATTGATACATTGTAAATAGTTTTTAAGGTGAAAATAGTGTTTTTAATTATTATTTAATTAAGAACTATATTTTATTAAATTAAGGTATTTTTATATTAAATAATATTTTAATAAATTATTATTATTATTATTAAATTAATTTTTATTAAATATAAACGATCTTATAATTTTATGAATGCAATTGTAATTTTTATTAAGGTTTGAAAGCCATTTTTGTCAAAACCCTTGAATTTTAGAAAAATGCCGGTTCTTATTTTAAAAGTGAAAATTAACATATTTAAAAAATTATTTAGATAATATAAATGTTATTTCGTGAATCAGGATGTCAAAATTATACAACGGTGTTTTTTTTATAATTTTCTGTGACAGTCAAATTTTTGGGTGAAAAGTAAATACCGTTTAAATATAAAATGTGTTTTATGACATAATAATGACCCAATAGTGATGTAATAAAATACTATAAGGTTTATCTTCGGCCAATATATGTTTTACCAGAATATGAATGTTATTTTGGGTTTTTTGACTAACTTTTACAAATTATTAATGGACCCCACAAGACTTATTAAACATCTAGCCTTTTTAAGTTATTTTACATGGGAGTGTGACTCACCTCCTTATAAGCAACCCTATTATTTTAAGAAGTTCGGACATTGGCCTTATAAATTTCTTTTTTCCTCTTACCTTTTCCAAAAACCATGTGCTAAAATCATGGGATGGTTTTTGGTTTGGATTAATTTAATATAAGGGGTCCCAGACTTAAATAATAAAGAATTCCCTCACCTTTCCTATAGAAACCCACCCAAGATCCCACTTCCTCCTTACTCAAAGCCCTTGGAGTTCGTCCAACCTCTTCCCTAATCTCTCTAGAATCCTCCCAAGGTGCCCCAAGCTCCCAATAATCATCTCTCAAGCCTCTCTTAAGCCTTTGGAAGCACACTTCCATGTAAGGGGTTTTTCTTTCTTTCTCATTTTTGTCCAATTTTCTTTTAATTTGTTTCCCATTTAATTTCAATTATTAAAGTGGGGGAATGGTTTCCGACCTCCATAATACTTCTCTATTTATGTTTTTATTATGGGAGACACCTTTCTCTCTCATTAAATGGCTCACACGTACACCCGTTACTATGCCAAAATTCCGAAAGGAACTTCTCTATCCTCATTTATATCAAGCAATACATTTGTAACATGAATCGAAATTCCATTAAAATTGTTGGGACATGTATCTATATGACCTCTTTACTGTACATTACATGTTAATATGATGAGGAACCCCTTTCACTCTCATCAAAAAAATTTATGAATTCTTATGTAATGTCGTTATGCCGAAAAAAGCACCAATTTTCTAAGCCAATGCCATTGTGTAGTGAATACCATGCCCATTTCTCCAATAAGGGTATTCACATTTATGCACATTTACATATTGCATATAATGTTTCATGTTTGAATTCCAAAATCTGTCATCGTGGAATAAATTATTATGTTTTATGAATACATGTTTAATGATCCATGTGGCACACGTATGCATGAAATGAAATGTTTTTAGAAGGGTGCGCCCTTATAGCTCTCCAATGCATTGGATAAAGTATAGTATCATGATACATCATGTGTAATAAATGTTGAATAATACTAATTCAAGTGAAATTATGGTTTAATCATGCTTCATGTGAAATGAGGATTTACTCATGCTCCATGTGGAATGATCCTTGGCTCATGCTAATTCCATATTAAGTGTTGATGCCACATTTCCATGTTATGTTTATCATGATTTATCATACCTTTATGTTCATGGTTCTATTGTGCTCTATTGATATACCCAATGTCTAACATGTATTTTACTCCTCATATAATTACATTTTTATTCCCTTACCGGGCTTTATAGCTCACCCTTTTCTTATTCATGTCCTCAGGTTATCCCATGCAATTCTATGTACGAGGAAATATAGTGGTCGTGTAAAGGAATTTTTCAATAAATATGTTGTATTTCATGTTTCCTGTTTTTATGTAATGATCCTAAGCCCCAAAGACACTAAACCCCTTGATATTCTTTGTTGTATCAAAGTAATTGTTATGTAATAAATCATGTTTAAGTTTTTTATAAAAGCAGGGTTGTCATAGTTGGTTTCAAAGGATACGTTTAGTTATTTTCGGGATTAGGATTAGAAAACCCCAGTAAATCCATAGAGACAAGAATAAGTATAATAAATACATCTATATGTTTTGGTAAGTACTGAGTAAGTTGTTTATCCTGAAAATACATCCCTGTTAGGATACGAGCAGGTAGAGGTGGCTCTAGCACAGATATATCCTAAGGGTAAAACCCGAAAACACCGCTATGAGCTAGACTCGAACGAGAACTGGTGCACGACAATGGGCCTTGCTTCACTCTTGGTTATGAAACTCCCGGGGGATATGTTTTGATAATTTCACAGGCTTAATATGAACCCTTATTAAGTGAATTAAAAAAATACCCATAATAATATATGTTCGAAAGTAGATCATGAAAATCCTAGATTGAAGCCTATATACTACTGAGATATGGAAATAAAAGATTATTTATAAGTCATCAAATTTTGTCTTTGGATTACCCTTTATGTGTTACCCCTAAATTTTTCTTTTATTCCAGCCAAAGTCCGGTAATAGGATGACTCGGGCAAACAATCGATGTGAAGATCAGTGTGATGACTATACTAATGAGATGCCCAATCTAATGGGAGCGAACATTGTCACTCTTCTCTCTCATCTAACTCTTGATTTGAATAGAATCATGGGTCAAGAGGAATGTCCAGACCCCCCTAAGAATGAACAAGACGCTATCGAGAGCTTCATGAGACAAAGGCCTCCTACTTTTGGTGGATCATCTGATCCCATGTTCGCTGAACAATGGTTCCAGTCCATTGAAAAGATTGTCTCCATCCTTCAATGTTCTGAACAAGAGAAGGTTCTCCTTGCGAATTATCACATGTAAGGTGAAGCTGATCAACAATGTACATTGATAAAAAATATGAAGCCCAAGGAGGAGATCGAGGCGTTTGAATGGTAGAATTTCCAGAAGATGTTTTTCGATAAATATTTTTTGTCCACCCTCCGATACATATGACCTTTTATTATATGAAAAATTTAATGTGATCAACTAATTTTATAGATACATATGACCTTTTATTAATCTACTAAATCTTTTAGTTCGATCATATCTTCTCTGTATATTTTATTTAAATTCAAATAAACGAATAATGTCAAAATTGACACTATTGTTATTTTATAAAAATAACATATTATAAAATTGTTTAAAAATACCAAAAATACTTAAAAAATATAAATATAAATTTATATGGTCTATAATGTTATAAAGTTAACAATTATGGAAAATTCACAAAAAATACGTAATTAGTTGTTATAATTTAAAATTTAGAATTTTATTACCACAAATAAACTTAAATAGATTAAATAAGGATAAATCAAAAGGATAATGTTTAAAATAAGATCCAAACATGTCTAAATTTGATTGGTTGATGAGATTACAATCCTATATCATCTAATCTTCGAATATGAGTCATTTTTGGAGGTTTTTAAGTGGGGTTAGATTTATTATAAATTAATATTTTTAAGAATTCCAAAGGTGCCCCTCTCCTCCCTTATTAAAGGGCACCTCCTCCCTCTCCTCCTCACACCAATTTGAGCCTTCAAGATCGGTCAACCCCTGCCCAATTATCCTCTCCACTTCCCTAGAAACATCCTAGAGGTTCTGGTCTACTTTAAAGACCAATCTTAGTGCCCTTAGATGAGGTTTCAAAGAGGCGTATCGAAGAAGAGGTAATTTCTTCTCCCGATTCTTTCAAGATTCTTTCTTCTTTAACATATTCTTCTTTAGTTGTTTCATTATAAAGTAATAACATCACTATCAATAATATAATGATTTATTATTATAAATATGAAATAACCCCATTTCAACTTCTATCCATCCAATGGAAAACAAAATCATCGCTCGTGCGTACGTACGGAATACCGTCTCCACGCCGTGGTGTAATATGTTTTTCAACCAACACCTTACATGGATGGGTATAATGGTGTAAAGAATAACTATACATAGTTATTATAAAATCATACTGATTCTGATATATTGTATCATCCACTCCAATTCAATTCATAATTATGGAAACGATATCATCACTCGTGCGTACGTACGGACTACCGTCTCCACGACGCGATGGGATTCATTCTCCATGTTAACCATTTAAGAATGATTATAAAGTATATATAAGAAATAATAATGAAATATATGAAATTATAATGCTACTGGATTTATGTATATATTTATGTCATCAACTTAATTCCATTCAACTCAATAAGGAAACAAAAATAGCGTTCATGCGTACGTATGACCTACCATCTCCATGAACGATGTATTTCTTTCCATTTTTCGATCTATTATATATATGTATATTATGAATATATATAATATATAAATCATGTTTTATATTCTGTAATTATGTAATCGTGATCTATGTAATCATATGAATAATTACATGACAAAACACGGACGACAAATGAAACGATTTTACCCAAAACACTCTTTAACATGGAATTTACAAAAGAACGGGTAATATAAAGTCATAAGTGAACCATATATGATATCATAACAATGAATATGATTCTTTAATAAGTCAAGGACATTATTTAAATCATTATACAGGAGGTTCAGATACGTACGAAGAATATCAGACATAAGGTAAGGGATAATTTTTCAAATCTCATTTTTTTATCCGAGATTTCTTATACGTAAGTATTTACTGGGGTTATTGTTATCATCCATGTACATGTTTTATAAAAGTGTTTTTGTTTATTTTTAATTTCCTTTTTATCCATTTTGATATTTACTAAATGGTATGTAAGAATCTTCATTTTGTTTACATTTCGAGGTACTTTTTTACTATTCCCGTAAAAGTATGAGAATAATGTTTTTTTAACTTATACGGCATGAATGGATTTTTAAGGTTTTATAAAGCCTTATTTTTATGAAGCCTCCTCCAAAATATTTCATGACTATTTTCAACAAAATCCTTTTCTTTTAATATTTCATGATGTTTTGTGAAAAGAAATTTATTTTGAAGAAGAAAGGATATTTTCCTCAAGAATTCATTTCTAGTGTTTTATCAAAACCATTTTCTATCTAAGATGACATTATTTCATATGTGTATGTTTCAAGTATAATGTCTCTATGATTTAAATGGTTTCAATTTTCTTATGATGAAATATCCATTTCTTTTATATGGATTATGTGATGATGGGATGATGTTTATGAAACCCATTTTATTATTTGGGTTATGATGAATGTTTTAAGTTTATTTTGTGGCACAAGTAAGAATGATTTCACTATGAGATGGGTGGGACCTATATCTCTTTCCAATTAATTGGGTAAAGATTTTATATCTCATGAGATAGACATGGCTGGAACGTTAAGTTAATCTGGTTCAGTGTTACAGGACTGAAACGAGGAGTGAACTCGATTCTGAATGGGACTTTGTCCACTAAGATGGTCTTGGCCGCAATGCCTTGGATACTATGGAAATCATTACATGTGCTTAATGGATTCCAAAATTACATGTTTTATTCCCATGTTATTTTATCATGGTTTATGTTCCATTATGATCTATTCCTTATGTACTTCCATGTTTTATGTCGTTGCTCAAGATTTTAATGTTTAAACATTATGTTCATGTTTTTAAGTTCCAATGTATATGGTATGTTTTATTTTATCCATGCTTACCCTTACTGAGAATTTGAGATCACCCTTTTTATGTTTTATTTTCCCCCAGGATCAAAAGAAAGGTTTTATTTCAGGAAACAAAAAGTTTAAGATCGTTATGGGAGATGTTGAAGATCTTTCACCACGATTAGAAGATTACGTTCCAAGTTTTCAAAGACACTAAACTATTACGGTCCTTGTGTGTCTGTTTTTGTTATGTATTAAGTATTCTTCAAAAGTAATGTAATGTCCATGTACGTCAAGCTTAGGGTCTATACAGTTGGTATCAGAGTAAAGGTTTAGTCAACCTTTGTAAACTAGGATGCGAAAACGTTAGTGAGATCCCTAGAGATATTTCTAATGTATGTCTAGGGATGTACCTAAGGATAAGTATACGTATAGGATATAGTCCTAGAACTATGGTAATGATCATATAATTTAACCTAAGATGTTAGATATTGATGGTGCTCCCCCTTTACAATGTTGTTTTCCTTAGCATGATTTTTGCCTCTCACATTA
The DNA here is from genome assembly GCA_963277665.1 of Viscum album. NCBI lineage: Eukaryota > Viridiplantae > Streptophyta > Magnoliopsida > Santalales > Viscaceae > Viscum > Viscum album. Next base: position 1,956,623,146 of record OY728143.1, on the reverse strand, counting down.
TTCTTTTTGGGTTTTAGAAAATGGATGGAAATAAGAATATTCATGATAATGGAGGATATGACGGACAATGGAATGATTTTCTTCATGAGTAACCAAATGAAATGACATCTAGAAGTCCAAAAATTGTTATTATGCATAATCAACAATCTCATAATATGATCAATAATCTCAACTTTGGTAAGTTTCCCGACTCAGATAATAAGAGAAAGATGGAGTTTCATGATGATCATAGAGGAAAGAAAGTTCAATTTCCCTCATTTAAATCATGTGGGAAGAGGCATCAGGGAGATTGTTTCAAAGGAACTGGAAGATGATTTGGGTGTGGAAAAGAAGGACACAAAGCAAGTAAGTGCAAAGGAAAAGGATCAGTTAACACCATGGACAAGGATAATGGTATTTCTACGACATAAACAATGATTAGATGTTTTAAATGTGGAATGTACGAGCATTATGAAAAACAATGCCATAATGGAAAATCTCATGAAGAGAATCATCATGGTCATATGGGTAGTATTTATGTGGATGATGATGAGGAGACTACAAATGATATATGAGCTGAAAGAAGTGTTGAAGCTCAGTCAGTTGTTTTAGAAGGTAGTGGAATGCTTGTATGTTTATAGAGAGTTATGTTGTATAGTTAATGGTACTATGGAATAAAGAGTCATCTAAGTATTGTTACACTATTGTTTTTCCTAAAAGTATTTGAATGTATATGTTGAATGGTACCAGTAACTATGGAATGTTATTCAGATATTTTTGTAATGTAGATGATATGCGCATAATGAAAAAATAAGAAGATATTGAGATGTCTGATTGTATTCATGAGATCATGATTGATATAAGGACTAAGTGATATCATGGTTTGAGTATATATAATTTTGAGGATTTTGGTATGTGGAAAGTGTTAACTTTGAACTGCATTCATGTTTTCACTACGGTTCAATGTGTATTCATTTTTCAAGAGAATACATGATTAAGGCTTTCAAACGTTTGTAATGTGACCAACAAGACATATCTTATGATATATGGGGATCAACGATGGTATTAACATGCTTCTTATATGAAATCTCTGGTAATCGTTTTCACTATAATATGACAATGGACTGAAATATTATGGATAAGCATAAAGATTGTTATGGATTATGATGGACATAAGTTACTATTGTTTAAGGATAGAACCTTTTTTCAATATTATTGTTGGGATGATATAGTAATGTAGTTTTAGAAAAAGGACAACCTGCAGGACGGGCGACAACCCATCGCGTCGGACAAGGATGTGGGAATCAAACCCACAACCGAAGTGCGAATGGCCTTTATCGCCTACCACTGGCCTACAGGAATTCCTTGGTTAGTAGAAACTAGTTTTATTTTATTAAGCGGTATGATATATGAAGTATAAGTTCATTTTTGGAACCATATACGATTAATCTAAACCTAAGATGGACTTATAACTTTTGCTATCCTTCTATTTGAAAGAGATGGAATGACCCATCAATCAATCACATGATCTGCTAACACATCACGAATAACATATTCAACTACATTTCTTTAAGGAATGAAGTGGAAATTCTTCAATTCATGAACAACACTGAGATGGTACCAAAATCATGCAAGTATTTCTTTTAATTCATCAACTTTAGGGAAATGATCTTGAAAACCAAAAATGTTGTCCTAGATCTCTTATATCCGATGAATCAGATGGTACCTTAGATCATCACAAATAAATAGCTTTGTGATTGTTGGCTTTTTCATAGCCATGTTCCCTACCACTCTCCATCAGAACTTGATGGTTAGATTTTTCTTCCATATCCATATTTTCACCTATGTTCTCCTATGTGGAAACCCAGTGATGAGTTAATTTGGGTAAAAATTACATTTAATACTTTAGTTTTTAAAGCCATGTTTTGGTATTCCTTTTTATGATGTGGGTTTCTATTAAACAAACATTCGAGTAGTAAACCATTTATAACCCCGACGAATTTCGAGGGAGAAATTCATTTTAAGGAGGGTAGAATATAACACCCCGAGATTTTATGAAAAATATTCTTTTAATTTCATTAATGAATTGTGTTGTATGCTACACCACGATTACCTTGCGCTATATGAAACACCGTATTAGCTTACAGAATACGCAACACTATTCTTGGATCGTTTTACACACAATATTGATAATAGTTATTCTACGCAACATCGAGTATATATATATATATATTCAATGAATAAATGAAATATGGTTGGATTATGTTATACGAAACAATGAAGGATTCTTTCACAACACGCAACCCTGACTTGTCTTGCATTACACACAATCATCACCTTCCTCGATAGCGTGTATTGTACGCAATACCGGGTTTTACTAAACAACGATATATTATTATAATATTATTATGAACTAGCTGTTATGAATAGTATTAACTAAATTTTTAATTTTATAACATTATTATTCATCTTACACATTTTCTAGAATATGGTATAAGAACAAAATAAATTTTTCGGGTAAAACAAGTATTTGTCAAAAAATGCAGTTTTGCCGCCTTTTGATGGTGCACCCACATTAAATATAGTTTTTGAAATGTTTACAAGTTCAATTTGACAAAATAAAATTCTTCTTTGGAATCAAAAAATAAAAATTTACTTTGGATAAATTTATCGTATTATTCTGGAAAATTTCATATTTTAATGAATAGTAAAAACACACTATATTTTAATGAAAAACAACTTTTCTCATCGTAATAATTTATATGGTTAAATTATAATATTGAATGGTTTTAAAGTATAAATAGAATATATTTTTACCATTTATTATAATGTATGTCATTGGCATTGATTTTACATTGAATCCGTAGGTTAAATCAATTCAATCTTTTGCAATGTTTTAAACAAAAACCCGTTTTCATTCGACAACGAGATTAATTTTAATTTAATTTATGAAACTTCTGTATATTTAATTTGAAAAAATGGATTCCATATTTGGAATCAATGGGTCCAAATTATGTTAATAGGATACTTTTTATTTTTGGGAATTATGAATAGAAACTACGGTAAATTTTATTTACTATAGTTAAAGGTAAATCGGGTAATTAAGGGTAAATATAATATTATAAAATTCCACTAACACATGCCATAATTCTATTGGATGGATAAAAGTAAACCCATATAAACTAAGGGTAGGATTAGATACATTTTAGGGACTTTTGACCGTGAAAATAATTTAATTATTATTAAAACCAAAGAAAGTGACAAGATGTCACTCTCCTAAATATTATAAGTATAATAATTTTAATTTAGTGATAAACATCATAAAACTTCGAACATGAATAGTCTCAAGAAATCTAATAAAATTATCTACATCATGATAATTTATTCAGAATTTTTAGGGATTAAATAATTGTCATTAATGGTGATACATTAATGATACAGAAATTATTTATTAAGTGGAAAAAAAGTAATATAGTTTTTATTGAAATAATAATACCCATTAAAAGGCCCAAAAACCTGACCAAAACTGATTGTTAGTGTATATATATACCTTAATCATCCAAGTAACTAATATATAACCGTTTGGATCCTTATAAAAGTGATTATGACACTTATATTATTTTATTTTAATTGATGCCAACGTTGTCACCTTCATAATTTAATAAATATAACAATTAAAATATTGTTATTTTAAGATGCTAAATTAGAGTAAAAGTATTATTGTGAAAGGTACTAGATTTATATTCATCATAGGATTTTATTTTAAATTTTTATTCAACAAATCAGTATATTAAATAATTATACAAAAATGTTGTAGTAATTATTTTATTAAGAGATAAACCAAATAAATGGTTTTAAAAATAATAAAATAAATATTATATTAACTATTTAATGTGATACACTAATTTTATAGATACGTATGACCTTTTATGAATCTATTAAAGCTTTTATTTCGAACATATCTTCTATATATATTTTTTTTAAATTCAAATAAATGAACAGTGTCAAAATTTACACTATTGTTATTTTATAAAAATAACATATTATAAAATTGTTTAAAAATCACAAAAATATTTAAAAATTATAAATTTAAATTTATATGGTCTATAATTTTATAAAGTAAACAATTATGGAAACTTCACAACAAATATGTAATTAGTTGTTATAATTTAAAATTTAGAATTTTATTACCACAAATAAAGTTAAATAGATTAAATAAGGATAAATCAAAATGATAAGGTTTAAAATAATATCCAAACATGTCGAAATTTGATTGGTTGATGATATTACTACCCTATATAATCTAATATTCGAATATGAGTCATTTTTGGATGTTTTTAAGTGGGGTTAGATTTATTATAAATTAATATTTTTAAGAATTCCAAATGTGCCCCTCTCCTCCCTTATAAAAGGGAACCTCCTCCCTCTCCTCCTCACACCAATTTGAGCATTCAAGCTCGGCCAACCCCTACCAAATTATCTTCTCCACTTCCCTAGAAAAATCCTAGAGGTTCTGGTCCACTTTAAAGACCAATCTTAGTGCCCTAAGAGGAGGTTTCAAAGAGGCGTATCGAAGAAGAGGTAATTTCTTCTCCCGATTCTTTCAAGCTTCTTTCTTCTTCAACTTCTTCTTCTTTAGTTGTTTCATTATATAGTAATAAAGTCAGTATCAATAATATACTGATTTGTTATTATAAATATGAAACAACCCCATTTCACCTTCTATCTATCCTACGGAAAACAAAGTCACCGCGCATGCATACGTACGGAATACCGTCTCCACGCCGTGGTGTAATCTGTTTTTCCACCAAAATCATACATGGATGGGTATAATGGTGTAAAAAATAACTATACATAGTTATTATAACATCATACTGATTTTGATATATTTTAACATCAACTCCAATTCAATTCAATAATTATGGAAATGATATCATCGCTCGTGCGTACGTACGGACTACCGTCTCCACGAAGCGATGTGATTCATTCTCCATGTTAACCATTTAAGAATGATTATAAAGTATATATAAGAAATAATAATGAAATATATGAAATTATAAAGCTACTTGATTTATGTATATATGTATGTCATCTACTTAATTCCATTCAACTCAATAAGGAAACAAAAACAGCGTTCATGCGTACGTGCGGCCTACCGTCTCCATGAATGGTGTATTTAATTCCATTTATCAATCTATTATATATATGTATATTATGAATATATATTATATATAAATCATGTTTTATATTCTGTAATTATTTAAACGTGATCTATGTAATCATATGAATAATTACAAGTCAAAACACGGACGACAAATGAAACGATTTTACCCAAAACACTCATTAACATGGAATTTACAAAAGAACGAGTAATATAAAGTCATAAGTGAACCATATATGATATCATAACAATGAATATGATTCTGTAATAATTCAATGACATTATATAAATCATTATACCGTAGGTTCGGATACATACACAGCATATTGGACATAAGGTAAGGGACAATTTTTCAAATCTCATTTTTTTATCTGAGATTGCTTATACGTAAGTATTTACTGGGGTTATTGTTATCATCCATGTCCATGTTTTCTAAAAGTGTTTTTATTTATTTTTAATTTCATTTTTATCCATTTTTACTTTTACTAAATGTTATGTAAGAATCATTCTTTTTTTTACGTTACGAGGTACTTTTTGACTTTTCCCTTAAAAGTTTGAGAATAATGTTTTTTAACTTATAAGGCATGAATGGATTTTTATGGTTTTATAAATCCTTATTTTTATGAAGCCTCCTCCAAAATATTTCATGACTATTTTCAACAAAATCATTTTCTTTTAAAATTACATGGTGTTTTGTGAAAAGAAATTTATTTTGAAGAAGAAAGGATACATTCCTCAAGAATTTATTTCATGTGTTTTATCAAAACCATTTTCTATCTAAGATGACATTATCTCATATCTGTATGTTTCAAGTATAATGTCTCTATGATTTACATGGTTCCAATTTTCTTGTGATGAAATATCCATTTCTTTTATATGGATTATGTGATGATGGGATGATGTTTATGAAACCCATTTTATTATTTGGGTTATGATAAATGTTTTAAGTTTATTTTGTGGCACAAGTAAGAATGATTTCACTATGAGATGGGTGGGACCTATATCTACCTCCAATGCATTGGGTAAAGATTTTATATCTCATGAGATAGACATGGATGGAACGGTAAGTTAATCTGGTTCAGTGTTACAGGACTAAAACGAGGAGTGAACTCGATTCAGAATGGGACTTTGTCCACTAAGATGGTCTTGGCAGCAATTCCTTGGCTACTATGGAAATCATTACATGTGCTTAATGGATGCCACAATTACAGGTTTTATTCCCATGCTATTTTATCATGGTTTATGTTCCACTATGATCTATGCCTTATGTACTTCCATGTTTTATGTCGTTGCTCAAGATTTTAATGTTTAAACATTATGTTCATGTTTTTAAGTTCCAATGTATATGGTATGTTTTATTTTATCCATGCTTACCCTTACTGAGAATTTGAGATCACCCTTTTTATGTTTTATTTTCCCCCAGGATCAAAAGAATGGTTTTATCTTAGGAAAAAAAAGTGGAAGATCTTTATAGGAGATGTTTAAGATCTTTCACCACGATTAGAAGATTACGTTCCATGTTTCCAAAGACACTAAACTATTACGGTACTTGTGTGTCTGTTTTTTTATGTATTATGTATTCTGAAAAAGTAATGTATTGTCCATGTACGTCAAGATTAGGGTCTCTACAGAAACCATCTTTGAAGAAATGACTATTGTTAGAGAATTTGTTGAAGTGTTTCCCGAGGAACTTCCCGGTCTTCCCCCTAAAATAGATGTTGAATTCTCAATTGAACATATACCTGGGGCACTACCAATATCCAAGACTCCATATTTAGTGGTTGTCATGGAGCTTGAAGAGCTAAAGAAACAACTACAGGAGAATCCGGATAAAGGGTTTATATGCACAAGTGTTTTGCCATGGGGTGTACCAGTCCTCTTCATCAGGAAGAAGGATGGGTCAATGTGGATATGCATCGATTATCGTGAACATAACAAAATCACGATAAAAAAAAAGTATCCCCTGCCATGGATCAATTACTTGTTCGATCATCTATGTGGAGAACAACTCTTCTACAAGGTATATTTGCGGTCGGGATATTATCAAGTAAGGGTGAAGAAGGAAGATGTCACCATGACTGCTTTTCGTACAAGATACGGGCACTATGAATTCATAGTAATGCCATTTGGACTCACCAATTCTCCATAAATATTCACAGACTTGATGAATAGAGTCTTTAGATATTACCTAGAAATATTTGTGGTAGTCTTTATAGATGATATTCTAATGTACTCCAAAACCAAGGAGGATCATGAGGAGCATTTTAGAACTGTACTAGAGACTTTGCGCAAGGATCAGCTCTATGAAAAGTACATCATGTGTGTGTTATGGTTGAAGAATGTCTCATTATTGGACCATATCATCACAAGAAATGGGATATCTGTGGATCCCTCCAAAATAGATGCAATTGAGGGATGGCTGAGGACAACATTGGTAACAGATATCAGTATCTTCTTGGGGTTATCTGGATATTATCGATGATTTGTGAGAAATTTCTCATGATTGTCCAACCCTCTTACCAAGCTCACTCAAAAGGGTGTAATGTTTTCTTGGAGTGATTAATGCGAAGAATGCTTCAAGGAGTTGAAAAGAAGGCTTATCACTAAGCCCGTGCTCACATTACCCACAAGTGGGGAAATTTTTGTGGTATTCAGTGAAGCTTCAAAGATGGGCTTAGGCTGTTTGCTGATAAATAATGATAAAGTGATATCCTATGCCTCAAGGAAATTGAAAATCCATTAGAAAAAATATTCAACGCATGATCTGGAGTTGGCGGCGGTGAACGTTTCCTTGAAAATCTGGTGGCATTATCTCTATGGGGATAAATGTGAGATATATACTGACCATAAGATTCATAAATATATATTCACACTGAAAAAGATTAATATGTGCTCGAGAATATTGATAGATCTCATCATGGATTATGATTGTTAAATACATTAGCTCCCTGGGAAAGCAAAAAAGGTGGATGATGCCCTATGTAGAAAGGACCCAGTGATTCTATCAATGATGAGAATCGAGAGGGATCCAATCTTCTTAGACATGATGATGATGGACATGAGAATCATAAAGAATGGAACATCATAAATCCTTTCACAAATGATTACTCAACCATCTCTTTTGTAAAGGTTAAAGGATGATCAAAAGGATGATGTGGGAATTCAAGAAAAAGTGGAAGCTATCAAAAAGGGGAAATCCTCGGATTTTATGGTTACGGAATAAGGAATTGTGCGATTTGGGAAAAGACTATGTGTTCCATCAAGTCCGGACCTGAAGAAGGATCTTTTGGATGATGCACATAGTTCAAATTTTTCTATTCACCCAGGGAACACAAAGATGTATCGAGATATCCTAGAAAACATTTGGTGGGATAATATGAAAAAGGATATCGCTAAATATACATCAATGTCCCTATTGTGATAGAAAGTGAAGGCATAGAGGCAGAAGTCTAATGGGATGATGCAACCATTTCTCATACCAGAATGGAAATCGGAGAACATCACCATGGAATTTGTCACTGGACTTCCTAGGACATCCAAATGAAACAATGCAATATGGGTTGTATTGGATCATCTTTCAATGACTGCACACTTCCTTTCTATTCGGGAGGATTTATCATTGGATCAACTAGGACGAATATATATCATGGAAGTGGTAAGTCTGCATGGAGTGCCACTATCTATTATGTCTGACTGATATCCTAGATTAACCTCTATGTTTTGGAAGAGTCTTCAAAAAGCTCACAATACTAAACTGAACTTTAGAACGGCCTATTATCCTCAAACAAATGGCCAATCTGAGCGGACTATCCAAACACGTGAGGATATGTTGAGAGGGTTCTCAATGGAAATTAAAGGAGGATGCGATCAACATCTTTCTATGGTTGAGTTCTATTATTATAACAGTTTATACTCGAGCATCAAAATGGCACCATATGAAGCCCTGTATGAGAAAAGGTGAAGAACACTGGCATGTAGGGATGAAGTCGGTGAACGTAAGCTGCATGGACCTGAAATGGTCGAGGAAATGGTGGAGGTGGTGAAAACAATTCAGCAGCATATCAATGCATCCCAGAGTCGATAGAAGAGTTATGTAGATAATTGTCGATGAGACCTTGTGTTTAAAGTTGGAGACATGGTTTTTTCAAGCATATCTCTATGGAAGAAGGTCATTAGATTTGGAAAGAAAGAGAAGTTAAGTCCAAGTTACATCATCTCCTTCATGATTCTTGATTGTTTCAGGGTTGTGGCCTATCGACTAGCACTTCCACCTACCATGGCCAATGTACATGATGTATTTCATGTATCCCTCTTAAGTATGTACATACCAGACCCTTCACATGTACTCTCTTCTGAGGTGGTATAGTTGGAGGATGATATTTCTTATGAAGAGAAACCTGTGAGGATCTTAGATCGTAGAGAAAAAGATAAAAAAATAAGACAATTCCCCTCATCAAGTTGTTGTGGCGAAACCTCATGTTTGAAGAAGCGACTTGGGAATCGGAGGAAATGATGAAGCTAAGTTACCCACATCTGTTTTATTGTGGGAAAAGGAAATTTTGAGGGGGATATTTCTTAAGGGGGGAATATTGTAATGACCCAAAGTTTCATTAATGGAAATTTCTCATGATCTAATTAAATTCGTCATTATGTAAAATGTTTATATAAAATGTCAACTTCTTTGGTTTTATGTTAAAAATTGTGATCGTTGCTTTTATTGCTATTGAACATTGATCACATGATTAGTATAAATATAAGGCTTTAACAAACCCAATTTACAAAGGCAAAGGAAGCGATGAACTCATCTAGTAGAATTGCTCCATACGAAGCCCATTTGTCGGAGCTTGGAAAAGAGGTGGCATCTTTGGGCTTCTCTGTTGACCAAGCCCAAGCTGAGCTTTATCATGTCAAGCTCGAATGTTACCGTCTACGAGAAAAGTTGATGTTGATAGAAATTACCACGCGAGTGATATTATCCGAGCCACCCAAAGATTCTGTCACCATCGCACACCTTACCCCTAGGTCTTATGCGGCTGTTTTAAGGGGTTATGTAACAAATCGCTATTACTATGTTCATGTACATTATTTAATTTATATAATAATGAACATACTTTTTTGTCATTATTGATACATTGTAAATAGTTTTTAAGGTGCAAATTGTGTTTTTAGTTATTATTTAATTAAGAATTATATTTTATTAAATTAAGGGATATTTTAATAAAATAATATTTTAATAAAATATTATTATTATTATTATCAAATTAATTTTTATTAAATATAAATGATCTTATATTTTTATGAATGCAATTGTAATTTTTTTAAGGTTTGAAAGCCATTTTTGTCAAAAGCCGTGAATGTTTTTTAAATGTTAGTTTTTATTTTAAAAGTGAAAATTAAATTATTTAGAAAACTATTTTGATAAAAAAAAATTTATTTCTGGAATCAGGTCGTCGGAATTATCCAATGGTGAATTTTTCACAATTTTCTGAGATAGTCAAATTTTTGAGTAAAAATTAAATACCGTTTAAATATATAATGTGTTTTATGACATCATAATGACCCAATAGTGATGTAATAAAATACTATAATCTTTATTTTCAGCCAATATATTTTTTCAAATTACAAGAATGTGATTTTGGGTTTGTTTTGACTAAATTTTACAAAGTATTAATGGACCCCTCAAGACTTATTAAACATTAGTCTTTTTAAATTATTTTCCATGGGAGTGTGACTCACATCCACATAAGGAACCCTATTATTTTAAAAAGTTCAGACATTGGCCGAATAAAATATTTTTTTCCTTTCCCATTTTCCAATAACCATAGGAAAAAACCATGGGATGGTTTGTGGTTTGGATTAATTTAATATAAGGGGTCCCAAACCTAAATAATAAAGAATTCCCTCACCTTTCCTATATAAACCCACCAAATCTCCCACTCCCTCCTCACTCTAAGCCTTTTGAGTTCATCCAACCTCTGACCTAATCTCTCTATAATCCTCCCATGGTACCCCCAGCTCCCAATAAGCCTCTCTGAAGCCTCTCCCAAGCCTCTAAAAGCACACTTCCAAGTAAGGGTTTTTTCTTCCTTTCTCATTTTTGTCCAATTTTCTTCAAGTTGTTTCTCCCATTTAATATCAATTACGAATGTTGGGGTATGGTTTATCACCTCCCTCATACTTCCATATTTATTTTTAATTATGTGAGACCTCTTTCTCTCTCATTAAATTCCTCCCATGTACACCCGTTACAATGCCGAAATTCCGAAAGGAACTTCTCTCTCCTCATTTATATTCAAGCAATGATTTTGTATCATGATTCTAAATTCCATTAAAATTGTTGGGATGTGTATCTATATGACATAATTACTTTCCATTATATTTAAATATGATGAGGAACCCCTTTCTCTCTCATCAACCATTTTTATGAATTCTTATGTCACGCCGTTACGCAGCCAAAATCCCACCGATTTTCTAAACCAATGCCATTGTGTAGTGAATACCATGCCCATTTCTCCATAAAGGGAATTCAACTTTATGCAAATTTACTTATTTATTATAATGTTTAATGTATGAATTCCACATTCCTTCATCGTGGAATAAATGATTATGTTTTATGAATCGATGTTTTATGATCCATGTGGCACACTTATGCATGAAATGAAATGTTTATCAAGGGTGTTCCCTTATAGCGATCCAATGCATTGGGTAAAGTATTTTATCATGATACATCATGTGAAATGAGTTTCTAATCATGCTAATATCAGTGCAATGAGGGTTTACTCGTGCTTCATGTTCAATGAGTATTTACTCATGCTCCATGTGCAATGAGTCTTGGCTCGCGCTAATTCCATGTTAAGTGTGGTTGCCTCATTTCCATGTTATGTTTATCATTATTTATCATGACTTCATGTTCATGTTTCTATTGTTCTCTATTGATATGCCTAATGTCTAACATGTATCGTACTCCTCATGTTATTCCATGTGTATTCCCTTACTGGGCTTTATATCTCACCTTTTTCTTATGCATGTCCTCAGGTTATCCCATGAAATGCTAAGTATGAGGGAATTTAATGGTCATGTAAAGGAATTTTTCAATAAATATGATATATTTCATGTTTCTAGTTTTTATGTAATGATCCTAATCTGAAAATACACTAAACCTCTTGATCTTCTTTATTGTATCACATGATGTTTTATGTAATAAATCATGTTTATGTTTGTAATAAAAGTAGGGTTGTCATAATTATCCATGTATGTGTCAATCAAATGATGAATATAGGTAAAAGTAGGTTTAACCATGTAGAAACCCTATGGGAATGTCAACCACATCATATTTTATCCCTTTAGCATATTATACATGTTCACATGAAAGGCTCTATACATTTCTTCCTTAATTATGTGAAGTACCTCAAACATGTTGGAATGTTTGTGTGACTTCCCATTAACATGTCATCTTTGATCACGAGACGATGCTTGGGACTTATGAATAATGTTAGATATATCACAAAGAAATGTTGTGTAGAAAATCAGATCATGTTGAGAATACACAATACACATGTGAGGTCAAAACCCAAAGAATGTCAACCTGACATGATACACATTTCCTGTAAACAATCTGAACATGTCTAGAGGAAAACACTATATGTTTAGTTCTCATAAATCCTGAGTACATGGGAATGTTCCATCGAACAATGTGTACCACAAATTAGGAGTTTTATGATGGTAATTCTCCATTGGAATGGGAAGTATCCATAATGGGTTATGTGTGGATAATAGTACAATCCTATGGGTATTATGGAATCCTCATGTCATCCAAACTTCTTTCGCTATGCACTCATGGTTCATACTCTTTCTCCATATGAGGTTAATGTTCATATATATTTAAATGGTCATAAAAAATGGTATATTTATCTAACATTCATAATCCATGATGAAAATAATAATTTATCCAAGTGTAATCACTCATTCTAAACCATCAGTGGGTTAGTAAAATATCAAATTACAAGAAATCTGATTACTATCCAAACATGATACATATTATGCCATCATATGTCCAAAGATTCAATGGGAATCTTCCTTTCTATAAGTCCGTATATACCTCATAAACTACAACCCATGGGACTCAAGTTCTATTGTGGGATTTCCATTATTCCTTATCCATTAGTGGATTGATAATATGATTAAACATTGATGACACAAATTCCTAAAATAAGCAAGATACATATGATTACATGATAAGACTAGAGCTCTGTATTAAACATCCTATAAGGGATGACTCAATGCATAATTCATGAATCCATATATGGTTAGTCTGATCACATTATATCACTTGTTTATCTCACAAAGAAAGAATGGTCTGGGCTCAGGGATTATCAATGATCATATCACTCGCATCATAAATTTATTCTATATATGGAAACCTAAATGTGTAAGAAACATTAAGTGTCATGATATGACCTCCCTAAAACAAGGGAATCCACCCCAGTTTCATCCCCAATGGAATTCCCATATTGATCAACATTAGTGAAATAAACCTCATGACAATTAATTATCCATCATTGAACATCAGCGGGTTGGAGAGAAAATTGAACAATAATGGCTCATAATAATATTATTAAAAAGACACATATGAAATATTTTTATGTATTGAAATCTATAATTCGTGACTATGTTCCCTCATATATGTTCTTTTCCAAATGATTCTATAATACATGACAGTGTCATAAACAAACTATGTGGGTTTTGAATCCAGCAATAAAAAATACAGTTTGGATGCCTCATGAAGGTTCAATTATTTTCTTGAAACACTAATAAACACCTAATATTCTATTATACTCTTAAATTCATTGATATTACACTCCATAATATATGAAGTTATCTATTTCCATGTAATAATGGGAATCTGATAAAGAACCTTAGATACATACAAATGGTCTCAATAATAGAACCCCTTATACACATAGAGGGATTGAACTTCTGATCATTTTATTAGGGTAACCAATCCCACATCAGGATTTGGAAGAGATTAATTGTCATATCTCAAATATATAAGTGTTTTATAGAATATGAAATAATCCCCCCCCCCGAAAGGGTGTGATGTGCCTGACCTCCCCTCATTCCAACCAATGTGAGTTCCTATGTGTTGTTGGGATTGAAATCCCAAATGACTACCTATAATTGGAAATCATCGTTTTAGTCTTTATGGATGTGGGATCCATTAAGAGTTTCTATGTGAGATAAAAATAGTAAACGTACCTTAAATTATTGTGATACCATCCATTAACTACCCCATAATCAATCCTCATTGATCACACCTATTTTGAGGGAAACAATAGTGAACCAAATGGGAAGGCATATAAAGACAGTATTTCTAAATCATTATATAAATTTGATACCAATCCTCTTAAACACAGGGACCACCCACATATTTAAGATGGAAATAAACAACACTATTGATTATAAATAAGTAACAATAATATTTAAAAACCCCTATATCCACAACTAGTCATTTTCACTTCAACAATATATATTCATCTTTATAAATTTTTACCTTAATGATTACCCCAATCCAAGATATCATTCTAGACATCCATGTTACATCACCATTTTCATCCATCCTCCACACCCCTTCCTTATTTAGTTTCAAATTTACATTTTATCATACCCTCGTTGTTTTATATTCCTAAATTTATTTTTCCTATCATGTATATCGTAACCATGTCTATCTTCAAAAATAATTATCACAATGTTCATCAATTTAAATCTATTAGTAATTAAAAATAAATGTAAATTTTACTAGAAAATCAAAGTTATAATTTTGAGAAGAAACTCAATTCGTTAAATTAATAAAAGATTAAAAAACAATATTTACTAAATGTAATTCAATTTTTTTTACCGAAATTAAATATCATATTGACTAATAATCCATATAAGATAAAATGATTATCAATAATAATATTTTGATAATTCCAATCCACAATTTATTCATCAGTAAGTATAATTTATTGAAACAACAAATTAATGGATTAGAAGTATAAATGAAAAGTATAGAATCTAACCAATATATAATGTAATAAAAAATTCATAGACCTGAAGATTCAAAAATCTGAATTAAAAATCAATAATTAATTAAATATAATGAAAGAACATTATTAATGATGAAGACACAATTAGTTCAATATCAAAGAACTGAAAAACTTTTCACTAGAGAGTGTGAGAGGAGAGTGAGGGAATAATAATGTTTCTACAACATAAATTCTTATAGGTAATCCATGATTTTTCTATCCACTCCACATGAGATCTCCCTTGTTATATAAAGAGAAATTTTGGAAAAAACAAAAAATTCACTGAGGGATGTTCAATTTAGGTATGTTGTATTAATGAGGATAAACATGGAATTATTATGTATTTTAAAAAGAATAATTTTTTTCAAAATCACAAAAAATAATCATATTAATTTTATTAAATTTATATAACAGACCATGTGATGTTATGACTTCATAATGGGCCCACATAGTACATATATCCATTCTTAAAACTATTAAAATTTAATTTTTCTATTTCCCTACAACTGTACTATTTGTTTTTGGGATTTTATTTAATGGTTTCTAACCATTAATTAGAGTAAGTAATTAAATATATCATTTTTTTTGAAAAAAATAAAATTATTAAAAAATAAAATTAAGTGTATCAGAGTGATCCTCTTCCAATCTGAGAATTTATGTTCCTAGATGTTTTGTACTCTAAGAGTGTGTATGGGTCAATCAATATACATTTTTAAATTTCTATAATATTTAATTAATCATTACCAATGTATCCTATTAGGATAATATTTCCCCCTTTTATCTTTATTATCTATGATCCACAATTATTAAATATAAAAATCAATAATTAAATCTCTCTTGGATTTTATAGGACCAACTTCCAAATATGGGTGAAAAAATCCTTGGCTATACTGATATCTTATATTACATACTAAATAAACAATTAAAATAGAACATATTTCAAGTGGGATTCTATCTGCATAGAACCATTATATAAACCTTCATCCAATTACAAACATCTTGTATGTGTTCTCATTAGAGATGATTTATAAAATATATAACTATTAATTTGTAATTAATCCTGATTAAATTTAACATGTAAAAATAAATTATATGAATATATTCCTAGAATGTATAATTTAGTGAGGAAGAAACTAAATATATATAATCATTCATTTATCAAAAAAATTAATTTATTAATTCTTAGAATATTGAATTGATTATTCCAACACATTTTTTACAGTCCAATGACTCATTATCTTATTCAGTAAGACGTTCCTCTTCATAGCGATTTATTATCATGAAATTATTATAAGAAAATTATATTTGATTATAAATCTCTCTATAAATTCATCATATTATTTCAATAAATATGCCCCATTTTCCTCATATTGGAATTTTTTTATAATTAATATTTTCACCACCCATTACTATCAATTTAATATTTTTATTTTTTTTATGTTAAAGGAATAAAATTCACAACATATAAAGGCTAAATCAAATCATGTTTATAGAAATTTTCTCAGAATCATTTATATAGATAATATAGTCTAATAAAATTCTCTTAATGATTTCTAATTGAAATATGTTAAATTTATCAGTCATCCATGTAGTTAATAATTGTGTTTTGACACTTTTTAATCGAAATATAATACATATTTTTAAATAACTATAAATTATAGTCAATATCCTAAATTTAGGCATCCAAATATTCATCATTGTATCTTCATGAAAAAATATCCCTGGGAAATAAATTTTATTTCCCCTAAAAAGTTTGGTTTTTAGATTGAGATATTAAAATCAATTTCACTAGTAAAATAAACATTTAGTCAACTCAAATATATTAATAAACAGTCTAAAATAACTTTTAATTTATCATATGTAATTTCACTTAGTCAATAATTAAAAATTACATAGTATATATATCTTCCTTAAAATAAATTGTCGTAATGTTGTTATGATATTCAATTATCATATAAATAAAATTAAATTAGTCATTTTATTTTAATAACTTATAAAATATGTGAAATAAACCTCATGAATATAGGAATCTGGAAAATGATATTTTTATGTATCCTACAAAATTCATATTAGTTAATATTTTTAGTAATTTGAATTTAAGGAAATATTTACTATAGATTATTTACATTAAATGATTTCATTTTTAAATATTTATCTAATATTTTTATTCTATTGAAATTACACATTTTAATCACCATTAAAAGAATTGTAATATTTTAAATGTGGATTTAAACATTAAAACATCATCCTAAATATATATAAGTTGATGATCTGTCTAAATGTAATTCTTCATGATTAATGTGATGACCATTATTGCATTGAAATTTTTTACCCAGGTTCTTATATTTTTTTTACATTTTTCTAGAAATTGAAATTATCCGAACTAAGTAACATCAATTAGAGCATCCTTATTTATTTATAATTTATGATTCAAATATACTGAAAACAAGATTTTACTTGTTAAATAGGATGTGTTGATAGTACTAGTAATGTGACATTGAAATTAGAATACTACATGGGTGATAGGGATAAGCTAGGTGGTGGCTGTGTGGATAGTACTGATGGGTTTTAGTGACACTAAATATGTCTATAAATAGTGTATACTAAAACATTTTTTCACGATGAGTCAGTAAAAGGAAATAAAAATGACTGAAAAATATTAATAAATCAAATTCAATTTTCTTGATGTTCTTTTCCTCATATAGTAAATTTGGGCCCCTTATTAAGGCCCAAGATTTTCATGTATCTAATTATAATCCACCAGTTATACAACATTTATTCTCCTTTGTAGGGGGAATATTTAATATAAAAAGGTATTCTAGTACAACCCTTTTATTTCCCAACTTCGTTATTTATGTTGCTCCTTTGTGTTGAAGTATTCTATAAATGATCGACCAACCCTCAACCATTTAAATTGATCATTTAATTTTTATTCATCATTTGAATCAATATATTAATAAAAGTATTAAACAATGAAATATAATATTAACATTATTAAATATATCATCAAATTTTTTTTTGAACAACGAACATGGTAACATATATAAAAGAGAATAAACATAGAACATGTGATATCCTATATCAAATATATATTTAATACAATGATCAATAACTAGAATAATGATATAACCAAAATCAATACTTATGATATTAATATTTAGTGAACTATAAGTATAATTATATTACTAACATAAAAACCATATCGAATTAATGAACATTTTAGAAAAACATGAGAAATAAAAATATCTTTATAAATAATGAAAAGTTATCTTATTTCGAAAACAAAAATTTAGCCAGAATATTTTGACATTATATTGCAATAAGTGTGATCTTAGTGGACTTTTTTTTAGCATTAATTGATTTTTAATTCATAATATTGAACCATTAACTAGGTGTTTCTTTTAGAAAAGTATTAATTTTACTCAAACTGTGGAAGGACTATGTTCAATCTCTATCAATGATCCATATCTCCATGTTATTATTTATATAAAAATTATCTTTCTATATAATATATAAACTCATGTAATCACTATATCCATAAAATTAGATATAACTAAGTAACATGTATTATTTTTATCTCATTTCATCTAATTGATACATTCTGAATTCTCCTAAAATAGACTAGAAAATATAAAAAATACATCAAAAAAATTTCATCCAAGTATAAAATCATCTGAAATGTCTCCCAACTAATCATAACATTATCTTCCCATAACCTAACTCAATAATGGTCCCTTATGTAATGATAACAAGTCACACATGCGTGTCATGAGTAAACTGTGTGTCTATTTATTATTACCTACGAATTACAATAAAAAATATTAGAAAAAATAATGAATTATCAGAAAAACATTAATTAGGTGTTAATAAAATATTTCCCATGAGTTATTATTATTCATATATCACTGATGTTGTAGTTATAACCCTTCAAAATAAATGAAAAATTATAGATATCCATTAACTACAAAACATGATTCATTTTATACAACTAATTATTATATGAAATGTATTTGATTAAAATATCAAGAAAAAACAAAATCAATATGAACCAGTACCTAGTAATTTAAACACCTAAAAACATTATACACCCATCATATTTTTGTGTGCTTATTGTTTCAACATTAGATAATTAAATATATCATTTTGAGCTAATCAAAACATCATTATAAAAATGTACCCAATTATTTCTCTAAAGATATAGGATTTAGGAAAAATGTGTTATTCATTTTGAAGAGACAAAGATTCCTATATTTTATAATGGGTTTGTTTTTGTCAAAATATTACTCTATTAATCCAAAAATACTTAGGAAACCTCATACTATAGTTAGAAATTTCATTATTTAAATAGATTCCTTCATAATATCTAATCCAACAGTATACATTAACTCAGTTTTATAATCATCAATAATTTAAATTTATGAACTTTTCATACTAATTGATCAACCATTAAAAGATAAATTAATCACTAATAAAAATCATGAATCATCTTAGATATATTTGAATATAACATTAGTGTTTCCCTTTACAATGATCCCTTCCACGACTCTAAATTACATGAACACATCTTTTGTTCTTCCCATGTATTTAGGGATATTATATATCATTGTCTAATAGATTAAACTAAAATTTTATTGGAATGAAATGGTTATTATAAAATAATAAAAACTTATCATATAGATTAAACCATATGAGATAAAAAATTGATCACATTGGAAATATATATGGAATATAATTCATAAAATATATATTTTATCACTATGTCATCGTAAGAATCCCATTATGTAATGATGGTATAATCAAATTTTTTGTAATCTCCCTGATTATTGAGAAACAATGAGTACCTAAATTTCGATAATATTGACACCAAATGTGTTCTTAAATTTCTTGGGAAAGAAGATCGTTATAGAAGAGATAATTTTACCATTTTGTATTGAATTACCCTATTAAATTTATTAATGTGTTTAATGTAATATTTTATTAAAAGTCCTCCATGGCCGGTCTACATTTCAAATGGTTCATAATATTCACCAACAAACATTATATATGGTTGTATATTCTATAATAATATATTAATATAAAATCATCCAATCATATAGGTGTAATAAAAACAATATCACTATCCATAAGAAAAAACAACATCAAAATAAATTTTAATAATATAGAAGAAGAATCATATATGGTTATGTGTAGGAGAAAATCATTATGTCCAGCTCTCCTCTCATGACCCATAGCACGATATTCCTTATAAATTGACTTACAGTTTCTACTCATTCTCTAGTAACTGAATAGTCATCATATAAATGTAATTTATATTATTTAAATTTAAACATATGGATCTATTTATACATTTATATGAATACATAGGTTATGAGTAAAAAAAAGTAGGACACCACATGTGATTTCCTAAAATATATCATCAATATATATTACTTCTTGCACGAAATTACATGTATTGAGTAGAAAATCATAAAATATATATACAATAAAAACAAATTAATATTTAAATTTTAATAGTATATTATTTCTAGTATGCGTGAATTTTTTTTTCAAACACTATTAGTTTTAATATATCACATTATTAGTAATCACTATGGAAAGCCATAATACCTATCATAATCTAATTCTTGTATTCATAACCATGGGACCCATAACCATATTGTAATCTAATAAATTTTGAATTACAAGTATTACTTTGAAATAGCCTATCCAACAAAGAATATCATATAAATTGGGAAGATCAATGTCCTATAAAGAAAAATTAATGTATTTCATTATCCACCCAAAAGATAGTTGTATTTAATAAATTAATTTAGATCACCCTAAGGGTTCACTCACGAAATTATTCCATTTTAATAATAAATGTTATATAATGGTTTGTTAGTTTTCCAATTTCATTGGGTACCTTGTGAAAACATTTGTATAAATTATTCAATAAAAATGTACAAATCCATCAATACATGAAGAACATTATATAATATATAATAAAACAAAAAATTTCACCTTTTTATAATATGTAATAATAATATATTATTCTAGTAAAAAACATATCGTATATAATGTATTTTGTTAATGTTTGAACTCGTTGTTGACACATGTATACCTTTGAGGGGTAAAATATACATAAATGTTAATAAATATGAAATACATGTACAAGGAAGATTAGGTCCAATTATAGGCATAAATGTTTTTTCATCAATAGTCTACCTAGAAGGTATTGACATATAACATGTATAAAAAATTAATGGTAAAATTGAAGAAAGTGAGTATGAAATAAATAAATTTTTCACTAAAATAAATTTATATATATATTTATTATCTTCTATGAAATAAGAATTAAATAATTTTGATGAAAAGGAAATTCTATTTATTACTCAATATATTGATCAATCTTAAGTCGTTGTCTAGAAAAACACTTGTAAACTCACAAAATAAGAAAAGGGATCACTTTTCAATGAAATGAAAATCCTAATAGTACTCATGGGAAATGGTACCATTCAATCACTTTACCCAAAGGTAAAATTATCAAAAGTTTAAAGGCACTATAAATTCATTTTTCCCATTCCATAAGCATCCCTCTTGGATAACATATCATATTTTTAACACTTCATAGGATTTAATTTTTATTCCTAACCAATGAATCTCTAGACTATTATCCGTAAGAAACATTATCCAATGGTTTAATTCCTTATCCTAACATATTTCTTATAAATTCACTCACCATGAAACCTTTTTTCTATATATTCATCCAATATTAATTCCTTTTTTATGAAAATACATGTAGCCATATTTAATAGAGATCATCAAAAAAGAAATCATGTCACATGATACAATATAATACTCAAATTAAAGATATACATCATGAATTAATTTGATTCTTTAATATAATTCATAGATAACAATAAAATTAAGGAACAAAATTCATTTGGACTCTAATAATTTATACAAGACCCACATATGAACACCAATTATTGGTTTTTTTCATATATTGTCTACCCCTGTAACATATAAAATAGTGAGAAATTGTTGAATTAGAGTTACTTATCAAGTGGGATATCAGTTTAAGTCCCATGTAACCTAAAATTGATAGTTTTTGTTCTGTTGAACCATCTACTTTGTAAATTTTATTACATGTCTATTAAAAGTCATGAATATTAAAAACTATCTAATCACATGATGATTCTTATTTTATATAACACAAATGTGAAAATTTACTTAGAGTATCTATAACATTGAAACATTATTACAATTACATTGTATAATGTTAAATTTTATGTTCTCTTGTAATATTATTATATATTTTCTATATGAAAATACATGTATCTGATAAAACACTATTAATATAGGTTATATAGTGTATGTATATTAAAAGACATTAATTGTTCTTGTAAGAACCTGATTTTTGCTACAAAATACATTGGAATATTCTTGATGATATTCCAGAGCTGCACCTTCAGACGGCATGCGATTCTGAGCCCCGGAGTGGCCGGAAATAAATTTTCAGTGCCTTCACACTAGAAACACTAAATAAATACGATAACTCCAAAACGGTGCACCGGATCAGGGATCCGGGTGTACAGATGGGTCCAGAATGGGGTGTTTACCCTATGAATGACATAAAACTTGTCGTCGCAGGATGTTTCGACCCCTCACTCGCTTTCGGAAGGTTAAATGGATAAATTAAATAATTAATTTATTCGTTTAATGTTGAAACACTACTATCTTCTAAACGGTAGCTCAGATTGGAAAACCAAGGGCAGCGTTGGGTTGAGAGTGTGCCGTTTTCCATAGGAGGGGTATAAGTTTCGCGGGCACGGGCTGTCTGTGAAAAATGGCCCCAGGGGTGTTTTCGTAATGTGGCGGCTTTGGGCGTTCAACTTTATAACATTAGAACGGAATCTCGAAATCAAATTCTGAGACCACCATTGTGCTCGGGAGGTGGTTTTTACCCTAGAGGAGGTTAAATTTAGACCTCGCCAAATGTTTCAGACGCGGGTTAAATTTGGGGGTTTTAAATTAATTAAAATTTAATTAATTCCCCCCTTAAATAAACAAACACCCCTCCCCCTTCTCCATTGAACCCCCTGGAAAAACCCCACCCCTCTCCTCCTCCATCTCCAGCGAGACGGTCCGGCGAGGCGACTCTGGCGAGGTGCGGTGATGCTGGCGGATCATCGCGAAGCTTCGAGCGAAGCCCCACGAGGTAGGATTTGTCGTTTTAATTTTATATTCCCCTATATACATTGAGGTCAAATTTTTCTATTGAACCCCTGTCGAATTATTGAGAAAATCCCATGAACACGTAGTACGTTTTGCGTTATTCCCATCACTTCATTCGGATATAAAATCCGAGTTCGGAGATGACCGCAAACACCCGCCGATGTTTGCGGGTTTTGGAGTTTTGTTGCGGCAGCACGATGGTCCGGGGAGCTCCGGTGCGGCGGCAGCGGGCGCCGGTCGCGACGGCGTGCGGCAGCAGGCGGCTGCGGATGGCAGGCCGGGGGCGGCGGGGCTCTCTAGGTGAGCCGGCGGGCGGCCGGGGATCCACGCGGCGGCGCTGGCGTAGGGCAAGGAGGAGGGGGCCGCGGGGAGCGCGGCCCCGTGTGCGACGACGGTGACCCGCGCAACGCGGGTCGCTGCGGAAAAGAAGGGGACCAGCCATCAAGGCCGGTCGGTAGCGACAATCTGAGGCCGGCTGTGGGCGGACCGGCCGGACCGGGCTGGTCCGGCCCAAGGGGGTTTCCCCCTTTGGAATTTCCGACACCCGTAGCTTTCGCTACGGGCGTCCATTTTGCACGCCGTCAGCGGAAGCACGGACCATGCGTTGAGGGTAACTTTTTGAGATTGTTTCAGGAATTTTTAATTCCCGAAACAAGGGGCCTCGGAGGCGCGACGCATCTTTAAGTGGACGAGCGTTTTTCCCAAGATTCTTGTTTTGGACGGTGCATACTTTTCCGACGTCTATTTTGAGCGCCGTCAGTGGCGTTGCAACCCTGGCACTAAGGCGGAGGTTTCTAGTGTGGTTCCAAGCGTTGAGGCTGAAGTTGAGGTGCGGGACCCATAGCCCATTTCTTGAGCTGCGTGCAGCGTTTCACAACTTTTCCATCGGGCGTCAGTTCGGGGCGTGCGAGCAGTCGTTTATGGATGTTTTTCCGAGGGGATTGCAAAGGTGATATCTGCCCGCTATATTTCGGTACGATGGTGTGGGGCCCACGAGGGCCGTTTCGGCATCGATGGCGATTTTTTCATCTTTATCACTGGGTGACCGTTTTGGACAAGTGAATAGTCCATCTTGTTTTCTGTTTCGAGAGGATCACAACGGTGTGATCCATTCGTTGAGTTTCGGGACCGGGATGCGGGTCCCACGTGGCGCCGCTTATGTTCGATGCATAGGAACACATCTTTTTCTCCGGGTACCCGTTCCACGCAAGTAAGTAGTCAATTTGACATGCTTTTTTGAGAGATTTGTGATGGCGCAGTCCACCCGACCTTTTTCGGGGACGTGGTGTGGGACCCACCCGACTTGGCTACGGTGAATAGTACCTTTTTCACCGGGTGTCCATTTTGGGCGATTGAGTACTCAATCACATGTGTTTTTCTGAGGGGATCATAGTGGCATGATCCGTTGGTTCAGTTTCGGGATCTTGGGGTGGGCCCCACACGGTTTTTGTCATGGTGAATAGTTCCTTTTTCACCGGTTGACCATTTCGGGCGATTGAGTTGTCTAACTCGAGTGTTTTTCCGCATGATTTACAACGGTGTGATTTGTTTGGCTGTATGGAGCCTCTCTCGCAATATTATTAAAAGTGGAAGCATGAAAGGTTCCCCAGTGGTGGTTCGCCCTACCTTGTTTTTAGCGGACCCTTGGCATTTGATCGCTAACTCTTGGGAGAGTGATATAAATGTTTCATGAGATGTGGTTGTCTGTGCCTGGGCCTTTGAGTTGGACATGTTACGTCATGCCTTCGCGTTGACGTTGGGTGCCGTGTGCATGATGGCCTTTGGGCTGAGAATGTGGTATACTCTGGGAGTATACGAGAATGCTTGGAGGTACATGTGGTTGTTCGTACCTGAGAACGTTTGGGCGCTTGGTTGGGGTTGTGATGGGGCCACACGTTGTGTGGGCCCCACGTGCGTGCCGAGTTCTGCTTTGCACACTTTGACCTCTCGTGACGTAGCGTGTCCCTCTGTGCTCGTTTGTTTGACCAGCAGGGTTGAGTGGTCTCCCCATGGTTTCGTCCTTGATGGATTGGCTGGTAGCGGATCTAGTGACACCCAGTGATGGAACATGCACAGAACCTCTTTTGGGTGAGTTGTTCTGGAGTTGGGTGGTTGCACGATACCCACTACTAGTTCGGTTGGCCAGTGGTGTACCCTCTAGTAGAGATGGCTAGAGCAGTTCTGAATTCTACCATCCAGCGAGGCTGGGTAGTGGGTTACTCATTGACTTCTTCGGGTTTACCCTCTAGAAGGGCTGGGCATTGGGTTGCTCACTGACTTTTAGGGTTTACCCTCTAGCAGAGACTGGGCATTGGGTCACCCGACACACTTAGGGTCTACCCTCTAGCAGAGACTGGGCAGTGGGTCACCCGACGACCTCTTAGGGTCTACCCTCCAGCAGGGCTGGGCAGTGGGTCGCCCGTCGTCTAGTTCCAGGTTTACCCTCCAGCAAGGTTGGGCATTGGGTCGCCTGTCACCTTATTCTAGGTCTACCCTCCAGCGGGGCTGGGTAGTGGGTCGTCGGTTGATGTGTCATGGTCTACCCTCCAGCGGGGCTTGGCAGTGGGTTGCCGGATGATGTGTTATGGTCTACACTCCAGCTGGGCTGGGCAGTGGGTCACCGGATGAAGTGTTATGGTCTAGCCTCCAGCGGGGCTGTGTAGTGGGTCGCCGGATGATGTGTTATGGTTTACCCTCCAGCATGGCTAGGTAGTGGGTCACAGGATGATGTGTTATGGTCTACCCTATAGCGGGGCTAGGCAGTGGGTCGCCGGATGATGTGTTATGGTCTACCCTCCAGCGGGGCTGGGAAGTGGGTCGCTGAATGATGACTTATGGTTTACCCTCCAGCAGGGCTGGGCAGTGGGTCACCCTATATCGGGATAAGAATTACCCTCCAGCAGGGCTGGGCACTGGGACACCTGTTGGCATTTCAGGCTCAGTCCTTTCTACTAGGCTAGTCTATGGATTTCCTCCATGATTACCAGATCAGGACCCCTGGTTACAGGTCAATGTTGTGACGACCTTGACTTTGAGAAGACCTCTTGACTGCGGGGCAGTGACGAGGTGTGGTTTGACTATTCCTAGAACTCCTAAGTATGAGGGGCTCTTTCCCCACTAAGACGCGTTCTTGTGATGCGATCCCAAACCGTGCGGGCGAGTCAGTGTCACCCAAAGTAGATAGTGTTGAAGTGCGGTGATTGAGCCCCTTGGCTTACGGTTCGGGGCAGACTTGTAGGATTCTAGGCATCGATGATGGTGTTACTTCTGGGACTGTTGGAAACTAATTTTCTTGGGCTGAGCTATGGGATGAAGATCCCTTTACAAGCTTGTTCGGGTTTCCTGATTGAGCATACAGATGTGTATATACCTTGTTTCCGGTACCCACTTCTTGGGTTTGGTTACTATCCCTCTAGGAGGGGCGAAGACGTGCGGGGTACGACACATGATTTCAATGTCTAGCTTTTCATGGTTGGACGAGTCTACTCTCCTGCCATAGGCAACAAAATTTCGACGAGAAGTGTATCTTCTCACCGTTCCTAGCTCCTTGTGTTAGGACGAGTCTTCTACCTTTCTCTTGTTGGGATGAGCTGTCACTCTTTACTGCACTCTCTATTGTACTTCTGTTCTACTCCCTGTTAGATCTACTGCTCACCCTTTAGTACCTCCTTTGTTTCTCTCTCGAGCCTTCGGGGTATCCTACTGAGTATTTTTATACTCACCCATGCTTGGGCTTTGCCCGCGCTTGGTGTGTCTTTGCAGACGACAGACATGTGGTGCGTGACTACAGTGGAGCTTTGGAGCTTGGGAGCTTGGACCGCATGCAGTGGTCATGGTCGGGTTCAAGGTGGGAGACCCATCAGATATTTCTTTTTGTTTACCTGTTGCCAGGTTGTGGCACTTTTTGGTTGGGCGCGTGTTTTGGACCTTTTCTTTTCATCTTGTACCATGTACTGTTTAGAGGTCGATGCACTCTTGTGGTTTATTTATAGCACTTTCCCTTTACTTGTCTTTTTAATCTACACAATTTCATTGAGTGTGCTACGTGTGGGTGTGTACAGGTGCTTAGGCAAAGGCCTCCCCAATTTGTTGTGCCTTCGGCGCTGTTCGCCAGCCCCATGCCTATGGAGGTAGGCTTGGGGTAGTTGCATCTTGAGCCCGGGTAGGTTCGGGTCGTGACAAAGTTGTATCATAGGTGGTTTGTTCCTTGGGACTTTGTTCGGACGTCCCTAAAAGAGGAATTGGTTGGGATTTAGGGCAACAATGTTAACGTGTCTCGAGAGCAGCTCTCAAGCCAGGGTGTCTAGTGATGGTGCGGCGGCCGACATATCCATTCACCAGGACATTGATAACCCGCTTGTCGACTCGGCATGCTGAGACACTTATTGCAGGGAAATTTGTTTGTGCATCACATAGGACTGAGTCTTGACTGTCCTTCTTGAGTCAGCTCCCCATCGTTTTTATCGGTATATACATATATGATCATCTGACCGCAGCACTCCTTGATAATATTCAGGATGTCTCCGCGAAGACAGCCAGCCAGGATTCCATCTATGGTTTGTGACGATGACCCTGTGAGCTACGAGGCCATAGTCCAGGACCGATCATGCGAGCCCCTTTCTCCGGGTGGCCCGGTAGCATCACCCCCACCTGTTGAGCAGTAGGCAGTTTCAGTAGAGCAGGCTGAGCATAAGCACAGGTTGAGCGCGCTCCATGAGTTCCAGCGGCAGAGACCGCTGAGGTTCAGTGGTGAGCCAGACCCTCAGGCAGCAGAGGGTTGGCTAGAGGCAGTGGTTAGCCATTTTAGGCTTGTGCAGACGCCGATAGATCAGAGAGCGGCTTTGGAAGCTACCCCTTTTTGTGGATCAGCTTGGCGTTGGTGGAGTCTGATGACTCAGTTTCTTGACGATTATTTGCTTTCATGGGGTGACTTTTAGTTGTTGTTTTGTGAGGAGTTTTTCCCCTCCTGCTTGCGCTCCATTCGGATTCAGGAGCTCCTACAGTTTCAGCAGGGAGGGATGACGGTGGCCGAGTACACGGCTAGTTTTGCAGACCGTGCACGCTTTTACCCGGACGTGGTCCATAATGACAACATCCGAGCATGGAAGTTTGAGTAGGGTCTCTGCCGAGAGATTCGTGTTGTCATAGTACCATTGGAAATTTCCACAGATATCAGGGTGCTAGAGTAGGCACTGCAGACAGAGGGATTCCTGTCACATTTTGGAGTTGGTGGTGGCAGCAGGCACATTGGAGCCGAGACGTCTGCCGCAGCTAGCGGGCGACGGCAAGCATGACCTCGACATAGGTGACTTTATGAAAATCGGACTCAGGGGCATAGTCGTACACCACACTGGCGCTGGAGGGCACCAGTGCAGCCCAAAGAGAGTCGGTGCTATGCTTGTGACGGGTGAGGCCACTCGGCACGAGACTTCCCGACCTGAGTTGCTGAGAGCTTCGGGTAGGCAGTGGGTGTGCCACCACGACAGAGGCAGCACCATGATCGGAGTAGCTCCTAGAGAGGTGGTGCTAGAAGAGGAGCGGGAGGAGTTGGTGTTGGGGGATGACTTTACGAGATCTTCTCATCACCACTAGGCGGTCCAAGTCAGGATCCGGGAGCTGACGGTTGGGACCACGGACAGTCGCGAGCTTTGGATGTGTACGATCTTGGAGAGCATGGGATGGTGAGAGGTACCCCTTTCGGCCCTTATACTTTTTGTAGTAGAATGGTGAGACTCTACGTGTGAAATGCTTTCCTCCAGGCTCCTTGTTTGAGTTGTTACCAGGGTGGCACGAGGAGTTGGTGTAACCCTGTGTTGGTAAAGTAAAAGGCGTGAGCCCTTTTTCCCTAGTCGATGATGTTGACTCCTTCGCTTTCGAGCGTCTAAGAGGCCCTGGGTTGCGAGACATCGACAGAGGAACCTTTCATGACCATATATCATTGGGTGATTCACCATATGGATATTATGAAGGAGGTATCACCGGGCCTTGTTCCAGGTGCGGGTGGTGATTCCAGTCGCGACGTGCGACGTAGAGGTTTGACCGGGGAGGTGAGCTACCCCCGAGTTCCTTCGGTCCGTTTGAGACTGTGCAACAGGATAGCGAGGTACCATACCACCTTGCCCAAACCACAAAGTTTGGAGTGGGTGCACGACATCGGCAAGGGCCGACTTTGCGTGAACAGATCAATCCTTTGGTCTATTTGTGGTGACGCAGAGCTGTTAGTGGGTTCTTCTGGGTGTGAGAAATCCTGGTGTGGGCTTAGTACCCTGTGTTGCTCCCTAGTTTTTCTTTTAGGGGACGAATATATTTAAGGAGGGAATGATGTAAGAACCCGGTTTTTGTTACAAAAGACAGTGGAATATTCTTGAAGATATTCCAGAGTAGCACCTTCAGACGGCATGCAATTTTGATCCCCGGAGTGGCCGGAATAAAATTTTCAGTTTGTTCACACTGGAAACACTAAATAAATGCAATAACTCCGAAATGGTGCACCGGATCAGGGATCCGGGTGTACGGATGGGTCCGGAATGGGGTGTTTACCCTAGGAACGACATAAAAGTTGTCGGCGCGGGATTTTTGGACCCCTTGCTCGATTTTGAAAGGTTAAATGGATAAATTAATTAATTTATTTATTCGTTTAATGTTGAAACTCTAGTATCTTATAAACAGTGGCTCGGATTGCAGGACCGAGGGCACCGTTGGGTTTGGAGCGTGCCGTTTACCCTAGGAGGGGTATAAGTTTCGCTGGCGTGGGCCGTCTGTGAAAAATGGCCCTAGGAGCGTTTTCGTAATTTGGCGGCATTGGGCATTCAACTTTATAACATTAAAACGGAATCTCGGAAACAAATTCTGAGACCACCATTGTGCTCGGGAGGTGGTGTTTACCCAAGGGGAGGTTAAATTTCGACCTCTCCAAATGTTTTAGATGCTGGTTAAATTTGGGTGTTTTTAATTAATTCCCCCTCAAATAAACAAACACCCCTCCCCCTTCTCCCTTGAACCCCATGAAAAAACCCCTCCCCTCTCCTCCTCTATCTCCGACGAGACGGTCCGGCGAGGCGACTCTGGCGAGGTGCGGTGATGCCGGCGGCTCATCGCGAAGCTTCGGGCAAAGCCCCACGAGGTAGGATTTGTCTTTTGCATTTTCTATTCCCGTACCTACTTTGAGGTCAAATTGTTGTATCGAACCCCTGTCGAATTATCGAGAAAAGCCCATGAACACATAGTACATTTTCCGTTCTTCCCATCACTTCCTTCGGATCGAAATCTGAGTTCGGAGATGACCACAAACACCCGCCGAAGTTTGCGTTTTTTGGAGTTTTGCGGTGGCTGCACGGTGGTCCGGGGAGCTCCTGTGCGGCGGGGCACCCTGGTTGAGACGGCAGGCGGCCGAGGTTCCGCGCGGCGGCACCGGCGTAGGGCAAGGAGGAGGGGGCCGCGGGGTGCGCGAACCCGTGCGCGGCAACCGCGACCCGTGCAACTCGGGTTGCTGCGGAAATGAAGGGGACCGACCATCAAGGCCAGTCGGTGGCGACAGGCCGCAGCCAGCTGGCCGCGAAGGAACGAACCGAACCCGCGGCCGGGCCACAGGCCGGCTTTGGGCGGACCAGCCGGACATGCCCGGTCCGGCCCAAGGGGGTTTCCCCCTTTGGAATTTCCAACGTCCGTAACATTCGCTACGGGCGTCTGTTTTTGCGTGCCGTCAGTGGCAGCGCGGACCTTTCATCGAGGGGAAGGTTTTGAAATGGTTTAGGAGATTTTAAATTCCCGAAATGAGGGGCCTTGGAGGCACGACACGTCTTTAAGTGGACGAGCGTTTTTCCCGAGATTCTTATTTTGGACGGCGCGGGCGCGTCCGACGTCTGTATTGAGCGTCGTCAGTGGCGTTGCGACCCTAGCACTGAGGCGGAGGATTCTAGTGCAGTTCAAGGCGTTGAGGCCGAAGTTGAGGCGTGGGCCCCACGACCCGTCTCTTGAGCTGCGTGCCGTGTTTCACGAATTTTTCATCGGACGTCCGTTCGGGGCATGCGAGCAGTCGTTTCTGGATGTTTTTCCGAGGGGATTGCAATGGTGCAATCCGCCCGCTCTATTTCAGCAAGATGGTGCGAGGCCCACGAGGGCCGGTTCGGCGTCGACGATGATTTTTCCATATTTATCACCGGGTGACCGTTTTGGACAAGTGAATAGTCCATCTTGTGTGCTTTTTCGAGAGGACCGCAACGGTGCGATCCGTTCGTTGAGTTTTGGGACCGAGATGTGGGTTCCATGTGGCGTCGCTCGTGTGCTGTGCGCCGGAAGACATCCTTTTCTCCGGGTACCCGTTCCACGCAAGTAAGCAGTCAATTTGACGTGCTTTTCTAAGAGCTTTGTGATGGCGCAGTCCGCCCGACCTTTTTCGGGGACGTGGTGTGGGACCCACCCGACCTGGCTATGGTGAATAATACCTTTTTTGCCGGGTGTCCATTTTGGGAAATTGAGTACGCAATACCGTGTGTTTTTCCGAGGGGATCATAGTGGCGTGATCTGTTGGTTCAGTTTCGGGATCTTGGCATGGGGCCCACATGGGTTTGGTCATAGTGAATAGTACCTTTTTCACCGGTTGACCGTTTCGGGTGAGTGAGTAGTCTAACTCACGGATTTTTTCGCAAGGATTACAACGGTGTGATCCGTTTGGCTGTACGGAGTCTCTTGTGCGATCTTATTAAAAGTGTAAGCATGAAAGCTGCTCTAGTGGTGGTTCACCCTACCTTGTTTGTAGCGAACCCTTGGCGTGTGATCGCACACTCTTGGGAGAGTGATATAAATGGTTCAAGAGATGTGGTTGGCTGTGCCTGGGCCTTTGAGTTGGAGATGTTACGTCATGCCTTCGCGTTGACGTTGGGTGTTGTGTGCACGATGGCCCTTGGGCTGAGAATGTGGTATACTCTGGGAGTATATGAGAATGCATGGAGTTACATTTGGTTGTTCATACCTGCGAATGTTTGGGCACTTGGTTGGGGTTGCAATGGGGCCACACGTTGTGTGGGCCCCACGTGTGTGTCGGGTTCTACTTTGCGCACTTTGACCTCTCGCGATGTAGAGGGTCCCTCTCTGCTCGTTTGTTTGACCAGTAGGGTTTAGTGGTCTCCCCCTGGTTTCATCCTCGATGGATCGTCCGGTAGTGGTGCTAGTGACACCCAGTGATGGAACAGGCGCAGAACCTCTTTTGGGTGAGTTGTTCTGGAGTTGAGTGGTTGCGTGATACCCACTACATGTTCAGCTGGCCAGTGGTGTACCCTCTAGTAGATATGGCTAGAGTAGTTCTGAGTTCTACCCTCCAGCGGGGCTGGGAAATGGATTACTCATCGACTTCTTCGGGTTTACCCTCCAGTAGGGATGGGCAGTGGGTTGCTCACTGACTTCTAGGGTTTACCCTCTAGCAGAGACTGGGCAGTGGGTCACCTGACACACTTAGGGTCTACCCTCCAGCAGAGACTAGGAAGTGGGTCACCCGACGACCTCTTAGGGTCTACCCTCTAGCAGGGCGGGGCAGTTGGTCGCCCGTCGTCTAGTTCCAGGTTTACCCTCTAGCAGGGCTGGGTAGTGGGTCACCTGTCGACTTATTCTAGGTCTACCCTCCATCGGGACTGGGCAGTGGGTCGCCGGATGATGTGTTATGGTCTACCCTCCAACTGGGCTGGGCAGTGGGTCACCGGATGATGTGTAATGGGCTACCCTCTAGTGGGGATGGGCAGTGGGTCGCCAGATAATGTGTTATGGCCTACCCTCCAACGGGGCTGGGTAGTGGGTCGTCGGATGATGTGTTATGGTCTACCCTCCAGCGGGGTTGGGCAGTGGGTGGCCAGATGATGTGTTATGGTCAGCGGGGCGGGCCAGTGGGTCGCCTGATGATGTGTTATGGTCTACCCTACAGCGGGGCTGGGCAGTGGGTCGCCAGATGATGTGTTATAGTCTACCCTCCAGCGAGGCTAGGTAGTGGGTTGCTGGATGATATATTACTGTTTACCCTCTAGCAGGGCTGGGCAATGGGTCACTCGATATCTGGATAAGAATTACCCTCCACCAGGGCTGGGCATTGGGACACATGTTGGCATTCCAGGCTCAGTCCTTTCTACTAGGCTAGTCTGCGGCTTTCCTCCGTGATTACCGGAGCGGGACCCCTAGTTATGGGTTAGTGTTGTGATGACCTTGACTTTGAGAAGACCTCTCGACTACGGGGCAGTGACGAGGTGTGGTTTGAGTTTCCCTTGAGCTCCCAAGTACGTGTGGAACTTTCCCCACTAAGACGCATTCTTGTGACACGATCCCAAACCCTACGGGCGAGTTAGTGTCACCCAAAGCGGATAGTGTCGAAGTGCGGTGATTGATCCCCTTGGCTTGCGGTTCGGGGAAGACGTGCGAGAGGCTGGGCGTCGATGATGGTGTTACTTCTGGGACTGTTGGTGACTCATTTTCATGGGCTGAGCTATGGGATGAAGATCCCTTTACGAGCTTGTTCGGGTTTCTTGATTGAGCATACATATGTTTATATACCTTGTTTCTGGTACCCACTTCTTGGGATTGGTTACTCTCCCTCCGGGAGGAGAGAAGACACATGGGGTATGCCACGTGATTTACATGTCTAGCTTCTCATGGTTGGACGAGTCTACTCTCCTTCCATAGGTAGCGAAAGTTCGACGAGAAGTGCATCTTCTCACCGTTCCTAGCTCCTTGTGTTAGGACGAGTCTTCTACCTTTCTCATGTTGGGATGAGCCATTACTCTTTACTGCACTCTCTGTTGTACTTCTGTTCTACTCCCTGTTCGATCTACTGCTCACCCTTCGGTACCTCCATTGTTGCTCCCTCGAGCCTTCGGGGTATCCTACAAAGTATGTTTATACTCACCCCTGCTTGGGGTTTGCCCGCACTTGGTGTTCCCTTGCAGATGATGGACTGGTCGAGCATGACTTCAGTGGAGCGTAAGAGCTTGGGAGCTTGGACCACATGCGGTGGTCATTGCCGGGTTCCAGGTGGGAGACTCGTCAGCTGTTTCTTTTTGTTTACATGTTGCCGGGTTGTGGCACTTTTTGGTTGGGCACGTGTTTTCCCCTTTTCTTTTCAGCATGTACCCTGTACTGTTTAGAGGTTGATGCACTCTTGTGGTTTATTTATATTAGTACCAATTTAATTTACTTTTTTACTTTGCACTTTTGCATTTAGTGTGCTGCGTGTGGGTGTGTACATGTGCTTAGGCAAATGCCTCCCCGAGTTTTGGTGCCTTCGGCGCTGGTCGCCAGCCCCTAGCCTATGGAGGCGGGCTTGGGGTAGTTGTAGCTCGAGCCCGGGTAGGGTCGGGTCATGACAGTTCTACTCATTATCTTTATAATTAGTAATATAACAAATGTGGTGTTATAAAAACATAATCCCTTATAGAAATTCAAAACGTTTTATATGTTTCAATGGATATTTCTATATGTGTATATTTGTGTCATCACTTATAATTGATATTATTATTAATTTATATGTTGAACCTGTATTTTGATGAATTATTGAATATCGTGATGATATATACTCTTTGTGAGTTAGGTTACATTAGTAGAATCCTATGATATTTGGCATTTATATAAATTCCACAAAAGTATTTGTCGATTATTTTTTAGTAGAATTATATATCTCAAGAACTTTTATTGAAAATGTTTAGTTTGATTATGTCCATGTCTTGGGTGGATTATTAAAATGTTCTTGCAATGAATTTATTGAAGGATATAACATAAAAATATGTTTATGATACAAGTATTTATCCTTCTTAATTAAATTTCATGGTAATGTAAATTCATTAAGAAATTATTGTCCACAAGAGATTTATGTTATTATAATATTACAATATTTATATGTGTGGTCAATGGCATTTTGTCTATCTATGATATCCATAGGTCCCATATCAAATTTACAGTTGGGTTATTCATGTAGATTATGGTTATCTTAATCACACTACTACTCCTTTTTTCCATGATTGTATCGACGTTACCCAACCATTGATTTGTGGAATCCATAATTTTTCATAATGAGGATTCACAATGATCATTCTGTTTTGCAATATTCTTGGGTGCTATCTATTTTTTTTACATGATTGAAATGATTGTTGGAAATTCTTATTTTAGGGTTGTTTTCTCTTCTTATGTGGTTCATTTTATAGTTATCCATGTTTATAACTCTCTATAAACATCATATTTAATTATTTTCCATTCTATTAATTTTATATATTCTATATTAGACCATCTTTTTTTGTTTCATATTTTGTAATGGTTTTATTATTTGTGGGTTGAGAATTCACCAATTATCTAGGAGGTGAAATTTATAGTATAGGTTTTTGATGGTTGTAATTTGATATATTTTTTATATAATAATGGGTTTTAGGTTAATTTATAGTCTATATTTATTTTGTGATCATAAGATGTTGGTTTCTATTTTTTTGGGTGGTCTATATTTTTCTAGTGAATCACTATATGAAAATGATAAGTCATTGGGGGATTATGTTTAAATGATGGGAGGTTCTAAAGTAATTTGTTTGTATTAATATTAAACATTATAGTTTACTTTTATGGACCAAGGATACATCATGTTTGAACATACTTCATGTTATGTCAATCCTCTCCCATTTAATATGGTGTGGTGGATATAAAATAGGTTTTGGGATGTAATTTTATTATATATAGTAATTTTCATGGAATGTCATATGTATCCATTAATGATTTTGTTTTCCAATTGTGTTCCCATAATTGTGTTTCTAATAGTCATAAAATGGTGTATCAAGATATTTGATGTTAGGTTTTAAGTTAATTTTTTTTGTTTTCCAACATGGAATTTGTTTTGGATTATTTGTGAAAGATGTATCCACTCGTGGACTCTGTTGTTCTCTTGATTTTTTTATGGTAATGAAGATAAACACATTTCTAGTAGGATGTCACCATTAGTGAAAATTGTGATGATGAGAATGATTTCTCAAAGTAGGGTGTGAGGCACATGGAGGGTTATAGATTGAGGAAATTACATTTCGAACATGTATTTTATGAATATGACATGA
Source organism: Viscum album (assembly GCA_963277665.1). Lineage (NCBI taxonomy): Eukaryota > Viridiplantae > Streptophyta > Magnoliopsida > Santalales > Viscaceae > Viscum > Viscum album. The sequence goes on along the minus strand of OY728143.1, from coordinate 1,956,586,661 downwards.
GACATTTGTCTTAATTTTTTTTGGTAGTTTTTAGTTGTAGTTTTGGTACGTTGAACGGTTTCTGCTATACCTAGATGAGATATTTCATAAACTAATAAAATGGACATATATTGGTTCTCATGACATATTTCCTGATTCTAATCTTGTACTTTAGGATTGTTTTTCACATTCTGCTGAAAAATAGTCATAATGGTCCAAGACAATGTGTAACCAGAAAAATAGAAAAAATGTAATTCAATTAAATAGTTTATTAATAATTATTATTCTCAAGTATAAGGAATAAAAATGTATCTGTTTGTGTAAATCAAAAATATTCAATCAATAATTATTCAAAATAATACACATGATTGTAATATTATATAAATAATTTTTTGTAGGTACATGATTCGAAAATTAATATATTTATTTTTAATTAAATAATTTAGTGATATTTATTAATTTAAAAAATTACTTATTATTCATGGATTGTTAAATTATGATGAGTATTGATGGGAAGAGTTAATGATATGGTCGAAATGAAATATTTTATTCATGATCCGATAAATATTTTTAAATTTATTTATTTAATAAATTTTATTTAAATTTCTATGAGTCAATTCCCATATAAGGCATAATAATAATATTCATTTAAAAAATAAAAATAATAAATTTATATTAGGGATTTACAAAGAGGAATTATATTAGACAAGGGACTCTATAGAATAACTAATATTTTACTCTTTGTACATAAACCATATTTAGTCATTTTTAGATGGAAACAGGTCAATTATTCATAATGATATTCTCGATAGATGAATCTCTATAGGGAATAGGAAGAACCTCTAAAAAAGTCATTTAGTAATGGAGAGAGATGATCCTTATCCTCCCTTCTAAAATTGATAGAACTGGAAGGAATCATTTAAGAATGATAGGGATTATTGTTTCGATCATATAAAAATGAATAATTTTATTTTTTTCTTCTGTTATAGAACATGGAGATCTAATGATGATGTTCCAAGGTTCCTAGATCATGTATGTATACAATTAGATGGATTCTACTCCTATATTTTTCTACTATATGAATGTAATATATTTGTAGGGATCCATTCTGACAATTATGAAAGAATTATAAGGGAAATTAATCTCAATTTATATAAATTTATTTTATGTTCTATATGGAAATAACCTCACATCAAATATTTTGGTGATCTGTTTGTCTATTTTTGACAATTTATCCAGTTAAATAATAGAAAAATTACTATGGTGATTGTACCCATCCACAATCATAATCCCCTAAACCATCAACTACTATTACGGTAGTCATATATTAATTTTTAATTATTTATTATTCAATGATTGGTTACATATTTTTTATGTCCACATCCCATTTTCATGTTTTCATTACTTAATTCAAAATTTGAGAAAACATGATTATTTGATTTCACATAAACTTAAATTGGGAAGGAATAAAAGAAGAATTCTGAAAGATCCCATTTGGAGGTTATAGAGGTTCTCGTTGCATGAAACTAGAACATGATGTGTAAAAAAATGTATAAACCATGTACCCATGGTTAACTACACTAGAAAATGCCAAATATACTAGATTGGGGCATGTTAGGGATTAGTAAATGGAATCATTTCACATTATGCACTATCCTATATTTTCATTATGGTTGAAAAGGGTTAAATTTTATATATCTAGCATACACTTCATGTAACCGAACACAGTTTGATCCCTTATGAATTAAATAGTCAATGTGGTAAAATTAAATGACATGTAATAAAGTGACACTGTGTGATACAATATAGCCATACAACACACTAAAGCACAATGTACATGGAATATATTGAGATAAACACACCATGTAAGTCATAATACCCCACATAAAAACACACCTATTCGAAACGTATATAATTCACATCAATACAAAAAGGGAATAAATAAAATTAATATAACTGGTGGATGGGTAGCTAGTTTACAAACAAAATGATAAGGTTTTACCCTAGATATTAACCACAATGCATAATAGTGATTCCCATATTGTTTTTAAAATATTAAATTATTATTTATATATTTTATTGTATATTCACAACCTATATGGTTATTGTACATGCCATGTACTTCATGCGAATTACCATTTTCAAACATTGGGTATATTCAAGGCATGTTTGCTGTATTTAATGATACATAGACTGTGAATCATGAATCAAGAGACAACATGAATATTATTTCCTGATATTTTTTGTTGGTATTTGTGTTGTGTTAGAACAACAAATAGGATAACACTATATGTATCATTATTCGACTACCATGTTGTCTGATGTATCTTTTCATGTAAGAATTAAGATACAGAAATCAGTTTATTTGCACTAGATAATGGAACATACTGTAACACCTCCAGTAAATCATCACCACATAATTAATTAAAAATAAAATTAATTTATTTAAATTTTTAGAGATTATAGTAGATTATAATATCTAGGACTATTAGTAATTATAATTAACATAAATTGATGACTAAATTAAAAATATGATTAATTATTAACAAGATAATTTTATCATAATAATGAATATATTGAAATGTATTCCAGTTTTGACAAAATATATAGTTGTTGAATGTATGGATGATCACGATATTGAACAACCTATGTTCATGTTAGGTATAATTTTATTTTATATTATTGGATGGGGTTTTTGATATTTACTAATATAATTAAATAATAATAATTTTTTATTATCCCTATATCCTTATTATATATTTTCTCCTATCTCAATTTATTTTGTTATGAAACTCCAATTCTCCAATTCCACTTAAATTCATTAAATTATGAAATTGTAAAGAATGAATGTCCCATGTGACTGGACAAACGTCAAGGTGATGTCAAAGTGAAACCAACCAAGAAGATATACTATTGAAATTTGAAATACTCCTACTTAAAAAAACCATTTCAATGAGTTAAAACCCTTAGATCAAGTGTTTTATTATCACCCACTGAATAAACAGACAAAAAATTATATCTCATCACATTTTATATATTCATTTTAATTTTTCCATTTAATGGTTTATTTTTTTTATGAGATAAATGACTATGTGTTATTCAATTGGGACTACAAAATGTAAATTATTAATAAATTATATGTAATGTAATAAAAAATATATTAATTATTATTTAATTTTTTAATTAAATGATAAATTAATTATATAAGATCCACATAATATTAAAAACATGTAAATAGATAAAATAACGAATATTTCTATATAAGATAAATAAAAGCAATCAAATAAAATATAAACTTAGATGTCACATTCCATTATTTATGTAAGAATAAAACCAATGTTCAATGTAATTTTTTTGCCACTATTATAGTGATTTAAATTATAAAAAAACTAAAAAAATATTTATTTGGAAAAAATATAGTTAACATTATGGGTTAATTTTCATTTCATGATATGGTGTGACTATGACACAAGTCATTGTAACATCTTAGTTAAGAGTTTTTAATTATAGTGTTTTGTTATTAGATCATGGAATAACCAATATTATATGTGAAAGACCATCATCCAAAATATCATCATGTGATTTTTTAAGTCCTATATATGGCTCATTTGAATGGGAATATGGATGATAGATACAATATTTCCAAAGCTACATGATATTTATAATTTTAACTAAAATAAAAAAATGTCATAGAAAACATGAAGTCATGTGAAAATGAAATTATCTTGTGGTAAGTATTGGATAAGGATAATATTCTAAAAAAAACAAACTTCTATGAGGGATAATATAATTTATTTATTACATAACAACAATATAGAAGCTTTTGCATGCTTGAGTCCATAATACTTTATTAATAGACTTCAATATATGTTAGGGATATGATCATACTATATTTTAAAAACATGTAAGTAATGTTTTTTGTCAAATGTCTCATTCAACCTTCCATTTCTATAATGTTATAGAATCTCCATAAGAACATATATTAATAATTATTGTGATACTATCATCATGATAATTATTATGATAATTATATAAAGGATATCTATGATATCTAAAATTCATTTTTCATGTTCATTATTAGTTATGGTGTGATATTTGGTAACGACCCAATATTTTTCAATGGAAATTCCTATCTTATAATAATTTATTAATCAAATGAAACCAAAACATAATTAAAAACTAAGTTATATATGACCTTATACATTAGTTTGTCAGTTTTGTGATTTGAATTCTGAAAATCTGACATACACGGTAGCGATCTGTAAGTTATTTGGAGTCTTATAAGAAATAATTATTTTTTGGGAAATAGTAACCTACCCTTATGAATATTAACACACCCTTATGAATAGTTATATACCTTAAGTAATAGTACCCTTACATATGATAGTATATAAATAATATGAATTTTGAAGTACGATGTACCTATGATTATGAATAAATAAATAAATGTTTTAAATCTATTTTCTAGAAAAACAAATGATTTAAATTAAATAATATATTATTCTTATTTAGAAAATAATTTCGAAATATTTTCTTCATTATTGAATTATACATGTAAAAAAATGGTTCGGGTGAATTATTTGTATTTTTGTGAAATACTCAAATTTTTGATGAATTGTGAAATACGGTAAAATACCGTATATACAAATTAACAGTTCAGTACTATACTTATGACATTAGAGGTGATGTAAGCCCAATTGGGTCAAATTCAAATGCATATATAATGATTTTTGGGTCATTGAATCAACACTATTTCTAGCCTTGAGGGAATTTAATAAACTAATGATTAAAATATTATGAAAACACTGATCTCCTCCACTATAAAACCTCCTCTCACTCCATCTTCTCTTAACTCCTATAATGCCATGTATGATCTCCTAATTCTATCCTAATATCATCATAACTTCCTATACGATGTCTATAAATTCTTGTTCTCATAAAAAGACCAAAACCTCTCCCTTAAAGAGGCTCTCAAAGAAGATTAGTTCAAGTGTTAAATTCTTCTTTTTAATTCTTTGTCTTTAGTTTCAAGTTCATTTTCCTTCTTTTTCTATTATTACCTCTCCTTATCCAAATTTTGTGATGAATCTGGTAACTTACATATACTTTAATGTTTTCATGATTTTTGAATATGTTATCATCATATCGACCTTTTAGATTCTTTTATACTAGTAGCAAGAACACCGTCAGAGATGTGTCAATTTACCTCATTCAAGGACGATGGGATTTCGATTTCTATTTTCATTCTAAATTATAGTGATTAAACCATTAATTTTATGGTTTTAACAGATTATTATATTTGAAATACACTGAATATAAGGTTCTCTAGCCCCTTTTTACAAATGTTAATATGGTAAAATGAAAAAAGTGTTCGTTGTAATAAAAAACCACAAATTAACAGAAATAATTATTATTAAAGTTCTATATAATAATTCATCCTCATGCCATGAAATAAAGTTATATAAATGACCAATAAAATCAATGGATAATCATAAATAATATGAAAATTCAATTCTGGATATTTACATCCATTCCACATGAACACCATTACATAAGAACATGTTAGCCGTTTATGAAAATAAAGAAAACGGACACTGTGGAACAACCAAATTGAATATAAAAACATATAAATAAAGCCATAAACGAACTTAAAAAAATTATGATAAACTAAATAAATGTGTAATTAGTTCTAAAATATTTTATTAAAAATTATAAGTTAATGTTCCAAGAGCATAAGTTCATGAGCAGAACACGTTTGTATTTTTGATAAGGGGTTTTCCACCCAAACATCCATTTTCATTCTGTTTATTTTCATTGTATAATTACCTCATTGAGATTATAATGCAATATTATATATGCATCATAAATTATGTGTGAGTTTTCTATATATGTTCACCAACTATAATACTTCCTTATTTTAGGGATAGTTAGATATTTTAATAGTAGCTTTCAGAATTGTTTCTGAAATACCAGCCAGATTCATGGAAATATCTAAATTTCATACCTATTTTCAAGGGAAATATCTAATATGTTTTTGGAAACCATATTATTTATTAAATCAATAATTTTATTATGATAAAAATATCTTAGTTCACTTCGGGTTTTATAGGAATATTTTTCTAAAATAACTCTTCTTTTCAAAGTAAAATATTATTTATTTCAAGAACTACTCGAAGAATTTATACGAGTATCTTCATCTATTTCAACTCTCTTGTGGATTATTATGTATTATTTGGATTTTTATTTAGTATATCATCTACCATATATAATTTGATGGTTTATTATTATTTTCTCAGTGGATATGTTATCTTTAAAACATTCCCCAATTTACTCCATATGGTTAGTGTTTATGATTAATGATCATGGAAAGTTATTTACATTTCATATATTTGTTTCAATATGAAGGTATATTTTGTTTTTGTTTTTCCCCATTCATATGAGGAATTCACTGGTCATACTATGTATTGGGTGGGGCCCTCTATAGCCCCTCAGTGCATTGGTGGGTCTAAGGAGATAAAATAAGGTCTTGGCACAAGGCCTTGACAAAATGATAATTTATGGTATTGGAACGTGGTCTTGACAGTATGGTTATATTGTCCCGTATTATGCATTCGTTCGTTATAAAAATAGTATTTATGGTTCATGTGGTTATAATAGTAGTATAATAACCCTGATTATGTTATATTATGGAAATTCTTCCTCAGCTCTTATTCCTACCATAATGTGATCAAGTTTATTATTTGTTAAAAGGCTTATGTTTTTATTTATTCAACATGCCTAATGTTAATATTATGATATATATTACTATATTTATTACTCATAGTAATCATTAGATCTCACCCCTCTATTATTATTCACTTTCTCAGGACATGCAAAATGTTATTGTGAATGGAATGTTGAATTAACCTAGGAGTAATGAATGTGGTATGAGGAGTTTCAATGTTGTATTTCTTTTCAAGTTGTAACGTTTAACTTTTGTATGAATCTTGTTTCCAATAATAATAAACTACCCAATCCTTTGGGATTCTTATTCCTTGTTTATATTTCAATAAGGAATCATCCCCATCCAAATGTGGTCAGGTCCTTATAGTTTGTATCAGAGGATATTTAGTTGAAAACATGGAAACTAGATTTAGAAAACATAGATTAGGGAAGAGTCCTTAAGATAATATTTAAGGATAAACATACAAGTACGTCCTGGTATTTTTGTAAGAAATAGATTATATGGATCATTCAAGAAATACATCCCTTTCATGATAAGGCAGGTAGGGGTAGCTTTGGTACAGATGTACTTTGGAGTGAATGCTCTGAAAGGATGTTTTGGGTTTGACCTGGGTTATCCATGTACATGACAACATGCATTGTTTCACTCTTGGGTACGACTCTCCCAGTGGATATGCTTAGGATAATTCAAATATTCTTTACAACCCATTATGAATGATTTAAATGTAATATTTTACTCAGTGAAACAATTTTTATGATTATGGGATTATCCATGTGTAGGATTTCAATTTTTGTTAAGTATTTTGTAATGTTAAGATTATAATTTATGAATCAAAACCTAATATAGTGTATGTGTTTATCTATAAATATCACCTTGTGGATGAAATGGAATCGTAAGAACACACGTGTCCCCTATAGGGATTTTCCATCGATGCAAGATCATGATGTTGGCACTACATCTATGTCTGGTACTAAGAAGCATATTAATATACTGGGACAACTTACATAGGTTATGAATAATAACTTTACCCGTATGGAGCATCCAGATCCACCACATTGAGGAGCAATGTTATATTTCTTTATAAATCAATAACCTCCACAATTTAATTGGACTACCATGTCGTTAGTTGCAGAAAAGTAGTTATGTTCCCAAGAGAAGATATTTCTCTCTTGGGGATGTAACAATAGAGGGAAGGTTGTCAAGGCAGTTTATCATCTAACGGGATATGCGGATCAGTGGTGGTCATTAATCCAAAACACAACGGAGGAGGAAGAAATATAAGAGATGCAATGGAGGTATTTTAAGGAAATGTTCATTGAAAAATTTTTCCCTCGTGAACAAAAAGCAGATATGGAGAGGCAATTCTTGAATCGGAGTCAGAAGAAGGATGAAAATGTTTCTAGGTATAAAGCCAACTATACAAGGCAGGCAAGACATATTTTGGACTACATACTTAATCCAAAGAGAAAAAATGATCGATTCATTGATCGTTTAAAACCATTACTCTGAAGGCCTCTAATCTCCCAATGTTTCTAATCATATGATGATATAGTCTCATGTGCTATCAAGATAGAAAACAAATTATATAAGTCTTATGAAATTATGGGAATGAAATAGAAGAAGAGGGATGATGAAAAGTCTGAGGAAGGAAATAAGGAAATGGGGAAGAAGGGAAGAGTTTAATTTCTATCCTGCTGTAATTATAGGAAGAAACACATTGGTACTTTCTTGACGGGAATGAGAGTCTGTTACAAGTACAGAAAAAGGGCCACCTATCTCGGAATTGTAAGGGGAAGAAAGAAAATAGCAATGATCTGTGTTAAAATAAATGGGATATGAAACATTATTCACATTAATTTCTTAAGAATAAAGGAAGTGATCCCCAAAAAAGTCCAAGTTTATGAGGTCACTACAGTGGAGGTTGAAGTTCTTAACGAAGTGGTGGAAGTTATATTGATTGATTCATCCAAAAGAGCTAATACATTATTTGATTCTAGATCATCATATTTATTTATATCTTCCCAGTTTTCCATCAAAATTATTTATGTCCAATTTTATTTAATAAAGGAGTTATCATTAAAAATCCCTGGTGGATATATCATTGCAAAAAATGTGTGTCGATTAGTCCCCCTCATGACACATAAACATGATTTAGTTTCTATCCTTATAATCATACCAATGGTTGACTTTGATATAATTCTCGGTATGAATTTTCTATATAATTATGATGCAAATATCTATTGCATTAATAAAGAAGTTTCAAATTTTGATAATGTAGTAGAATCCAGTATTTTTAGTGTAGAAACCTCATCATTTGATTTCCATCTAAATCCATCCATATAAGCTCTACTAAAACCAATAATTGGGGAGGAACGGAATGAAATAAATATGAGTGAGGAAATAAATGTAAAGATATAGGATGTACCTATTGTGAAAGAATATGTTGACCTCTTTTTTGAAGATTTACCTGGGCATCCTGTAGAGCGGGAAGTTGAGTTTTGCATTGACTTAATTCATGGTTCAAGGCCCATTTCAAGGAACCCTCATAAAATGACCATTATGGAGTTAGTGTAACTAAAGAAACAACTAGGTGAATTGAGTGATAAAGTATTTATTCAACATAGTGTTTATCGATGGGGAGTCTCGATCCTCTTTGTCAAGAAGAACGATGGATCCATGAGGTTATGCATTGATTACTTGGAAATCAATTATATTACAATAAATAAAAAGTATCCTCCACCACGAATTGATGATTTATTTTATCAACGTCATGGTTCCCAATATTTATCGAAGATTGATCTTTGATATGGATATTATCAGTTGCTAGTGAGGAAGAAAGACATTCCACAAAACTGCATTTCGAACCAGGTACAGACATTATGAGTTCACAATAATGCCTTTTTGAACTAATTCAACATATGATTTTAGGGATATAATGGACATTGTTTTAAAGGTATATCTTCATGAATTTTTAGTGGTGTTAGTTGATGATATCATTTTATACTATAAAATCCATGATGATCAGGAAAATAACTTGTGCACTATTATGAAGAAATTTAATAGAATTAAATTATATTGGATGTTTACAAAATTCGATTTTTGGTTCCAAACACTTTTCTTTCCCGCTCACATTGTCTCTAAGGATGGAATATATGTATATCCAATGTAGATAATGTTTGTGCAAGAGTGAATAATCTGATGAACGTAACTGAGGTATGTAGTTTTATTGGTTTAGCAGGTTATTATCGGTGTTTCATCAGAAATTCACCCAATTATCCAACTGAATGATCAAGCTAACATGAAATGGGTTTCAAATGATATGGAAAAGGAATGTGATGAATATTTTGAATAATTTAAGTGGTGTATAGTGAATGATCTGATACTAACCCTATCATCAGGGAATGATGGGTTTTTCATCTGTAGTGACACATCAAAGAAAGGACTCTATTGTGTCCTTATGATGAATGATCGAGTGATGGACTATGCCTCTAGAGAGCTAAAAATTCATGAAAAAAACTATCCAACTCAGGATCTTGAGTTAGAGATGGTAATAGTTTCTCTAAATATTTAGATACATTACCACTATGGTGAAAAGTTTAAGACATAGACAGATCATAAGAGTTTGAAATATATATTCTCATAGAAAGAACTCAACAAGAGATAATGTAGATGGATTGACCTACTCAAATATTATGATTTCAAAATACACTACCACCTAGGGAAGGAAAATTAGGTAGAATATTCTTTTAGCATAAAGGATCATGGATTTCTAAAAAATATGAGAGTTGAAAGGGATCCTTCGTTCATGGATCTTGGAAAGAGAGATATTGGAATCATCAAAGATTGTAACCCATCACAACTTTTTCAAATGGTTTCCAAACAATTTTTAATGTAGAGGATAAACTGTTCCTAGGATGATGATGAGGAGTTTCAAAAAAAAATTAATGCTATAAATTATTGTAAATTGGAAGACTTCGTATACGAAGGTGGAATTTTGAAATTAAGAAAGAGGATTTGTGTTCCCGCTATTCCTGAGAGAAAGCGAGAACTATTTTATGATGATCATAACTATATTTTCTCAATACAACCTGGTAGCACAATGATTTATAGAGATCTAAATGATCATTTTTTAAGGGAAAACATGAAAAGGAAGATTGCTGATTATGTGTGGAGATGTTTGTTGTGTCAAAAGGTGAAGGCTAGAAGACACCGTCCTAGAGGTGTCATGAAACCCCTTCTTATTCCAATGAGGAAATGGGATTATATTATGATAGAATTTGTCTTGGGGCTACCAAATACTCCATTAAAGAATTATGCGATATGGGTCATTGTTGACCATCTTACAAAATCAGCACATTTTCTTGATATAATACAAGATTTACAACTTGATCATTTAGCCAAAATATATATTAACGAAGTTTTAAGACTTCATGATATACCCTTATAAATTTTGTTTTATTATGACACATGTTTTTCATCACAATAATGAAAGAGTATTTAGATGTCCCTTGATAATGATCTTTTTTTTAGCACTACCTACCACCCAAAAACTGATTTAACATCAGAAAAGACTATGTAAACATTGGAAGGAATGTTGAGGTCTTGTTCACATGAAAATCAAGGATTGTGGGATCTTTATTTACCTCTCCTTGAGTTTTCTTATAACAACATCTACCATTCAAGTATTCAAATGGCACCATATGAAGAATTTTACGAAAAAAGATGTTGTACACCAACTTGGTGGGATGCTGTTGGTGAAAGAAAGCTCATAGTCCCAGAACATGTTGAAGGAACATAGAAAAGGTGATGATTATACATAGTCATATCAAAATAGATCAATGTAGGTAAAATAGCTATTCTAACAACCAAAGGATGGATTTGTAATTTCATATAGGAGATCATGTTTTCGTAAAGGCATCTCCATTGAAGGGTTATAAATGATTTGGTAAGAAAGGAAAACTATGTCCCAGGTACATCAAAAATATTGAAATTTTAGATCGAATTGGAGCCATTTATTACCATTTAGAAATAACCCCAAGTATCTCCGAAGATCAAAATGTGTTCCACTCGACATTGTTATAGAAATACATGTCAGACCCAACACATGCACTCTTGAAGAAATAGAACTCCAGCCTGATATATCTTATTGTGAAGATCCTATAATCATTCTTGATAGTAAAGAACTAGTATTGAGAAATCTAATGAATCATCTGTGGAAGAATCATTGGAGGAACCATAAAATGGAAGATGCATGCTGGGATCCTAAGGATCTTATGTTAAAGACATACCCGAATCTTTTTTGGTAACATTTTGTGAATTTCGAGGAAGAAATTTTTTAAAAGTGGGGAGAATGTAACGGCCGAATTTTTATCAATGGAAATTACTTTCTTATAAAAATGTCATAATCACAAGAAATAACTACGTAATGAACTACAAACTGATATTTGACCTTTAAACATAATTTTTTCTGTTCTGTGATTTGAATTTAGAAAATCTGATATACACGGTTGCGATCTATAAGTTATTTGGAGTTCGATAGGATGTAATTTATTTTTGTTGAAAATTAACCTACACTTATGAATATTGATATAACATAATAATTAGTAAGTTTACCTATGATAGTATATAAATAATATTCAATTTTAAGTGTGATATACCTATGTTTAGGAATAAGTAAATAAAATTTTTAAATATTTTTTTAGAATAAATTATTATTTTTATTAAATTTCAATTTAATCATATTTAGAAAATTATTTTGAAAAATGGACTTCATTTTTGGATTCTAAAATTCAAAAAATGGTTATGGTGATTTTTTTGTATTTTTATTGAAATACTTGAATTTTTGATGAATAATGAAATATGGTAAAATACTGCATATACAAATGATTTGTAAAATACACTATTTATGAAATCACAAGTGATGTAAGTACACATGGATCAAACTAAAATGCATGTATCCCTATTCTTGATCATGTAATCATCCCTATTTCTAGTCTTGAGGGATATTAAAAAACTAATGTTTAGAAAATAATGAAAACTCTCCCCTCCTCTACTATAAAAACCCCTCTCACTACCTCTTCTCGTCACTCCCCTCAAGCCTTGTGCCTTACCAAATTTGGTCCAAATATCCTTCCAACCTCTTATCCCACATCCTCAAGTCCATGGAATCATAAAAATACCAAAACCTCTCCCTTAAAAAGGCTGTCAAGGATGTTTGGTTCAAGAGGTAAATTCCACATTTCAATTAATTGTCTTTCCTTTCAAGTTCAATTGTTTTCTATTTTTATAATTAACTCTACAGATAAAAATTTTGTGAAACCTCTAGTACCATAAATGTAATATAATTTTTTCATGATAGTGGAATATGTTATCATCATCTCTTCCTGTTACCCTCTTTTATACAAGTAGCAAGGACAACATCTGAGATGTTTTAATTTACCACATTCAAGGACGATGAGCTTTCGATTTCTATTATCATTCTCAATTATTATCATAAAACCAATATTTTTATGGTTGAACCAGATTATTACTTATGTAATATAACCTATGTTAGGTTCGGTAACCACTACGTAAAAATGGTATTAAGTTATAATGAAAAATGAGTTCGTTGTAATCAAAACCCACAGATTAACCTAAACAGTTATTATTAAAGTACTATATAATAATTCAGCCTCATTCCATGTAACCAAGTTGTAGAAATTACCATTATATCATATGAATGATCATATATAATATGAAAAAAAAATTCTTGATATTTACATTCATTCCATGTGAACTCCTTTACTTAATAACTAGTGAACCGATTATGAAAATAAAGAAAACGAACACTGCAGAATGACAAAATGAAATATAATAACATATCACTAAGGGAATAAATTAAAAAAACACAACTATGATAAACTAAATAAATGTCTAATATATTATTAAATGCGATATTAATAATTATAATTTCATATTCCATGATCTTATCTTTAATAGTGGAACACGTTCGTATTTAAGGTAATGGTTTTTCCACCTAAACATCAATTTTCATTTGGGATATTTTCATTGTCAAATTATCTCAATGAAATTATTATGTATAATTATATACTCATCATAATTTTTTAGTGTTCTATATATGTACACGATCTAGAATCCTTCTTTATTTTATGGATAGTTACATGTTTTAAAAAGAGGATTCAAAATTGTTTCCAAAATACAAGCCCAATGCAAGGGAAGATATCAATTTCTTACCTATTTTCAAGGGAAATATCTAATCTGTTTTTGGAATCCATTATATTTATAAAATAAATCATTTTGTTCTTCAAATAATATCTTACATAACTTATTATTGTATACAATGTATTTTCCAAAAGAACTCTTCTTTTCAAAGTTAGAGTATATATTTCATGAATTACTCAGAGATTTTAGAAGAGTATCTTAATCTATTTAAACACATTCATTGATTATTATGTATTATTGGGATTGATATTTCATGAAATCCTGAACTGTATTTAATTTAATGGTTTAGGATTATTTTGGCTATGGATATGATATCATTAAACGATTCAACAATTTACTATGAATGGTTAGTGTTTATGCTTAACGTTTGGGGAAAGTTATTTACATTTCATATATTTTTTTAATATGAATGATTTTGATGTTTTTGATTTTCCCCATTCATATGAGAAATGTATTGGACATACTATGTGTTAGGTGGGGCCTCCTATAGCCCCTCAGTTCATCCGAATGACTTTTGAGATAAACTACAGTCTTGGCACAAGGCCTTGACAAAACGATTATTTATGGTCATGGAAAGAGGCCTTGACTGTATGGTTATATTTTCCCATAGAATGAATTCCCTCATTTTGAAAATAGTATTGATGGTTCATGTCATTATTCGACTGGTATAATACCGAATATTATGTTATATTATGGTAATATTTACTCAAGTCTTATTCCTTCCATTATGTGATAATGTTTACTATTTGTTAAATGCATATGTTATAATATTTTACACATGCCTAATGATTGTGTTATGAAATATTATGCTATATTTATTACTCTTACTAAGTGATTGAGCTCACCCCTTAATTATATATCATTCTCTCAAGACATGAAGAAGGTTATTATGAATAAAATTCTGAAATAACCAAGGAAATATTGATGCCGTCTAAGGAATTTATATATTGTATTTATTTTCATATTGTAATGTTTAACTTATGTATAATTTTTTTCAATAATACTCATATAATCTGTCCATCGAGATGCTTATTAGTTGTTTATATTCCAATAAGGAACAGTCCCTGGGAAACTGGGATCGGGTCCTTAAATATTTGGGCTTCAATATTTCAATATAAATGGATATATTAAGCGTTTAGGTGTTTTGGGTTTCAATCCACCCAAATAATGGTGCACCAAACTCATATTTGCTTTACTACCTTAGTGATTTTTTAGTTTTTTATATCAATATTATTTATAGGTAATTTCCAAACCATCATAATATAATTATATTAATGTTTATGGATATGAAGAATGTGAAATATAAGTACCAACAGAAAGGATATGATAGAAAATAGAAATGATATAAGAAGAATATGAATTATAATGATATTTTGAAATTCCCCAACATGAAAAGGAACAAAAAGAGTTAAGATACTTAATAACAATTTAATTACTTTTTCTTGTGGTAAAAAAGGGGTATTAGAAGAATAAATTAACCTTAGTATAGAACTATGGGGAATATTTCTGTTCCATTGTTATTGAGTGTACTATCTATATTTTTATAGGATTGATCTTAAACAATGCTTTTGGTACTCAAATTTTTATCCAAATTCCTGAACAAATTTTATTTATTAAGGATTCAATAACCAATTTTATGTAGTAAGGATACACCTGGAGTAACACTGAGTACAATAGATATTTAAGATTAAACTATTATTATTTACATAAGATTTATTTTATTCTTAATGATTTATAAGTATATTCATAGTGTTAAAAAAACTAATAGATTTATTTATAATATACAAAAGGATAAATTTATTTTCAATTTAGAAAATATTTTTTCCAAATTTTACAAGGATATCATATGTTATGATATTACACAATTTTATAACAATATATATATACCTGAAAAAGAAAACTATGTGTCGGTATTCATAAATGAAACTATTTCGCATTAATAATTTCAAACCACTTTTCTAAATAAATTGATCAGTAATTTGAATGAGAATTACTGGAAAAATATATATTTGAAATGTTATTGATATTATTTGGAACTAAAAACACTGGATATGTGAAAAAACAAATTCATAGAGAAATTACAAAAATTCATTTAGTTGAAAGGGTTAATGTTCAACAACGATCCATGAATTACTTTACATAAATGTTTTTTATAAAGATGGATGCTAAGACTATATTATTAAAAACTAGAAAACTATAGGAATCTAAAGTGTAGAAGAAAATACGAAATCTCCCAATTAATTTTTTTATCATTTTCTGAAATAACTCACTTATCCTATTTTATTATTCTCAAAATGTATTCAAGGAATCCCTTCCATAACCACAACCCCAACCTATCAATCTATCCCATCTCAAATAAATAGATTTTTTTTATTTTATAAAGCATCTCTGCATCAGTGCTCTCAGAATAAGATCTATCCTTTTGGGGTTATGTCAGATTATCAGGAGAATCATCTCTTGTCACCAACATCATAATACACTACGTCACCATAGCGATAGAGGGTTATAAAAACTCCTAATTCATTTAACATCAGGAGGGCTCAAAATGGAATCATGCATCTCAGTTTCACAATAAATGTTCTGATCAGAGAGAGTAACAGTATTACCTATAGTTGATTATTCAACCGCTTCCATAGAAACAACAGAAGACTTTTTGTTCTTGTATGAGACAAAAGGAAATCTCTACTTATCCACAACTTTCTTTGATGATGTTGTTAATTATTTTAAAAGGATTTGAGATTCATATGTGAAATTTTCAAACCTTTTCATCCATTAGAAGCAGCTAATATTTCCCATGAGTTTTGATGATTAACCTCTCATTGGACTTCTTCATTAATCACTTGTTCATATATTGATTCATTTCCTTTGATATGAGTGTCATCATTGTGAACATTCTTCTCAATGGATAATATTTCAGTCAAATAATTCATCTTATTCTCAGAGGTGGATGTGTAATCATTAGGTGAGTCACTTGAGTGGTCACTCATCTCATCATCTATTGTATTTACTGAATCCCCATGAACAAAAACCTGCATCTCCTTTTTCTAAACTACCTTTTCAGCAACAATTTTTAGACTATCATAACTCTTAAAAAGGTATTTGTAATTTTCACGATAAATCAAATGAAGAAGAGCATTAGTTTTTCGAGAAGATTAATTTTATATATTCTTGAGATATTATTGATGTCATGACCACGCAAATCACAAAAGCTTAAAATTATTGATTGAAAATAGGTAGATGAATCATGACTAATTAAATTGAAATACTTGGAGAATTTAGTCTATTTTTTAAAAAAATATACTTTGCTCAATAATAGCAACATTATTTTCAAGCCTCACAATGTCAAAAAGTTTCGATACTAGTTCAACCTCATCTAATAAAAAGAAAAAGTTCCCTAAAAGAGGAAATTCAGGTTATTTTTCAATTTTAATTGGGTTCTTGAGGGATATAGAAACATCATTCAATATTTTTTGGTTCTATAGTATCCAATTTCACCCATAAACCGTTAAAAAAATATGAGTAGTGGTTTTACCAACCTCAAAGGTATTAAATTTTATATCCCATTCATGTAAGTGAATAATCCCAAGATTGAGCACAATGGAACCAAAGACCCATAATCAAATATTCAATTATTCCATGGTGAAAGGCATGTGGAAGTTTCATCATCCAGGAAATAGACACTTAAAAGGGGGAAATCTCATAATTAACAAAATCCACATTTTTAGTTCACCAATTTTCATAGGATGAGAACCTTTTGGAAGAAATAATCATGTAATAATTGATAAGTCACCCATTCTGAGATATTTAGACACTATAAAAATTAATTTTAGAATCATACTAATTAGAAGATGAAAAACATTTCTCAGATTTATTTATTGTGAAACTTACCCACGATTTCATTGAATATCTCAGATAATTTGGGATTCCCACTCAAGTCACTCCTTAGTATTAATCATAGAGTAATTGTGTTAGTGAAATGATGATCCATATATTATTAAACATATTTAGGTCAATGATAAATTATTTGAGTCTTTCATTATCCTTCTGGGTATATTAATCATACATTAAAAAAATATACTAAACTAAATTCAAAATAATGTTTGAATAGAAAACCATAGAATTTAATGTAATGATTGAAATTTTGTGTGTCACATATACATGCATGGGGATAAGATGTTTTTTTAGTATTTAAATAGTAATAAACATACATTGTGAGGCAAAAAATGTCACTTTATGCCGTATCATAACAAAATAATGGGATAATAAAAATCGTTCTTCTCTAGTAATAGATAGAGTGGAATGAAATTCCATATTTTTTGTGAGGTATCCAATAAAAAAATATATTCTTGGGAAATGGTGAATTTTGATAAATTTGATTATTGAGATTCACAAGAGTTGGCGTAGGAAAAAATTGAATAATTCCCCATTGGAGATACTGTTAAAAAAAAGTACTTCATTAGATTAGTGGAGAGGTCAATGAACTAGAGTGATATGGTTTTATGGTCTCTACTAATACTGACACATTATAAGTTAATAATGATAATTCTCTATCCTAAAAGGAATAAATATTCATACTTGATATTTATATATTGAAAAAATATTTAAAATTTCATGTATTCTATCTACCAAAATCTACTTATTATTTTTGAAGAAATTATTGAAGATGTAATTCCATTTGGATGCCAATGTGTATTTAAGGGGAAGCTATCATTTGAAAATAAATTCATTACCTTTAAGTCATTAAATGTTTCATAAGGGTTAAAGAAAAGTAAATCAATGAACTATGATGAAACCTTTTATCCATTTATTTTCCAATATCTATCAATGTTATTTTTACCAAATATGCATAGAAATACTATGAAAATTATAAAATTTATTTCAAAACATAATTCCATAACAGAAACATTGGGGATGTTGTATATTTATAGAATCAAGTCTAAATTTGAATCTAAAGGATTATAATAATGTAATAATTTAGTAGGGATACATTTACGAGTTGAAACTTTCATCTTGATCCAGAAAAATTCATCGTGTTGAATATATATGGAAATTTTGACTCATATTGATTAATTGTTATCTATATTACAAGAAATGATTTATTGGCAGTGAAATCTTTTTACTTTTATATATTGATGACATTTTACTAATTATAAATGATATACCAAATATACATTCTGTAAATACATGGTTGATCAAAGTATCTCCATGAATTTCTTAGATGAAGTAGCCTACATTCATGTCATAAATATACATTATAAAATATCCAAGAATATACAAGGACTGTGTTTGGATAAATTCAGTGAAATGGTTTTGAGTAGATTCATTATAGTAAAATACAATAGGGGAATGTTGAAAATGAAAAATTTTATACATATTTCGAAGAAAAGATATTCTTATTTTTAATACAAGTGGAAGTTGAGGACTATAATTATTTATAAATATTAAATAAGATCAATCATTTATTATAATTCTATGGAGTGGTCTTGATATTTCATACACATAAGGCATTATAGTATGATATTAATATGATCTTGTAGAATAACATTGGAATGCAGTAATGAATATCTTAATGAATCTAATGTATACTAGGTATATGTTCCAGTTTTAAGAAGGAGATGAGGAACTAATAATCCAGGTAAATACAAATTCTTGTTTCAAAAGTGATTATAATTACCTAACACCATAGTAGAAATACATACTATGCCTTATTGAAGGTTTTGTGAGTCATAATACCCCAAATAAGTAAGTGGTTTCTAATTGTATGTCATATTCTATGCATATTTCATCTTCTAATATAGCTAATAAATATTTTTTGATACAAAACATTGTCTAGTTGTTGATTATATTCCTATTAGGATATATTCTACTATACAATATTTTGAAAGATATGTTCCTATGGTACTTTCTAAGGATACAAGGATACATAAATATATGAAGAATATACACTAGAAGGATCACCTCTTGATGTCTTTTTCTCATAAGAGTTAGGTAAGATGTAACATATTTTACAAAGGAGAAAATGTGGTGGAAAAAATAAAAATGTATTTTCTTAGTAGATTAATTAATATAATTTATTATATAGTAGGCATAAACTTGTTAGTAGTTGGATATAGTGAGAGTTTGAGTCCATTATACTTATTTCCTTATCAAAAACTAATTTATACATACGAATACATATTGAAAAATCCATAACCCATGAACAATCATTAGTGTATGGATTGGAGATACCACTGAGTCCTTTGACACTCCATCATATATTCCAGAGGCTACCAAATAGAAATACGGGTATAGAGTGTAACTAATGGGAGACTATACTCCCAAATCTGTGTAGGAAATTACATTTAGTTATAAATAAAAACAGTATATAAATAATAAACAAACAATACAATACCCATAAAAACAAACAATAATTATAATTATAAATTTAGTATAAAGAAAAATATAATCATACAAAAATTATAACCCTATATGACAATCAAATATAAAAAATAAACTGAATAATACAAATATAAGTGGATCTACTATTATCTTTTTTTCTATAACTCATCCCAGTATATTATCAAATTCATGTTATTTATATTGAAAATATAATCCCAGTCCTCTACCTATCCTAAAATAATAACCATTTCAGTATAATTTTGTAACCATGTGACATTGATGTCTAGGCAGGCTGTGAGTAAAAATCAGAATACCCCCCTATGTGGCCCTACATATGACCACTAAATGTAGACTGTATAAATGTGATATACTCAAAAATAATAAATAAGTATTGAATAATATATATAAAACCAATCACCAATGTCAATCCTCAATTTTTTACATGAAAACAAAGAAAAATACAAATATTCTTTGTCAAATATCAATATTTCTCATACCATAAAACCACAATGACACACTCAAGTGTTGTTACTCTTCCCGGTCAGGCATATGATCACTAAGAAACACATTAGTTTGCCTATCCTTACATTGAATCCATGTCATTATAAGACTTTGGTGGTATCCATATTTGGAATACATTTCATTTAGGGACATCATGGTTTTATGAGTCTAGAATCAGTGTAATATATAAGCTTAGCTGTTTCGATGCTACAAATCCTTATCATCTACAATTTTAGGATTGTCTCTCTTTATATCGTGAATCCATGTCATCAAGATTAATAAGCAATTTTTATACTTAGAATATATTCCATATGAAAACTAATGGTATTTCGTTCTAATTAATTTGATTTTTTTGGAAACATAGAGGGTTTACCATCCATGAATTTCTGTCATCTGAAAACATAGGTGGTCTCCCTACATAGAATCATTTCCATCAAAAAAATCAAGAACATACCTCACTCGGAATCTATGTTATGAGGAAGCATAATGGATTTACATAATTAGAATTATTTTCATATACTAGATATCACCATTATCTATATATATGGGGTTTTAACTAGGAATTCCATAGTAATATCTCCATGTCAATCTCTAGCAGGTAATACAAGGAAATCAATAGTATAAAGAGTAATCACTAACTCCCAGTGGTTGACCTAGGTTGTCATAATAATCAGGAAAAGAATATTATCATTGGATCATGTCCATGATATCCACATATGTATATTGACATTTATTATTGTTATATGGGGTCACTCTTTTTCATCACTATATATTCTTCCATATGCACCCTCTTTTGGGTTACTGTATCATCAGGGCCCCAATCGAGGTCCCTATGGTTAAATCACACGTGCACCCTCTTGGGATCCATGATCTCAACAATAACTCTTATCTCATCATTGTAACACCCCAAAGTTTAATATGGATTTACTTTAATAAAATCATAAATTATTATATATTTTTCTTTATATGAAAACCCTATTTAAAAATGAACCATGATATAATCTAGCTTTATAATCTAGCCATTTTATTTGAGGGAATTAATAAGATTAATTTAATTATGAATAATATATAATACTGTTATAAAAATTTAATTTAATTTATTAATTTATAATAAATCATTATTAAATTTTTAATGAAATAATTTAAAGACTAAAATTCCTACATCTCGAGGAAATGTATTTTTATAAATTTTACGTATTTTTGTCTAAATAAAGTATATTTATAATTATGGATGAATTATTTTAATGAAATATATTAATAATTTATATAAAATATTGAATAATTGTAAATACAGCAATTATATAATTGTTAGTAATAAAGATGAAATCATTTTAATGTAGATGGAGTTATTTTTCATTAAAAATTATTCCTGTTAATGTTTTTTATCTTTATGTTTTAATAGATAATTATTTATTAAATTTTTAATGGAATTTATATATAATATATATATTTTCCACTTGTTTTGATGTTAATTTTATTTTTTCAACTAGGAATGGAATGCAATTAAATTCAGTATTCAAAAATAAATTCAAATGACTAAAATTTGGGTTTCTATGCATATTACATACTTATTTTAAATTAATTTCCTCCAATTTTAGAATTTTATTTTCATAAAAAGGATTAAATATAGGGAATATTATTTTCATAAAATTTTAATTATTACACATTCATTTTTATTCAAAATTAATAGTAAAAATGGAAGAATTTTTCATCATGGTTATGGTTAAAATGGGGGTTTTTGGTGGGTGGTAAACCATTATATATAGGGAGTATTTCCAAATAAAATTTCATCAATATTATAATATCGAGATATTTATTCCCTACGATATCCTAAATTTTAGTCCATTTCCTTATTTAATCATTATACTGTAGAATGATACTAAATATATTTAAATCATTTATATAATTCCAATTGGTTCCACTCCCCCACGTATAAAAGTAACCGACTCTCATCCATTTTTCAGAAATATTGAACCAATTACCTCAAACAATTACTACCCAAATATTTTCCAAAAATAGTTATCCATGTTATATAGGATGTGGTTTTATTATAATACCTTCCTTTTTGGAGTAATTTGTAAGCCAAATGTTGTTTCTCAATTAAGATGCATAACTCAAAACCATGTACATGTGATTTTATTCATTCATCCACATTCAGTAAACCTTTTGTATCCACTATAAAATTATGAATATAGTTTCATTAATTAATTGATATTTTATTATTATTATGGAACAACATTATTACACATCTTTTCATCTAATTGGAAATGAATATCTCACTCATGCATTCGTGTAGACTACCGTATCCACATTATGATGTGATTCACATTCCATCACAACCATACATGGATGTTTATAATGATTAATTTACTAAATATATTCAAAAATTATGTTATATGGATTATTATGTAATGATATAATATTTTTTATTTCCTTCCAATCATTATAAAATTAAATAACATTCATGCAAATATAAAGACTACCATCTCTATGAAGATTTTAATTTATTTATCAATCTCTACCTTTTTTGAAATTTATACATATGTATATAATGAGTATGGATTTATTATTTATATCATGATTAACATTATATACAATATTTAATTATGATCAATGTTCAAATATCAGAAGTAATGAACATAATCCTTTACAAAAAATGAAGTAGTCAACACGAAAAAATGGTGATTTTAAAAAATAATTTAAAATAATTCATTTCTTAATGTTATATTTTTAAAATATATGGTGTCAGAGGTTTGAATAATGTTTTTTATAGAATGATAAATTAATTTAAATTTATTATATAGATGTTTATAGAGCAATCGAAGCAAGTGAAACTTCAGGTAATAGTTTTAGATTACAATCTAACGTTGTTCCTAGGATTGTTTAGATATAAATTCATGATGAAGAAATTACATTTTATACATGTCAAAAATAAATTTTACTTTCCTCTACATATGTTATTTCTATATAATTAATTCATTCCATTAATATTTATCCCATTTAGTAATAACTATAGAGGATGAATATTGTTAAAGAAACATGACATTACTTTTTTCTTCAGTAAGAAATAATTGTTTCTTCTAATTCCATATTTTTATATAAACATATTCAATATTTTATTTAATGTACATTGATTATTTATTATTTATATTTTCATAATTTTCTTTTAATTTTTAGGAAATTATTATGAAAAATACTCTTATTGTTTTCTAAATGAGGTACTTTTTACTGAAAGTGGGAACAAAATAATTATTTTTATAATTACAACATGAAAAAAACACTGATTCCATGAAAACCCAATTATTTGAATATTATAAAAATAATTTTTTATTTATTTTCAAATAATTTTTTTTAATATTCTTTATTTTTATATATTTAAAATGTGATTTCATAAGGAAAATGTCATTTTCTCCTATAAATGCTTTGGGTAACATTTAAAGGCACTTTTCATATATGATGAAAACATTTGATGTTACCTATTCCTTGATAGTTATATAATTGAATGATACAATATTTAATATTTCTATAATTTTCTTATTGTTATGATGATAAAATATTGATTAATATTATTTTACATTCTATGGGTTATGTTATGATTCAATGATAAAATTTATCCTGATCATGATGTATACATATGAATCTATCATGATTATGTGATTAGTGGTTCAATTATATTCCTCATATTAATTTGGTAAATATGAATGATTAATGAACTAAAATGTTTTATGTGAGGCAATATCAAGCCCATAAAGGGGGTAAACATGAGTTGATCCGAAGATAGAAGCATGAACACTAGTTGTTAGTTCAGGCCTAATATTTGATAAATATATTTTTCCATTTACATTACATATTATTTATATGATTATATTTATTATAAACATTATTCCACAACTTTATAAAAATATATTATGATAAGGTCATTCTTTAATAGATAATTCTCATTGATTTCATTATGATTCATGTCTTCTGAAATACCATGCTTTTTCTCATTACCCATAATTATGATATATAAATTCCTATTTATTATTGTAAAAAATTATTCTCTTGTATTTATACTGTAATGCACATTTTGATTTAAATAATGTTTAATATCTCCTTTTTTACCCTTAATGAGTATAAGATACTAACATTTATTAGTCTCATTTTCTCAAAGATGTGAAGAATGGTTTTAATTATTATATGAATATGAAGTTTTATAGTTATGACTAACATATTTGGATATGATGAAAATATTTTATGTATAAGTTTTTTATGTATACATGTTTCCAATGACACTACTGATTCATTGGTCTAGAATTTATCCTAATAACATGTAATAAATAGTTATATAATAAAATGTTATATTTATGTATGAAATTATTTTTTCACCTCAATTTGTATCATAGAAGTGTTTATTTTTTTTAAATATGATGAGAATCCTTAATTTAAGATAATTTATTTTAGAATATCCTATGCTATAGTAAATACAAGATTATTGTTTTCCTATAAAATAAATCGTGGTATGGTTAAATGAAAGTTGATGTGGTTATGGAACATATTATCCAAGAGGTAATTAATCTAATTAGTGTATATTGAATACTAACTAGATTGTCCAAGGTGGGTGATGGGTGGGGCTAAGACTGAACTCCTAGATAAACACATCTAGCAGATTTTCATAGGTTAATTCACATTTTATTTATATAACATTACCAATAATATGAATAGTTAATGATAAATGTTGACCTAGGATAACACTAATGTATTATAAATTGATAATTGGGTTCTATGATTTTGATATCTTATAAATTATTTTCTAGATTATAATGCTTCTCTATTTGATTATTGGTTTTCACAACAGTTTTTAGATCTTTTTTCAAAGAATGGAACCTAGATAAACCATGGTAACACTGATTGTGGGAAAAAAATTAATGATTTTTAATAAATAAACCAAATTTTATTGGATAAGGAATGAAAAATCATGTTCCCATGATTATGAAACAGTTTCAAACCATGACTCATTCTGATAATCCAAACGATAAAGGTGGGAACAACATCACATTTAGTCCTTAATGATATTTCGTAAACCTTATTTTATTTTTACTACTGATCCAATGATTATTGAGAAATTGATCAATACCCCTAAAACATGATTTTATGTTCTCATGTGCTTAATTCAGGATAGAGTTATTTTAGGTGTTTATCAATTGGAATGTGAATCAGATCAATGAGATACTCTTATAAGGAACACTATAAGACATAGAGAAATTAATTTTCCAGAGTTGGGTGTGTTTAGAATGATATTTTTCAATAATTTATTTCCTTATATTCTTTTTAAAAAATATTAATGTAATTCCTTGATCTCAAGAAAAATGATGAGGAATACGTATTTACATATGGGGAAAATTTTATAAGACTTTTTAGGTATACTATAAGTATTATCATCAAGCCTAAAAGTAATATTAATCGATAATGCAGTGTCAGAAAACCAATTCGTTAAAATGTGTTATCTATAGTTGAATTAAGTATCTATGACTCATTTTGTCAATTTTATTTCAATGTATAAAAAAATATTGAAGTCACCCACAAATATCATGGTTTTTAAAATAAAATAAAAATGTAATTTAATATAAATTATAATAATAATCAATTTTGATGAAATGTGATTAATCTTTATTTATAATATATTTATTGAACTAAAAATTTTATAAACTGTTTTAATGGGTGTATTAAAATATTTATGAGTGGAAATAGAGGTGTAACAGCCCGACCCAAGAAGCCCAGAATCAATGTATTATTATATATCATTGGCTTGATCACAAAAGATAATGTCTAAAAACAAAATTTAGTTTAATAGCCTTGTATGAACTAGATATATTCATAAGGAATTCATTACATCATAAAATGAAACAATACAACAAAATTGTTTCCATATAAAACATTGAGATCCCAAAAACTATCCCTATAGGTTAGTAGTAATATACTACCTCACACCCTAGGAAAAATAAATCATTGAAAGGTGTGAGCTCGGATTCCCAGTAAGGATAGCATTAAAGTGTAAACTTTAATAAATAAGCATAAACATTTAAGACAATGTATAAGACTAAAACAAAATCCTAATCATGAACTTCAGCATAATATGGAAAAGATAAAATCAAATAATGCCATTTACATATTCACATGGATATTCTACTAGTCGAATAATCACATTCAATATCAATATCCACAATAATAACGATGGAATGCATAATTCCCAACTTCATAACAACATAGTCAAGGCCTTGTTCTAGGTCTATAAATAAGATTTTTTCAATGCCCTATTACAAGACATTAGTTTGTCTCATGAGACCTACCATGTTGATGCAATAAGGGTTTCCTTATGACTATTCCATTCCTTTGTGTTTGGGGGAGATTGTGGAGCAATAAGGTTCTCTTTATTACTTTACCTTTCCTTCTTGTTTTGAAAATCACAAACACCTTATCTCATTTTACCCTATGGTTTATTTATATAAGGAAAATTTTCATTCCCCAAGGAAATTTATCCTTACCATGTTTTTCATTGTTCATTATTTTGACTATGGATAAAATTCGGTTTCATATCAAAAACCTTAGAATCATATAATACTTAGATAAAGAAGCATTCTTTTTTCTGACTCCAAATTCAGACTCCGAACTCTTCTGAGTTATGACTCCATGTTCTCTGAATTTAGACTCCAAACTATTCGGAGTTCTGACTCTGAGTTCTCTGAATTCAAACTCCGAACTCATCTAAGTTCTGACTCCAAGATCTTTGATTTCTAACTCCATATTATTCTGTGTTCTGACTCTGAGTTAACTGAATTAAGAATCTGAACACATCTGAGCTCTGACTCCGAGATCTTCGAATTCATACTCCGAACTCTTCTGAGTTCTGACTCTAAATTCTAATGAATTAAGACTCCTAACATTTTAGGTTCTGAATCCAAATTCTTATGAACTTTGACTCCGATCTTTTTAAGATCAGTTTCCGAATTCTTGTGAGTCCAGACTCAAAATTCCATTGAAATTCAGACTTCAGAAATCTATAGAGTTCAGGTTCTGAATTCCTTAGAAAACATAATCTGAATATCCTTGTATTATAGACACCGTATATATTTTTGGTTAGACTATGAAATTTTTTTACTTGCATTCTGAATATTGTATTTTACAAATGTATCAATATTTAATCTTACAATTTTTTTCTATAAAAAGTTTTCATGAACTCAGTTACTAAATAACTGTTATTTTAGTGACACGTGTACATGTCCCTTCGAAAATAAATTAAAAATATGACTGTTGGAGGAGGGAGTCGACAGTTGAATTCGTGCATTTAAATAAGATCTCATTTGAAAGGTCCAACAACATGTTGATCAATCTATAGATTACATGATGCTGAAGTGATTTCTAGAGAGAGAGGCTTTATTGCTTTGTGCATACTAAACATCCTATTCAGATTTGCTTTGTGTGATTCTGATTGTTGCTGTGTACAATTGAGGTCTATCGGGGATAGGAAGACGGAGGTTCCTACTACCTTGAAGTTGAGGGTTCCTTTCTGAGGATGAAAGAGTTTCCAAATACTTTGATGTTGAGGGATTCCATGCTGGGGAAGACAGAGGTGCCGAATACCTTGAAGTTGAGGGATTTCATGGATTGCAAGACAGACTATGATCTTCATATCGAGGTCTTACCCTGGTGTGTGTATGACAAACATTTTAGAAAGTATAAATCAAGGGACCTTTATCTAAGGTTGTTGGATACCCTTCACTTTGGGTTAAAATATTTACTACTTGTTACTTATTTTGATTCAATTTTTCTGCTTCTTTTATTTGATTGGGGAAATTATACTTATCTTATACTTCATTATACTTGTAATCTGATTTAGTAAGATTCTATACTATTTTAGGTTGAATATTATCTTTTTAAACATTCATTATGATTCCTTTTCCAGAACCATCTTTCTGGATTCACTTTCTTAGAATCATATTTCATGAATCAAGCATGTGTAAATAACTTAGATTTTTTCTGAATTACCTTGTTTAACCTTGTTAAACATAACCATCTTTAAAAGTTCTAAAGGAATTTTTTAAAGTATACAATTCACCCCCCATGAATTTTGAGCATCATTAGATACTTTATACTGTATCTCTATTATTTCGATCCTAAAATTTGAATTATAGAGTATATCATACTCGCATACCATCTCAAAAATTGGTATTAGATTAGGTGACCTTGAATCCTGAACCAATCTAACAATTAGATTTAGAATTTTGGTTCAATCTGAATTAATATCACAATTAGTTTCAGAAGAGAAATCATATCCTTCTTATTTTTTTCGGAATCATATTTTCATAATCATAATGTTCGGATTCATATTTTTCATAGTGATACTCTTGTTCTATATTTTCTATAGTTTACAAACTTATATTATGAACACGTTTGTGTGCCAAGAATTTCCTTAATATGGAAGGGTTAAATATTTGTTCTATTGGAAATCTAAATCCTAACAAACCTCTTATTTTGATGGAAATGATTATGAGTACTAGAGAGATATCATAGAGACTTTCGTTATTAACACGGGAGTGGATAACTACCTAATGATGACAAGAGACTAAAAAATTCATGATAAGGAATTGTGAACTTTTACAAATTAGGAGAAATCATAATATCAAGAAAATTTCAGAGTCATAAACACATTTCAATGTTCCATGACTAGGAAAATCTATAGTCACAAATCTTCATGTGAAGCTGCAAACAGTATCTGGAAGAATCTTTAAGTTACACATTTTGGTACATCTAATGTTATAGAGACATGAAGAGATATGTCGACAGCTGAAAACCATGGCTTTAATTTTCTTTATGGAGAACCTATAAGAAATGTTGAGCAAAGGTTTAGGACTATTTTGTATAGTTTAAATGCATCAGTGTGAAAGGATTAGATGATGAAGCTCTTATTGATAAGATCATATACATCATGCCCAATGAGTGGGAATCCAAGAGAACTTCTATTGATGAGAATAGGGAAGTCACCCAAAATTCCTTAGATGAGCTGTTTGGAACTCTACTTCAGCATGAGACTATAATGAAGAGAAATGTTGATAATGTTTAAAAGACAAATGGGAATGGATGAGTTGCTTTTAAAACTACTTCAAATCATATGAAAGCCAAAGCTCCTGAGAGAGTTACTAGATCCAAATCTAAGAAGGTTGTTATCCAATCTAAATCTAGTGGAAATGAATCCCCATAAAATGAATTAGAAAATATTTCTTGAAGGATGAACAAGATTTTTGTACATAATATATTTGAATCCAGATATAAGAAAATGGAATGGAAAGATAAGAAAGATTCAGAAGTTACATGTTATGAATGCAAGAGAGGTAAAAATATAAGCCCTGATTGTCCTATGCTCAAGAGAAAAGAAATAAAGGATAAGTATTCTGAGAGAAACAGAAAGCAGTACTACAAAGATAAAGCTCAGAATGTCATGAAATCTAATGACACCAAGAGTGCTAGTGGTGGTGACTCTTCAGATGAATATTCTTGACAGAAGAATCATGGTCTAATAGCTAGATTTCCGATTGAAAATCATTTCTTGATGGCTAAGGTAGACAATTATGAATCAACGACCAATTTTCATTAAATAAAAATTATATTAATGTTAAATATTATTTATCTTTAGATGAATAATCTTTTTCTGATGAAGATAATACTTTGGCTTGATATGAAGAAGTTTCTAGGTTTTCCAAACTCGCTGAAATTGAGAATTCCGAACTCATAATAAAGGTTCATAAGGAAAATTCTAGAAATACTATTCTTAAAAAAGAAATATCATATCTTTCTAGGGATCATGATAAGAAAATTGTTGATTTTGAAAGTATTTCAAAAAATCTCGATGAAGAAAATTCTGAGAAGAATGAATTTCTTAGTATCTAGAAAATATAATTTCTATGAAAAATGTTTTTGAGCTTAACTCTATTTCCGAATCAAATGTTTTCAAAGACAAGAACTTGGTTATGAAACTAAAATATGAGATTTGTTCCTTGAGTAAGTTTTTGTTAAACTTTACCTTAGGAAATGAAATTTTTTATAAAATTTATTCTCAATTTTGACCTCTAACAAATAGTTCTGGTTTTGGTTACACTAGTTCTAAAACAATTTTTTTCAAAAATTATTTTGAATTTCAAAGGGCTATATTTTTCACTAAGTTTCAGTGTGGTGGACACCAGGCAAAAAAGTATTCCTTAAATAAAACTTATTCCTTGGGATTTTATAAAGCCTATTTTTCTAAGAAAATGTGGGTGCCTAAGATTTTTCTCCCTGAAATTTCCCTATCCAGGAAAATTTTGGTTTTGGAAAGTTTAACTCACTTGTTTTTAGGAAAATAGAGTGAGTACCAACAACAATACTTGGTATATGGATTGTGGTTGTTCCTGGTATATGACTGGTAACAAAAACTATTTTGAATATATTATCAAGACGGAAGGAGGAAAAGTAACATTCTGAGATAATGACCAGGGAGAGAAATTATTGGTATAGGTAACATCATTCTTCTTAGAAAACAGTGATTTCAAATGTTTTATTCATTAAGGGTCTTATGAACAATCTCATCAGCATAATCCAATTATGTGATGAAGGATACCTTGTGAATTTTAGGAATGACAAGTTCTTAGTACACAACTCATAGGAAGAGTTTATTCTTTCTGCCCATAGGTAATAGAATTTCTACACGCTATACTAAGAAGATCTTAGGAGAAAATATCTACCTTGCCTTAGTGAAATGGAAGATCATTCTTTGTTGTGGCATAGAAGGTTAGGTCACTGTAACCGTAAGAACCTATGAAAACTGGCTCATAAATGATTAGTTAAGGATCTACCAGAGCATAGATTCTATTAATAAAAAGTTTGTGATCCTTTTCAATATGGAAAGAATCATAAATAAAGTTTTAAATCAGTCTGTGAAGTCTCAACTATTGATTAATTAGAGTTAGTTCATATGTTTCACTTTGGTCCTACACAAACTGGATGCACTGGAGGCAAGTATTAGGTGTTTTGTTAGTTAATGATTACACTAGATTTATGTGGGTATATTTTCTAGCAAAGAAGCCTAAAGACTTATCATATTTTCAAAGTTTTAGAGCCCATGTTAAAAATGAAAAAATATATTCCAGTGGAAACAATTCATAGAGATCATGGTGGAGAATTTCAAAATTCTGATTTGGAAACTTTTGGAAGTAGAAAATGCATTACACACCATTTCTCATCACCGAGAACTCCTCAACAGAATGGTGTTGTTGAAAGGAGAAAAATAATTTGTAAATAGATAAAAAAAACCATGTTGATTGAATATTATATAGTAAGACACTTTTGGGATAAAGCTGTAAGTACTTCTTGTTATACTACAAATCGTGTATTGATTTGACCTTTTTGTAATAAAACTAATTATGAGTTATGGAATCGATGAAAACCTATACTTTCCCACTTCAAGGTTTTTGGTTGTAAAGTATTCATTATGAATACTAATGATAATCTACATAAATTCACACCAAAATCTGATGAAGGTATTTTCTTAGGATACTCCACAACTTCTAAGCCATATAGTGTTTCCAATAAAAACACTTGTACTATTGAAGAGACAATACATGTAAAATTTGATGAATCTGATCCCATTGTTTTTAATCAACCCCAAACTAAATTATCGGATGTGTTTTCAAAAACTGATTATTAACCTTTCTTAGAAGATCCTTCTGATAAGAAAAATTCCCACGAAAATATTTCTAAAGCATTTACCCCATAATATTTTCTACCCTATGTTGATTAAAAAGTTTTAAAAAACCCAAACCAATTGTTTCTAAATATTCATCCTAGTGACATTATCGTTGGTTATGTGAATCAACCTGTAAGGACTAGAAGTTCCTTAACTAATGAAGTAGAACATCTAGCATTTCGTTCCCTACTAGAACCAAAAAGCACTAACAAGGCTTTATGTGATGATGATTAGATCAAAACCATCCAAGATGAAATAATTGAATTCCAAAGGAATAATGTTTGGACTTGGTTGAGAGACCTAAGGAATCTTATGTTATTGGAGTAAAATGGGTCTACAAAAATAAGTGTTATGAAAATGGAATCATAGTTAGAAATAAAGCGACATTAGTTGCTAAAGGCTATAATCAACAAGAGGTAATAGACTTTGAAGAAACCTATGCTTTAGTATCTAGACATGAATCTATTCATATCTTACTTGCCTTTGCAGCATTCTTCAATTTCAATCTTTTTCAAAAGGATGTGAAATGTTCATTCATTAATGGTTATGTTCAATAGGATGTTTTTGTCAAACAAAATCCTGGTTTTGAAGATACAAAACATCCGGATCATGTTTTTAGACTTACCAAAGTGTTGAATGGACTTATACATTCCCCTCGAAACTGGTATGATAGACTTACATGACTTTTGCTTCAAAATAACAATGTCAAGGGAAATACTTGTAACGGCCTGAGATTCTATAAAAAATATTCATTTTAATTTCATTAATGTCTTGTGTTGTACGCTACACCAAAAGGAGCTTGCTCAACACGCATCCTTGACTTTCCTTGCATTACACGCAATCGTGACCTTCCTCGATAGAGTGTGTAGTACGCAATACCAAGTTTCACTAAACAACGATATGCTATTAAAATATTATTATAACTAGCCGTTTTGAATAGTAACAACCATATTTTAAAATTTTAGAAATTTTAGCTCTCAAAATGGACTTCATTTTTGGATTCGGAGTATCGAATTTAGCCTAAGGTGAAATTTTTGTACATTATGGATAACTTTCATATTCTGATGAATATTGAAAATTACTAAATTTTAATTAAAAACAACGTTTTTAATCGAAATAATTAATAGTGATAAATTATTAATATGAGTGGTTTTAAAGTATATATAGAATATATTTTTACAATTTAATACAATTTTGGTCATTGGATGTAATTTCACATTTAAACCAGTTATAAACAAGTATCAATCTTTTGATAGTTATTATCTCTTAAAAACAGGCCATTTGTTTTGACGTCGGGAATTAATTTTTTTTTAAAATTAGTTAATGTAACTGATATGTTTTTAATTTGGTAAAATAGACATTATTTTTGAGTTCATAATATCAAATATAGTTTGGGCCTAATTTTTGGTATTTTTTTGGAAACATTCATTTTTTGATGAATAATGAAACCACTATGTGGTAGTAAAAAAATGAATTTTTCATAAAACTTAATTTTACCGCTTCTGTGAGTGGAATTTCAAAAATCCTAGAGACACGATTGATTCCAGTTAGTAAAATGTGGTTCAATGAGATGAAAATAATTTTTTGCTGAATAGTAACTTTTTACTTTTTTTACCACGGTTAAAAGTAAATAGGGTAATTAAGGGTAAAAATGATATTATTATTACCCTAACACATGTCCTAATTCTATTAGACAAGTGTAATTCGACAAAAACAACCTTAGGAATAATATAAGACCATTTAGGCCCACTTGAATTAGATTAGGACATTTATTATTAATTTATTTAAAGAAGGGTTAAAATAGTTAAAATCAATGTTTAACAAATAAATCATTTTTAATATAATGTTATACATAAGATAAATTATACTATAAATATTCATTAGAAAGATAAAAAAGATTTCCAACATAATGATATTTTATTTGTAATTTTTAGAATTTAAATAATTTAATTTATTTATGACACAATAATGATGTAGTAATTACCATAATAGTAAAAAATTAGAATAATCGATATTATAAATATATAAATAAGTATAATTTGAGACTTTTTATTAATTAAACTAATTTTCTAGGTTAATATGACATGTTAGGATTAATTTAATTAACTTTGGTCTAAGTAATCATTCTGCTATGAGTTTCAATAAAATCAACTATTGAATAGTGTCTAAATTGACATAAAATAGTTTTTAAAACAAATATTATACTATTAATTGTTATTTTATTCATAAAAATCTAAGGTTCGTCCAAATGACTTAGATAAAGTTATATATATTAATAAAACACAACTTGACGGTCTCTTGGATGTATATGGTAAGTTTATTAACTATATAATATAAAAATACAAAGTGACATGGTAAATGTCAATCTGATTAACTAAGAGTTAAAACTAAAAGATAAGGTTAATATTGGAACGTAAACATGTATAAATTCTATTGGATGAGAGGATTTGGACCCATCCCTATCTTAGCTTCTATATAAATCAATTTGGAACTATTTAATACCGAATTTGACTTTATAATAAAATAATAGTTTTTGTTATTCCAAAGATACCCTTCTCCTCCCTTATAAAAGGGCACCTCCTCCCTCTCTTCCTCACACAACATTGAGGCTTCATGCTCGGACAACCCCGGAAAAATGCTCTTCTCCACTTCCCTAGTAATATTCTAGAGTTTCTGGTCTTCCTCAATGACCAATTTTAGTTCCCTAAGGGAGATCTCAAAGAGGCGCTTCAAAGAAGAGATAATTTCCGTTACCGATTCTTTCAACTTTATTTCTTCTTCCACTTATTCTTATTAGGTTGTTTCATTATGAAGTAATAACATCAGAATCACTAATATAATGATATGTTATTATAAGTATGAAACAACCCTATTTCACCATCTCTCCATCCTACGGAAAACTAAATCACCGCTCATGTGTATGTACGGAATACCGTCTCCACGCCGTGGTGAAATCTATTTTCCACCACCACCTTACTTGGATGGGTATAATGATGTAAAAAATAACTATATATGAGTATTATAAATTGATATTGATTCTGAAATAGTATACATACACTCCAATACAATTCCATGATCATGAGAATGATATCATCGCTCATACGTACGTACGGACTACCGTCTCCACGACGCGATGAGATTCATTCTCCACGTTAACCATTAATGAATGATTATAAAGTATATATAATAAGTAATAATGAAATATATGACATAATAATGATACTGGATTTATGTGTATATATATGTATGTGATCTACTTAATTCCATTCAACTCAATAAGGAAAAGAAAACTTCGTTAATGCGTACGAACGGTCTACCGTCTCCATGAACGGTGTATTTCTTTCCATTTACTGATCTATTATATATATGTATATTCTGAATATATATTATATATAAATCATGTTTTGTATCCTGGAATTAATTAATCATGATCTAAGTAATCATATGAATAATTACAAGTCAAAACACGGACGACAAATGAAACGATTTTACCCAAAACGCTATTTAACATGGAATTTACAAAAGAACGGGTAATATAAAGACATAAGTGAACCATATATGATATCATAAAAATAAGTATGATTCTTTAATAAGTCAATAACATTATTTAAATCATTATACAGGAGGTTCGGACACATACGAAGCAAATCGGACCTAAGGTAAGGGAAATATCACAATCTCATTTTTATCCGAGATTGTTTATACTTTGGTATTTACTGGATTGCATTTTATCATCCACATCCATGTTTACTCAATATGTAATATTATTTCCATTCACCTAAAATTTTTTAAATCCAATTTTACCCTTCGGTTAGTTTTTAGTAAAAGATATAAAATTAATCTTTTTTCATTTTTCGTACGAGGTATTTTGTGACTTTTCCGACAAAAGTACGAAGAATGTTTTTTTAACTTATACGTCATGAATGGATTTTTAAAACATTATTTCCAAGAAGCTTCCTTTAAAAGTTTTCAAGTTTTTTTTAATCAACTTATTTTAGCTTAAAATTGTATGACATATTAAGAAAGGAAAATGTTTTTGAAGTAGAAAGGATATTTTTTTCATGAATGGAGTTCAAGTGTTTTAACAAAATTATTTTCCATCTAAGATAATAAAGGGTTATGTTTTATCCCTATTATTACATTGATTTGATTATGTTGTGATGGAATTATTTTTATGAATTCCTATATCTTATATGAATTGTTTTATGATGTCATGATGTTTAAGAATCCCATTTTTATTACATGGGTTATGCAATGATGTATGATTTATGATTTTGTGGCACACATAATAATGGTATCATTATGAGATGGATGGGACCTATATATCCCTCCAATGCATTGGGTAATGATTTTATATCTCATGAGATTGACATGGCTGGAACGGTAGGTTATACCGGTTCAGTGAAACAGGACTGAAACGAGGGAGACTCGGTTCAGAAATGGACTTTGTCCACTAAGATAGTCTTGGAAATGAGTCTTGACTAATAATATATGA
The DNA here is from genome assembly GCA_963277665.1 of Viscum album. NCBI lineage: Eukaryota > Viridiplantae > Streptophyta > Magnoliopsida > Santalales > Viscaceae > Viscum > Viscum album. The sequence goes on along the minus strand of OY728143.1, from coordinate 1,956,549,608 downwards.
TTCTATATTATTATGTGTGTATGACACAATGTTTCATGTTCTAAGTTATGATTATTGGGATTTCATTTCACTACTATTATTTATCCCATGTTATGAAATTATGCTCTCTTTTGCAGGTTAAGATTTCCAAAATGTTATGTTCTTATGAAAGTGATGTGATTGATATTTCTTTTGTTTACCCTTACTGAGCATTTGAGCTCACCCTTTTATGTTTTCTTTTCCCCAGGATATAAAGAAAGGTTTTAGGTAAAAAAAGGAAGATCTTTATGGGATATGTTGAAGATCTTTCACCACGATTAGAAGATTATATTCCGAGTTTCCAAAGACACTAAGCTATTACAATCCTTGTGTGTGTGTTTTTGTTATGTACTAAGTATTCCGAAAAAGTAATGTAATATCCATGTATGTCATGCTTTGGGTCTCTACAGTTGGTATCAGAGAAAAAGTTTTGTCAACCATTGGAAACTAGGATGCGAAAACGTTAGTGAGATCCCTAGAGATATTTCTAAGGTATGTCTAGGGATGTCCCTAAGGATAAGTATACGTATAGGATATAGTCCTAGAACTATGGTAACAATATTAGATTAAACCAAAGATGTTAAATATTGATGTTACTCCACCTTTATTATGATTTTGGCCTCTCACACTATTCTTTTTGGGTTTTAGAGAATGGCTGGAAACAAGATGATTCACGATAATGGAGGATATGATGGACAATGGAATGATATTCTTCATGAGAAACCAAATGAAATGGGACTTGGAAGTCCAAACATCATTATTATTCCGAATCATCAATCTCATAATATGATCAATAAAGTAACATTTGGTAAGTTTCCTGACTCGGCTAATAAGAGAAAGATGGAGTTTCATGAAGATCATAGAGGAAAGAAAGTTCAATTTCCCCTATGTAAGTCATGTCAGAAGAGGCATCAAGGAGAATGTTTCAAAGAAACTGGAAGATGATTTGGGTGTGGGAAAGAAGGACACAAAGCCAGTAAGTGCAAAGGAAAAGGTTCAGTTAACACCAGGGATGAGGATAATGGTATTGATACGACATCAACAATGGTTAAATGTTTTAAATGTTGAATGTACGGGCATTATGCAAACCAATTCCCTAAATGAAAGTCTCATGAAGAGAATCAGTATGGTCGTATGGGTAGTATTTATGTGGATGATGATGAAGAGACTACAACTGATATGTGAGGTGAAATAATTTTTGAAGCTCGGTCAATTTTTTATGAATGTAGTGGAATGATTACATGTTTATCATGTGTAATGTTGTATAAGTAATCTCTTGGTACTATGGAATAAAGAGACATCTAAGGATTGTTACACTGATGTCTTTCCTTATGTTTTGAAAGTGTATGACTAATGGTATTAGAAACCATGAAAGGTTATTCAGATATTTTTGGAAAGCAGATGATATGCGCATATTGAAGGGATAAGGAGAAAATGAAATGTTCGACAGTATTCATGAGCTCATGATTGATATAAGGACTAAGTGATATCATGGTTTGAGGATATAGAATTTTGAGGATTTTTGTATGTGGAAAGTGTTAACTTTTAACTTCATTCATGTTTTCACTAAGGTTCAATGGATATTCATTCTTCAAGAGAATACATGATTAAGGTATTAACATGTTTTTAATTTGACCAACAAGATGTATCTTATGATATATGGGGGATAAATGATGGCATTCACGTGATCGTTTTCTTTATACTATGAGCTTGGACCAAATTATTTTAGATAAGCCTAAATATTGGAATGGATTATGTTAACCATAAGCTAGTATTGTTTAAGGATAGAACTTTTTATTGATATTATTTATGTGGTGTTATAGTAATGTAGTTTTAGAAAAAGGACAACCTGCAGGACGGGAGACACCCCATCGCGTCGGACAAGGCTGTGGGAATTGAACCCACAACCGAAGTGCGAATGGCCTTTATCGCCTACCACTGGCCTACAGAAATTACCTATTTAGTATAAACTAGTTTTTTTATATTATGCAGTATGATATATGAAGTATAAGTCCATTTTAGGAACCATATATGATTAGTCTCACTATAGATGGACTTATGTATTTTTTGATAACTTTTATAACCATTTGTTTGAGACAGATGGAATAACCCATCATTCTATCACATGATCTGCTAACACATCACGAATGACAAATTCAACTTCATTTATTTAAGAGATGAAGTGGAAATTGTCCAAATAACGACAAACGGAGAGACTATACCAAAATCACGAAAGTATTTCTTCTAATTCCAATTTCATTAACTTTAGGGAAATGATATTAAATACCAAAAATGTTGTCCTAGTGCTCTTATATCGGATGAATCAGATGGTACCTTAGATCGTCACAAATTTATGGCTTTGTGATTGCTGGCTTTTCCATAGCCATGTTTTCTACCACTCTCCATCAGAACATGAAAGTTAGATTTCTCTTCCATATCCATATTTTCACCTATGTGGAAACCCAGTGATTAGTTTATTTGGGTAATCCTTACATTTCATACATTAGTTTTTAAAGCCATGTTTTGGTGTTCATTTTTACGATGTGGGTTTCTATTAAAGAAACTTTCGAGTAGTAAACCATTTATAACCCTGACGAATTTTGAGGGCAAAATTCATTTTAAGGGGGGTAGAATGTAACAGCTCGAGATTTTATTAAAAATATTCTTTTTAATTTCATTAATTTCTTGTGTTGTACGCTACACCGAAAGGAGCTTGCTCCACACGTATCCTTGACTTTCCTTGCATTACACGTAATCACGACCTTCCTCGATAGCGTGTGTAGTACGCAATATCGAGTTTCACTAAACATTGATATGCTATTAAAATATTATTAAAAATAGCCGTTATGAATAGTAACAACCACATTTTAAAATTTTAGAAATTTTATCTCTCAAAATGGACTTCATTTTTGGATTCGTAGTATCGAATTTAGCCTAAGGTGAAATTTTGGTACTTTACCGATAACTTTCATATTCTGATGAATAGTGAAAATTACTAAATTTTAATTAAAAACAACCCTTTTAATCGAAATAATTAATAGTGATAAATTATTAATTTGAGTGGTTTTAAAGTATATTTAGAATATATTTTTACAATTTAATACAATGTTGGTCATTGGGTGTAATTTCACATTTAAACTAGTTATAGACAAGTATCAAACTTTTGATAGTTATTATCCCTTAAAAACACGCCATTTGTTTTGACGATGGGAATTAATTTTTTAAATTAGTTAATGTAACTGATATGTTTTGAATTTGGTAAAATAGAAATCATTTTTGAGTTCATAATCTCAAATATAGTTTAGGCCTAATTTTTGGTATTTTTCTGGAAACTTTCATTTTTTGATGAATAGTGAAACCACTAAGTGGTAGTAAAAAATGAATTTTTCATAAAACGTAATTTTACTGCTTCTGTGAGTGGAATTTCATAAATCCGATAGACACAGTTGATTTCAGTAAGTAAAATGTGGTTCAATGAGTTGAAAATAATTTTTTGGGGAATAGTAACTTTTTTCTTTTTTTACCACGGATAAAAGTAAATAGGGTAATTAAGGGTAAAAATGATATTATTATTACCCTAACACATGTCCTAATTCTATTGGATAAGTGTAATTCGACCAAAAACAACCTTAGGAATAAAATATGACCATTTAGGCCCACTTGGATTAGATAAGGACATTTATTATTAATTTATTTAAAGAAGGGTTAAAATAGTTAAAATCAAAGTTTAATAACTAAATAATTTTTAATATAAGGTTATACATAAGATAAATAATACTATAAATATTCATTAGAAAGATAAAACTATTTCCTACATAATGATATTTTATTTGTAATTTTTAGACTTTAAATAATTTAATTTATTTATGACACAATGATGATGCAGTAATTACCATAATAGTGAAAAATTAGAATAATTGATATTATAAATACCTAAATAAGTATATTTTGACACTTTTTATGAATTAAACTAATTTTATAGGTTAATATGACATGTTATTATTAATTTAATAAACTTTGGTTGAAGTAATCATTCTGTTATGAGTTTCAAAAAAATCAACTATTGAATAATGTCTAAATTGACATAAAATAGTTTTTAAAACAAATATTATATTATTAAATGTTATTTTATTCCTAAAAATCTAAGGTTCTGAAAAATGACTTATATAAGGCTATATATATTAATTAAACAAAACTTGAGGGTTTCTTGTTTGTATATGGTTTGTTTATTAACTATATAATATAAAAATAAAAAGTGACATGGTAAATGTCAATCTAATTAACTAAGAGTTAAAACTAAAATATAAGGTTAATATTGGAACCTAAACTTGTATAAATTATATTAGATGAGAGGATATCGACCCATCCCCACCTAAGATTCGAAATAAATCAATTTGGAGCTATTTAAAACCGAATTTGACTTTATAATAAAATAATAGTTTTAGTTATTCCAAAGGTGCCCCTCTCCTCCCTTATAAAAGGGAACCTCCTCCCTCTCTTCCTCACACAACTTTGAGCCTTAAAGCTCGGACAACCGCTGCCAAATTCTCTTCTCCACTTCCCTAGAAATTTCCTAGAGGTTCTGGTCTTCCTCAAAGACCAATTTTAGTGTCCTAAAGGGAGATCTCGTAGAGGCGCTTCAAAGAAGAGGTAATTTCCGTTACCGATTCATTCAACTTTATTTCTTCTTCCACTTCTTCTTATTAGGTTGTTTCATTATGAAGTAATAACATAAGTATCACTAATATACTAATATGTTATTATAAGTATGAAACAACCCTATTTCACCATTTATACATCCTACGGAAAACGAAATCACCGCGCGTGCGTATGTACGGAATATCGTCGCCACGCCGTGGTGAAATCTATTTTCCACCACCACCTTACTTGGATGGGTATAATGATGTAAATAATAACTATATATGATTATTATAAAGTGATATTGATTCTGAAATATTATACATACACTCCAATACAATTCCACGATCATGAGAACGATATCATCGCTCGTGCGTATGTACGGACTACCGTCTCCATGACGCGATGAGATTTATTCTCCACGCCATTCATGAATGATTATAAATTATATACAATAAGTAAAAATGAAATATATAACATAATAATGATACTTTATTTATGTTTATATATATGTTTGTCTTCTACTTAATGTCATTCAACTCAATAAGGAAATGAAAACATCATTCATGTGTACGAACGGTCTACCGTCTCCATGAACGGTGTATTTCTTTCCATTTACTGATATATTATATATATGTATATTCTGAATATATATTCTATATAAATCATGTTTTATATTCTGGAATTATGTAATCATGATCTAAGTAATCATATGAATAATTACAAGTCAAAACACGGATGACAAATGAAACTATTTTACCCAAAACGCTCTTAAACATGGAATTTACAAAAGAACGGGTAATATAAAGCCATAAGTGAACCATATATGATAACATAAAAATAATTATGATTCTTTAATAAGTCAATAACATTATTTAAATCATTATACAGGAGGTTCGGACACATATGAAGCAAATCGGACCTGAGGTAAGGGAAATATCACAATCTCATTTTTATCCGAGATTGTTTATAATTTGGTATTTACTGGGGTGTATTTTATCATCCACATCATTGTTTCCTCAATATGTAATATTATTTCAATTCACCTACAAATGTTTAAATCCAATTTTACCCTTCGCTGTGTTTTTAGTAAAAGATATAAAAGGAATCTTTTTTCGTTTTTCGTACGCTGTATTTTTTGACTTTTCCGAAAAAAGTACGAAGAATGTTTTTTTAATGTATATGGCATGAATGGATTTTTAAAACATTATTTCCAAGATGCTTCCTTTATAAGTTTTCAAGATTATTTTTAATCAACTATTTTTAGTTTAAAATTGTATGACATCTTAAGAAAGGAAAATGTTTTTGAAGTAGAAAGGATATTTTCCTCAAGAATGGAGTTCAAGTATTTTATCAAAATTATTTTCCATATAAGATAATAAAGGGTTCTGTTTTATCCCTATTATTACATTGATTTGATTATGTTGTGATGGAATTATTTTTATTAATTGCTTTATCTTATATGAATTGTTTTATGATGTCGTGATATTTAAGAATCCCATTTTTATTACATGCGTTATGCAATGATGTATGATTTATGATTTTGTGTCACACATAAGAATGGTATCATTATGAGATGGGTGAGACCTATATCTTCCTCCAATGCATTGGGTAAAGATTTTATATCTCATGAGATAGACATGTCTAGAACGGTAGGTCATACCGGTTTAGTGAAACAGGACTGAAATGAGGGTGACTCGGTTCAGAAATGGATTTTGTCCACTAAGATAGTCTTGGAAATGAGTCTTGACTAATAAGATATGATTCTCTATGATTATGTGTGTATGACACAAAGTTTCATGTTTTATGTTATGATTATTGTGATTTCATTTCACTACTATGATTTATCCCATGTTATGAAATTATGCTCTCTTTTGCAGGTTAAGATTTCCAAAATGTTATGTTCTTATGAAAATGATGTGATTGATATTTCTTTTGTTCACACTTACTGAGCATTTGAGCTCACCCTTTTATTTTTTCTTTTCCCAAGGATTTTAAGAAAGGTTATAGGTAAAAAAAAGGAAGATCTTTATGGGAGATGTTGAAGATCTTTCACCACGATTAGAAGATTATATTCTGAGTTTCCAAAGACACTAAACTATTACGATCCTTATGTGTGTGTGTTTGTTATGTACTAAGTATTCCGCAAAAGTAATGTAATGTCCATGTATGTCAAGCTTCGGGTCTCTACAATACTGATCCAACAGTTTTTAAAAAGAGAGATAAGAAAAATGTTTTGATTATTCAAATTTATGTTGATGACATTATATTTGGTTCAACTCAACAATCTTTAACTGATTTTTTTGCGGATCTAATGGAATACGAGTTTGAAATGAGTATGATGAGTGAGTTAAAATTATTCCATGGTTTTCAAATTTCTCAAAAACCAGAAGAAATATATATATCCTCACATAAATATATTAGAGATCTTCTTAAAAATAATTGGTATGAAAATACTAATTGTATTAGTAGTACCATTGGTACCTCAATCACACTTGATCTTGATGAAGCTGGGAAACTGGAAGATCAAACATCATTTAGAGGTATGATAGAAAGTTTACTTTAGTTGATATCTAGTCATCCAGACTTAATATTTTCAGTATGCTTATTTTCAAGATATCAATACAGTCCTAAGGAATGTCATTTAAAGGAAGTGAAAAGAATTTTTTCCTACACAAAGGGAACCATGGATTTATGACTTTTATATTCTTTTGGAAATGATTTTGTTTTGAAATGTTTTTTAGATGTTAACATTGGTGGATATATAATGGATAGAAAGAGTACATTCGGAACATGTCAAATCTTAATAGATTCATTAGTTTCCTGGTTATGCAAGAAGAAACACTCAGTATCACTTTCCACTGTTGAAGCTGGATTTGTAGCAGCTGGAAGTTGTTGTGCTCAAGGTTTGTGGATGCAACACACACACACAGACTATGGTATGAGTTTTACCAAAACACAAATTTTGTGTGATAACAAAAGTGAAATTTCCCTTAATAAAAACCTTGCACATAAATCTCGTGCAAAACACATAGATATTAGGCATCACTTTCTTAGGGATCACAAACAATAAGGAGATATCATTATTCAAATTATCGGAATGCATGATCATCATGATTATATTTTCACAAAATATTTACCCTCTGATAGATTGGAATACATTAAACAGAAGTTAGGAATGATAACTATAAGGTAATATTCCTTATTAACATCCTATTAAAATCAATCTCCTTATAGTAATGAACTCGTTTTCATAGGGGGAGTACATTTTCTAGTTAGTTTTTCAAACATTTGGTAATGGTGTTTTTCAATCATTTAGTAATGATGTTTTTCAAACTTTTCGTAATGAAGTTCTTCAAACATTTTGTAATGAATTTTTTCAAACTTTTCATAATGCAGTTTTTCAAACTTTTCATAATGATGTTTTTAAAAAACTTCATAATGATGTTTATCAAACGTTTCGTAATGAAGTTTTTTAAACTTTTTCTAATGAAGTATTTCAAACTTTTCGTAATGATGTTTTTTTTTTCATTTTTTGTAATGAAAATTTCATCATTAGCTTTTCAATTTTTACATAATGAAAATTTTTGTAATGATTTTTTCAAATTTTTGTAATGTAGTTTTTCGTACTCAAAATTTTTGAAATGAAGATTTTTGTACTTGAAATTTTTTTAATGGTGATTTTTTTTGGTACTTGAAATTTTCGTAAAGAACAATTGCGTACTAAATTTTTTTTCGTAATGGATGTTTTTGTAGAAGTTTTTTTTATAAAAAGTTCTTCAAGAAGAATATTACCTCTTACGAATAATCATCCAAGATATCCGAAAGGTATGATTATTTCTTGAGTTTTCATAATCATGTTTTACTTGATGGTAGTTTGTTTTGTTTCTTTTAAAATTTCTTGGATTCTAATTTCCTTAAATCCAAATGTTTTCTTTAAAAAAACCCTAAAAAGATCAGATCCTACCAAATTTTATGTGAGACTATCATTTAAAATGTTAGATCTGATAATAATATTTCTCAACCATTGGATTTATATGGGAAGATGAACTGTCACATCAAACACCTATATAAAGGACCCGCAAAGGGTTGTCCCACATTGATTTCAAGCCTTTGCGTGCCGAAACTCTACCCACCATACAAAAGCGAGTTCTGAACTTCTCAGAGTTTTCCAAAGTCCAAATTTCTATAGAAGGATCCTCTGAAAAATAAATTTCATCTTTCAAGCCTATTCTTGAGTGGAATGTATATAGATAAAGGTCGGTGCATCTTAATTTACTCAATAAATAATATTCTATAATCTCCAAGAACATCAATCCTAATGGATGGGAAGTGTATGCATATCGAAGCTAGGGGCTCAAGACTTTGTGTATCACGATCTTCTAATCGACTATTATGAGTCAGTTAGTTTCTTTAAGGACGAATATAGAGAGATGTTTTCATTCAAAATCTATTGAAAGACCTGTGCTCTATATTATACAAAGGTAGGTAGTTTGGTTGGAGTTAAATTTGAAGGAGAAGCTTAATTTCATTCCCATAAGTTTCTCGATGTTCAAGGATGTTTTATCAAGGTAAAATATATGGAGTTTCTTGGATTTATAGATGTATAGAGTGCGATGATTTATCACCTCTATAAAAATAATCAGATCCTTGAATTTTGGGGTTAAGGGTTTAACATTCCAAAATAGGGTGACAATGACACCTTAAAGAAGAGTGATATGTATATAATGGATTTCATAGTATACCATAGGAAGATCAACTTGATGAAGAATATTCTCATTACGATTGAGAATATTAATAATGGGAACTTGAAAACTCATGTTCTTATATACCCGACCATTCATTCCTATCTTATTGTTTAGTGCTTGGATTCTTTCAAAATCCCACGAATTTCAAAGTCGAGTAATTGAAAATTCATGCTGATTAGTGATGATACTCTCAAAAGGATGAAAGTTGATTTCTCTATGGAATTAGGGGAATTCTGTGATCTTCTTGAGGTGGAAGATGAAGCTATTCTAAAAGAAAAGTAAGTGGATGAACCATAAAAAAATGCTAGAAAGAAGAGGAAATAGAAAGGGGTAGAAGAAGTAGAGAAAAACACTAAAACTAAGGAAACCCAATCCGCACCTCCCAATCCCAAGAAGCAGAAAGCTTATCCGGATGAGTTTGTATCCAAATATAGGGAAGATAAGAAAAATCGAAAGGATGTTGAGCCACAGTTTGGTCTATATCCTACAGAGGCAAATGAATTGAATGAAAAGGCGTCTGATGAGCTTGAGAAGCAATCCAAGGAAAATAAGCATAAGAAGAAAATGTATGAGGCCGAAATTGTCCAATCCCTTTTGAAGGCCACTAAAATAGCATCCAAAAATATCCGTGTAATGAAATCTTTTTTAGTTGAGGCTTTACCTGAGACTCCGGGTAAGAAAGTTCTCAATCCTGAAAAAGTCGACGAAAATATTGTTGAAGAAAAGGATGTTTTTGAGGAAGTGGAAAAAGAAGAAAGTAGTGGTGGAACTGAATATCTTATATAGAAAGTTGAAGATTATCAGGAAAAGGAAACCCTTTACGAGAAGATATCAATCAGGACTACTGAAGAAGAGTCTTCAAAGCTCCCAACTCCTAGGAAGGTTGATGAAGGTGAAGATGAGAAGGGTGAAGAATAAGTTAATAAATTATCTAAGGAAGAATGTTCAACCCATGATTTCATATATCCTGAAGATGGTAATGCTATAGCTGAGAAGGAAAAGATATATGAATATAGAATTTTCCATCTATCTGATAGTGAGCATGAATATCTTGATGAAGAAGCTGTTCTGAGAACTAATAAGGGAAAAAAAGTAGTTGTAGATACTCCAACCATAGTTGATTGAAGGAAGAAGGAAGTCGGTGGATCTTCTAAGAGGAAACTTGTGGAGCAAGAGGAAAAACCATCACAAAGAAAAGAATCAGATTCAGAATCATCAAAACCAGGACATGATTGTGTAATTTAATCCCTATAGAAGCTTGTTGACACCATTCTGATCTTTCCAAGCATTGAATTTAGATGTATGATGCTTCAACATAGCTTGAATCAAAAATCAGATTCTGTATCCATGGTAATGGATAAGTGTGTAAAGATTGAGGATGATTACATGAACTTCCTCATCAACTCCGATGACCACAAGATATCTTGTAAGAAAGTGGTCATCCGGTCAATGAATATAGTTGAATATTTGAGATAGAATGATTGTTTTAAGATGATGTTAAGGAATAATTTGATATTGAAGATAGTAAAATCAAGGATCTCACAAATATCTTTTAGGAATGTCCAAATCTTGAGCAGAATAATCGGATTCAAGAGGTCAAGGATTTGAATGGGAAGTTGTATTCTGTTTCCCAAGGATGGAAGATGGAAATAGATCTTTGGATCAAGATCTATGAGAATCTAGTCATGCAAGATGAACTGATGAAGGCTCCGAACGAAGCTCTAAAGTATTAGGATGATAGAATCAGATATTAAGAAAAGAAATCTGAGGATCAAGACCAACTCCATAAGAAAGATGAGGAAGACCGCAAGAAAAAAAAAATCTGAAAACCATAGTAAAAAAATAGACACCCAAGGTGATGGAAGGAAAATAGATCCAATACGATCCTTTGTTTCATTTTCTTCCTTGTACAAATTCTTCAAATCATAATGAAATTTTGGGTTTTCTTCATTTTTTGTATTATTTGTACAAAAATTTTTGTACTATAATTTCACTTCTATTCCCACAAATTCATTTTTAAAATCACAAAGAGGGACAAATGAAAAAGAATACTAAGAAAAGACGAAATATCCCTAAGTAATGTGGAGTTTATCTATGGAGGAGTTTTCATTACAGATATTTCCGTAATCAAGATAATGAAAAATATCATTCTGGAAATCTAGAATACGATCCTTACTATTCCAAAGCCTATGGCAGAGTTAGTTTTATTCATCATTATACATGTGTAAAGGGGGATAAGTTTTTTTTTCAATGTCTAGAAAAATATTGACTATATCCTTTTATTCTTTTTCGTAAGGAAGTTTGTGCTTTCCAAAAAGGGGGAGATTGTTGAGTACATAAGGTTTTCCTTATGGCTTTTCCATTCCTTCATGTTTGGTGGATATTTTTGTGTAAATATGGTTATCCTTATGACTTCACCATTCCTTCTAGTTTTGAAAATCACAAACACCTTATATCATTTTACCATATGTTTTACATCTATAAGGAAAATTTTCCTTCCCTAAGGAAATTTATCTTTATGTTGTTTTTCATTGTTCATTATTTTGTATAGGTGTAAAATTAGTTTTCATATAAAAACCCATGGAATCATATAATAATTAGATAATTAAACATTATGTATTACAACTCCGAATTTAAACTCCGAACTCTTTTGAGTTCTGAGTCTGAGTTATGTGAATTAAGACTCCAAACTCTTCTGAGTTCTGACTTCGAGTTCTAGGAATTTAGACTCTGAACTCTTGTGAGTTCTGACTCCGAGTTCTTTGAATTCAGACTCCAATATCTTCTGAGATCTGACTCCGAGTTCTGTAAATTCAGACTCTGAACTCTTCTGAGTTATGACTCTGAGTTCTCTGAATTCAAACTCCAAACTCTTCTGAAATCTGACTCCAAATTCTAATGAATTCAGACTCCGACCTTTGTATGTTATAAATCCAAATTCTTATGAACTCTGTCTCAAAACTTTGTACGATCATGTTATAAATTTTTGTGAATCCAGACTTCAATTATTCTTGAAATTCAGACTCTGGAAATTTATAGAGTTCATGTTCCAAATTCTTTAGAAAACAGAATCTGAATATCCTAGTATTATAGACAGCGAATATATTTTTGGATAGAATCCGAACATTTATTTTATTACATTCAAAATATTGGAATTTACTTATGTAACCATATTTTTTGCTTACAGTTGTTTTTTCTATAAAACGATGTCATTATTTCAGTTACTAACTAACTGTTGTTTGTGTGGCACGTGTACAGGTCCCTCTGAAATTCATAGAAAAAATGATCATTGGGGGAGGGAGCCAACCATTGTAGTCGTTCCTATAAATAGGACCCCATTTTAAAGATCCAACAAAAAGTTGATCAATCTAGAGATTACATAATGCTGAAGTGATTTCTAGAGAGAGAGGCTTTTTTGCTTCGTGTGTACTAAACTTCTTGTTCAGATTTGATTTGTGCGATTATGATTACTGCTCTGTACAATTGAGGGCTTCCAGGGATAGGAAGACAGAGGTTACAACTACCTTGATGTTGAGGGCTAACTTGTTAAGGAAGACATGGGTGTTGACTACCTTGAATTTGAGGGCTTCCATGCGGAGGAAGACAGAGGTGCCGACTACCATGAAGTTGAGGGCATGCGGGGATTGCAAGACAAAATCTAATCTTCATATCACGGGATTACCCCAGATTGGGTAAGATAGTATTTTTTGAAAGTATAAATCAAGGGACCTTTATCCAAGGTTATTGGATATCATTATTTTTGGGGTAAAAGATTTACTAATTGTTACTTTTTTTACAAGTTTTCTACTACATTTTATTTTATTGAGGAAAGTATAACTATCATATAATTCCTTTTACATGTACTATGATTTAGTAATATTCTATATGCTTTAAGGTAGAATCTTTATCTATGTAAACTTTCCTTAAGTTTAATTTTTCATAACCATCTTTCCGGATTCACTTTCTCAGAATCATATTTCACGAATCAAGAAAGTGTAAAGAACTTTGAGTTTTTGTGTATTATTTTGTTTAACCTTGTTATACACTACCATTTTAAAAGCTCCAAATGAAAATTTTAAAGTATACAATTCACCCCTACCCCTCTTGTATTTTGAGCATCATTAGATACTTTATACAATATCTCTATTATTTTGATCCAACATTTGGTATTATAGAGTATATCATACTCACATACCATCTCAACATACCGATGCATTGAGGAGATATAGAGGGCTCCACCTGTCACATACTAAGTCCAATGCATTCCTCATATGACAAGTTTGAAACATAACATAAACATTCATATTACAACTAGAATATGAAATGTAAATACTTTATCCATAAACCATAAATGGTATAAAAATAGCACATCCACAGTCAAACATAACTCATTCAACACAATATGGAAGGTTGTATTGTAACATATTAACCTCAATCGAGTATAATGAAGTACATTGACATAGATGAAAATAACCATCAAAACTATTTGAGAGAAACATCCCCCATTTTCATGAAAACATTTAAAAGTCACACTATTTTTCAAGTATCCATTTAAAAATAGATTTTTGAATAAAAATGTCCCATTCCACATTGAAACATTTAAAATCAATTTTAATTTTAAAACATTAATGACCATATAAATAAAACCTTAAAACCAATTTTAAAACATGGACATTAATAAAAATTATTTATAAGAATAAATTATTAAAACATTAAAAAAGGTATTTTCGATAGAGTCAATATCCAAATGAGAGATGCTTGAATTCAAATAATTAAGGTAATAAAAACATTATAATACCATGAGAATAAAGGATTTCTTTTTATACTATGGAAAAAGACAATATATCTACCTTATAAAAGTGAATTGGTGAAGAACAAAAAAGACGTATCAAATGAATGTAAATTGAGATGAAATCCCGTATAAAGACAGTATGATTAGGTAAATGATAAATACTTTACATAATTATGTGTGAAAAATATAAATACACTCAATTTGGTTGGATATTCAGTTTAAATCAATCATAGGACATTCACACATATTCTTGTAAAAACAACACCAATGACTAGGATGTTTAACTCAATGAATGTAAATTGATATAAGATCAAGTTTATCTCAATGAATTGAGAAATTATCAATGGAGTGATTATGTGTGTCAAAAATATATCCACACAAAGGGTATTGGAAATTACTACATAAATAAGAAATAGTGATTCCCCACATAATCATGGAGTAAAAAAATCAATTAATTATGTGTAAAGCCCACTGAGTGGAAATTGAAGTTTGAAATTCGCTTGCTGATTTGGTATCTTATGAAACCTACAACCCAAGAAATAAGGATCATACATTGAAGATGTAAATACTCATAAATTAAAGTATATTTCACCATGAATACATTCATGAACAGTACTTATACCACACAAGTGAAAATAGTGTCCAATATAGCATGAATTTCATGGGAATAAAAAGTGATATGAAAAACCCTTACTTCATTTAAATCAATTGAGTAATATGAAAAAAATTTAATAGCCATAAAATATATCATATAATACCATGAATATATATATATTCACGATAATATATATCAATTGGCAGTACACAATACATCACATCCTATAAATAAGTTGCGAACAATAGAAATCTCACAGAATTAAAAATGAGATAAGAAACACCTTACCTTGTACTTGTACATGGTTAAGGATATGTCAGTCTACGGTATATTAGTTAAATTGTTGTTATTAAATTATACAATATCCATATATATTAATATGATATCATATATGATCTTCTAATATAGATAATTTATTATTATCGTAGTTTCAGGTGTTGACTGATTCGTTCACCTTTATAGGCTTGGTTACGTAAGACAAGTTTCTTATATATGGGATGTATATTATTAATATTCAGATTTATATTAAGTCTTTAATAATTATTTTTAACCGTAAAATGAAAATTATACTTGAATGGATATGATGTGGAATGAATCTCATCGCCTTCGTGAAGACGGTAATCAGTACGTACGCACGAGCGACAATATCATTCTTTTGATATTAAAATAAAATATAATTGGATAGTATATCATATATACAGAATGATTAAAATTTTTTATTTATTATTTACACCAATTATAAATAATTATTATACCTATTTAAATAATAATGTACTGAATAACAACTACACCACGACGTGGATACGGTAAGTCATACGTACGCACATATGGTGACATGTTATTGAAAGGATGGATATAATAATGAATATGGTTGTAACGTATTTATAATAAAATAAAATTATATATAATATACCAGCTTTATTATTTGATAATTGAAACAAAAAATAAATAGGTTTTGGATGAAGAAAGGAACTTGAAAGATGTGATGCAATATTTACCTAATCTTCGGGTTTTTCATTTTGATTTGAACAAACGGGCTCCTTAGAGTGGATTTCTGACTAAATAAAGGCCTCTAGGATAAAGGGAGGAGATTTATGAGGATATTTGGTTATGGGTTGGCTGATTATAATGGAATTTAAGGTGTTAATTAGAGAGAAGGTGGTGTTCCCTTTTATAAGAGGGGTGAGGGGCACCGTAGGAAAAGCTGGAAATATTTTTTTATAATAAAATTATTTTCAATTTATAATTGCTTTAAAATAATTTTTTTAATAAATGAGATAGTGATGGTTCGAAAACCACTCAAACAATAGGTTTTAGTCAGGTTTGGGTCACTATATTAACCTTATATGTTAGAATTGACTCTTAGTTAAATAGTTTTACATTTACCATGTCTCTTTGTATTTTTATATTATATGGTTAATAAACATACTATATACTTCCAAGAAAACCCAATGAGGTTAAATAATGATAAAAATATTATTATATAAGTCTTTTGGTTGATCGTTAGATTTTTATGAATTGAATATCAATTAATAATATATTATTTGTTTTAAAAACATTTTTATGTCAATTTTGACACTATTTGGTATTTTGTTTTTTCTAAATTCACAACATCATTATTATTTCTAAAAACATTCATCTAACCAACCGTAACATGTCATTTTAACCTAAAAAATTAGAGGAATTCATAAAAAGTATTAAATTAAATTTATTTGCTTATTTATAATATCAAGTATCTTAATATTTCATTAATTAAGTAATTAATACATCATCATTGTGTTATAAATAAATTAAATTATATAGTGTCTAAAAAATATAAATAAATTAAAATTATGTAAGAAATATATTTATCTTTCTAATGAATATTTATAGATTAATTTATGTTATGTGTAACTCTATATTAAAAATGGATTTATTATTAAACGTTGAATTTAACACTTTTAACTCTTCTTTGAATTAAATAATAATAAATGTCTTAATCTAATACATGTGGACCTAAAGGATCATATTTTATTCCTAAGTTTGTTTTTGGTCGAATTACACTTATCCCAAAGAAATAGAACATGTGTTAGGATAATAATAACATTTGTACCTTTATTTACCGTATTAACTTTTAACTCTGGTAAATAAAACTAAAAAGTTAATATTCACTAAAAAATATTTTCAGCTTGTTGAAAAAATTTTTACATAAAAATAACAACCTTGTCTCTTAGATTTTTTAAATTCAACTCACAGAAATGGTAAAATTAATTTTTATGTTAGTTTGCAAATGCTTCTAGGAGGTGGGTAAAAGACGGTAAAAAGTTCAATAAAATATTATACATCTAATTTTATTATAAAATGACTCCAATGAGTTATATTGAAATTATAACGGAATTATATATCTATTGTGACATAAAATAAACTTAAATATAATAAATAATTATTTAAATAAAAATTCAGTTTTAAACTATGACGCTGTGTTTTTCACTATTCAAAAAAAAATTGATTGTTTTCGGAAAAATACGAAAAATTTACCCTAAGATAATTTTGATATTCAGAATTCAAAAATGAATTATAGTTTCCAAAA
Organism: Viscum album; assembly: GCA_963277665.1. Lineage (NCBI taxonomy): Eukaryota > Viridiplantae > Streptophyta > Magnoliopsida > Santalales > Viscaceae > Viscum > Viscum album. Next base: position 1,956,532,248 of record OY728143.1, on the reverse strand, counting down.
ATCGAAACATTGAAGTTTCATTAATTAATTTAATATTAATTCCCGTTTTCAAAACTGAAAAATGGGTTTTTATAAAGTACAAACATTCAAAATATTAGCACTTGTGAATGTCAAATTTTAATGTAAAATTACTTACAATCACCTAAATTGTATTATATGATAAAAATAGAATATAATTATAAAATCCAAACCATTCAAATACATAATTTAACACTATGAATTATTATTATTAAAAAAATTGTTTTCAATTAAAATTTCATATTCTTCAGTATTCATCAAAATATAAAAGTTATTAGAAAAGTACCAAAACTTTATCCAAAATAAATTTTTTATGTCCCATTTCTAAAGAAGAATTTATTTTAATTTAATTTAATATATAAAAGTGTCAATTATTAATTTACAAAAGGGTTTTCCGTTAAATGGTGGTAAAATTACAATTTTTTTAAAAATACTTCTTTTATCTTAAAGAAACGAATTTGTTCGTATATTATGTCTATGAAAAACATATTATAGATTCTAAAACTATATGGAGTATACAAAATTCTAAATTTGGTTAATACTATTCATAACTTCTTTTGAATGACTAGTTTGGTCAGTCGTGGTGCGCTCAAACTCGAGGTTGCATGTAGTGAAAGCTGTTGAATAAAATAAAATTACTTACTATGAAATATTGAGGTGTTACATTTTCCCCCTTTTGGAAATTGAATCATCACATTTTTACATTTGGTCTTGGGAACATCATTGAAAGTCCTAAATCGAAAAAATATTCAATATAACTATCTCTTTAAATGAAAGAAATAGAAGTACAATGTTCACCCGAGATAACCCACACTAGGATTCAATGTAGGAAAACATCAATATGGAAGATAATATAAGTGTCATGTTCTTATGGAGAGTTATAGAAAACATGATTAGGGTAAAGTTAAAAACCAAGAAACCCTAAACATGTGATGAAATAAACGTTCATTAGTTTCCTCGTAGAAAAATTAAATGGATAAACTTTTGGTTTTATGTTCCATTAAATAATGTCGATGAATTTATTTATGATATTGAAATAGTACATAAAGAGATATAATTATTTTTTTAGTTGAGTTTCATCCTTTAATAAGTTTCAACCACTAACTCATCTTTTTTATAAACGATGATTATTCAAGATGACTTGGTCACACATGAAGTGATAGAATCAACTTCTAGAGAATCACATAATCCACAAACGATAATCTATGTTTATTTAACTTGTATTTAGTGATTAACCAAAACCAAAATGGTTTGTACAAGATCAGATGATCCCTAAAAATGATAATACTTTAGAGAATTAAATACATATCATTATTTCTAAAATTAAAGCAACAATACCCGATGTTCAATAAATACCATTCAATAAACAATTGTCCTTAAAATACATCTATATAATCCAAATTAATATTGAAACCCAAAACATAGAAGAATTTTATTATGCAGTATTCCACGTTAAATTGTATTTCAAAATAACATCGAATACTCTTAATGTCACATACATAAATGTAATTAACCTAATCACATTTTCGCTATGATAGGATTATCATTTACATAAATAACCCAAATCTCTATATATCAACAATAAAATCATAGCTAAAATTCCACCATTACTCCTAAAATGAAATCCCATAGTATTATATTTTCCATAGGCATATAGTATTCCCAAAAGAGATAACATCTTCCAAAATAACATTTATCACTTATTCTCCTAATCATTTTCTTATACTAAGGATATCCAATTCAAAAGACATAAAATCCCAAATCAACTTATTAATGATCAATAAAATCATTTAACTAAGAAGAATTAGTCACACTAACCAGATACTTCATGTAGTCCAATGTTAGGTGATAAATACCACTCACACTATGGTTTTTGGTTTGATTCCTATATCTTTTTTCGACGCGAAGGGTTGTCACATGGTCTGTGTGTTGTCCTATTTCAAAAAACTATATTATATAACGTTCCCAAATTGAGATAAATTCATAAAAATAACTATAACATAATTTCACCCCAAATTTTATCTCATACCTCACATTTTTATCCCAAATTTTAATAACAAGTAATTTTTCAAATTCGAGAATAATATAAACCCAAATGGTTATTAATAACTATATAAACAATAGAAAACACAATTCTTCCTAAAATATCATTTTCTCATAATAAACAATAGGGTTAAAAATTATAGAAATGTCTTCCAAAGCAATCCCATCAGCAAAGAGAACTAATAATTTTATGCATTTGACCAGCCATTAATTTCCACATAGGTTCTTCCTTAACCAAGGGGTTATCCTATATAATATGGTATTCAGTGGGGTAATGCCCAGGGCCCCTGCATTTACCGTAAATGACTGTAAATGGATTCTTAGGATCATTTTTATTTTCTTCAATAGTACTCTTCATTTTTCCTTAGAAATTGTTTACTTTATATCCTTCTTTCCCACAAATAAATCATTTATTTGTTCTATTAAGACACTTCCGTAGGTGTCTCCTTCCACATTTCCTACATGATGGATATTGAGTTTTCTTTTCTCCATGGTCTCCACTGCTCGAGCACTTATCATTCACCATCTATCTCTTATTTTTTGTGTCCGTGAGTTGGTTAATATATGTGTTGTTGATCATATTTTTGGAAAACTGATTCAGCATGAACATGATATCATTTACACATATCAACATTTCATCTGTTTTTAATTTTCTCAGTTGTTCCCACCTTGTACATCATGTTAAATGTTACTATGACTTCCTTTGAATCCAGCCATTGACTAACGCAAGATAGCATAATGTTATTCATAAAATCATTTAAGGAATATCATAACACCTTATTTTCAATCTAAAACACCTTAGGATTAACGATGGTTATTTATTCTCATCTTATATTAAAATCCCTCAAATGAATTTGTAATGAAAATGTGAATTATCTTAAATATATTTCCCATGAGTGTCATAAACAAGAGTTCAGCAAGGCCCGTTGTTGTGTACCAAGATAAACTAGGTCAATCCTAAAACTCCTTGTCAGAGTTTTCACTCCTAGTTATATCTATGCTAGAGCCACCTCTACATGCTCGTATCCAAAAATTGATGTGTTCTATATAAAACCAACAAAATCTAAAAAATACCATAATTCTTGGAAGTTATTCTATAATAATCCTCAAAGTATATCTTAGGGAAATGTTCTCTAAGTAATGTTTATCTAAATCTAGATTCCAAGGTTTGTACTAAACATCTTATGATACCAACTGTAACACCCCAACCCCAGAAGCCCAGAGTCGGTGCATTATTACATATCATTAGCATGATTAAAAAAGATCAAGTCTCAAAAATCCAATATGTTTAGTTGCATGGGAAGTAATAGATAAATTTATAAGGCTTATATTATATCATCAAATGGAATAGTACATCAACATTGTTTCCACAGACAACACTAAGATCCAATAGACTATCCCTGTAGGTTAGTCATAATATACTTCTTAACATAATGGGAAAAATAAAACATTGAAACGGGTGAGATCCGATGCTCAGTAATGATAATAATAAAGTTAAAACTTTCATAAATAAGCACAAACATTTAAGTCAATGTGTAAGACAAAAAAAGCCTTTTAAACTTGAACATCAGTATAATATGGAAAATATAAAATAAAATAATTCCATTTACATATTCACGTGGATATTATACTAGTTTAATAATCACATAAAATATCAATATCCACTTTTATAAGATTGTAATTCATAATTCCAGACTTCATAACCACATTGTGAAGGCCTTGTGCCAAGACTACAAATAATATTTTGTCAAGGCCTTGTGCAAAGACACTAGTTAATCTTATGAGACCTACTAATGCATCGAGGATCTATAGAGTGCTCCACTTGTCACATACTATTTCCAATTCATTCCTCATATGAAATTTTTGTAACATAACATAAACATTCGAATTAAAACTAGCATACAAACTATCAATACTTTATCCACCTACCCCGAATGGTATAAAAATAGCACATCCACAGTAACACATAACTCATTCAAAACAATATGAAAGATTGTGTTGTAACAAATTAACCTAAATTTAGAATAATGGAGGATATTGACATAGATAAAAATAATCATCAAAATTATTTGAGAGAAATATCCCCCTTTTTCCTGAAAACATTTAAAAGTCACACTTTTTTTAAGATGCCGTATAAAAATAAATTTTTAAATCCAAGTGTCCCATAAAAATTTGAATATTTTAAGAGGTATTTTAATTTTAAAACATTAATGTCCATATAAGTAAAGCCTTATAACCATTTTTAAAACATGTACATTAATGAGAAATATTTAGAAGAATAAATTTTCAAAACATTTAAAATGGTATTTTAGTTAGAGTTACTATCCAAATGGGAGACACTTGAATACAAATAATTGAGGTAATAAAAACATTATAATACCATGAGAATAACAGATTTCGTTATATAATATGTCAAAAGACAATATATACACCACATAAATGTGAATTGGTGCATAATAACAAAGTAGTCTCAAAGGAATGTAAATTGAGATGAAATACCTTATAAAGACAGTATCCTAAGGTAAAAGTATAAATCAATAAAATAATTATGTGTGAAAAATATAAATACACAAAATATGATTGGGTATTCATTTTAAATCAATCAGAGGATAGTCACACATATTATTTTAAAAAAACACCAATAATTTGGATGTTTAACTCAATGAATGGAAATTGAGTTAAGATCAAGTATAAGTCAATGACTTGAGAAATTATCAATATAGTGATTATGTGTACCAAAATTATATCCAGACAAAGGGGAGTGTAAATTACTTCATCAATAATAAATAGTGATTGCACACACAATCATGGAGTAAAATAATCAATGAAGTTTATATAAATCCCAATGAGAGGAAATTAAAATTTGAAATTCCCTTACTGATTTGAAAACATATTAGACATAAAACCCATGAAAGAATTATCATCCAATGAAGATATAAATACTCATAAATTAAATTATATTACACCAAGAATACAATCATGAATAGTACATATTCCACACAAAAGGAAATAATGGCCAATATAGCATGAATATCACGGGAAGAAAACGTTAGTCGAAAAAACCTAACATCATCGAAGTCAACAGATTCGTATGACAAAAATTTAATTATTAACAAATATATCATAAAATTTCATAAATATAAAAAGAATCATGATAATATATATCAAATTGTAGTACACAATACACCACATCCAATAAATAAGTGGCGAACAATTAAAATCTCACAGAATTAAAAGTTAGACAAGAAACCCCATTCCTTGTAATCTTCCTTGGTCGAGGGTGGATTAATCTCATATATAATAGTGAAATAATTGTTATTAAATTATACAATAAATATATACATTAATATGATATCATATATGATCTTATAATATTGATATTTCAGTATTATCGTCGGTTCGGGTGTTAACTGATTTGTTCTCCTTTAGATGCTTGGTTACGTAAGCCATGTTTCATATGGATGGGATGTATCATATTAATCTTTAGAATGATATTAAGTATTTAAAATTTATTTATAATCATCAAATGAAAATAATTTTTGAATGGATATGATGGGGAATTAATCTCATCGCGTTTGTGGAGACGGTAATCCGTACGTATGTACGAGTGGTAATATCATTCTTTTGATATTGAAATAATATATAATTGAATGGTATATCATACATACAGAATCATTATCATTTTATTTTTATTATTTAAACCAATTTTACATCATTATTAAACCCATAAAAATAATAATGTATTGAATAACAACTACACCATGACATGGAGATGATAAGTCGTACGTACGCATTTAAGGTGACATGCCATTCAAAAGATGGATAGAATAATGAATATGGTTGTACGATATTTATAATAACAAAAAATTATATTGAAGATACCATAGTTATTATTTTAGAATATTTACAACAATGAGAGGGGATGTGGAAGAAGAATAGAACTTGAAAGAGGTGATGAAATATTTACCTCTTCTTCGGGTTATTCCTATTTATTTGATCAAAAGGGCTATTTAGGTTGGATTTATGACTAATGTAAGTCCTCTAAGATGAATGGTGGGGAGTTGGGAGGATATTTAGGAAGGTTCTGGCATATCATAGTGGCTTTTAAGGTCTGAATTAGAGAGAAGGGGGTGTTCCATTTTATAAGAGGGGTGGGGGCACCTTAGGAAAATCTAGAAATATTATTTTATAATAAAATAATTTTCGTTTTCTAATGGCATAAAAATGAAATATTTAAAGGATAAGGTGTTGATGGGTATAATACCACTCGTCCAATAGGTTTTAGACACATTTGGTTTAGTATATAAATATTATATTTTAGATTTAACTCTTATTTAAATACTTTGACATTTACCACGTCTCTTTGTATTTTTATATTATATGGTTAATTAACATACTATATACATTCAAGAATACCCTAATGTGGTTAATTAATGACACACCTATCATTATACAAGTCTTTTGGGCAAACCTTCAATTTTTAGGAATAGAATATCAATTAATAATATAACATTTGTTTTAAATACTCTTTTATGTCAATTTTGACACTATTTGGTATTTTGTTTTTTCTAAATTCATATTTGCATTATCACTTCATATAATTTTCATATATCCATACCTAAAATGCCATATTAACCTAGAAAATTAGCAGAAATCATTAAAAGTATCAAATTAAATTTATTTGGATATTTGTAATACGAATTATTTTAATATTTTATTAATTTTGTAATTACTGCATCATCATTGTGTTATAAATAAATTAAATCATTTAATGTCTAAAAAATATAAATAAAATAAAATTATGTAAGTAATATTTTTATATTTCGAATGAATATTTATAGTCGAATTTATCTTATGTGTATCCATATATTAAAAATGGTATAGTTATTAAACATGGAATTTAACAATTTAAACACATCGTTGAATTAAATAATAATAATTGTCCTAATCTAATCCACGTGGACCTAAATGATCATAATTTTCTTCTAAGGTTGTTTTTGGTCAAATTAAACTTATCCAACAGAATTAGGAAATGTGTTAGGGTAATAATAATATCATATATACCCTTAATTACCGTATTTACTTTTAACCGTGGTATATAAAAGTAAGAAGTTACTATTCACCAAAAAAATTATTTTCATCTTATTAAACCAGATTTTACTAACTAATATCTACCATGTCTCATTTATTTTTGAAATACAACTCATAGAAGCAGTAAAATAAGGATTTATATAAATTTTCAAATGCTCCTAGGAGGTGGGTAAAAGACGGTAAAAAGTTAAATAAAATTTTAAACTTATAAATTTATTATAAAATGACTCCAATGAATTATATTGAACTTATATAGGTATTATATATATTTTTTGACATAAAATAAATATAAATAAAATAAATAATTATTTAAATAAAAAGTCTGTTTTTAACTGAAACCCAATTTTTTTCATTATTCATCAAAAATTGAATGTTTTCATAAAAATACCACAAATTAACCCTAACATTATTTTGATATTCCGAATTCAAAAATGAATTATATTTTACCAAATTCGAAAAATAGAAGTTTCATTAATAAATTTAAAATTTATTCCCAATTTCAAAATAGAAAAGCAGGTTTATAAAAAGTAAAAACAATCAAAAGATTAACATGTGTTTATGTCAAATTTAATATGAAATTACTTATAATAACATGAATTGTATTAATTTATAAAAATATAATCTAAATATACATTCAAACCATTCAAATACATAATTTGACTCTATAGATTATTTCTATTAAAAAATTTGTTTACAATTAAAATTTAGTATTTTTCAGTATTAATCAAAATATAAAAGTTATTAGAAAACTACAAAAAATTTATACAAAATAAATTTTTATGTCCCAATTCTAAAGAAAAATTTAATTTCATTAAATTGAATTTATAAAAGTGTCACATATTAGTTTCAAAAAGGGTTTTCCATTAAAAGGTGGTAAAATTTCATTTTTTTTAAATTACATTTTTTATCTGAAGAAAATGAATTTGTTCTTATATTATTTCTAAGAAAAACATAATAAATTATATGGATTATATAATATTAATAATTTAGTTAATACTATTCATAACTGCTATTGAACGACTATTTTTGTAAGTGGTGCTGCGCTCGAACTCGGTGTGGCGTGTAGCAAAAATTATTGAATTAAATGAAATAACATACTATGAAATATTGGGGTGTTAAAGGAGGTCATTGGGAAATCAAATTCCTGATTGATATGAGGTAGTTGAAAATAATGTGAATGTCAAGAAAGCTCCACAGAATGCACCACCCAAACTATAGTGCTTCAAATTCATGTAGTGTGTTCATAATGCTGACAATTACTAAAATATGATGGTTAGAAATGATGATCTGCATCACCAACCAATTAATCCTAGAGAAAAACATAAATATCATGCAGTCACATATAATGATTTTAGCTATTATAATGAGGTAGTGAATAGTGCACATACCATTTACCCTATAACTACTAATTTCATATTTGATTTTAGAGAAAACTACATGTTCATCTCTAAATACTTTTCCAAGGGTATTAAATTACTACCTAAACTATTAAATTTTAAATTATTAGTTATAAATATTAATGGTATGATTGTCACACATCAAATATAACATTTGACTACAGTTTCTATTTGTTGAAAATTTATTCCTACAAAATTTTTCCCGCTATTATTGAATTTGATATTATTTTGGTAATGGATTTTATTTAATTATATAAATATCATTTTCATTACTAGGTATGGGGAATAAAATTTAATATTATGAAACAAACTATTATCATATATTGGTATGTGTATAAGATGGGATTCTAATAGAAATTACATCTATTGTGAGGTTCATCACTCACATTTAATTTTGATGTTTATCTTAGATTTTTGGGGATAAAATAAACATCAATTATATTCATATTATGTATGAGTTATTTTATGACATTATAGAATAGTTTCCTATAATTTCTCTATATCATAATGTTTCGTTTTCAATAGAACCCCTACATGGTGCTTCACCAATTCCAAATACACTATATAGAGTAGCATCGATTGAGATATTGGAATTGAGGGAAAATCCTAGTGGAGTATTTGTAAGGGATCAATGTTTCTATGTCCATCACCATGAGGTTCAGTTTTTGAATCTATTATGAATAATGAATGGTCAACGAAATGGTAAATTGATTACTGAGAACCTAATAACACCAGAATAAAGTATAAGTATCATCTACCCTAAATTATTGATTTTTTAAATAAATTATGAAGATATCAATATATTTCCTATATTGATATTCATTATTGATATTATAAATTGATGGTAAAAAGTGTAAAACTAACCAATATATCCTTCATTATAAGGTCTAAAAACAATGAATTGATAGTGATTCCATTTAGAAGAATTAATTCACACACCGTCTTCATGGATATAATTAATAGATTCCTAATAGATTTCCTTGATTATTTTTTGATAGACATTATAGATTATCTTCAAATATGTTCTAAATGGAATGAAATAGCATGAAGATCACTTTTGAATTGTATTGAAGAACTTAAGGAAGGATAATCTATATAAAAAAATTACAATGTTATAACTTTTTATATAGAATGGTTTACTTTTGGGTCATATAATCTCTATCAATGGTATATCAGTAGATACATCAATGATAGAAGTTAGTCAATATTGGACAAGACCCTAACTGCTGATTGAGAACCTATGTTTGGGGGTTGGATGGAATTATCAATGTGTCTTAAATAATTTTACATGTTTATCTAATCCACTCAACATGTTAACCTGGAAGGGAGCAGTGTTCCTTTTAAATTATAAAAGTGAAGAAAATTTCAAGGAATTAATGATAGGTTCGGTCTGTACACATGTGTTAACTCAACCCTATTTAGGGGAAAATATATCTATTTATAATGATTCATAGTCGACTGAGTGGGACATGTTCTTCTATATAAAATTATAGTGATGTCTTAGGCCTAATGAATATTAATGTTTCATCGAAAAAATATGAGGATCTTAAAATATAAATAGTAGTGGTAATATTTTAACCTATGATATTGAGGAATTATTTTTATTAAAAAATATGTGAAATATAACATGATCATAAAATATTAAAGTATGTATTATCCTAGAAATATTTGAATATACATCAAAAAAATTATTCGAGTTGATTAAATAATATGATACTTCAATACAATACCATCATTGGAAAGGAAAAAAGGCTGTTAATCACTATATTTAAAGTATCAAGAAATCATATTTGTGATAATGATAATAAAAATATAATATTTATATTTTTTAATTTGACATACCATGAAGTATATAAGGAATTGGAGAAATATTTTCTTGATCAAACGAGTTTTCAACAATCTATTCTTGCGAACAATAAATAAGTGAAAAGGGAAGATGCACAACTATAAAATACGGTGATAAATTTACATTAGGTTGACCGAGATTGTGACAGAATGATAATGTAAATGAACACTATATGTGTCCTTTCAAATCAACTCATAAAGAATGATTTAATTAAAGAAGCTCATATCTCAACATTCTCATCTCATCCTAAGAGAGTAGATATTTATAATGTTCTGAAAGGGTATTATTAGTGGGATAATAAGAAAGGAAATATTTGAGAGTATTTATTTTTGCGTGTATAATGTAAGTAAGTTAAGACAGAGAGATAAAGGTCCAATGGGATAAAACAAACATTATCCATAGCAGTTTCTAATTGAGAAAACACCACCATGGTTTCTTCATTGAACCCCACAAAACATTAAATCCTAATAATGTAATTTAGGTTGTAGTCGATTTACTAATAATGAAAACACCCTAAAAAGATATTATAGATTATTTATATATTGATAATATTTCTAGGATATATTTCTAGAAAGTTTACAACATTTATCGATTACTAGACATTATTGTATCTAATTGAGATATGAGTATTACATAGATGGGTTAGAGAAGTCATTAGCCTTCTCTAGAGAAGGATTTGTGTCTCTAATCTACTTATAATCACCTGAATGATGGTTCCTTTAGAAGGAACAATAAAACACTATAGTAAGAATTGATATCATGTTCTCTGGATTTCAAAGGTGTTTGGGATCAATAACAACCCCTTATGGAAATCTCTAATAATAATAGTCTGAACTTGATCATTTAGTTTTCTCTTTATGAAACCCTTAGTGGATGGAAGTATGGAACACCAATATGATGGCCATAAGGTAGATAAGGGAGGATACAATAAATAAATATGACTATGAAAATTGAAGAGAATACTATATCTATTTGGTATCATATCAAGGAAGCCCAAATTCTATATAATTTTTTTTTAGAAAATCATCGATGAGATCTAAAATTTTAATGTTTGTTAGAAGTTATTACTATGAATTTTCTAGGGAATAAGGTTATGAATTTCAGAAAGAATGAAAATAGGATATCTATTTATATATTTCCCCTTAAATATTCATGATCAGTTTAATAAATTATCTTTTCTCTTGGATATCCCACTGATCCTCTCTTATGTTCAAATTTTTTCTATATATCTCTCCTAAATAAGTAGATACATGATTTTTCACTTATACTGTACTAATAGGTTATACCATTAGAGAATGATCTTTCATATGTTGAAAATTCATAACAAAACATTTATCATATATATAAATTTCAACTGAATAGTAATATTAACTTAGTTATTGTTATCTAGTTGAAATGGAAATTTGAGGAAATTACACTAGAACCAATAGGATATGTGGATGCGTAGATATCCTCAACATTTTTAAATAAAAATAATATAGTTTTTATGGATAAATTCATTTTGAAGTGTATTGAATGTGATACCCCAATATTATATATATATATATATATATTTCCATTAAAATAATCATTAAGTATTCGATAGCCTGTTTTAAAAAGAACCCATAGTCGAAACCAAGAATGATATAATTTACATTTAAAAGATAAGCGGTAAATTGAAGGGTACGAATAATATTAATTATTTTATGATATATATAGAAATGTTTTCATAAATTAATATGCCTTTTTTAATTACATTGAAAAATAGATAAATTTTTTTAAATTAAATAATTTGAGGATAAAATGACCTATTCTTTTAATAAATATATTTTTCTACATGTTATTAGTTTTTATTAAATAATTCATATTGATCAATATTGAAAACTTATTTAACTATAATAAATTTATAATTCATATAAATTAATAAAATTAATTATTTTTTATATTTACTAATGGTTAATAATTAAGATAAAATCATTTAATGGGTGAGATGGGTTACTTTTTTTGAAAATTCATTTTATTTTCAAAATATATTTCTATTATAATTATATAAATAAATCATTAGTAATTAATAGTTATAATGAAATTTATTTAATATAAATTCACTTATTTATTTTTCAATTTATTTTAATGTTTTTATATTGCATGGAATAAAATTAAATTGAGTTCTATGCTTAAATAATTATTTCTCAAAAAATAGAGTACCTTGAATTCTGTGAACATATATTTAAATAAATTGACGTAATTATAGAAATTAAATTTCATGAAATGGATTATATATTTGGAATCATAATTAATTTTTTTTATAATTCAAATTTCATTATTAGTAACAATTAAGTCTCGACCCATCCTAGTGGGCCCTATACCGCAACATCCCAAGCCTGCCTCCAATAGGCTGGGGGCCGATGACTAGCACTGAGTAGGAAAATCACTATCATTGGAAAAAATTTTACGTACATTTAAACATGATCACATATCCACGACCTCAAATGTGGATGTATAAAAACTACCAAGGGACAAAATAAATGCATACCAATAAACCATACCAAAAGAGTACAGTAGGGAATATATATTAAAGCTATGTAAACTGTACCAAAATAAGAGACCACCAAAATATATAGTCTATAAAATAAAAATTCCAACCTATAAAAAAAGTATTCAAAATACTTTCTTTAGCCATAGGAACACCTCGGCCTACCTAAACACATGAAAAACCACCTTGTTCTGGACCACCGAGGACTTTTTCTAAAAGGTCTCGAGTTTTCACAAGACAAGACACATATGGGAAAAGCCCATGCTTGGGTGGGTATAATAATACTCTGTAGAAACCCCAAAACAACAATGTTATAAATAAAGTAAAGGTGCAGTCATCTATACCCATGTATGTGTCTACAACCCATAAAACAATGATATCTAGAAATACTCAAACCCAGATCCATAGTCTAGAGGTAAGTCACAACTACCATATACCGACAATAGGGATTTAGTATAAAGATTCCACAAAGCACTCATCTGGTAGCACATACTCCTGAGTCTGATATCACTGATGACATCCTTCTGAAAGGTGTTGTTCCTCACGAACCGTTATGAGATAGATACACTGATAGATTTGAGGATAGAGATATGATACACTCACTCCAGTAGAACTCAATACATGAGTAGGGAAGATCATGATACATAGATGAGGATCACATCTTGGGCCATGGGGTGATACCATGACTCATCGAGTTCACCTACTATGTAGAGGATTTACTTCCCATATGATTTTTTATGACAATACCAAGACTCAACATAGGTTAAATGAATGGATAGATGATATAGATCTCATCCACCTAGAGGGGATTCAAACTACTATATGTAGAAGTATTAATGAAGGGACCAAAACTTTATGAGTAGCAAACAACACCCACTAACCATTAGGTGATGGATCATAGGAAACAACCCTAAAGATACATTTCCCAAATATGGGGGATTAGAAGATCAAGCAATGATTCATAGAGTACATGGCCTATAGTAGAGTCACATTCCATGTTCCATAACCATATGTATAGCTCATGTACAACAGAAAAATTCCTAAGTACATATATAACAAAACTTCGTACATGGTGTGATGTAAGAGTTACACACCATGTCCCTATCTAGGGTCCTCCTATGTACCCTGGCACTATTCTAGTACATGGAATCAACCCATGCCCTATGACCATACTAGAACACAGGGGGATCCTAGTGACCAGCTTAGCAAAGCCGTGTGGTGGGATACATGCCTTGTAAGAAATACATGTACTCCACCCCATGCCCTTGTACTAATGGTGTACATGAAAAGTCTCAGGGAAGGGACCACACACCATGTGTGGAAGGGACCACACACCACTTGAAACCCATGTTACTACTATCTAGGGTATACATTCCATGTAGTCCTAACTACAATATGTGTTCTATATAATTTATCAAAATGTTGTTTCTTCATCCACCCACCTCAGTTGATCATTCAATGATTGGTCCAATAATCTATTCAACTTGAAACTAAAGATCTTGCATTTTTTTCCATTTCCACATCCAATCAGTGGTTTTTGGCCCATCCGTCATCTTCAAAAACTAATTACAACCATTCACATGAATGTCAATAGAAGAATGATATCCCCTGAAACACATCTTTTCATCTACCACCATCGTCTTTGTAGCTCCTCTAGTTTTTCAGAAGGTTGTTTCTACGATTTCAAAACATTGCACCCAGAATTGGCAGTGCAACAATCATCAGTTCATATCCCAAAAAAAATTTGATCAAGAAGATCATAGGGGGAGAAAAGTACAACTCAACAACCCACAGAATGAACCGCAATAATTTTACATTCCAACCTTGATCTATTATTGAACAATGATTCAGAAAAAAATAGTAATATAATCATAATCATCCCCCACTAAATACTAAAATAATCTCATCCAACAAGAAAGAGAGAACCATGGATCAACCTTTTCATATGATGGTGCATGTTCATCTTTGAATCGATGAATTAGTAACTAAATAATAAAAAAACCTACTATGATGATAGATTATTCATTGAATATGATCAATTATAACATCACCACCATTGGAAATATCTCCCATAACATCCCTCATCAATCATCGATCCAACATCCCATCATCAGTTTTCTGCAAGAGAATCCTCGCAATTCCACTCTACAGAGACTTCATGGAATTCCAGAGTTACGAATTTAACTATAGATCCCTAACTCTTGGTTCATTAAACAAAATAAATGATATTGTGATTCTACTTCGATGAAACAATAAAATAATATAAATTCATTATTTATTTTATTCTTTAAAAATTCAAAAAATTAACATTCATTGTCGTCATGTGGTGACAAATGTTATGCCTCGCCTAGGGTGTGTTTGTTGCTATGAATGCAAGGTCCCCCACGTATTATTGATCAAGACATACTTTTACATGTTTTTTTTCACACTTTCAAGAAAACTATATACACATGCTATTTAATATATTTAATATATTCCAAACATTTATTCTGGGAATACAAGCCCTTAGAATCACACAACATCTCTGTGCATGGTCTCAAATTAATACAATATAATATTTAAAAATGATACATTGAATAAATCTGGGACATTACATTCTCCCCACCTTAGGGCACTACATCACCAAAAAGCCAATACAAAAAGGGAAATAAAGTGATGTGGGTATTGTGCACAAATATGAGCCTCCCTCTCCCATATGCTCTCTTGGAGAATATTTTGGAGTAACCAGACATGCAACAAGGTAATTTATCACACATGAAGGATCCTCTCCCACTGATCCTCAATCACTAAATAGTACTCAGAAAAGGTCGATCCATTATCAATGTTCAGCTTGCTTCAGTCGATGAATTGTGATTGGTCAATCACGTACCTCCCCTATTGTGACACATTGAAGATATCATGTACCCAGTATAACTAAGAGGGTAAAGCCAAGTGTTACACCACATCACCAACACTCTTTATTATATGAAAAGGGATGATAAATCGAGAAGATAAATTTCTTACCTTACAAAATCTCTACAACCCACGTTGAGGTGGGATCAAAACGGACGCGTGGAATACATTCATGAATTGAAAATGCATATGTCTCCCAAAAAAAAATAACTTCATCCAACTATATATAGTATTCATCTACTCCTAGATGATCTCCACCAACTTAGTAGTGGATTGAACCAACTTTCATCGCATGAGTGCTAACTCTCATAGGATAGTCTATCAAAGTGGGGACCAACAAGGTTTCCCTTACAAACCCTCGAACGGTTCCATACTAATGGTGTAGTGGTAGATATTGTTCAACACAAACTCTACCAGTGATAGGTGGTCTTCTCAACTATGATAGATGTCTAACTATCTAGCCTCCAACATGTTCTCCAGAACCTGAATAGACCACTCCATATGGCCATCCATATAGGCATTAAATTCTATGATCAAGCATAAATGCGTACCAAATGCCTCCTAAAATATATTTCAGAATATAGATTTCAAATTATCATCATGATCAGCAAATCTTATCGATAACAACATGTATAGTCAAACTATCTCCTGCACATAGAGGAATCCCAAGATCTCTACTAAACACTACTCTTAGATAGCTAGGAAGTTGGATGACATGGTGATTCAGTCAATGATCATATATATGGAATCATGTCCCCTTTACGTGAATGGTAATAATATTATGTTTTCCATATAAATCTCATCCCACTTAATTTCTAGAACCTCAAGGGGTTGAGATAAACTCAATGGAACCTGGTCAAAAGCCTTCACATGCTAGCATGTATAGTATCTTGAAACAATCCTGTCATTACCTGCATCATCCTTATCCATAAAAAATGATGTCAAAAGTCATCGTGCATATTCCCCACACTAGGGGGTACAACTTGAAGGGTTGTATAAAACCCCCATAGAATGTCCTCTCACAATTCCATGTGTACAACTATGCATCCTCTGAAAAGAACATTGTTATACCCATATTGGGAATATCCATATGGGACATGCCATTTGCAAATATGATCACGTAAGTTCTTTTAGTTAATATCTTCATTCTATTCCTTCATGTCTAACGACGTCAGTGGAGGGGTTACAACTATCAATTGGATGTAGCTACATCATCTCCATCAACAATGGATAACCATAATGAGGTTAATTGATCTAATGCTTCATTTAGTAACTGTGAACTAGATCTTAAGCTAAGAAAATTCCCCCCCACATTTTACATCCCATAAGTATAGAAAATATTAATTTCATAGTCTTAGAGAAATTTTAGACACCGTCTCTATCCCATTTTCATATCCTTCTAAGAGATGATATACTTGATACTCATGTGATCAGAGTAGACGATAATCCTCTCTCACATTAGGTACTGTGGCCACATATTTTATATGAATACTACCACTTCCAAATCATGACCATGGGATGAATACTAATGTGGCCTCATCTATCATGAATTATAGGCAAAACCCTCTTTCCTATGAACCTAGACACAACCATGTCTAGTTACTAATGCATCGTAGAAAACTATGTACTCGACACCCTTATCCAACAATCTCATGATTGGGGAACTCATCAAACTATTCCACAAATTCTGAAAACATTGACCTAGGTTCAAAATTCGAGAACCATTTTAACCATCTAAAATACTCAAGGAGTTCATAGATTCTTGGTATGGGATACTCATTCTCAATGGTCACCTATTTTTAGTGCCGACAATCCACACACAACCTTAAGCTTCTATCTACAATTAGGTTTGTAAAGAAAACTTTTGATGATCAAGATTTAACAGTGTGTCTCACAAATCCCATCCTCTAAAAGTCATACAATTATACCCTCACCTCGTTATGCTCCATGAGAGCCATACGATATGATGGTGATGATATAAGTGTTGTCTCGGGGTGTAAAACCATATAGAAGTTCATCTCCCAATAGAGAAGAAATCCTAGAACATCTTCTGGAAAGACTTCCTCATATTCCACTACTACTATTTGAATCTGTTGTATCACAACATCTAACGATCATATTGATAGTATAGACAACTGAATAGTAATCAAATGCACCCTCTGATGCATGGGTCCATCCCATGATACCTAGGTACCCTTTTCTCTGAAAAAGGAAAACATCATTCCATCACTACAAATATACCACACCGTTCGCCTAAAAG
This sequence comes from Viscum album, assembly GCA_963277665.1. Lineage (NCBI taxonomy): Eukaryota > Viridiplantae > Streptophyta > Magnoliopsida > Santalales > Viscaceae > Viscum > Viscum album. Next base: position 1,956,514,189 of record OY728143.1, on the reverse strand, counting down.
ATCCAATCTGGTCATGGAATTCAGATAACCATTCCATATCAAGAATGAAAATGTCTGGCCCCTATGTTTCCACCATGATTTTCCAACTCAAACACTTACTTCCATGGGTAATTTCACACACTTATCATAGATGTGTGATCACCGAGTCTTTTCTAGTAGGTGTATCCAATCATAATAGTCATGTCAATAGATTTACTAGAATATCAGGGCCTTTTAAAAGTGTAGTGATAAGAACGTAATGAATTTTATCTGCATCTATTAATTTAGAAGATAAAATATAGATGGAGTATATTACACCATGAATTATTCTTGGAGCCGCTCGGTCGTACGTCTCGAACGCATACAACTACCCTCTCCCCTGTGCTTCATTTCTTTAAGCCTATCATGGAACACCTTTGGGTGGTGGTGGTAACAATTGGAAAAATCTACCAACTCCAACTACTCTCACAACTATACAGCCACATACTCCACCAAAAAAATATGGTTTATCCTATTTTTATATCTCCCTTGGTGGCCCATCCACTACCTCCCTGTCAATAGTAGAATGGGTTGTAAAATATCTAACATGATATATGCTACCACCATAAGAATAGAATCAGCTTGATAAAGGCTGACTAGACCCACCCCATGAGTCCTGAATGATATAATCCTTTTTATAGGTCTTCCTATTATCTAATCGCATATGCCCATGTTTCTAAGGAATATATCAGCTTCCCACTACCGAGGACTCTTCTCTTTCTTACTCGCAACTGACTACCAATAGTTGTATCTTCTCTTCTAGGGAACACTCAAAATCAAAATCTTGATATAGAACAACATGATTAGTAAGAATTCATAGATGTGATACAATGTCCTAGATGTATCTATGTATACCTTTCTCGATGGTTCGAGACTAGTAGTGCTGATTGTGTGTCATATCCATCGACTATCTATAGAGGTAGGTACGCCTCAATGAATACTCAGACACCGACATTATGTCCTTCCTGGCCTGTGAAATCAATTTGATACATGTCGACCAAAACATATAAGGTGAGAACTACCCTCTCAAAAGGTCCTCAAACTCATCCCATGGAATGGTCACCTCATTGTAAGATCGAGTAAATAAAACCCACCATCTCCCTATTAGGCCATGAAGAAGGATCACTTCTTGAACAACCATATGATCTACTTGTGTCCTGACTAGAAAAAAAACATAGTTCACCACCTCATGAATTCCCTCATCCACATGGGTGTTGGGGCCACATTAGATCCTGATAGGTCTCTATGGCTGAAACTCATGAATAACACTCAGCCTACACCCTTCATCTATAGGTACTACGAGTATCATGTGCTGCTCTACAAGTGGCACTATGGATGTTGAACCACTAGGAAGTAAAATATGGGGAACTAATCCCTATATCAAATTCTTGAAACTGAGGGAGTCATCCTCTTGATCAAGATGCTAAATCCATGATGGTATATGTTGTAATGAAATCCTATAAGTGAACAAGATTTACCATTATCGTTGAGTATATTTGGAGAGCTGACATACAAAGTACGTGTTAACTATAACCCATTAATATATGTTGATTTTTCAATTAATTTTTGAAATTAATTAGTGTTTTCTTCAACTGAGTAGAAAATAAGGATTTTAGAGTCCTCGAATATGGATACGTTAGACGACACACCAACACTGGGGTCCCTGTATAGAAATCCAAGCTCAAAATACGTAACCCTACTGTTCCAAACCAATATCATAGAATCTATGTCTAATGGTAGAAATGACCACATCTAATACCACTTTTTCAGGACCTGTCCTAGTGGAGCCCGTTAAGTAACTTCCTAATCCAACGTCTAATAGGCAAGGGGCTACTGACTTGCACCAATTTAAAATATCACTATCATGGGAGGAATTACATAGGTACCTGTACACACAAAGACATATCCACACCCATAAATAATGAAAATCATAAACTTCTAAAGAAGAAAATTAACACATACCACTAAACCCAACCAACAATGTACCATATAGAATGTAATGTGCCTTAAATTAAACTGGGCCAGATTACCCACCCACCAAAAGAAAAAGTTTCTAACCTACAAAGTCCAACAAATAAACAAACGGCCATGGGACTATGTTCTGTAGCCAAAGAAACACCTTGAGTTGTATGGAATCCAAAAGAACCACCTGGTCATGGTCTGCCTAGGACTATGAAAAAACGATTGCCTGTTTTCACAAGACACAACACGTTCAGGGAAAGCCCGTTCATTGGTGAGTATAACAATACTCAGTAGTACATCCCGAAAACAAAATTAAATACCAAAATTAAATTTATTGTATGATAAACATAAGTATGTGTCTATAAAACATTTAGTAATGATATCTAGATATTCTTGAACCCATACACATAGTCTATATGTATTTCGCAGCTACTGTATAACAACACTAGAGATTCAGTCTGAATATTACAAAAAGAAATCATCTCTGATCAAATAATCCTGAGTTTGATATCACTTCTTCATTACATATAATATTTTCTATTAATAAAGAACCATTATAAAAGGGATACACTAATATATTTTAAGAGATATATATAATTGACTCACTCAGGGAAAACTCACTCCATGATTACGGATGATCATGATACATAGATGATGATCACTGCACAAAACATGGGGCGATACCACAAATCACATGGATTCACCTTCTAAGGAGAGGATAAACTTCTGATAGAATTTTTCACACTGATACTAGAACTATGATTAGGGTACAATAATAGATAGAGGATCTTTTCATGGGCTTCTATGAGGGGATTCATAATACTCTATCCATAATTTCCTACCGAAGGGATCATACTCTAATTAGTAGTAAACAACATCATCTAACCTTCAAGGGAGAGATCAACAGAAACAATACTAATTAATCTTTTACAGGATATAGTGTACAAGGATATCAATCCATGTATAATAGAGTACATGGAATATTGTAGAGTCACACGCCAAGTCCCATGACCCTAGGTACTGCCCGTGTACAATGACCCGTGTCAGAAGTAAATTTCATGTAAAAATACAGTACACAGACTTTAGTAATAGTAACATTCTATGTCATTATATTTAGGGTCCTCTCTAATACCTTGGCCATGTGCCGGTACATGTCGTCAACTAGTGTCCCCTGCCCGTCTACAAGTACACGACGTTATCCGCATAACAGTCTCAGCAAATCCATATGGTGCGTTGCATTTCATGTAGGCAACCCATGTACTACACAAAATATTCATGTAATCTAAGAGAACACACTGAGTCTCGGGAAAGGTCCCACACAATGTTTGATAGAGTTCACATGTCAAGTGACACTTTATTTTCTCCCCAAACCCTAGCCACTACTTGGTGGGGACCACATGCCGTGTAGTCCTGACAACACGACATCTTCTTATGAAATTTACAGAACAATAGTTCTTTCGTGGTGGACCACAATAGATACTCCGGTGTTTGATCTGATGGTTAGTTGTACTTGAATCTGAATATCCAAGGTCATCTCTCCATAGAAACATTATATCAATGGGTTTTGAGCATTAGATCGGCTCTGAAAACTGATTCCAATCATCGTCAAAAAATTCGTAAAAATCACAATATATCCCAAAACACTTTGATCCATTAGTTTCCATCATCCTCACACCTCTTCTAAGAAATGACAAGGTTGGATATCCTATTTTGGTTTTTTTCCCGGAATCAGAGGAAAAATGATCAATCCTTTATACCCTGTGATGAATACCAAGAACACAATGAACATAAGAGTAGAAAAGCACTATTGAACATCCTAAGGAACAAACCATGTATGTTGTTCATTCCAGCCTCGATCAATTCCAAAATAAAAAACAAGATATCAAAACAGTAATATAATCATAATTTTCCCCCAAGAAAAAACTGTACGAAAATCCCATCCTACAAGTATGAGGAAACCACAGATCACCATATTCGAAGGTTCATCCACGTTCATCATTTTTTGTAATAATGCGGAAAAGATTAATAAAATAACTTCGTACCAAGAGGTTGGATCGTTCTTTGAAGATGAACAATTTTTGTGTCCTCGTTTTTCCCAAGATCTCTAAGGAATGGCTCTAATCGATCTCTGATCCAACATCCTATCATCGTTCATCACTGAGATAATCCTCTAGACTCCTCTATCTAGAGCCTACAGGGAGTTCCATGGTTATGAGATTAACCATGGACCCATGACTCTATGTCAATTACAAAAATTATGATTCCTAGATGAAATGTTAAAATAAAATAAATCATTAATTTATTTTATCCTCAATAACAACAAAAAATTTTATTTTGTATCTGACCCATGTCGGCTGATGTTTGTCCTCTCCTTGTGTAAATTTGCTACTCTAAACGTAATTGTGACCTCATATTTTTTATCTGGAAACCCATTAAGATGTTATTCCACTTTTTCAGGAAATATTCGGGTTCATGTTATTTAATATATTTAATATATATCAAACATTTATTTTAGGCGCACCGGGCCATAAAATCACATGTCGTCTCAGAAAGTAGTCTCAAACTAATCCCATATAATATATAAAATTATTAAATATAAAAATAAGGAACATTACAAATGAATTGAAAAAATATTTAAAAATTTACCATGGTTTAAGGTTAATAAAGGTTTATTGACCAGGGGTGGGGTGGTTAAACCATTTGATAAGTGTATGGTTTACGAATAAAAAAATTTAATTCTTCTTTAATGAATATTTATCTAACCTATATTTTTCTACCATCAAATAATTTCCCATATGGAAGCATTATATAGGATAAATACATTATTTTAATTTAAATCATTTATATAATTCCATATGTGTAATCTCACTCGCTTATTAAAGGGAACCACTTATCAACCCATATTCTCAAAGTTCAATCCCAATATGTTTTTCTTGAAATCACCAAATCCATTCCTAACATACCTTTAAATTTCTTAGAGGTTGTTTTTTGATCATTACTCATTCCATTCATGGATTAAGGGGTAAGAAAAACCTGGGATCTTAATGTTGATGTATAACTATTAATTGAGTACTTTAAATTTAATATATTATAACAATTTCTCCAAAACATTATCCATCAAAAAATGATGATTCCAATATCTGAATATATACTTATATATTATTATGAAAATGTCACATCCTTTTCCCACTTCATTTCTTTTAGTGGGGTTATTAATTTTTCTACCTATAATATTTATGGACTATTATATATATTTATATAATGAATACATATTATATTTATATCATTAATAAAATTATTTCAATTTTTGAAAAATGAATAAAGTTCAAGGATTAGATATATCAAATAGAAACTTCTTTAAAAACAATGTAGTTAACACACAAAAACAATGATTTTAATTAAAAATTATTAGCAAAATGGTGTTGAAATTTTATAAGTATTACATATATGGTGTTATAGGTAAGAATATTGATTATTTTTTTAAATTATACTTAATATTAAATTCTTTATATAAGATGTTATAGAGGTTATGAATCACGTCAAACTTGAGTTAATAGTTTTATGTTAAAATTTCATTTTTACAGAGACTATTTATCCAAAAATATATAATGATGAAATTATATGATATATTTGTCATAAACCTCAAGTATTTTATTTTAATCTATTTATTTCTTAATAATATATTTTTAAATTTAATTTTTAAATCTTTTAGTACATTAGATATTGAATGAATGTTTATTTGTAAAACCAAATTTATTTTTATCATCATGCAAAAATAATTATCATCCAAATCCATATTGTCTTTAAATTTTTTTTGATAATGCATTTATTATCATATAATGAAATTTTTTATTCATTTTTACCCATATTTTACATTTTAATAAAAAAATTAAAAATAATCCTCAATTGATATTATGAAATACGTACTCTTTTCTGATGTTGTGAAAAAATAATTTTTATAAAAAATATGGCCTGGATATAATTTCCCATCATCATGGATGTTCAATTATTTCAAGATTCCTTTAATATTTTCCATTGTTCACTTCTAAAACACATCATAATATTTTGTAAACTTTTATATTTTATAAAAGTAATTTATAAACTAAAACGGTATTTCCCTCAAGAGTAGTTCTAGTAGACTTAAAAATGAAAATCTCTTCCATTATATAATCTTTTGATTTATTATTAATTTGGGATATGGTTATATCATATAATATTTATTCATTATTTTCATAGTTCATGGATATTATAATAAAATATTTATACAATTTTTTGTATTTTCCATGAATTTAGTTATGATGGAATGATAAATATTATCTGGATGTTCAGAATACATATGATTTTATTATGATTATTTGATAGGTGGTCATGCATTACCCTCCAATTTTCTCAGTAAGGATTATTTTTTTGAGCTCAAAGGGTACATGGGATATTTTACCATGCTTAGAAATTGGTTACTCTTAAAGTTACCCCAATCCCAAAAATCTAAATGGGTGGTCATCCCATGATAAACATGTGAATATTACCTTGGTGTTTTCCTATAACATAATATTCGAATGATTTTGATCATAACAAACATTATGCCACACCTTTATGGAATCATATTTTTTCAATGTTATGTTTTAGTGGATCATAGTAATTTATTCCATTAGGATTCAATATTTAAAAACTAGCCTGATTTATTCTAAGAATAATGATTAGGATCCATTAATTATTGACTATAATTTTTAATTTTTCAGATCATGTTCCCATTCCCTTATACTGAAGTTATTTTTAATTGACCATTGAAATCTCCCTTATTTACAATTAATGAGTATCAGTGGTAACCCTTTGTTATGATTAAATTTCTCTAGAATATAAAAAAAATGTTCAGTGTGATATTCCAAAGAAGGGTTCTAGTTATAATGAAAGAACATGGAGATGATTATAATTACATGTTTTCTTATTTATCCATACTCCCAACAAAACTAAAAAATTATGATAACTCTACGGAGAAAAATGATATAAAATGATTAATCATTTAAAAGATGAATTATTTATGTATCAAATGTTTTTATTTCATAAATCATGAACATGAAAAATGGTTAATGGGTACTATATCCTCGTTATGGTCATCATATAGAGTCACTAACCCAAGTAGGAATGTCATATCGATACCCAAATACATAGATGACATAATGGTCATTTTAATACCAATTCCCCAACTAGGTTAGTCCTAACATACAAAAATCACCACAGGTTTTTGAATTTCAAGAAATATAATCATAGTGGGGGAGAAACAATCCCTCACGGTCATCCAGACAAGTCTAGAGGTTCGAAGGAATCATATGCCTGTCAAATGTATTACATGGGATAAACAACCAAATTAATTACTTCACTCTACTAAAAAGACTCTAAGGAAGATATACTAAGGGGCACTATGTTTTTTTCATCCGTTTAATTATCACCACTAATAGTGTCTAAAACACTATATAATAAATTAAATATAATCAATCATTGACCATCATTGTTTGAAGAAACTTTCACCTATAAAAGGGTCCAATATTTCCGAACTCAGTCTGTCCATTTCATGTAATTTAAGGGATTTTTTATTTATAACATTATTTTTTTTATTTCTAGTTTGATCACACTTAGTGTAGAGTCCACACACATCTTATTCAACATATATAATATTCATAGAACACTATGAAAATTCATAGAAAAAACTACCAGAACCATAGAACAAGCACATTATTTAAGAACACTAAACCAATCTTATTTAAACTAATCCAATATTATTTAAACATAATAAATACAATTTAAATTGTATATCATATCAGAAGACACCAAAAATCTATCGAAAAAATTTTATAGTTATTTTTATAATTTCATTTAAATATGAAAAATTCCTAAATTTCCATTGAATGACCTCATCACCTTGAAACTATGACCAAATGCATCAATACTATTGGTAACATATTCTAGATAAAATAATAGGAAAATAAATATAATTAAGAAAATAATTAATATGAAAATTAATTAAATTTAGCCTGAATCCCTTGAAAAATCAAACAATGATGTGTCATTTATGAAAACACATTCAAAGACTTGCTGAAAACTTCTTAGGTCATCCTATATGAAATTACTTCCAAGTCACATTTATGTCACCTAAATTTAACAATATTTTTGTTAATAAGTTAAATGGATTAAATGATATTGAATCTAATAATAGATGAATGATAACTACTATGAAATATGAGAGGATGAGGAAAATACTTATTGGTCAATGGAATTAATGAAACCATAGGCCAACACAATAAAATATATGATAAATGAGTAAGAGGGGCAGAAATTTATTCCTCCACATGAGGAGAAGAAGAAGTAGAAATAAGGAGGGATAATAATTAAGATTAATGGGAAATTAGGGGTCATTTCTCCCCCTTTTTAACAAATCTATATCTCATTAAATCGTGAGAGGGGGTTACATGGATTGAACCCCTGTTAGATGTATAAAACCAACATCATCTAATATATATTCACAAACTAAACCATGATTCAAATGATTATTTTTTAGGGAAGAGGTTCTACATCCCTCTTCCAGTTCCATTCATGATATGAACAAATATCAAGATAGTGATTGGTTGTAGGTTACTGAAGTCTTGTTGTCATGATACCCGGTCTTGATCTAATGAATTCTTGGGCACCCGTATCACCAAATGGTTATTTTCTGGATATCTAAAAAAATAGTTTAATTATGCTAAAAGTCTCTACATTGCAATTAGAATATACGTTTCCAAATTGACCATTATAAATATGAAAATTTAAAATGCCATCAGAATTTCACAGACATGAAAAACCCACATGTTTTTATATCCTTCCCACCATAAAACTAATCATCCACATAATGTCTCATTATTCATTAAAAATACATTAAAAACCCTTCAAATTCATTGATTCAAAATTTTCTCACGATTTTATACTCCAGAATACCGAATGAGATTTCAATTAGAAACTATTAAATTGAGGTGAACTATCAATAAAAAGTTGATCCACCTCTTGATATCATTCATGAATCAATGAGATGTTGATAAACCATACCCATCAATCCCATGACACCACCAAATCATAAAAAAAAATTTCATCAAGATAATGGGACACCCCACCACAATCCTTGGATCACATGCTTCAATTATAATCTATAATTCCCCCATCCAACTTAATTGCCTATAGAAACACATTTCATTTAGTCCAATTACCTTATTAGTTTATATAACATCTCACATTAAAAAATTATACCTGAATAAAGATAAAAAAATGTTTATTTTTATCCCTCTTAGAAATATATGGCCTTAACATCCAATATTATATCCTGTCACATTATTTTGTGCATTATATTTAGATGGAATAATAAGACTAACTAAAAACCCCACACTAAAGTATGAAATGAATATATAGTGAAATTAAATTATTGGATCCTTAAAAAACCAAACCATATATAATGTTCTAAATATATCAATGATACTCCAACAATTAATCTCACACTTGGACAAAATCAAATTGATCTCAAACCTAGTAAAAACCCATGGACACAATCCAATACAGTTTCTCAAACCTAAAACTATTTTTCCATGTTAAAAAATATACAATCAAATCCATATCATCAACGATTTCCAAAATCAGTCACAACTCTCAAATAGTTTGTAACACTACACCAATAGAACAATGTACATGAGGGTTATTCCTCCATGGCTCAAACTCCTTCTATTAACACATATAATGATTTCAGGACACCATACCACTCAAAAAGTATATCTAATAATAAATATTCAATACAATCTATTTTTAACTCACCCTGAATGTTATACTCAAAAACTACAAAAAATAAACATGCAATATGTATTTCACTCCCCATTTCCAACGGTGTCATTCCCACCATATGGATATACTTGTCCAACTCATTGAGAACAAAGTCAATACATTTAAAAAAAATATCACAAATCTCAACCCTCCCAATCAATGTTATTCATTTAAGTCATCCATACAACAAAAACATAATCCATTTTCAAATCCACCACTCACCACAATGTTGTATTTTTCATTTCATCAAAAGTCTTTGGAAGATAAGCCCACAAGAATTTTATTAAATACCTCACTCCTTGGATTTCACAATACCTCTCACCAATTCCCAATTGAAATGACCCCATTAATAATTTTTGTTTATTACCTTGGTCTAATATCAAATCAAATGGCCATTCCCAGATACTGCTCGATTAATATCATTGACTCAAAAAAACATATGTTATATCTCATTGAATCTAGGTTAACATGCCTATGTTAGAGAACATGGTCAATGGGATGTTAGTTATTGGGATAAGGATTACTGAAATGATGATATAACAAAAATATAGTGAATCCATTTGTTCACCATAAAATTGTAATAAATATTATTTAAAAAAAATGTCAAATTCATGATATTCAATTTTTTAAATTAGAACATGAATTATTATTTAAAGATACACCATTATGACCTCAAAAATTTGAATCACAAACACATAATGACAATTAATTGGAAAGAAGAGATGTAAAATTTGTTCTATAGAGTGTATACATTCATCCTATGACCATAAAATAATAATCGAATCTCTTTTCTTTACCTAAAGTATATGTTTTAAAATCATTATAGCTAAGAAGACAACATTATTTTTTTGTAATACCGTATAATACCATATGTCCATATCTAGTCTTTTATTTTAATATAGAGGATAATTTCCATTCCAAATAGTATTAAGAGCATAGAATATTTATGATCAGCTATTCATTGAATTACCCATTAACTAAGGCATCCCCTGACACAACCAAACTTGAAAGCACAATATTCACCATAAAAAAATAATATTATTTACATCATTTTTCATATGTCTGAAAACATTCATTTTTTATCTTTATATTTAAGGTTCCTACTATCACCATTCAGAGAAGACTAATGTAAACTATTGGAGACAAAAAAAATCAGAGAATAAGATTTTAGGAACATTAATTCAATTTCATAATCTTAAAAATATTTAATTTTATGATTTCATCATGTAAAATCATCGAGATCTTACTATATTTTAGAAAATAAATAAATTTTTATGTTCATTATAGCACTCTGCATCCTCCAATAATTCATCAGAGTCCTGCCAAGGCGCAATAATAACCCAATATTTCTTAAGGGAATAAATTTGGGAACATATCCTCCAATATTTACTTCCTTTTTTTATTTGGTATCTGAAATACCATGTATAATAGTTGGTTTTAGATAGAATGGAATTTATATAAATTTTGTTTCATTCATTCGTAAAATGATAAATTCATGAATATGTAGATATCATTTTGATTTATATATAATGACATCCCTCCATTTATTGTTTTTTAATGATAAATAATAAATTGAATTAATTAGAATAAACTCCATTAAATATTATATATCTAAAACATACTCTACAAAAATAATAGTAACATTCACAACTGGTTTTAGCCATGATATCTAACTGATCATCATTCTACTTAATATAAACACAAAACAAACTATTCCTTTAATGCTACCAGAATTATTATAATAATCATCATCCATGAAACCTTGAAGAGGGTCATCCTTATTAAAGAATAATGATATATTTTTCTTTCCCATTAATTATTAGATTATACAATTCAAAGCTTCCTAGTGATTATTTCCATTATTATCCATGAAACAACATACAACTATATCTATAATGAAAATGTCTATAAATGTACATATTAACATCAAAATTCCATTTGATGAAGAATATGGCGTATTCACCATATACCTTACCACAACATCCATTGACGGTATTTGTTCCTTAGATAGCTAAAAATTTCCAATATATGTATTTATAAAATATTTATATCCCTTCATAAGAAACCATTCAATGAAAATATAGATATATTAATTCTTTTATTAAAAAGTAGTACTTGATTTTTGATACCTCTCTATACATGTCCCCATGATATACTTATCCTGAAAAATAACAATATTTTCAAATCACACTGACAACTTACTCTTAATATCCTAAATCATGTGAATTTGTAGTCCTTCGAACAATATGTCATCAACGTAGTCATAGAATTATGTTTGTTACATCAATCCAAGAAATTTTAACATAAAAATAAATGTAGTAACTCCATGGAAAATCTACCATAGTCACATAAGAATAAATATTTATTTTCAAATGTTGATGTTCCTATTAAAATTAATATAGAGATATAAATTGTTTTTAATCAAATACATCATTTTGATGGTCTTTAAACAACACAGGATACTTTAGGTAGACCTCACCCTCTAAATAACTTTGTAGAATGGACTTATTTTTATATATCTTATCCATGTGTAAACCACTAAATTGAATAATTCATATCACTGTTTATATTATAATATTCCTTACAACCAATAAAAACATAAATGATATACAGATTACTTCTTTATGAAGGAATCTAATCCCCACAAAATAGGTTTTGTACCTTCTTCTTTAAATAACCAATTCTTTCAAACAATTGACTAATTTATCTCAAATTCTCATTCTTATTTTGATGGTTCATTCATCTCACAAGTTCCATTAAATATTATGGAAGTTTTATATTCAAATATATATTAATCCCACTACATCATTTCATTTATTGTTGATACCTATTGTAGAAATTTGGGTTCCTCATTTTCCATTATAACTAATATGTTCATGTTGAACTCATACCACTGAACTTGTCATCTAAATAAAAATAATATTTTTGAAGGAGTTTCTATATTTCATGGATCGTAATTTTACTGTTTTCAACTATCTTGTCCTCCTACTATTGATTTCACTTATACTATAGATTGTACTCATACATCTATATTTCATTGGAATTCGACAACATTTTTCATTGGGAAAATTTATATTTCATTTTTATTGACATCTGGTCTCCAATGAATTTTTTAAATTTTTAGTTTTTCATCAAGAAATATATTAAATAAATAGATTACCCATTTTTATCAATTTTCTATTCATCCAGTATCAAATTCGTCTATAAAATCATCTTATTTAATAATATATCTCAATATAAAACTAGAAAATATTATTTTTAATATTCCTCTAGTTTATCACTATCCATCACATCTATAAGTGAATAACAATTGAATCTAATGATCATAAGGTGTTGAAATTCATGTATATTATTGGACCAAAGTTAATCATTTTGACATTGTATTACTCATAAAGATGGGATTTTCGTCCATGTATGCAGACTTGTTAACCGCTTCCCCCCAAATGGCCTTGTGAATACATGAGTTAACACTCATGAATCGAGAATTCTTTATCAATTTATTGTTTATCTTCTCTATAAAATTATTTAGTTATGGTGTTTTACATACTATTATTTCATGATTAACCCCCTTTTTCTAAAAAAAAGTTTAATAAGTTTATACCATTGTATTTAATATCACTATTAGATTCTAGGAACATAAATTTTTGAACACTTTCCAATTCATTATTTTATTTCCACATTATAGAAAATTCAATCACATTAAATTTATTTTTATAAAATCACTCCTTAAATTAATTATGGCATCATCAATGAATTTGAAAATTTATTATGAACCAATGTGATAATTAACTAAATCAACTATCAAGACAAAAATGCGAACATGCTATAACTATAGAATTTTTTGCATCTATCCATTACAATAAAATGAAACCACTTTTTAATTCCAAACCCACAACTCTCTCAAAATTTTATATTTGTATTATCATGATTCAATATGACATTACCTGTTAAAATATTCATTTTATTCTCGGCATGGTGAACCATTCGGAAATGGTTGGCCATTGTTTTTTAGAGGTTGATTTATTTTTTTACTTCACTCTTATTTAAATTTATAGTCATATAAATGGTCATTTCCTTTACACGTTTGAGAATAGCCATAAAACCATATGTAACATTCTAAACTCCACTATTGATATTAGTAGAAGAGCCTTCATCACCTAACTACACCATTAAAATGTAATTCCTCTTGAGACCTAGTATGGGTCTTACTCTATTTAAGAAAATGATACACCCATTTTAAATACATTGTATTCAATTTCCCTTTTCATACACTTATAATTTATAATTTCCTTCGAATAGAAATTCTCTAAAGTATAAATATACATAAATTTTTAGGAAGTATTGATTATACAATGATTATAAGGGTCCCCCATATTTAACAACCCACGAATCCTTTAAAATTTGAACAATGAGCAGTAGATAACTAACATAATCTATTATTCTAATAAATTATGATCTTTTATATATTTTCCTTCTCATATTTCTCTTTCATTTTTTATAGTTCTTTTAGATATTTTTTATTTTACTACAATTATAATAGGTAATCCCTATACTTGTTAAAATTCAATGTCTCTTCTCTCTGGTCTTTTCATTTGATTTTTTATGTTTTATTTGATAAGGTGATAATATTATTCCAATGGTATTCAACACACTATGTAATAGATCTTTGAATTTTATTCTCCTATGATTCTCAATATTGGTCAAATAATGGATGAATAAACTTCCAATATCAACTATTATATCATAATTTTATACCATGGTAAGAAAAGAAATCTATGAATTTGACAATGATAAAAGAAACAATATCACCCATGCATCTTCTACGATATCCATATTAAGTGATTTTTATGATCATGTTGAAATAATTAAATATGTAATTTTTTAACCATAATTCTAATAGTCTCGTTCAAAATTAACTACACATTATGAAAATTTTGTTTGGGGATATTGGTTTTTAGTTCATTTTATGTTAGCCCATCATTAATACAGTTGTGTTCTTCATCTCCAAGATGTGGAAACACGTGTTCTATGATAACATTAACCTCATCGATCATAATGATTTTCTATCCACAATTAATAACTCTCTCTTCTCTATCTTATAATGTTCCAAAAATAATGGATATTAAAAATCGTTCTTGATGTGATATTTATCTAGTTTCATCTTCTAGGAACCAAATTCAATTTTTAACTAACTGTTACAAATATTAATATAATTTATTATAATTTTTTGATGATAATATTACCGAATTAAACTGAATATTACTCTAAGGACTATGGGAATGATTCATAAATTTTAATGTCTTTCAAAAAATGTTATATTTTAATCCACATATTTGGAAAAATTTTATTGAGGATTCAATAAAATTATGATATGATTGAACCATTGGTTCATAAAAAATTATATTGGCCAATTATTTAAAATATTTAAATATAAACTGTACTCTAATCCCATTATTTCTTATATATTTAGAAATATGATGTCGAGATTCCCCATAATCATCTCTAAAAAAAGAATCATAAAAAAACAGTAGTATCAAATAAAAGGAAAACCATGAATGAAAAATTGTTGTATATGGATACAAATTTTATCATACACTAATGCAAGAATAAAACATAATATTCATTTTACATGTAGTATAATGTTTATAAACAATGCATCTTAATTAGCAAATAATATAATTTTTGAAATATTCAACAATTCCATATGTTAGATTTATATCCCACCTCATTATATCGATGATGACTTCTATTTAAACTTGTAAAATTTACCATTTATATGTGTAGTCATCTATCCATTGACTTCTCTTGTTAGAAAAGGATTCCATAGACTAATCAAACCAATTGAATACGCTATTAATTATAACCTAAAATAGAATGAATATCATTAATAGAATTCTTGAGAATATTAAGTGGTCGATACCATATGTTGATTGATCATATGATGGAAAATATGACCTGACCAAATAGAACTACCATACATTGATCATTCAGTGAGGTAACATCCTATAAAATAAATACATTTTCATCATTTCAAAAAAATCTCATTGAAAAATGATTATGTATGATAATTTCAATAAATATAAACATTCATCACATTATAAGGAAAATGACATGATAAATCACCATCCTAGAGTCATTACCAAACTCACCAGAATCCATCCATACTCTATTTGTTCTTATTAATATGCATAAAAAATCAACAGGATTATATACCTGACTTGTATGACAATTTTATGAGAACATTTATACTAATAAAATGACATTTAATGTGTTTTAGGTAGAAATGAAGAAGGAAAAATCTTTCCCCGGACACATGAAGTAGAACCTCCTTTTTTTAATCTCAAGGAATCTCATATAATAATTCATTAAACATTCAAAACATCTAATGCATCACCTATCCTAAATTTCCTTCCTCGGAGCACCTCACAGTAGTTGATATCATATCTTGAATAATCTGACCATTATTCCTATTCATTAAGTATTCGTAAACCAAGGAAACTCAATATCTGTGGTACTTATCCTCACCTTTTATTTTCATATTGGAATACCCCCTTTTGAAAAATGAATCTAGGTTCCAATATATATAATACAATATAACCATACTATGAACCATATTGAGTATTTCATAACCATATGGTTCGGTAAATTAGAATTCCACCAAGAAGCTTTATGGGAAAATACAATACAAGGTTTTGTTGATTATTTAAATAAAAAAACCAATTTTATCTCAAAACGAGTATCAAAATAACCCAAAATGGGTCTACTAATAAATAATAGTCTACCTATACTGACCTCCCATTCTAATTATAAATCACTTATAATGATGAAGTATATATCACTCTCCATAAAAAAATCAAAATATAGATAGAGTGGACATGATAATATAGAAAATTTACTATTGTTCACCAAAGTAGAATTAGAATGATCATTTATATGGTAAAACTACTAACAAGCTGTTACAAGTACGTTAAATATTATTTTTTTTCTTATATGGTACTAATCTAACATATAGAATCAATTTCTTATGATTCATATAATAAAAATATGATATATGAATTCTAGATATTACTAATGGTCTATGTTCGAAAAAATGGAATATATAATAAATCTAAAAACTCATTTTTGATACATGTGGTAAAATCATAATCTCATAAAATTATGAGTACTAAACATATATCCTATATCCTTGTTAAACATTGATTTTAACAAGAAAAATGTGTTTGCAAGGCAGCCAATTGATATCCACCACAAAATCTGAAACATTCATATATCTCCTATCTAATGTCACCCCAAATAGTAATAATATAAATAAGAGTATATAA